>JANHGO010000001.1:7604360-7630434 GCA_024606505.1 Aquila spilogaster | reverse complement strand
CAAACTGAGAGAAGCTTGCAGGACCCTAATACCTTTTGTTCCTAAGGATAATTCAGTAATTTATAAAGAGAACAGTGTGGAGCACATTAGCAAAAGAACAGTAATCTCAGGATTCAAACTGTCCTTACACTCGCCCTTCCTTTTCCTGCTCTGGGAGAAAATCCTCTGGGTTTCTAGTGAGCTCTGCAGCCTTTGAGCTATGTGTTTCCATATAGCACAGCCTTGCAAGCACCTTTGTGTCTCCTGGGATTGTGAATGCAGTGCTGATGGTGACCAGGGCTGCTGTGTTCGCAGCCCCATGGATTCACTTGGCTCCTCAGCCTTGGTCAACATCTAGCATTGATGCTCCGCTTCTCAGGGTGACAGAACAGCACACGGCATGTCATCATCATGCAAAAGACATACCTGTGCATGTTTCTGTATTTTGGTGCTTCCTCCTTGCTCTGCCGTTAGGCACTGGTGTAACTCATTGTGCTGGAAGAGTTACCTCTGTACCTCTTTAAAAACAAGAAAGAACCATAAAGGCACAGTCCTCAATCTTAGAAGTCTATAAACAGCGTTTCAGTCTTAAATTACAGATCTGATCTTTAGACATTCTGACATCAATTTAACTTGCAGCTCCCTGGGACCAGGTGACTTGACTTGAATGAATTTAGGAGCTGTGAACCAGATACCCAGCACTAACTGGTAGGAATGAAGTCCTCGCAAAGGCTGTGTTAGGGAGAAAGATCATGAGAGGTGAATGTGTCCAGCTTGCCAAGTGCTGACAAAGTTCTTGAGTGGAAGGTAGGAAAGCTGTCAGCCAGAAGAATGCTGAGGAATTTCTTGGGTAGAGGAAATGCAATTAATGAATCAAATATTTTCAGCAGAAAACACTTGTACTTCTATAGCATGGGAACAGCGGAAAGAGCCAAAATAGAAAGAGTAGAAGCGCTCAACAGAGAGAAGGTTACCAATCTTCTCCGTTACAAAATCAGCCCCCCTCTATGGAGATATTTAGAAGTGCACTGCACAAAACACGGTTCCGTGCTACCCACTCACTGGATGTGATCACAAGCAGTTACTGCCGCCACTGCCTTCAATACATAACAATTTTTGACGTGGAGCAGATTCTGCTTGTTGCTCAGTAAGTGTCCTGTGTTCAGTACCATAGAAATGCATCCATGGTTGGTCCACATGTCCTTAGTGGCAATATAGGTAGTAGTAGTACTGTAATATCATTTTCCTAACAACATTCCGAACAGCATTTGGACTTCTAAAATCCACTTGAGAAGAAGAAAAATAGACCATTTTTGGATAGGGATACCAAGCTATGATATTTTAATAAGAGCTGTTATTTGGTATCAAGCTGTGCTTGTTGTGGCAGCAATGCTTATACACAGTCACTGAACAGCCTGTGAAATTCTAGTGTAGATAACTTCAAAAACCTTGTGGTTTCTTTTGTAACTAGTAGTCATTGATCGCCATGTACTCTCTTAAGAGTAGGTTTCAAAAATGTGCAGTTCGCCACACAGTCTTTCCAACCTTATGATTCTATGAGGTACGATGGTGATGGTTTGATGGTTGGACTGGATGATCTTAGTGGTCCTTTCCAATGATAATGGCTCTATGATTTGGTATACGCTACATCATTCACATCTAAGTCACGCAGCATCATTTGTGCCGAAATACAGCAAATGTAAATATGCAAACGATTGTCAAATTTACCAGTATCTCAAGGAACAGAAGAAATACCGTATAATTTGTCTGTAATCTAAACATACTCATGATTGAAAGTTTATACAGTTAGAATTTAATTTGTGAATCATGCGACCATAAATATGTTTGCATATCTATTGCGAATGAAGCCTGCATCATCTCGGGGATGGCTAAATAAAAATTCTTTTTAGAATGGGAACAAACCTGTGTTGAAATATAGAATTTTCATTCAGCACTACATCATCACCACCAGTAACAAAAGAGTCTGAAAACGAGAGTATGCAAACACACATTAATAGCACAGGACTGAGTACATGTATATGCTGAAGGTCTACTGAACTGCAGGATTATATTGATTTTCACAGTTTTGATAGACTGAAGTTTTCTTTTGTATTTTCCCAGTCTATTTATTTTCAAAGGAAGTGCTGATTTTTCCCAAAGCTCGAACTTGTAATTAGAGTCTCCTCCAGCAAATAAAAATGGGAAGGGCATGGTAGTGTCTTCAGGTGCTCTCAGCAGAAATACCAGTTGTAGGCAGTAATTTCCCAGTAAAAACATGCTGTCTCAGAGTCTTTGGATCATGTCTTAGTGAACAAGCAATCATTATCATACAGCAGAAGAACCCACCTGCTGTGCTGAGGGCTGCTGAAGACAGAGGAAGTGGGTACAGCTGTGGCCACAGGGTCTGAGCAAAATCCTACCCCACCCCAAGGTGGCTCTGTTTGGAACCACTGTCCTCACAGAGACCACCAGGGGTAAGAAGAGAAGACAATCAACAGGAATAAGGAAACATCAACATCTTAGATTTCTAGATGGGGAGCTGACTCACAGGCATGTAGACATCTATTCCAAAGCCACGACTTAACTTAATTTTCTGCTTACTAGCCCAGCGCTCTGACCACAAAATTGCTCTGGGTGTGAAAGTTCCCATAATGGTGAAGCAGCAGAGAAGCAGTCAAACTCTCATTTACCTAATAAAACAAAATGGTTATGAATTGGGAAGGAGGCTGGGGGTTTTGAAGAGCTACTTTTACAGTAAAACATATCAAACCCTCTGATCACTTGTAGTGACACACATTTTTCATCACATCCTGGCCATCCTTCCCATGTTCATCCATCTCTACACCAGCCTCGATGACAGCTTTCTTTTTGGAAGATCATTTCAATACAAATTTGAAGGGACACTCTGACAAGTTTGATGCTCAGTCATAATGCAGAAATCCAGGCTGGTGTCAAGACAAATCTCTCAAATATCTCAATGTGAAACCAAATCTAGAAGTCCCGTTCTCCATGGTATCAGAAGAGATGATTCTGTAGTTTATCTCAAAAAAATGTTGCAGGCTATTCAGGTGTGGCATGATCACAACTAATGCAGTTAATTTTATAGGGCCAGGTATGAAACACATCCATAGGTCTCCCCATGTCAATGAATGACAGGGAGTGCTGAGCTCACTGCAGAGCACTGACTGTGTGCTCACATCCACTGGGCATGTTTCGGCACCTCACCTCTGTATATTCATGTCTTTTGCACTAAATGATCATTTGGAAGATGTTGAACATGAACAGGAAAATACACTAAGGGCATTTAGCACATTTTGTTCATACTTAACAAGTACAAGAAACCATGCAGAGGTAATAACCTTTTAATACATGACCCTTCCTCATCTTGCTGTCAAATCAAGAATTCCCTTGAAGGAACCTGCTCCATCACACACCACTGGGTTTTTGCAGGGGGTACACTACATCCCATTATGGGATGGGCAAACAAATGAAAGCATGCTTGGAAAAGCAAAGGAAGGAAATTGAAGTGATCTGGAAACTGTAGGGCATTTTGACTACCCTAATTTCTGCATGCGTAGATTTCAGTATTTAATCTACAGAAACTTTCTCTTCCATCAACAGCCAAATGCACACAGGGAAAGTAGAATGCACAGTGAGAAGGCACTGGGATGTCTGTGTGTGTATTGAAACATGTTAGGGTTCCAGCATCTGCAATTGCAAGAACATTTGCTCATCACCATAGATAGAGTCCAGCTCAGAAATCTGAGGTAGGTGTGCATGGGGAACACATGGGCTCTCCTGTCTGACAGCAGGCAGCCCTCCCTACAAGCTCATTATCTGCAAGTTGCCCCATATATATCCTACAAAGGAAAAGTTTTACTGAGTGAGCATTACAGTGCTACCCCCTGGGAGGAAGGGAGACAGTGCAGAGCTGTAGGCAGGAGTCTCTTTAGACAGACTGATGAACCCAGGAGAGGTGTTCCCAGCCTCCAAGCAGCAGGTGGATCTCAGACAAGATCAGGAATAATGTTATCTCAAGTGCCTTTCTGCCAAAGCTTCCTTTCCCTTTCCACTCATGGAAGTCTGTCCATGCACTCTGCATTGGACTGGGTACTGGGAGTATTTACGTACAACAAATGCTGAGTTTCCGTTGAACTGACTGAGACTTTGCCAAATTGTGTTTTGTTCCCTCTTGGCTAGTTTTCTTTGAGCTTTACAGCAAAAATGTCACATCTTTTCTTTAGTTGGGCGCGTTGCATTTGATTTTGTTAAGCTATATCTGATGGCACTAACCAGCAGTAAGATTCAAAGTCGTGCAACATGTTCTGGCACAGACAGCATTATGAATTTACACATATGGTTGTTCAGATCTCGTATCGAATATCCTCTGGCATCAGATCTGAAATTAATTGTATACGGCAACCAAAGACACACAGTATCTGTCTGCATAACACAAAAGAGAGAAAGAGCTTTGCTGTATCACCAGCTCTCATCTGGATGAATGGCAGGCATCCCAGCCAGCAGACAGGCAATGCTGCAGCTTTGAGCCTTGTACCGTGATGTTCCCATGGTCGCTCTCCACAAACTTTCCTTACTCTTTTCGGGACCCATTCATGCCACCAAGAGCTAACCAGCCATCTTGTGGCAAGGAAGCTCCTCTCCACCTTCTTGTGATGATCTTGTCCATTGATCTGGTTTGGATGTTGACTCCTTTGGGTACAGTCAAGTTCATTCAGTAAGACTGTAGGCAGATATCCAGTGTGTAACAGTGCTAAGATAAACACCATTAGGATTTTCTGCAGGCAATTGGTTTTATGCCCTTCAGAGCTGTGTGCCATTCAGTGGGTCAGCAAGAAGTCATCACTAGCCAGGAGTCCTTTGGGAAGATGGATGGAGCAGAGGGATTGGGGTCTGGGAGCAGCACAAGGACAAAAAAACCCTGTATTTTCCATTCACAAAGACCTACCACAATGGGATATTCTGGAGTAGAGATGTTACTTCCTCACCCTTAGCCCCACTGACATCCTTGACTGTTCCCAATGACCCAGGCTGGTCATAGCAACTTACTATTACATCATTAAAATATAATTATACTATTTAGATTACAACTACGGACTTGATACAAGTCTGTCTTGAGACTTCAGTATGTGGTTCTCAGGGTAAATAAGGCTTCCACTGAGGAGTTCTGGTCACTCATCCGACTCCATTTTCTTTCCCAGTACATACTCTGAAGTCCACATCTTTCACTGAACTTTCTTTTTCCAGTTACCGGTGTCATCAGTAACGTCCTTTGTGCCATGGTACATGGAGCCAGTCAGCTCTGCCATACCAGCTATCACTGGAAGACTTTAAAAACCCTAGTCCTTCTCATAGTGATGAAACCAGGTCATGGGATGTGAGGGACTGGATTCATAGAATCATAGAATCATTAAGGGTGGAAAAGACCTCTAAGATCATCTAGTCCAATCATCGTCCCATCCCCACTAAACTTGTTCCTCACTGCCACATCTCTACGTTTCTTGAACACATTCATCACTTCCCTGGGCAGCCAGGGAAGTACTAGCATAAACACTGATAATAAATTGTGTGAATCCAAATTTCTGTGTCCGTACTTGGTGAAACCATTTCCCCTCTCATTAAAACATATCCAGCTTTGGAAGGAGACTGGGATTTTATTTCATCTAATCACTGTGTACCTGTCCATACGCTTTACATAATGCCATTAATTCCATGAATTCACTCTAGACTTCCTCACTGGGAGTCTCTGGTGTGGAAAGCAATGCGTAAATGTATAACATCACCATGGGCCTGTTTGTAACGATACAATGGAGCATTAAAATTTTGGGATAAAGTTTCTGAATATGATTTTAGACAGCATGTTAAAGTCACTGGGTCATTGCTTTGATAGCTCTGACTGTGAATTGCTCAGGTCTGCTCAAGCATGCAAACCCTTCATGAGCCACTCTGTGACAGTGCCACAAAACACTGGCTTCACATCACAGCTTCTCCAGCTAGATCAGTCATTGGCCGGTGTGCCCCATGTAAGGGCATTTCCCACACAGGAGACTCAGGTGCCCACCATTAACTGAGGCCTTAGAATCACAGAATCATTAAGTTTGGAAAAGACCTCTGAGATTATCTAGTCCAATCATCCATCTACAACCATCACCACCCACTAAACCATGACCCTAAGTACTACATTTACTCTTTCCTTAAACACCTCCAGGGACAGTGACTCTACCACCTCCCTGGGCAGCCTGTTCCAATGCCTCACCACTCTCTCAGAGAAGAAATTCTTCCTAATCTCCAACTTGAACCTCCCCTGGCACAACCTGAGGCCATTCCTTCTTGTCCTATTGCTCATGTTCCTCTGCTTTTCCTGCGAAGGTCCCAGTCACATGGTCAACATAGGGTCCTGGTTCATGGTCACCCATCTCTGATGTCGACTTGCCTTCCTGCATCCCAGTCAATCATGGAGCTTCAAGACTAATTTATGCCAACTTTTTTGAGATTCCCCTTGTCTGTGTCTGGAGCTGTTCTCCACAGTAGGGATCAGCAGATTCATGGCCCATCTCAGTTAGGAGTTGCAGCCACAGGTCAGGACGGGCACCTCCACCAGGCCCAGGCATTGCTGAGGGCAGTGTCTCAGAGAGCTCGATAAACCAGAAAGTTTGGAGAACCCCAAAAAAGAAAGCCCAGCTCAATCATTGCTTTTCAAAGAACCTACCCTGGAGCTAGCTAACTGATCCTGTTAGATCTTTCCTAAGTCAGATAAGAAAAATAACCTGGCAGTAGTCATCAAAGGGAGATTGATGCATAAAAAGTCAGTTGTGTGGAGACCCTGGAATCAAAGATAGAGGGTTTTCAGACAAGACTGATGGGACTCAGAAGCACAAAACCCATGGAAATTTCCACTCCTTCCCTGTTTGTAAGAAGCAAGGTTTGAACTATCGCCTTTCACTAAGAGTTGTTCTTCCCAGTTACATCAAATGTCTTCTGTGTTCTTGGTCTCACATGACAACTCATTTCCAGGGACATGAAGATGAAGAAAGGAAGAGAAAGGCAGTTAAAGGAAATAAGCAATCATTTATTGTTATTTTGTCTCAATGGGAAACAAGTGAAGGCTGCACAAGGGTAAAGACAAGCGTCTTGGCCATGTTGGAAGCTGAAGGGTGATCTGAGCCAGACTGGCTGCTCTTGTGTTCTTTTCCTGATGATGAGAAAAACACTCAACAATTAGATGGCACTTTAAAACATTATCTGTCCCTCACGCTACACTTTGAGGTGGATAAAAGAGGTAAACATCGCTGTCTCCATTTACACTTAGGGCAAAAGTGCTTTCTAAGATGCTGTATGAAGCATGAAGCTGTTGAAGCAGGATGGTTCTTACCCGTGGGTATATGCCTAAGCAATGTCTAAGTCAAAACTGGCCAAGGAAGGTAAGGTCCTCTCTTTGAAGGCCTACAGATGAGACATGAAAGAAAAAAACAGGACTGAGCAGCAGAAATGGAAGCTGTGCAAACAAGGTGTTGCCATAGGATCCAGCCTGTGTCTTGCCAAAATGCCCATAAGCCAGAGATCTTGTCTTATGTTGCCATATGTCACATGCTATAAATAAATTAGTTTGGTTTTGGCTGCCTGCTATTCCTCTTGTTATAATCTCTTGTGTATCTTTCTATGCATAATTAAGAGCCAAACACTTAGAAGAGAGGGAAAGTCATTAAATGACCTGCTGACGTTTCCCTTGAATGGCAGTTACCTCTGACACTTGAGAGGCTGGAGAAAGTGGTGGAAAAAGGAGGAATACAAATAAGGTGGAGAAGATAAACCTCCAGGCTGAAATCCAAAGATAAGCAAGTAGTTACTTTTCAACTCCAACTCCTATCGTTTTGGGATTCGACTCTAAAACAAACAAACAAAAAGAAACAACACCCACATTGCACTAAAAAACACCATTGGTGAGGAGGACAGTGGGGACACCCTTCCTTCCTTCTCATTTCCTCAGAGATGTTCATATTACTTTGGCCACTGAGCAATCTGCAGATGCCATGAGGTTCCATTCCTGCTTCACAGTTTTTGGGATGTCAGAGTGGTCCATCCCTAGACTGAGGACATGGCTTCTGGACATAACCTGGATAGTATAACTGGGCTTTCAGAACCAGAGTATGAGTGTTCAGTGTTCCTCAAGGATATTATATGCAGATGGGGATAAGTAATGCAAGGTATGCAAGTCAAGTCCATTGAAAGGTATGCTATTGTTGCCCCCTATAGCATTTATCAGAATTGTCTCTCTACTCTAGGCTGAGGTCTATCCATCCCAGAGTTCATGTAAGTTTCCTGTTAAAGTGTATGAATAATCACTTCAGTTCCACGCTGAAAGGCAATAAAAGCTTGAGGAAAGGCAGCTCACAGTGCTGATGTCTCAGGTGTCAGATGGGAGAAATGTGATGAATGGCATCTGAAAAACTTTCCTCTTCCTGGCCCAGGCCTGCATATTGGCCAGTGTTTCAGTGGTTTTCCAAGGGAAGGGAAGAGGAATAACCAAATCAGTTGTAGATAGACAGGCAGGGCTCACATTGCGGATGTCTGTGTGGTAGATTCCTACTTCTGAGATGTATGCTCAACATTTATACCTCTGCAGTCATGAAAGATAAGGAGGGCATGTTTCATCAGCCAGATGTAGACTCAGCGTCAAAGAGCAATGAAGTCTGGCTCTGAGAAATCCTATTCCTCTTCCACAATGAGAATGGAAGAATAGTTGGAGGAGCTGGTGGGGCACACCCCTACCTCTGATCAGAAGAACCTCACCCATTTGGTCCCTAAGCATGCTGTATGAATATTCTTCAGAAAAACTGAGGCCACGGGTTGTATCAGGGGATAGCAATGTTGACATTAGAATCTGCTGTTTTGATTTTATTCTAAGGCGGAATATATATATATTCATGAATTATTATTTATAGTATTAAAACACTGAGACTTTGAAATAAAATATCTGGATACTTTCAATTTCTGAACATTTTCCAGGGTGTTATTTCGAGGAAAATATGACAGTATTCTACTTTCAATTTCAGTTTCAGCAATTAACAGCTGACAAGAGAATTTCCTGCAAGTAGGAGATTCTGCTTTCCTGAAGAAGTCTACTTATGATTAAACCAACTTTTGTGTAGGAAGTCAGTCTGATTCTGTAATGACCCTTGACAGAGATCTACGGTATTTATACATAATCAAATAGTGTCTATTCTCCATCATTTATTGTATTTATAACATGCTATCAGAAGAGCTCAAACTCAGGTGCTCTCACTTTCTAATCTTATTAAATATTTGAACGTATTTTAAACTTTTGAGGGAAGAGATTTAAATTGCCAACAGGAAAAAGAATGATTTCTGAAAGAATACAGTTATTCCAATGATTGTTGTTCATATTATTCAAGAATTGTTTATTAGTTTAGAGTTTGTTTACCAAACTTACTTCTTCCTGCACGATGCTAATTACGAGGATTAATAGATTAAGTATGTGGAAGCTTTGTTGGATTGTTTATTTCCAAACAAGGTTGAAGTATCTTTTAGAACATTTGATAATGAAAAATGACCTACTCACTGACTTACCTAGAGCAGCTGACACTGCTTTGTAACATGCCCTATTTCTTACCCATTTCCAATTAACTCAGCCCAGAGATGAGATTACAACCTGACTAAAGGCTACAACCCAGCCAAAGCACTTACCCAATGCTTTTTATAGCATTTCGTCTTTAAAGACTCTGAAGCTCAACCTAGAGATTCTATAATACCAGGTTTCTAGAGGTTTATTGTAATCTGTAATAACATTTTCTCCATGCTCAAAGAAATATTCCAACATTATTTTAAATACACACACGGGAAAACCACCCTGAAGGTGTCTTAATACTTACAAGAGCAGCTTTTACTGTTGTTCAATACAACAAGAAATGGAAAACTTCAGCCTTGAAGATTCAGATGGGCATTTTCCTTAATCTGTTTTAATACTATGCGGTACTGAGCAGGCCATTTCTAGCCCTCTCCTCAGGAGCGTTAATTAGAGTAAATGCAATTAGTATACAGCAAAAGGCAAAATTCTTATATTAAGTAGAAATTCTGCTGAATTAGAGAATTGGCCTAAGAAAAAAATACTGACTTGACAGAGGAACAGAAAACAAGAGCAGAACCTGGAAGTTTTAGCATTATTTTGTCCTGTGGTGGATCTTACCTCCCCAGTGCAATGGTTGACTTCAGCTGACTTTAAGGACATTTCTCATGAGGCTCAATCGATGATGAAGAGCTTGTCCATATTACCTAACACTATAACGTGATCTTTGACCATCTTTAATGTTCCCCAGTGAGACTCCTCTAATGTGGGAGCAAAGTGATGGTGATTTAACTTACTCTGCAACTCACAGAAGATAAATAATTTTGTAGCTGGATGAAGTGCCCACATAGAGATTCAATGCAATTTAATAGGACTACTTCAAGGTGGCATCTGACTTCTTTTCCTGCATGCAAGCCTGCCTCTTTACAGACTTCCATCTGCCCTAGCTTAAAAGGCAGCTGAAAAACAAGCCCTTGCCTTCTCTTTAGATTGGGATAATATCTCCAAAGCACTGGGGGATCTACATTTCTGTTCCATGTTAAAGGGAAAACTCTCTAATCTCAGATTATTAGACTCACAAGGCAAAAGGGCTAAGTTTGAACCATGTGAGACCAATCGTGTCAGCACTGGTTACCAAGCTCTCACCGAGCCAAGGAGGTGCCTATCTGCTCTGGTGTGGAGCGGAGACCATCCCAGGTACCTGCCACAGCTGTTCCTGATTAGATAATGTAATAGGGTTTTTTTTTGTCCCTTTTCTCCCAGTAATTAAATAACAAGCCCCCCACAAGGGCTGGGTTGTGACTCTGGATGAATACAAATAGGACCTTCTGGTAACAGAAGAGCCCATGGAAAGGATTTGGGGGTAGATGTTGGGGTTCAGGTGCATTTCTTGGGATGTTGCAGGATAACATGAGGTGTGTGCTCCTGCTTGGCCTTTTGAGCTTGCACCACGGGCTGGGTGGAGTTCACCACAGACTGGTAAGGGAGATCACACGTGGTATAATTCTGTTTTCCTTAGTATTGTCATCCATGTTAGAGACCTCCATCTCCTGTCTGCAAAAATGACAAGCAATAGCTACAGAAAGAGATGGTGGCACATTCCTCTGTCCCATATTCCCTCAGTGATTAGCAGGTGCAAGATTGCCCTCAGTGATAAGGATTCTCAAAGATGTGAATGTGCTTATCACAGCATCACCTGCTCAGAAGGGACCACAATGTACCTCCAGCCCAGCCTCTCCATCAAATCAGGCTCAATGCTGAATTCAGGCCGTCTTACCCAGCTGTTGTAAACCCAGTTGGTTTGGAAGAAAATGGGACAGATTCCCTGCGGTTAAGATCCAGTTCAGCTTTCTCTGAGAGCACATCTCTCCTTCCTGCTTTCCAGGCAGCTACATTTGTTATTAAGGAGATGGCCTGGCTCCAGCAGCGTGCTCCATGTGAGTAGGCACTTGCCTTCAGGGTACCAGGATCAGCCTGAACAAAACTTCTTTCGGGACTGGGGTCTGAGCTTGCACTGCTCTCCTTCTAGCACACGTAGCTCCTTTCTGCAACTTCCTTTGGAGATCAGCAAAGGGCGAGAGGAAATGGGGCACTCTGATGTTTTCACCCAGCTTAAAAAAGTCTACACGTGGAAAAAAAAAACAGAAAGGGAAAAAATGGCTTTCCTCTTGGGGCAATGTTCTTGAGAGCCATGTGAGGGAAAAAGAAAAGCAACTTGTGTGTGTGTGCAAATCTTATGGTAGAAAGATCTCTGTTTCCCACAAGGGTTAATGCACCCTCTCTTTTTCCCCAGCAGCTTCATGGCCCTCACAGCTTTCATTGTGAAATGGGTGCAGGTGTGGGCTATGCTTTGTTGATCACAATCCTTTTTGCAGAGGAAGCTTTGAATATGTTTGACATAATCAGCTCACAGCCTTTGCCCGCACTCTTTCATAAACAGGCCATTTTCACATCCTTTTCATGGGATCCGACAAGCGGAAAAATAATTAATGTTACCTCAGCCTAACAGTGACCCAGCTTTGATTCAAAAAGACGGCATGTTGCATAAACTAACCATTTAATTGAGTGATAGAAAAAGCCCACATGTATCAATTCTGACTCCACGTATTATGATTACCAGGGCTTTGCAAGGATTGTGCTCCCTTGGTCATAAAGCAGAGCTTAAATTCAAGCCCTTGAGGTGCTTTCAGAAGGACCAAGTGAGCATGAGCTGGGGATTATCCGTGTTTACGGTGGTAGGACATGGGAGCAGGGGAGTATGTAGGTACTCAGCCACCATGGCGCATGTTCAGGTTAAGTCCAGGTCATATCACAAATCCCTGTAAATTGAGAGTGGCCAGACATTATCCAGCCACAAGCCATTTGGGATGCTGAGGGCACCACACCACCACCTTGCCATGACCTTGAAGCCAAAGATAACCAGGATACAACACAGTTAGGATTACACATAATATGTACAGGACAGAGTCATCGTTGAGGTGACCAACCAAAAAGAAATGCCTGAGATGAATCTCAGTTACATTCAGATAGGGTCTTGAAGCACCAGTGGCTCCTCTAATGAGCCATCTCCTCTTGTGGTTGCAGAAAGACAGCCATTTCAGAGGAAGATAAACCAAACCAGGAGCCTCTACTATTAGCAACCATAAGTGCAGTTTGGAAGTGTCCTGCATTAATGGTGCCTACAAGAAGTTGTTCAACACAAGCTAAGCACTTGCTTTATTTATATTTATTATCATTCTTGTCCAGAACTTAGGAGTTCTAAAAAAGATTATTGGATATGTCTATATACACAAGAAAACCTCAAATTAAAATACAATCGAGGACAGGGAGGGAGACTGAAATCCTCCTTCTCATAAAGAAACAGCAAACAGGAGCTGGACCTGGCTCTCGTCCTATTAAGGCAAACTTCCTAATCCATCCTATCTCTGGGGAATCTCAGACTGCTGAGTCCTTCCTTTGGTTATTTTTCATCTGCACAACCTCGCAAGGCTGGCAGGCATCTTTGCCAGGTGCCAGGTCCAAGTCACTGGGACCTGCGAGCACAACAGTGCTGGCCAGCTAGAGCAAACTCCTTCAGGTAGCAGCAGTGCTTTGAAGGGCTGCTGAGAAATGTACCTTTTTGAAGCAGATCTCCAGGGAATGCATTCAAACCAAGTTCTATAGCCAACATGAAGCCTTGGGGTTGTCTGGAAGGCCTCCAGGTGATCATGGAATCATTAGGGCTGGAAAAGACCTCTAAGATCTACTCCAGTCATCTATAGATCAATGCTCATGAAGCACGGTACTAGGCTTTAGAAGTTTTCTGGTGTAAGGACTCCTGTGCTCTGTGTAAATTGGAGATGAAGAAGTTAAGGAGTAACCTAAGAATTCACCAGGCATCATGGACCTGTGCTGGCTTTAGCGTCTGATGTTCTGTCTCATGCAGCCTGAAATGGCTCAGTTGGTGAGCTTTGTGACATCTTTATCTCCCAGAAGCCCTTCATATTGTCATTCTCTTTCCCTGGTGCAGTTTGCAATGAATGATGCATTTCAGCTGGTTAGTTTCATACCCACTAATCCAATCCTTTGCATTTCTACCTGTCCTTCAATTCCTCACACCTGCAGGTACTGGCCATGTTTCTACCTTGTTTGCCATGTTATTAACATCAATACACTGTATCTGTCACTCATATTCAGCTTTTTTGTTGGTCTTCTCAGATATTTTTTTTCACAGCTGCCCATGTTTTTTACAGATCCAAGTATCCCATTTGGACTCAGTGAAGAAGAACCAATGATATCGGTGTTCACCAATGGTGGTGATGGTATCTGTGTACAGCAGCCAAGATCTGGATCCTCTGCTGGCCAGTGCACAACCCATGAAACACCATAAAGGTGGCCTCCAGAGTGCATCCTCTCCAGGAAAAGCTGGATGGCACCACAAGACTGGTTTCTCCACCTCCCACATCCATGCTCATCTGGGGTTTGGTGTGCTCTCCCTGCCTTGAGAACACAGCCTTCCCTGCTGTTAAAGTGAGTGTACATGGACTGGATTTTACTTTTACTGCTATTTGACTAGTAATCTGTTTCCAGCATGGGCACAGCTTGGGGCTCCGTAATGCTCCCAGGTTGTCTTCCTCTGAGCTGCTCTTTTCTCTCATCATGAATCACTGCAAGGAAGTCCTATAGGTGGCCTGACTGCAAGAGATTTGTTCTTTCCCTGGAGTATCTTCTCCAGACTACCCCTCCCATGGGAGCAGTCTGTATAATCATATATTGCATAATTCCCATTCATTTGCATTTGGGAATTCAAAAGGATACAGACAAGGATGCTGTCAGTGCCTAATTCTGCCCTCATCAGAACAAAGTAGAGACAACATGAGCAGTGCTGAGATACCCCCTGAGGGAGGCACAGAGAAATTCATGCCCTGGTGAGGTTTTACCTCTGCAGTCCCAGAATGTGCTTTGAGACATGAACTGCATGAACAATCTGAATGCGATGTCATCACGTTCACCTTCATTTTGGAGGAGGCTACAGATTTTGCAGCCTGCGGGGATGGCAGCTTGCTCGAGGCTCGATCCTGCCTGCCCTGATTACAACGGGTATTACCTTACCCTGCCTGCTCATTGCCGCAGGAGCAGTGAAGGAGTGGGATGCTCTTCAAGGTGTGTGTGGGGTGGGGGATCAGCCCCCCTCAGTGAAAGAGTTTTAATGTGAAAGAAGATCAAACATCACTGCCACACCTCTACCTCCAGCAGTTTCAGCCTACACAAGAAAGGGGAACGTGCGGAGGAGCAGAGCATGAGTACTCGTGCTGGGGCTGAAAACACTGAGGAGGAAGGAGAAGAGGGGAAAGGAAGGAAAAAGGGAAGGGAAAATGCACCTTTCCAGCATTACATTAATATCTTGAGCTGAAAAAGCAAAATTGACTGTACAAACACCCATGGACCTATTTGGATTTGCTGCCTGAGTGCAGGAAAACTAGAAAAGATCGTGGAAAGAGAAAAGAACTTAGGGCTAACACATAGAGTGCATTTCAATAGTGGTGGTGGGACAATTAGAGATGTAGTCAAACTTTGGAAAATCTTTATAAACCTGGAAGGGATTTAAGTCTGAATGTGATTTGGTGTGACGCATCATCACTGGTGTGTCCAATCCCGATTTTCCTTGACCAGTCAGATGTTAGAAACACGATGTGAAAGAATAGTTTTGGGGCTGAAAATGCTGAGGAGAGAATAGAAAACATAGAGGACTGTCTGCACCCGCAGCCCACTGGAACAGGAGAAGGGAGATTTTCCCTTTACCTCTAGGACTGGAGGTGATGGACTACAGACAGCAATGGTGGTGGAAAGCTGGTATTGGTTAGAAGATAAATGCCTGTACCTTCCAGTGAAACACAACTGGAAGGACTCACTGCTCAGGAGAGCCCTCATTGAGATCTAGGGAGCAGTTCATCCATTCCTGAAGTAGACCTCAAAGAACAAACCAGGTGCAGTGTACTGATCTCTCTGCATCTGTACAGAAGGGGGACAAGGGTGACTGGCTCATGCAGAGATGTCTGCAACGGGAACACCTGAAGCTGGTGAAACCAATCCCACCCTTAGCAGAAAGTGGAGTTTTGGTGGGAAGCTGGCAGCCAGGTGTGCAGGTGGGCAGGGAGGGCAGGATGCAGTTTGCAGGTGTCTTCTGAGTGTGAACAAGATGTCCAACTCCTGGAACAAGCAAAGCAAATAGACTCTGTGCAGTCATAGGAGTCTCTGCGGCAATTCCTCTGCTGCAAAGCCATATATTTTCCCAGACAAAGATCCTTTCATGGTGGCTTGGAGGCAGAAGACAGCGTTCTTCTGCTTCCAGCATCCTTCCCCTCTGCAGTACCAAGCATCGCTTTCTTCTCATGGAAACAGATTGCCAACAGCATGGGGCTCATCCATCCACCAAAAATTAGAGGAAAGAGGTCTGAGAGCAGGCGTGCTCTGTGCATGGCAGCAGCTACACAGAGGTACACAAGGGCAAGCGGCATATGTTTGTGAGGAGCAAGAGTGCTGCTTGGAGAGAGCTCAAACCGGGTGCGATCAGGTTGACGTCTCTCCCAGGTGCAAACATGATTGCACCAAGGGAGTAGCACTGGAACAGGTTGACCAGAGAGGTGGTGGATGCCCCGTCCCTGGAGGTATTCAAAGTTAGGCTGGACAGGGCTCTGAGCACTTGATGGAGCTGTGCCCCTGTTCATTGCAGGGGGGTGGACTAGATGGCCTTTAAGTATCCCTTTCAACTCAAGCGATTCAATGACTTCTAAAATACCTGAGCAGACTGAAATGAGTGGGAATAGATCATGTGCTACTGGTCACTCCAGCAACGAGCAACTGGTGTTATTCCTGGAAGGTTCAGCACGTTTCCAGTTGTCTTCTGGTTAAAAACAGGACTTAGACACTGTGGAAGTCCCCTGGCAGGAGGACCAGTCCCTGTTGAGTTGAGTTGTGGAGTTTGGAGAGAAAATTAACTGTTCCTCCAGCAGCACCCATGTTCCTGTGTGGAGATTTAGGCAAGAAATGGTGTAGTCCATTGTGCTTTCCTATAACAGCACCAAGGAAGGATGGTCTCAGATCATCACTTTTTCTAGGGAGGGAATGAAGTTTCACACTGTGACAAGCAGTTGCTGCCTGGAAAGAAGCAGCATTCAGAGTTATGACAAATGACTTTAACATCTGTCACATGTACATTGCTCTGGGCTTATCACTGCTCACATATTCCTTGCAAGCAACAGTGAAAATAAATACAATCTCTTGTTTAAATATAATAAACACATTCCCTGGGGTATGGAGAGAAACGTGCACCTGAAGAGGGCACCTCATCTGTACTAATGTAGCCAGGTTTTTGGTTTTTTTTGAGGGAGAGAACTGCTGGGGCAATCTGAGTATCTTCAGTGCTCATTCAATGTGATAGGATTGGCCAGAGCTCTGCACTGGCCTCTACTAAATGAAGACTTGAAACAATTCTTTCAGCTGCACTGCTACAAATAGATGAATGTAAAATGGCTCTGTTGGATCAGGCTGTTGATCTCACTGTCCTGTCTCAAACAGTGCCTAAAGGTGGTTGCTTAGGGAAGATTGTATCACACAGTGGTACCTTCAGAAAACACATTCCCACACTCCTAGACTTTGCAGTTGAGGCGCTTTCTCCCCAGTCCCCATTGGGTTTTCTTTCTATGAACCTGTCCTGTTTCCATGTAAGCTTCCATCCTCCTGAAGCAAGGAGGTCCCAGCTCATCCCCACCACCAGAAGGCACCTTCACTTCCTCTGGTCTGACTTTAACCTGTTATCTGGTAGGTACCCAAATGCGCACTTACTAGAATAGAGGACCACTTAGTGGTTGTAAAGTACATAATTCGCCCCCCTCAATATAATTGTGCCCCATTGGTGTATCATTCACATTGCTTAAGGTGGACTAGGCTTGGTACTGCTACATAACAGCGTAGACTTGGAGCTGAGCATCAACCCTATGCTTTTGGGATCGCTGGTTGTGCTCACACCAAAGCTGGAGTTGAGATGAGAGTTCTGCCACCCTTAGAACCAGACTAGGAGGAAAACAGCACAGTTCAGCCCTACTATTTAATTAGATATAAAATCAGCACCACCCAAAGGGTCCCAGGGTAGCTTAACCATTGATCCTGACCTGATTTGTCTCTGTTTATTGTAAGCATGGCCTGGCTGCATGGTGAAAGCTTTGCTTTGTCAGTAAATCCCAGACACAATGCAGTGCAGGGAAGGGAAAATGATCCCAGGAGTACAGAGGAGATGGCTTCTGCTCTCCTACGTCAGGCAATTGCCAGGATCAAGCCCACAATATTTAATTTTCAAATGTGTAATCTTTAGCTCCTTTTATGTGTCCCGGGGCAGTCTCGTAGACACCACCTGAAGTATATTAGAGCTGGGCTGATTATGGGTCTGCTCCAAAGCCCTCTGAAGTCAGTGGGAGTCTTTCCCCTGACTTCACTGTGTTTGGGGCAGGCCCTGGATTAATATCCCTCAGGTTAGACAGTTTAATCATCCATTCAGCAGTACACAAAGCAGATCACATACACTTTTAGCCTGCATTGTATGGTGTTATGAAATGAGAAGATTATTTGATATGATTCAGAGATAGCTCAGGTATAAGGCCAAAAAAAAAAAAAACACAACACCTTTGATGTTTCACATTACACTTCAGTTATTCCTTGAGGGGCCAATTCTCGTCACCTTACCCAGGTGAATCTTGTGCTTGGTAATTTGGTCAAAAACATTCCATCAGACTCCTTTTTAATAGAAAACATTTGGGGAGTGGGAGTTCAGCTTGATGGAGATTTCTGCCAAAAAGAAGGAAAAACAAAAGGTAAATCCATGTATTTCTTCCTTAAACAATCAGAAAAAAAAAATAACTGGGGGAAAAGCTCTGTTTTGGAGGGATTTTCTAAGAGGACAGTGAAATTAGTCTCTCTTTTGTCAACATTTTCCCAACAATTGCAGTCTCCATATGGAGCAGATGTTTCTAGCTGAGGCATCACCCACCACTGTTACCATCAGCCAGGCCTGATTCTCATCTTGCCTCTCATGAGTCGAGCCACAAAATGAAGCTTTGTCCTCTTTTTTCATGTACTATCAGAATGAGACCAACAGGACTGCCTCCCACCAATGAGCAGGAGAGGATTCAGATGCATCACATTCAAAGTCAGGTGAAATCTGTAGGGCTGGTGGGGCATCAGCTAGAGAAGTTTGATGAAGGTTTTCCATCGTTAGAAACAGAGCAAGGGAAGCATATCCCAAGAGTAATTTCCTTGAACACTACACTGCTACATCTTTTGAAGTGGTCCCAGTGATTGCAGGGAAATGTTGCCCTCCACCAGTGTTACAAAGGCAGCCAATCCTTCTGTACAGGCACAATGGGGAGTGAACAGTTTTCACGGACTTGGTGAGTGGCAGCACAAATCAAAAGCCTCCTTCTTCAGAGGAGATGCAAACCACAGTCCATGGCCAGTAGCAGTAATTGAAACCCTATTTCCAAAAGAGTTGGCGGGTGATGAAACCCAGTGCGGATGGCTGTGTTCTGCCTCTCGAATCCCCTCCCACTACCCTGCAATATACTGAGTTTTGCTGGGGGTGGGGGGTTTAGCTTCTCTGGCACAAGAGTTTCCTTTGTTGATAGGAGCTGGGTCTCCTCTAGGGGACTGGGCTGATCCAGCTGTACTGGTAAAGCCTTTGTAATGTGGAGCAGCTCAAGTGCAGACCTGCAGTGGGTGCCTGCCTGAACCTTTGCTGGCACATCAATAGGGCCAGCGCTGAGCAAAGTTAAACGACCCCGTGCTGGAGAAGTGCCACACGTAGGAGCCAGCAAGCATCTGTGTTACTGATCCAATGCAGCTCTTGAAATGTCTTTGGACTTCTTTTCAAGTGGCGGCTGCCTATTTCAGTAGTTGCATGTGCAGTGAGTAGCTGGAAGAGCCAGTCCTTGGCTGGAGGTATCGGAGGTGCAGCCATGGTTTCACATCAAGTATGGCTGCACTTGCCCAGTTAAGGTGGCATCTTTCCAGCACAAACTGAAGCCCAGGAAGCACTCTCTGCCCATCTGCTGTGCTGTGTGAATGCACAGGTTGCCCAGAGAGGTTGTGGGGTCTCCTCCTTGGAGATATTCAAAATCCACCTGCATGTGGGCCTAGACACCCTGTTCTGGGTGTCCCTGCTGGTGCAGAGTTGGCCCAGAGGGACACAAAGATCCCTGCCAACCTCAGCCATGCTGTGATGAAGACGGAGGCCTGAAGGTCGGGGGATGGATATTTCCCCATGGGAGCAGGCAACGCCCCAACCCAGCCTGGGAGGAGGCTCATTGTCATGGAGAGCTGCCCAACCCATGGCCTTGGCTTTTGGAGGGGAGTGGGAGGGGAGTGGGGACTCAGAGTGGGACCAGCAGGCTAATTGCTTTTGTCTTCTCCCTCCTCCAACTGGGGAATCACTGTAAATCCCCCAAACCCATGATAATAGTCCTGCTGCTTTTAAGTGTCTTTCATTGAACTGAATCCTCTTGTCCTCCCTCTCCCAGGACTTGGGGCGTTGTTCATTAAAAGAAGGGCCTCTTGTAATGACAAAAGGAAACCTAAAAAGGCTGCCATTAGCTCATTATCTCAGCTCCCTCCTGCGTGGTAGGTGTCTATTTGCTGAATGCTTCTCCCAAGCGTCCTTTGGGCAGGTTTCTTTACCATGAGTTCCCCGGCCATGGGGCGATGTGTCTGCGGGAAACCTGATCCCGGCTGCGGGGTCACTTTCCCTGGAGGGAGCAGGATTTGATGCACTGAGTACCTGCCAAAATCATCCTCCAGACCATCACCACCAATCCGGACTGGGGCTGGAGTACTGTGGTGGATGAACCTTTCCCTTGCTTTGCTTAGCCAGGTTCTGTCTATGAGACCAGCCAGCCAATGTGGCATGAAACATTACAGAATGTCTGCTGAGGACAGACTGTCAGAGTCTAGCAATGCAAATTTACCACTGATTTGGGATCCTCGAGAGTAAAAATTGGATATTAAGAAAAAATTCTTCTCTGGTCAAACATTGAAACAGTCTGTCCAGGGAGTTGGTGGAGTCACTGTCCCTGGGGGTATTCAAGAATTGTGGAGATGTGAGACTGAGGGACATGGTTAGTAGGCATGGTGGGGATGGATTGATGGTTGGACTAGATGATCTTAGTGGTCTTTTCAACCTTAATGATTCTGTTTCTATGAAATGTTTATTGGTACTATCTTCAGAAACATACGGCTGATGGAAGTGGAAGAAAGTAAAATATGATATTAATCTTCTGGCTGGAAGAATGTGAGCTGGACACATGAAAATATCCTAGAGTGGCCCATTGCTTGCTAAGGTTTGACAACAGGCTGATGGAGCTGAGAAGCAGTGAAACAGCCACATGGATACATGAAGAAGCAATTCCTAGCTTCACTTAAGGACTGGTTCTAAAACTTTCCAAGCGTTTCCATTTTTAGATCAAACTCAGTAGCCCCAAACCCAAATAAAGACATCCCACACCTGCTCTGATTGAATCATAGAATTGTTTGAGTTGGAAGGGACCCTTAAAGGCCACCTGGTCCAACCTCCTTGCAAAGAACAGGGATTCCTACAGCTCCATCAGGTGCTCAGAGCCCAGTCCAGCCTGGCCTCGAGTGTCTCCAGGGACGGGGCATTCACCGTCTCTCTGGGCAACCTGCTCCAGTCCCTCACTACCCTTATTGTAAAAAACTTCCTTTGTATTCAATCTAAATCTCCCCTCTTTCAGTTTGAAACCATTTCCTTTTGTCCTGTGAAGGAACCTGGGCAGGATGCACTGACCACCTTGGCATTTTGCTAGTGGCAATCTGCCCTCTCTCTCCCATTATCATTACCTTTGCATCACCTGAAATGCAATTAAAACTCAAGACACGGAGGAATTACCCCTAAAGCCAGGAAGATTGTATCTCTGCTGGGGAGGGGGGAGCGAGAGGGGGATGAGGCAGGAGTTGCCACTCACGCACTGGTCTCAGATGTTGCACAAACAGCGGCTGGCCAGTGCTGGGGAAAGTACTTGGTCCCAATCCCAAGCACATGGATGTCATCTGATGTTTCGTCATGGTTTCATTATATTTTGGATGGGGCCAGTGGTTCGTCTTGCATTACTGCCATACACGTTAAGCAGGTAGCCAGTGAAGAGGCACTGCATCACACTGCCAACGATTTTATTTTCTGAATAGCCTGCGGGGATGGCCTTACATCATGCCAGATGCATATACAGTTAATAGCTGCGATTTCATGCTCAACTTCAATGTTGATGCTACATTCCTCCAGAAGAAATTTATACTTTTGTTCCATGACTGCACATGGAACCCAGCAAACAGCGTCTGCAAACAGCAAGGACTGGGGATTACTGGTTTTGCATAAGGGATGCTGTAGGAAGGATTCTCCTTTCCCCGTGAATCAGGAAGGACCCCCAGGAGTGTGTTTACAGCAGGGAGCTCAGCCTGGCCCGCTAGGTGACAGGTCCGACTACTCATTTTAGGCAGGTGCAATCTGATCTGAAAAACTGATTTGCAAAATGGATGAGGGTCAAGGCAGTCAAGCTCAGCCTCAGTCCCTCCCGCTTGCCAGCACTGCGCTGGATCCAGCTCTGTTTCTTTTCCTTTTGCAAGCTTTTATTATTTTGACTAAACCAGGCTGAAAAGAGACAGTTGTCATTCAGATCACCGTCAAAAACAAACAAACACAAAAGCCCAGAGTGCCCACTCTGCGCGGGGAGACCACAAAAGGCAGCGAATCAGCTCATATGCATCTCCTCCAGGCGGCTTTTTTGTCTTTCCGAGCAGATGAAATTGTTCGTAAATCTTTGCTCCTTTCATCCCGAACCATGTGAAAGCAAAACCTGTCTCCCACAGAGCTTCAGAATGCCTCAAACGCGCTGAGGAAGAAGCAGGCAGAAATCTAACAAGTGTTAACGTTTTATTCCCAACAGCTGTTCGGCCTGAAAAGTTTTATTAATGCACTAACAAACGGAAACAAAACCAACCAAAAAAAATCAAAACCAACGAAACAACCAAAAAAAAAGAAGGGGAAAACGGAGTAAAATAAACTTTAACCAAGTTTAAAACATCATAAATAAGTACAGCTCCAGAGCATAATTTACAAATATAAAACCACATAGAAACATATGTACAGGAGAGTTACATTACATACAAATATGTATAAAAATACCCCAGTGTTTATTCTCGCGCTAAAGCTGCAAGGCTAGAGTTATCTTTGGTGCTAAGCTCAGGGAAAAAGATGGCTGTACAAAACACGGCCCTAGCTGAACAATGTGCCATACACAGAGCAAACCTCTTGGGGGGTTTGAGGAGATACAGGCTGGCTGTTTTCCCCACCTATCCCCCTGTGCATCGCATATTGCAGGACCAGGGCAGGAAGGGCTTACAGAGGCAATCGCTGGTAGAGAGTTTTTAATACATTGTACAAGGCACTTCATAAGAAATCTCTTCATTATTTTTATTTCCTGTTCTCTTCTAAGACTCATAGAACGTCTACGCTCGGTTCTTGCTGACAGATAGCATTTTATGGTTATAGTTTTTCAACTTCTTATTCTACATTCAAGATTAAAAACCTCTGAAAATGTTAATTCAGTTCACTTTCGTCTTTAGAATGGAGATGGCAATGCCACCCAGAGCACCTAACATTTTCCAGGACAGGGAAAAGATTTTGCATCTGCCTTCTGCTGGTGTTTGTGGGGTGTTTTTACTTTGAAAGGTGAGAAGATCTGTCTTCCTGGAAGAACTCCTGGGAAGCGTCCACATTGAAATGCTGTTTGCAAAAGCACACGGTCCTCCATGCTGTCACGCGCGCACCTGCATCTCCCACTCCCTTTGCAGCACTGCCCCAGCATCCTACACCTCCGTTCCATCCCGGGTGTAGATGAGGCTGTTGACAGTGAAGTTGTAGTAGTGGTTGTACTGGGCTCCCTGGCTGCTGCTGCTGGGATGGAAGGAGCTGTAGTAGGCAGGGGAAGGTCCCGCCACTCGCTGCAGCTGTTCTGGTGAAGGCACCTCCTGAGAAGAGCTGCTGGAAGGGGTGAAAGTGCCACTGCTCAGCTGTCCAGCAGAGAAGTTCCTATGATGCAGGTCACTGCTGAGCCCCCCCGTCAGCCGGCTGCCCCCGCCGCTCAGCGAGCTCATGCCGCTGAAGAAGGTGCTGAGGCAGCTTGGGGTGGATGAAATGATACCAGAGGGAGAGGAGCTTTTGGGGTGGTCCCTGGCAGAAGGTGATGGGTCCAGCTCTGGTGGTGGGCTGTTTCCACAGGGTTTGCCTGCGGTTGGGATGGGTCGCTCTTCTTCAGCCTTCAGGCCCCCAAGCGAGGAGGCCGTAGCCGTGGTCGCAGGGGTGTTGGGCTCCGAGCGTCGCTTGCGCTTGCGCCGGAAGTTCCCGTTGTCAAACATCTTCTCACAGTTGGGATCTAAGGTCCAGTAGTTTCCTTTTCCTGGTGGAAAACAGGAGAAGCAAGAGAGAAAGTCAGCTTCTGCGACACAGCCCTACTGCAGAGGGATGAGCAGTATCCATGCTTTGCCCAACCAGCGCAGCACCCACACCTGCTCCTCCTCTGCCCATTGTCCAGTACAAGAACCCAAAACCTGGCCCTAAAACATCATCACCCCTTCCCCTCCAATGTCTAAGTAAACATTAAGGCCACATGGAGGAGGGGACTCCCCACCACAGCCTCAACCTCTACTTCAGACCTGCCTGAAGGGAACACAAAGCAGGGCTCCCCTGATTCTGGCTGCCTATGGCAAGCATGGATACCCACGTCTTCAGCGTGGCCATTGTGATGGAGACCCTGCCATGGCTCTCCTCAGAAGAGCTGGTGGAAACACAGGCCAAGAGGTAATTGCCTTGAGTTGCACCAGGGGAGGTTCAGACTGGATATTAGGAAAAATCTCCTCTCTGAAAGAGGCGTAGTGCGTTGGAACAGGCTGCCCAAGGTGATGGTGGAGTCACCATCCACTGAGATACGGCACTGAGGGACATAGCTTTGTGGGCATGGTAGTGACGGGCTGACAGCTGGACTTGATCTTAGAGGTCTTTTCCAACCTTAATGGTTCTATTAATTCTATGAAAGACGAGCCTGTGCACCCAGGTACAAGCTGCCCCATGCCCATGACTTTGTTTCAGGGGGCTGTGGTGCTATTATTAGCTGTTTCCACACAGCTGATGGAAGCCATGTCCTTGCAGTGTCCCCTCAGACCTCAATGTCCCCATCCCACCCAGCACTGTCCCAGCACACCCCTGCACTACACCCACTCTTGGGCACTGGCTGTGCCCCGGGGACAGGCCGGTGAGAGCTGGGCAGGGAGGGGAGCTGTGAATCACGGCCAAAGGATCCAGGCCTTGCACAACCGGCAATCTTGGCCTCAGCCCACCCGGCCTGCCTGAACAGGGGGACTGAGGACTGAGGCCGGCCGCCATCCCCTACAGGAAGCAGTGGTAGACCCAAAAAGGGCAAAAGGAGCTCAACCTCCTCAGAAGGGGAGACCCACAGCCCAGGCTTGGAGGGGCTGAGGGCACCTGATTTCTTCTCATTGCTGGGGACAAGGGAGCCCAGGGATGGCCATGAGTGGACAAGGGAGCCTGCGTTCCTCACAGGGATGGCTGTGAATGAACAAAAGAGCCTGGGCTTCTCAGCACTGAGCCCAAGGGACAAAATCAAAGGGATGTGAGATCATGGTCTCCTCACATGGATGGCCATGAGGGGGCAAGGGAGCCTGGGCTCCTAAGAGAGGTGGTCACCAGGGGTACAAGGACCCTAGTCCTCACACGGGGATGGCCGTGAGGGAACAGGTGAGCCCGGCTCTCTCACAGGGATGTCCACGATGGGACAAGGAAGATAGTCTCCTCATAGGGATGGCCATGAGGGAACACGGGAGCCCCAGTCCTCTCATAGGGATGGCCGTGAGCGGACAACATTGCACTATCCCCCCGTAGGGATGGCCGTGAGGGGACGAGGGAGCGCGGTCCTCCCACAGGTATGGACATAAGGGGACAATGGAGCCCGGGGACCGCACGGCGAGGAGCCCGCACTCCCACATCCCCTCACGTCCCCATCCCGGGGGCTCTGCGCCCGCCTCCCGCCCCCCGTCCTCACCGGGATCGTCCTCGTCACGGGGCACCTTGCGGAAGCAGTCGTTGAGGCTGAGGTTGTGGCGGATGCTGTTCTGCCAGCCCGCCTTGCTGCGCTTGTAGAAGGGGAAGTTCTCGGCCACGTACTGGTAGATGTGGCTGAGCGTGAGCTTCCTCTCGGGGGCACTCTGGATGGCCATGGCGATGAGCGCCGAGTAGGAGTAGGGCGGCCGCACCAGCTTCAGCAGCTCCTCCTGGCTCGCCAGGCTCAGCCAGCTCAGCTCCGCGCCGTGGTGCTGATATTTACTTACTCCTGATTTTTTTCTGATTAGATTGAGCTCTGACTCTTTATGAAGGAGTTAAACTCA
>JANHGO010000001.1:7564564-7603876 GCA_024606505.1 Aquila spilogaster | reverse complement strand
CTTGGAAATCTAATGAATATGTATCGATAAGTCTTAATATAAGGTGTATTGTTTTGAAGACAGGTGTGCGTGGTTCGGCTCCCCGCCCGCGGCCGGGGCTGGGCGGGCGGCGGCGGCGCGCAGGGAGCAGCCAGTAGCGCGGCTCCGCGGCGGGGGAGGGAGGCGGAGGGGGGCAAGGCCGGGCCCCAAAAGCGGCGATAGGGGAGGGACCGGGGCGGGGAAGCTGCGGGAGGCTCCAGGGATTTGGCTCCCGGCAGCGCGGGGGCAGCATCCCCGAGCCTGCACACCCCCCACCCCCCCCCCCCGCTGTCGTCCCCGTCGCGGGGGGTCTCTCCGCCCTTGCCCCGGCGCTCAGGGATCCGATCCCCCTTTCCCAGGGATTCCATCGTCCCTGATCCCTTCGGCCCCGAAATTGAGGTCCGGGGGGGGGGGAGATTAGCATCGCTGCCGTTGCCCCGACGGGCGCGCGAAGGGTGAAATTCGCTTAAACTCGTGTTATTTATGCGTAATTTTGCCGCCCGTCTCACAACAGCCGGGGCTGAGATGGCAGTTAATTAGCTCGGGATAAGGAATTGCCCGAAATTAAACAAACAAACAACATCGGCGTGTTCGCTCGTACTGCGGGAGGAACGGGCTGGCAGTCGCGGGGCGCGATTGAATGAATAAAAGTCGATTTTCCCCTTCGTCCCTCGGGGAAGCTCGAGGGAAAGAAAGCGCATCCTCTTGCAGAGAAAAAGCTCGCGGTATTCCTAACGATCCCGGCACCCCGCGCTTTGTACGGGGACCAGCTCCGGCAAATCCTTCTCGTCCGGGGCGAAGCACACCATCGGACCCACACGTATAACAGGAAAAAGACGGCCAACGGTGCGGGAGAATTTAGAGAGTCTTTGTCTGTCGCTTAGAAGATGTAAATCCCCGGGTCTTAAACGGAGTCGTTACTCCGTTCTCTGCTGGTGAAAATGCGTAAAAATCCCCTTTCTGGGTACAGATGCCAAGCGCTCTCCCCAGGGTTGCAAGCGCCGGGTGTCTTGATTTGACGTCAGGATTTTGGGGAGAGAGGAACGTTTGGGAAAAGTCTTTGCGTTTTATGTCTTCGATAAAATAGTTATTGAGGCACATGTAAATCAGTGAAGCCGGATCGGGGCAGCTTTCCCGGGCTACCTCCAACCCCAAATTTTCATCCCTCGTGTGATCTAAGCAGGGATGTAATAACTGGAGGATTTTCACCATTATATTTCGTTTTAAAACAAGTGGACAGACAGTTTGGAGACAATCATTTAAAAGTGAGTGTGATAAAGAATTATGATTTTGGGTTTCCTTCTTTAATCATAAGAGGATGTGTTTGGTTTTGGGGGGGTTTTGGTGGGTTTGGGGGGGGGGGGTTCTGTTGTTATTTTGTTTCTGTCACTGTTGCTGCTGCTGGTTTTATTTTGTATCTTTTGGGGAAAGAGCTTACCCTGTGTATGTGGATAGCCAGAACAGCAGGAGAAAAATTTACATTATGTTTCGCAAGGTGCTTTTTCCCTTCTCAGCTTCCTTGCCTTTATCATTTTTAACAGCTCCGCATCTCTTTGGAGAAAGGTCGCACTGGAAAATGCTGATCTGAAGTCTGACCGGACAACAGGCATCTAAAACAAGCAGTTTGTGGGGAAATCACAGCTAGAAAGGACATCTAAAGGAAAAGAAACAGGTAGATTTTTAAAAAGCAACTTCCCTCTGTGTTTGAAGAGCTAAGCCGAAAAAGTTATTCTCTAAAATTACAACAAATCTGTGTTTATGCGTTTGCTTAAAAAACCCACGATCTTTGCAAGAGGGAGAGGTATCACCGTATATCGCTCGAAATTGCGATTTTTTGCTTCAGGGATTTGATGTATTTGGGCAAAGGCAGAGCCATCTAGAGGAACAGCCCGGCTATGACGAGGCGGGGAAGGCAGTTTCCCTCAGAGGCATGGTATGCTGCCTTCGAGTTTTCTTTAGTTGATTTCTCTGCTTCCAACAAAGGAAATGGGTGAGAAAATAATGCTGAATTAGCTCTAATAAAAATGCGTGTCCTCAGAAAACTCCAGCTTGCTTTACCAAATAGTAAGGAACGTGAAACAAAAATAGCTTTAGAGAGGTTATTACATAGTTGGGATGGCACGGATATGCAAACCAACACTTAATTTAAAGAGTGGAGAGAATAAAGCTTTGATGGTGTGACGGCTGTAAAAATGTTTAATTTTCTTAATGCGCTTATTCTGCAAGTAGCACGCCGTGTTGCCTCGAAACATCGTCAGCTCTCAGTACAAACCTGTTGCTGTTCCCTTCTGCCAAGGCACGAGGAGAGCAGCATGAAGAGATCCAGCACTCTGCCTCTCTGCTTTCTAAATGCTGCTTTTTTTCCAGAGAGGTCTGGGAGATGTTTGCCTTTCAGAAACGCACCGAGAAGCTGGCAAGCGAAGTGCCGAAATGCAAAACTGAAATCAGTTTCAAGGTAAGAGTCTGAGGCTACTGTCCATCACTGCAAGCAGATTCGGGGTTGGGCTTGAGCAATGCTGTGAAATTACTCTGTTATTACCGAGTCGCTGGGAGATTTGTTAGCGCTGGCATTCCAAGTGTGGCAGTAAGTTCTGCCGGGTAGAGGAGCTCATGGCACCTGGGAGTCGGGGCTGAACCGTATCCCCAGCCAGCTGCGATTACGTGCAAACCTCTCCAGCCGGCTGCCTTGGAAAGTGTTTCAAGACTTCCCGAGGAAAAGTGCTGCAGGAGAGCAAGGTCCTCCCCATTCTTGCCTTGTGCTAGCCACACCATTTGCTTTGGTGTTGTGCTTGTCCTTGTCGTGCACGTGGCAAGCGCTTTTCCCCCTGCTAGGAAGACACTGTCTTTGCCTCTAAGGCCCTGCTCCTCTGAACATGTAGGTACAGGCTTCACTTTCCTGTTGTGAATCTCAGGTGTGTACAACTGAACACAGAAACCTGAAAATGCTTCAGACCTGAGCACCCAGCCTCGCAGCAGCAACCGATACCTGCGCCCACCTGGGTCTCTGTCTCCAGAGGATGCTGAGGTCTAGGTACAGGGAACGTGCTGGAGGATCAGGACCTAATAGCCCATATTGGCTGCTATTGACTTTACCGGTAGGAGAGAGAGACCAGGATCCCTTCAATGGCTCCGAATTGCTGCAGTGAAGCAGGAACCACAGGTTTGGTTTGTTTTGGCTGCATTTGCAATATAAGTCTCACTTTCTCCCTAGGGCTGGCAAGAGGCAAGGCAGTAACTCGATGGCCCACATATAAAAGAGTTCTTCATGTGCAGATGGTATCTTTCTCCAGAGTCATCAACGAAATCGGGAATGAGTTCTTCATCCTCAGGGACAAGACAGGAGAATTATCTTTTCTCTCGCAGTGGTCCAGGACTGTGGCTCCACTCTCAAGAATATCAAGGAATTGACTAAGAACAGCTCAAATTAAATTTAAACTGTAGTACCACTCCCTTATTTACAACTAAGCCTATTCCTTCCTAGACTGGGTGCTTTACACCTATTAATCTGCTCCAAGTAAGTCTCTTTTTTTCACTCACCCTCTGATTTGTCCTGTAAATGGGTAACAGAGAGAGAATATCTGATGGTGTGCAACAGATGTTTCACTGCCATGAATTTGGGAAGGGTGTTCTGTGTACGTGTATACAGGTTGAAGTAATTTTTATCCCTTACCTAAGGAGAATAATGTATATTCCTCCCTCCTTGTATCTAGTCATCTATTGGACTGAAGTTCTGGTGATCAAATTTTGCCAACTTACCTTATGATATGATCAGAGGTTTTCAAATATTTCTTGATTTTTGAGACCCTACAACATTTCCTGGGGACATGTCCTCATTCCACGATTTTCAGGCTACCGACAACAGGCTTGGTTTGGTTTTGCTTCTAGTTCAGTCTCTGTAAAAACACTGCGGGCTGCAGACTGAGGGTTAGCATTTTGGAATAGCAAATGTTTTCCTGGTGCATTTATATGGTGCTGAGCGTGATGGAGCCCCTGGACTCCGCCACAAAGCAAGGAATAAATCATAGTTGATCGCAAGCTGTGGTTACTCCAGCACTTTAGGCTGTCGTGAGCGAACACCATTGCTGAAAGAAGCAGTTCTGCTCTGTGTCCACTCCTGGCTGCTTTTTCTGGCTGCTGTGCTCGCACAAGTGTTTCTGTGGCTGTGGACTGGGGCACTGATCCAGGTTGAGAGGAACACCCTCTTCCCAATCCTTTTTTTTTTTTTTTTTCTTTTTTTTACCCCCTCAGGTTAGTTTTAGCCTGGGCCTGCCTAGCCCCTTCCTGAATGAGAGCTTGTTAGTGACTGATTAGCCAAAGTTTTGATAAAAGCTTCATTGTTTGTAACCTCTGTAAGCTACCCGGAGCTGTGCTCCTAATAAAAGTGGGATTAAATAGACAACTTGGGAGTGAGACAGTTGCAAGTGGGAATTTCAGAGTTTTGGGGGACAAAGGGATGTGGCCAGGCTTCAGTAACTCTGCGTATCAGAAGTGATTTTACCAAAACCGGGAAAGAAGCCTGACTTTGGTTTTGGGGGGAAAGAGGAGCCTGGTGGGAGACAGAAAGAAGTCAACTGTTTGCGGGTGGATTAAGCACACGCTCCAGGTGTTTGGAAACACGTCTGCAGACACTCTCATTGCCCTGCATTCCTCCTGGCTCTCCTTGGGCTTAAGATTCATAAAAAGTATTTAAAAATCCCCACTCTGATCCCACAAATTTAATCTTTCCTCATTTTATTTTTGCAACAATAAAAAAGTTTGCCTGACAATGAGGTGTGACTAACTCAGTACTATCGGATAGTGTCTTTTCTGAGAGGAGTGTTAAGCAGGGGGCTTCATCGCTCCTGGTTGAAGCTAGAAACTGACCTGGGCTGAAGTAAAGCAACATCTTTGTGCTTTTTACTTGTTTTTGATATGTAATGGGATATTTGAAACAGAGCTTGGTGTTCTGGGCTGGTTACCCTATAGTGATCACTCCTACCGAGTAAGGTAAAGGCCAGTATTTTTGGTCTTAATTCATCTGAATAGGCCACCTCTGTCCTGGAATGAGTAATGGAAGTAGAAAAACATAAAGATAAATTTATGGTCAGCTAAGGTAAAAATAATCAAAACTATTAGTAGATAAATGCAGTAGCTGCCATTACTACCACCACAAGTAAACGGAGGAGTATTGAATTAATATTTCTTTTCCATGTTTGTCTGGGGGAGAAAATCAGATAGTGTATTAGTATCAGGTGCTGGTGAAAGACCATTTTGGGCTCCATTAATAACTAGGGATTATGTTAAGTAGCAACAACATAAATTAAATATTTTATGATCAGCCAGGCCCGGTAATTCACAGCCAAGAGTTTCAGAACTCTTGGAACCAGGAACATACCATGTGGGCCATTAATGCTGACTTTTCATTTTGGGACACTAGAAAGATTTTAGAAGACTGAGAAAGCTGATACTGGCTCATTATTTAAAAGGATTGGGCAAATGATTTGGGTAATGCTAAGACTGTCAGCCTGTGACTGTTAAAGGCAAGAAATAGTGGGCACATCACTTGATTAATGAATTCTTAAAGGAAGGCAATGAAACTGATGCAAATGAGTTTGCGTATATAGAAAATAGGCCTTGTCAAATCAATTTGCTGTTGTTCTCCAGTGAGAGTGAGCAGCTCTTGATGTAACTGATTTCTGAAAGTATTTGGTTAATACCATCTTGGAGGTGGATTTTTAAAAAATGGTATAAAATCAACATGGTGCAAATTAAGTGGATCTAACTGCTTAAACAGAGATCTCAGAATGTCACTGTGAAAAATTTATCTTTGAGTCTCTTTGCAGGGAAATCCTGTGGAAGCTGGTTCATTATTCTGTTTCTGTCATTGATTTGGGGAGAAAATAAAGAATCATTGTCTACTGAATGTGTAGGAGTCTAAAACTGGGGCTATGGAGTGTTTAATGAAAAGGACAGTTCACTGACAGAGATACCTTGATCTTTGCATGGGAACTGGGAGCAAATGGGCAGGGTGCATTTCAATACGGAAAAGAAAAAGGACATGTTTAGGAAAAAAATCTGAGATTGTTGAGGTGATGGAGTCCATCTCAGAAGTTAATAATTTTTCAAAAAGTTATTCTGGTTCTTGTGAATAATCAGCTGTTCCTTGTTGTGATCTTGGGGTGAATGAGGCACAGGAATAAGGAATTATAATAATTTCATATTGGCACTGCATCAAATCATGGTAGCACCTATAAAAATTGTAAGTAGCAGGGTGAAGTAACAGGGATGAAGTTTTTTACTGTCCAGTCAAATACAAGAGCTATGAGACATCAAATAAAACTGGTAGGAACCATGTTCCTGAGAAGAAACCACTGCACACAACGTGCAGCTATGACTTGGAAGCTTCTCAAGGAACTCTCTTTAATTACTTATGGGAAGGGAATATTATGGGTGACTTGTTTTCAGTCTATAAATATCTATGCAAGAGCAGAAGCATGAGGGTAAAGGACAAAGTCAGAACAGGAATCAGTGGCCAGAACTGAAGCAGGACAGATAGAAGGGGCTCAATTTAGCTGCTCACACAGGGGTAGCTGGGGCTATTTGAGGTGCTTTGCAGTCTCCAGTGGTCTCCCGCTGGTGCTGTTTCAAATATGTCAGGCACTGCAGACATCTCAGATGTTCTAGGGAACCTCAGACAGCTCTGAACACCCTTGTGTGCAACTGAATTAAGTACAAAGTATCAATTTTTACTATTGTGCATAATTATTAGAACAACTTACCAGGACTTATTGTGGATTCCCCACCAATTTTAAAATCAAGACGGGACATTTTTTTCTAATACATACTTGAAAGAAGACAGCTACTAAGAGAAATCTCAGCCTGGATCCTTCTGTATGGATGTGGGTCATCCACAGTGATCTCCCACGTTCCCATTTGCCCACCAGCAGTCCTACCTTGAACATTGCACTATAATCCAGCTCCAGACTCAAAGTTTTCCTCAGTTGGTTTGCTGTCTTTGCACTGTGCTTATTCGGCCCAGTACAGACAAGCTCAGTGTATTTCTGTCCAGGCTTTATCGCCCAGCTGGGCAGGTGATTTTGGTAATGTAGGTACTGCTGTGATGCCTAAATAAGAATTGCTCTCTCTTGGAAGTGCGGCTCTTATGAGAAGGGCTGAGCACCTTGTTATCACCTAACCCAAAAACCCACTCACGAGAAGTGCTCAAAAGATGCAGGGCAACATGTGCTGAGATTCACAGGGCCGTGTCTGCCATGAAGGCTGCTGGCAAGAAACGTTTTGAGCTTTGTTCAGTCTTCTTGGCCACGTAGATGCTATCTGATATCTGTAACTAGGTCAGCGTCTGATGAGGGGAAGTGGTCCAGTGAAAGGATTGCTGCTAATGGAAGCTTTGGCCAGCAGAAACAGGAATCTGAGATCACTTTGGGTAAAATCTCACTGCTAATGAGCAAGTTAGAGATGTACCAGCATAATACTGTACACCTTTTGAAAATCAGGTAGACAGACAAAGTAGCGATGCCATGTGGGAAAACCTTGTTTTAAGGCAGTGATGCAAAACACAAAAGGGGCATCAGCAGGAATCACAGTAATAAAAAGAAAACTCTGGTCATCTCAAGGTTCAGAAATCAGCCCTTCCATTTAGGGCTGTGGAACAGGTTCTGTAGCGCTTATAGACATATGGGGTCCTGTGATAGATACTAAGGAAGAATTTCCTTGATTTCTTTGAAGAATTTCAGGCGATTTTGCTACCAGCCAAGGCATGCCTAAGCCATACCTTGGGGGTGAACCATTCATATACCCAGTGACTGATGTTCGTGACTGATGGGCACATGCCAAAGATTGGCAAAGACAGTACTAACCAGGAGCAAAATATGGCAAGTGCCTGCAGGCTTTCATGAGGCTCTACAGACTCCACATAGGCAAAAAGAGGTGCAAGTGGAAACTAAACAGGCAGCAGAGCTGAAAAGCTCTGACTGGCGTTTAGGAAGACCAAAATGAGCAAGTAGAGGAAGAGCAAGCACTGGGTATCCCCTGGAGCAGTGGTCTTCTGCAGTCATAACCTCATCATCTGTCTCAACAACATTTATTTAACGTGGCTTGGTGAGAATGAAACCAAGCAGCCACTGAGCCTGGGTGTTGGAAGTCATTCTCCACCTGGCCAGTGCTAAGCAGAATGCATAGGTGAAAAGACATACCCTGAGCAGGCATACCCAGAGCTGGGCAAAATTCAAATAGCAAGGGCAGTCAAGGAGAATTGGTTTAAAAAGCAAGGCAGCATTAAAATGTTCTTCTGAAAGTCCAAATCAAGATGGTCTTTTATAATAGACACTAAGGAAGAACTAGCGTATCCTCCACAACATTAATGCTGAGGAGAACTCCCTGCTTTCAGAAAAGGACAGGCTGAGGAGATGGGTGAAATTACGAGTTTTTACAGATGACCGATCAAGAGATGAAGAGATTCTCAGTGTTTCAGAGATTATAACGCTTCAGGAGCAGGATGACAAGAAGAATCTTGCTAGCAGAGGCTGAAAAGAAGGGTCAGGAGACTGAAGAAATCTGAGGGGCTGAGAATTGATCGATGGGGTTGTAGCATGGGTCATTGACCCAGCCAAGCAACTGTATGTTACCAGGAAAGAAAAGATCCCCTAAACAAGGAAAAGTGGATCCTAGTAAGTGAATTCCCACAATGGTGACCTTCCAAATTCTGTGCATTTTCTGATACCTAAGCAAATTCCTCACTGTGTTCCTTGCTGGAGGATTCAGAAGGTAGATTCAGTTTTCACAAAGCAAGAGGGACAGTATAGCAAAACCAGTGCAAGAGGCTGGTCACTGGCAAGTTCAGAGACACCAAGAACTTCAGTTGCACAATTTCAAAAAGTCATTTGACCCGGTGTGTTGCAATAGGTGTGTGGAGTGTCCTAGGGCTATATGATATGTGTAAGAAGCTGCTGAAAAACATTATGAAGAGGTGAGGTCAGCAGTCCTGGTCAAGAGCAAGCTGAACAACTGGTTCAGCACAATGACTGGTAGCACACAGGGTGACTTGATAATTCGCAGTAACTTCTGGAGCTACCTGTAGAAAGTGAAGGATGGAGTTAAAGTCACCGAAGACTTTGGGCAAAGTCAGACAAGGAGATCAAAAGCTTGAGGATGATCACATCTTCAGTGGTGGTGCCAGTTCATCAGATGCGCCAAGTCTGTTGCTCTGTCCCACGATGAAGGACGCAGATCAAACATTGGTGTGAACCAGACAAAGACCAGGAGGAAAGGGAGAAAGGATGAGAACTACACAGGCAGGCTGCAGCCGGGTGGACAAGATGGACAGCCCCATTTATCTGAGAAATTTCACCACGCAGGACAGCAACAGATCCCTCTACAGAGATCTGAAGGAGGATGTAGCTGGCGCACGTGGGCGTAGATCATCTGAAACAGTCATGAAAAGACACAGGCAAATCATGGAAGCAAAAATCAGGCTACTCAGTAGGTCCCTGTCCTTGCTCTATGTGCAAAGAAATGGATGGTCAGGAAGGCAAAACAAAAAGACAGCTGGTCTTTGCAATGAAATGTTAGAGACTGTGAGACCATGTCAGAAATGGGTCAGTCAGCAATACGATATACAAAAGGGACCGTCATCTGTGTGAGGAAACTGGCTGCTGGCTGGCTGGATAATCACTTTCAAGGTACCCTGTTCTTTTTTCTGGTAAAGGGAAGAGGATTAAGATCCTGATTGTAGGAGAAACGAGATTATTGGTTTTCATTCTGATTTTTCTTTTTTTGTTTTACAGTTCTCAACAGAGGTGTGGACCCCTATGTACTGAATTTACACTTACTTCTGTAAGCTGCTACTTCTTAATCTTCCTTCATAGACCCTTTGGGTTTGCAGTCTGTGGATCGAAGGGGTGGATGACATAAGAAAATGAGTCTGTATTTGCTGAACACAGCGAAGCACTTGAGAATGACTTGTAACTGTCCTTTATGGTCATTAGTCTGTGGGACAAAAAAATAAAGAAAGGGCAAACCTCTCTGAAAATGGAGATAACAAAGAACAAGGGAACTGAGAGGGAAAAGGGACAAACAGAAGATTTATGCATGCAGCAGTTTCAAGTTCATCCTTGAGCAACGAATCCACTTTGAGTTTCCAAACATGGACCTATGACACCAGATCACTCTAATGGGCCAGGCAGGCAGACCCCTGCCAGACACCAAGTGTGCAAAAGAAGAGGCAACATCCAACTCAAATTTCCACACTCTCCTCTTAACAGGTAATCTGGCTCTTTACAAGTCAGGAGGTTTCTGCAGAGCGGTGCATTCACATTGTGTAGTCCCGAAGATTTGGATGGGATACAAAAAAAAAAAAATAAAATGTGCAGGTTGGAGAGAAACAGATGATTTAATCTGGGTTGTAGGAAGTGTGAGTGAGATAGAGGTGATTGAGCAGCATCAAAGGGTGACAATCAATTTGAATTTCCCCAGAAGTGATGTTGATGCCTGCGTTGCTTCTCCCTGTGCTTTTTCTTTAATTAAATACTGAATGTTCTATTAGTAGTTGGAATAACATGCTGTTCTTGGGGAAAAGAAAACCCAAGTAATCCCTTTATCTGCTAAAATAGATGATTTCTAGTAGATTAAACAATGGCCTTTCAGCTACCAGAGCATAGTTCAGGCCATAATTGAAGTCCTCTCCTTGGCCTTTCCTTGGTCCCTCGCAGCCAGTAGTCCGTAGAGCCCCATCATCAGACATAACCTCGGTGACTCTTGTCTGCAGTGAGTGTTTCTCCAGATGAGGAGATTAGTCAGAGATAAAGCATATTACCTGAAAATAATAAGTGATTACGGTCCCGGACTGTCTCTCCACATTCATTTCATGCTGGTTAACCCTTGCAAAACTGGCTGCTGGTAGGCTTTAGGTCTTTAAAGAGGAGGGAGGGTGAAGGAAGGTTTCCCACGTCTGAGTGAAAAAGGAGAAATTTCGCCTTTTGGTTTCTGTTTCTTGCCCTGGGTGGGAATTTCTGGGCACAGCAGGAGGCACTCGGCTCCTTGCATTGCTGCAGCCCGCGGTCTGTGGAGTAGCCGGAGCTGTGTCTTGCAGTGTCCGTGCGGGTGCCATCACCCTCTGCTTCCCTGTGCTGGTCAGCTTGAAGCTGTGAGGTCTTAAAACTCCCTTGCAAGTCATCTACCATTTACTTGATAGCAACACAGAAAAATACTGGATGCCCGGTACGTACACACTGGCTGTATTTCCACTGCTGCATTAAACAGGACCAGGTTGTGGGTCCAGCCGGTGACCTGCAGTAGTCTGTGTTTTTAAATTATTAGCACGGGCCAGGCATGTTTTGGGGTTAACGGTACTCTCCCATGCCCAGGCATGGCTCAGACGCTATAAACTTCTCAGCGGGCAGTTTCCATGGGGCCAGTCTGCTACGGGGAGCGCTGGCTGGGCTGTGTGGATGTGAGCTCGGGGCCAAAGAACAGTCCCTGGTATTTTTTCTAGCATGGATGTAGCTACTCTGACTTGACAACACAGAATCATTTATAGTTTCCCTCTTCATTCATCAACAGGAGATCCAGAGAAATACAAATACCTCGCAAGGTTTTTGTAGCAAATTGTCAATGTGTCTAGGAACAAAAGATGAACATGTTGTGGTTTTCTAGAAATTCAGGTTGGTTGCCTAGGAGGATGAAGAGAAGAAATGTAAAAGAAAACTCAGGTTGAAGAAATGCCTTGAAATCTGCTTATGGGGCATTGCTGTTGTTATCACTGCTGGGAGTGAGCTCCTACGCTGCAGAAAGCAAGTGTCCTGATGGGAAGATCTTTTCCTTGGTCTCGCTGCAAATATTACAGGTGAAGTCCCGGCCCCGTTCAAGTCACTGGGAGTTTTGTTAACGACTTCATTAAGACCGCTGCTGTTTCATTCATAAAAGGCGTCTTCCCAGCTCTCGTGCCATTACAGCATCCTCTGTCTGTCATCAGGCTTGTCTCCGTGAGTGAGGGACGAGCAGGTTCATCCTTCTTCCTCTAAATGCTTCATCAGCCGCTCCCTTGAAAACTGTAAATAAAGGCCGCTGGGGATAGCTTTTCTGCTTGACCCCTCACCTGAAATGAAAATAAAGGTGACTGAATTTCATCCTGATGCGGAGCTCCTTCCCGGGCTGGCTCTTTCCCGTAGCTGTTGACAGTTACCTGCCAAGCCCCATGGTTACCTTTGATTTTGCCGTAATGACATCTCAGTACTTAGGATGGCTCTGGGACTGTAATCCTCTCTGCAGCCTTAACCAATTTATGGGGTAACCTGAGACCAGGCTCTTACTTGCCCGTGATTTCGCCTCTTGCTAACACTCATCGAAGATATCAACAAGCTAAATGCAAAGGGTTTATTTTATTGCATGCCCAGGGTTGGCAAATATCTGCATACATGCTTGCTGTAAATCTCTGCTTTTAGAAGGTAGCTGCGTGCGATTGCCACATTAAAACTGCACAGTATTTTATTTCCTCAAAGTGTGCTGCTAAAACAAATGCTTTGTTAGCAAAAACCAGGCAGCGCTCCAAGGAGCTGTTAAGAGCAGAAGTGAGGATTCAGCAAAGTGGGATTTATCCACAGTTTTGCCACAGATTTTCCGTGTGATCTGTAGCTTGCTTTATCTCAGAGTGCTTTGTCTTTAAAATCCTTCAAGTCAAAGTCCTTTATCTGTCTTGTGTGTTTAGACTGTAAGCTCTTCAGGGCCAGGGCTTTTTTGTTTGCATAACAGCTTTTATAATAACTCTCCTCTGATCTTTAGAGGACCTACCTGTGCGTGTATAATACAGTTATAAAAGAGCAGTCTCAGCTTCATCACAGTGAATGATCCTGGCATTAGAGGAGGACACAAGTCCTGGTCCCTGCTCCCTAACCTGTATTAATTGGCTTTTCTAAAGGAAATCTCAGGGCAGATGATTTACATGGTGGCGGAAGTAGGAGGAGGATCCCTGGGGAAAGCAAACACTTGAGACTTCAAGGTGGGATGACTTCGGTGGCACACTTCTCTAATGACCATCTGATCCAGGAGGTGCCCACTTCCTAAGCACAGATCAAAGACAAAAGGTGACTTCTGAAATGACATGCAACCACCTCTCGCATTGCTTAAATTCTCTCCTCCTGCTAGCGTTTGATCTCACTTTACTTTTCCTGTCACTGCAAGCAGGTGGTTGCTTTATTCTCCCCGACAAGTTTAGATCAGCTGAACAGCTAATGGCTGCAGTAGGAAAATCTCCCAGTTGCATATCCAGTCCAAACCTTGGTGCAGTCAATGGAAAGGCTCCTCTTCACTGTAGTCAGTTGTGGATGAGGTGTAGATGAGCTGATTTGGAGTGGTCCTTATCCTGCCAAACTTGCCTTTAAGAAGCAGATGTGATTGTATTGCAAGGTGAGACTTAAGGAAAGTCCAGCCGGCTGAAACCCATGCGTGCCTCCAGACATGTGGGCATATGGCTTGAGGAATTTTCCATCATATGCTATAGATGCACATTTCCCCTATACTTACTGCTAGCAAAGGCTCGTGCTTGTTATTCTGGGCCCTCAGCTCTCCACGGTGGCTCCACTCACTGCTGGTGAAAATGTCAGGCTCTTGGCCACCATGAGATCTGTGATGGATGTGACTGCAAGTGACAGGCATAAGTCAAACCGATGTCGTATTGTAACCAGAGTTATGTTAGAACAAGAGCCTCCCCGAGACTTGGGTCACTTGCATGCACTGCTCTGGATTTCATCTGTTATTCTTATTTGTCCAAACAGCAAGGTGCTGTTCTGCCATACTCGTGCGAGCCTATCTCTAATTTTAACCTTCTCCTTCCAAGGAGAAAGAGAAGCAGAATTTACCTAACAGGCAAGCTCTTAACAAAGCCTCGGATATCTGATACACATAATGGTCCCAGAGGCATGTTTACTTTGGACTGAGTGAGTGAGTGAAAACCATTTTGGAAGGACTTTTTCACCTCTAGTGACTTAACCTAATGAGGAGAAAAGTGATGTGGTTAAAGGGCTATTTAAACAACGGCATTAGTGAGCAGATTTAGGTTCTCCAACAATACATATATGTATTTGCCTTACACAGGTGCATAAATATGCATTGATTTGCATCACAGGGCACATTGCATAGACAGTGATGAGATTTCAGCCATCCTTTGCTGATGGATGCTTTTTTGGGGGGAACCGTGAGCAAACAGCTGATTGTTTCAGCAGGTTACAGCAGAACTGCCCAAAGATTTGGGACACCACCACTGAGTTCATCAGCTGCCCTTGTCTTCTGCGGAGAGGAGTGTCTGTGTAACAAGGAGTTTGACTTTGAGGGCTCAGTCCTGTAAGTGATTTACGTGGCTGGAAGAGAACTACAGGTGCCTCAGATTTAGGCTGAAGGACACTGCTTATTTCTGATCACATGATGCCATAAATGCCCCCACCAATTTATCAGGAAAACTGGAGAGAAGCATGAAATAAATAACTCCATGGGAAACCTTCCCATGCTGGATTGCCACACTACCACGAAAGTTCATGTTTTTAGACCCAAATGGATGACTGACCTCATGCTGACAGAACGGGCTGTCAACACTCCTCCCTCGAAGAAGAGTCTCCCCTTTGCGCTTTGTCTCCTCGTGGTGATAACCTGAATGGAGATTCACAGATTACACCCTGACTCTTTCATGCGATGGGGGTCCTGCTTACCGATCACTTCCCTCTTTCAACATCCTCACAGGGGCAATGAATCTTATTCCTAGCCCAAAGAGCACTTGTCAAGAGCTGGGTTGACAGGGAGGTATGTCCTCCTTGGCCATGTTTTCTTGCATTGAATTGTTAATAGCTGAGATGGTTCACCTGAACCCTGCCGGTACCCAGTGCAGCGCCTTGCACAAGAGCAATACAGGCTTAGATAGCACATTTCACAAGTAGAAAAAGACAGTAAATGTGGGAAATTAGGGCCAAATTGATGTGAAATTCACCTCTGTGTCATGTCCTATATGCTACTGCAGTCTCACTGAGGCTGTGAGACTGACTGCCCAGAGGTATATAGGTACCTCTAAGCACAGGGAAATGTCCAGCAGGATGTCAGGAAGGAGCTGCACAGATCAGGTACACAAATCTCATTGTTTTACTTTATAATTAAGGTCCTTGATTTTAATTTAAACTCTTCCCATCTGATTTTAAAGGACCTGAACTCAGCTATCATGCATTTGGGCCCATTGAAGAATTCTCCCAAGGTGCTACTAAAACACATAATTGTCTGCTTTTGACAATCTGGTCCCAGCTGGCTTGTTGTAATTTCCTTGTATCCATGCACATAGCATGATGTGGAGAGGTCAAAAGCACCAGCACCCTCTGAAAACTGCCCTGGATGTTTGGGGTGATCATTGCCTTGAGAAAGAGAGGCACTTCCATACAGGTACGTGATTTAGGCTCCTGACCCTCAGAATCTCAGCTATCGCCTCCCTGGAGTATTGTGAAAATAAACCAGTTATTTAAGAGCAATTTTCTCCTGCAGGTGTTTATAGCACAGTGTTGGTCTTCAGTATTAACTTCTGTTTTAGAGGTGCGCAGACAGCTGCACAGACAGCAGCCATGCAGTGAGACCTCTTCAATAAACTGCTCCTAGAGCAGGGAAGCTTTAGAAAAACATATAGAAAGTATTTAGTTGGGGGAACGTGGGGACGAAAAGGCACAGGAAAAGCTGCCTGGACAAAGCAACCCCATGGCTGAGATTCACAGGTAACACTGAAGTGCCCAGTGCTGCTTTGTTTAGCCCAGCAGAGTTTGAATGATTATGCAGCGGTTAATGCTGTAGGGAAGGGGCAATTCCAGCTTATGTAAAGCCAACACAATATTTCCATTGACTCCAGTTGGATGTCTCCCTCCTGGTGCTTCTTGTGTGCAGCCTGTGCTGTGTGCGGAGATGCCAGGGGAGGGATCTGACATGCAGGAGCATCCTTCTGCTGAGGTTCCATGTATCGGGGGGCTCAAGAGAAATCTGGGACCGTTGCAGGGAATTGGTATCGCAGGAGAGATAATGGCACTGCAGCTCACAGGCATCTGTGAAGGAAGTTTAAAAACAGTCCGTATGTATAAAAACACTTTACAAAAGAGGCATGTGGCTGGTTTATGTGTTCTCCATATCTGAATTGGCAATGAGGAGGCAGATAAGCTCTCTCGGAGGTAGAGGAAGATGAGAGCTGGGAGTTTGCTTCCTACCCACTTCTAATTGGGATTATGTTGGCAATCATCAGCCCCATCATTTGGTATTTGGGAAGAAAAATGGGAAGCTGAACAGCAATAGTGGGCTGCTCCTGCATGAACTATCCTGGCAAAATGCCTTTTAATTTCATGTGAGCTGCGCCTGCGAGAAGACGGAAGGATCAAGCCATCATCAAGGAAGATTAGGATTTGGAGCCAGGTTTTGGAAATTGTCTTCTATCTCAGCAATGAATCAGACACCTTAGGTGAAATTCGGATCCTACTGAATAAGCATTTTGGTTTTTGAGTTTAGCAGGGCCAGGATTTCACCCCTAACTTCAAATATATCCAAACACTGCTGGTGCCTGCAGCTTGGAGCTAGTTACCAATATTACATCCTAAAATTGCATCTCATTTATCTTAGTCTTGCATAACCTGATTCTGCTCTGATGGGGGTTCAGATGCTGAGTTCAAGATGATGGGACTGTCCCTCCTTTACTGTGTTACTTTACAGAATCATGATATTTTAAAAGTAAATCTTCTGAATTTATATTATTCCTGATGATTCTAGAATGCAGACTTGGTTTCATTTACATCAGAAATAGGATCCGTTTTCCCTGCCCTGGAAGGAAGACACTCTCAAAGCTTACTGATATTTGTGTGTTTGACTTTAAGGCAGAAGTTTGTTCCTAATTAATTGAATAAGTGCTTTAATCCCTGGCCTGAGGGCTTCCCATAGAGCATTAGCTGTATTAAGAAGGAAATGGAGTGTAATCCCTTTAATATAAGCACAGGAGAACACGAGAGTTTCACATTTCTGGAAATAATTTCTTTCCTTGTTGCATCATTTATTCTAATGTTAATTTGCATAAAATACAGTGAGGATGAAGGGCTTCTCCTTCTGCCTGATTCCAGTGCTGAACCCTTGCCAGAGCATTAGCATCCTTGGGCTCCAGTTATACACTGGTGCCTAACAGTGGGCAAAGAGAGATAACTCTAGAAATTTGCTCATTCCGACAGTGCCTGTGAACACAGGTCCGTGACCGGTTCTCCTCTGTGGAGGATCCTGGAGCTGAGATGTCATCTTTCTGACTCCTGCTTCATTATCAGCATTTATTGCTATTTGCATTACTGTAGTGCCAGAGAATCTTGTTTCTGAACCAACAGCCAGGCTCATGTGTAGCTACAGAAATTGGACTCTTGGATGAGATTTGGCTCACCAAACCCAGGCTTTCTGAGAAAGCAGTTTATTTCATCCCCAAGTACATATCTACATTGATCACATGAATTGGGCTAAACGAGCCAGGAAGCCAGGAAGGATCAGCTCAGAGGGAGACATCCTCTTTGTGGACATCTAAAATTAGGTGAGATTAGTCTTGGATGAGGTGCATCCAAACCTGGTTAACGCTTGACATTTTTTAAAGAGTAAACACCGCTTTGTGAATCTGGTCTGGTGTTCCTGTCCATTCATGGGACAGAAGACTAAATCTGAGTATCCCGTGCTGTCTTACATTGCAGGTCATCAGAGGAAGAGAACTGCAGCATCTGGATGGGACAGTTCAGGCGTACTCCTCTGCCCTCCAAGACCAAGCAGAAATTCCTGCCTGCCTTGCTTCTGCAATGTCTCCCACCCTTCCAGGCAGTGAGGTAAGGATGCTGTTCTCTTCCACTCAACGCGCCCACAAAGTAGGTCCTTTCCTTCCCAGTTTCCCCATCTTTTGCTCCCATCTTTATCTTTAGCAGGAGCTGGGGGATGCTTCAAGAGCTTATGAAGGGCAGGCTTTGTCCCTCTCCTGGCCGCGTGTCCCCAGCACGGCTGGCTACAGCTGAAGGAGTGGGTAGCAGCTCCCCAGCTATGACTGTGGGGTGGCTTCTCCTCCAAGAAGCCCCCACCCCACACCTTCTGGGCCGCCCCCCCTCCCACCAAGGCCTCCAGGGTTCTAGAGTGCGGGTGCCTCACAAAGGGCTGGAGTTTTCCCTTGCCCCTGGAAACACTGTGGCCAGGGCGCTGGTGGATCCCATCGCACATGTACCCTATCCCCGGAGAGGACACCCGTGTTCACCCACTGGTTGGCTCTGGGGCTGCTGGTGGTGGGGTGCCGCCGTCTCTTCCCTGCTGGGTCCCACGAGGCTGCGTCCCCTGAGGTGTCCGGCTCCATACGTGCTGGTTGCTGGGCTGGGTGAGTATATTTTTCATTGCTGAAGTTGGATGAAGTCAATCATACTCTAACTGCCAATTTGGGGTGCACAGGGCTCTTACAGCCCCAGCTGAATCCCCTTCCTCTTGCCAGTATCCAAGGTCTCTAGATCCCTTATCCCTTGGGGTGGTGTGGAGGAGAGGATCTGGTTTGCTGGTTGTTAACTGAGTGACTTTTCTGGTCCAGGTTCGTGGTTCAACATGGTGGACACAAGGAGGAAAACGGTGCACTCGAAGGTGAAGTACACACGAGCCTCTCATCCTCACTGGTGTTTCAGTAACGGGTTTGCAGGGTCTGCCAGGCTGGGGAGGTAATAGGAGCTGGTGACAGTGACGTTCTGGGCCCTGGCCAAAGGCAGCCACTGGTCTGGGAAGCCCAGAGGGGGAAAAGAGTAAAATGTTAGAAAACAGGGATGAGAATATAAAATATGTTCTTGCCCATAACGGGTGACGTTGTTGGCAAGGCACGAGGAGCCCTCCCTAAGGTGCTGTGTGCTGGTGCAGTTATCGGTTCCTTTTTATCACACGGACGTGGGAGCGCAGACCCATGCCTTGGCTGGCCAAGCCACCCCTGTGTGGTGGACGTGTTCATGTAGCAGCGGAGAGTGCAGTAACACCTTCAATTACTGCACAAGAGCTCATCTGCCCCAGCCCTCTGCCATGCATTGACAAGTTAGCACACTTAACGCTTTAGCATAAAAACAGCTCTCTTGGGTCAGCCTGAAGGCTCATCTCACCCGATTTCCCGGCTCCAGCAATGCCCATGGTGGATGCTGAGGGAGAAGACACACATGTAGTGCTTTTTCCCTAAAATCCTCTCCCCATCTCCAGAAGTTTACACTGTAGAGATTTTCAGTGTTAAGGCAGGTGTCACTGGCTTAATATCCCTTGGCAGAGTTTTCCTCCATAATTTCTCCAATCGATTTGCAGAATGAGTATTGACATGAGCCAGCACTTAACTTTAAATATGTGATAAGCACACGGGAAATATTACTGAAATAGAAGATGGAAGCACATGCTGATTTAACCTGAGTGACACTGGACCTCAGCAGCTGATCAAAGTATTTCAGCAGCTTTGTATTAGTCCTGCGCCCAGGGGCGTCTGAGCAGTCAGAGGAGACTTGAGAAAGGCAGGAGAAAGGTATTTGTTGCAAGGGACCGCCTGGGACAAGAAGAGCCCCAGAAACCATTGCCAAAAGAGCGTAGGACCTTCCTGGCCACCCTGCTTAGGGCTCGACTGAGCAAGGGGTTACCCCTGTTGGACTGGCCCCAGGTGGCCCAGGGGATGGAGGTTATGCCAGAAAGAGCAGCTCATCCTCTCCTGATCTACAAGGGAGCATCTGGGGTTTGTATCACCACTTTTGAAGGGTTACCCCAAGTCCTAGCAGCTTGCCTCCTCTCATTTCAGCCGCCTGTGTCACCAGACATGTACAGGAGTTTGTACAAAAGAGACTACCCGTGGTGCAAGCAGTACAAGCCACCCAACAAGGAGGACATGCAGGTACCATGGCTTTTCTTTGCTTGGCATTTTAGCCCATGGTGTCAGGTCCCTTCTCATGGCTACAGGACAGCCGGGGACTGGGTCGGTGCCAAGGGTGGTGGTCTGCACCACCAAGGCATGGGTGCTGTCTGCACCGGCAGGGTCTGCTTTGGTCCCCATCGCTGTTGACCCACCAGCAGGTCACATCATGCCCAAAGGCCCTTGGCTTGTGTCCCCATCCCTTATGCGGGAAATCCCCCTTGCACCCTCCGGTAAAGCTGTTCAGGGCGGGCGATGCTAATTACACTCATTAAGTCAGGGCACTAACGACTGCTTGCTGAACCGGTGCCGAAGCCTTAGACTCCTATTGCTCCCCGTGGGGCTGGTGGAGTGTGTCAGGATTAGACCCATCCCGGTACTGCCTTGAGGAGGGGGATTGCATTTGGGATGGAGATGCCTCCTTGCCCTGACACAGGCCTGAGAAGACTTCTGCGGGGAAGCTGAGGTTGTTTTTTTTCTAATCTCCTTGCAGTGCGAGCGACCCCCTGAGCTATTTAATCTGATTTGCCTCGCTCCGCCTGCCCTGGCTTAATTGCTTGTGGCAGCCCGGTGGGGACAGCTGCGGTTTGCACTGGGCCACTGCGGAGAAGTGGCGGGGGGCATGTTCGGTTGCTAAAGTGCTTTGGGCTCATACACTCACGAGAGAGGGGAAAAAAAAAAAAAAGAAACTTCAGGCTGGGGAGGAAAAGGGGGGGACAACAACAGAGAAATCATTGTGTGAAGGTGCCCTCTGGGGCAGGGGGGCTGTCTGCAGCCACCGCTGCCATCCTTGCCTGGGCAGCAGCCTGGGGAGCCCTCTCCTCTCCTCTCCTCTCCTCTCCTCTCCTCTCCTCTCCTCTCCTCTCCTCTCCTCTCCTCTCCTCTCCTCTCCTCTCTTCCCCTCTTTTCTCCTCTTTTCTCCTCTTTTCTCCTCTCTCCTCCTGCCCCAGGGAGCGCTCCCGCTGCCAGCAGCCTTCATTAATGGTCCTGCTCAGGGCTCCCGCTCTCCTCTCTCCTCCCAGCTCCGGGGCTGGCGAGCACCTTCCCAGGCAGCCCCAGCCTTAGGTGGCTGTTCAGCTTCCAGGAGCTGAGATCCTGGCTGGGAGGGCAGGGTTTAACCCCTGCCTGCTGGAGCACAGTTTCCAAGCTATGCAACTCAATTTCTTTTCTGCTTTTTTTTTTTTTTTTAATTTTTCTTTAATTTTTGGAAGGCTGCACGTTTCCTGTGGAGGTCATAATGTAGTTTGGGAGATAAGAAGGGAGGGAGCACCTGAGATATGTCTGCTTTCCTCGGATTGCAGCTCCCTTTGACTCTTTATTAACTCCCAAGGCTTGAAGAGGAAAGCTGTCCCACTGGCTAGAGTGATGGTGGGGTACCCGGGAGGCCCAGGTTTCCCTCTTAGCCCTGCTAGGATTTGGTGTTTTAAAAAAAAACCCACTGGCTGGTGAGCCATCCCCAGTGTGGGCTCCTGGAGGCTCCTGTCCCTCTGGAGAGGCCTCATGAGGAGCTCTGGCCATCCTCGGTGGGGGAAGCCCCCAGATCCAGATGGCGAAGGAGAAGCCGCCTTGGGGAGAGCCCTGAGGACCTTGGCAGTTGAGGGCCAAACAGAAAGCCCCGGAGAACCAAAAGAATGAAGGACAAACCCCATGAGGATGGTCCTTGCCAGCCCCAGGAGCCTGGCAGAACTCACAGCAGGAGGGTCTCTTTCTGAGCCCCTAGAAAGGAGCAACTGGCTCGTGATGGAGCTGTAGTGTGCAGCTGGAGAGGCTGGAGCCACCAGAGCCCCCCGAGCAGCCCCGTTAGCCTTGCCCTGACATGAACCCCGAAGCCATTCCCTCTCCCACATCCAACTGGTGCTTGTGCCGGGGCTCCCTCCCTCCCTCCTGCTGTCCACCCGGGGCCCGGCAGAGTCCCAAGCCATAAGATGGGCAGAAGGAGGAAGCCGTGATGGTTTGTGCATTTTTAACGACGGTTACGGAGCTGCTTTGTGGCCGTTGTATCCCCAGGGCTGCTGACCCACCCAAAGCCCAGGCTTCGCTGTGGGCAGGTAGCGTTGCTTGACGATGCTCTAGCAACTGTCCTTCCCCCTTGCCGTCTCTCCATTCACACGGGACCTTTTTCTGCAGAAGCTGCAGATTGCAGACTCCCAGCTAAAAGCCAAGGAGTTTGCCGTATCCCGTGAGGAGCGGGCGATGATCTACAGCGACAGCGTTGTCAGGGAGAGGAGACAAGTCATCCCAGCACCAAGCAGGAAAGCCAGCAGTCGTGCTAGTGATGCAGGAGGGAGGCAGGCAGAAGGCAGTGCCTCCAGCCTTAAAGCCTTGCAGCAGAGAAAGCACTTTACTTCGGCCCTTCCTAGTGCAGAAAGCTACCTGCCAAAGTACTACTCTGCCACCAAACCGGCAGCAACCCAGGCAGAGAAATTGGAGAGGCTGCAGGCTCTTGCTGAGCGGGAGAACGAGCTGTCTTATTGCCAGCGTCTTCCAGCTGCTGCTCAGACTACTGGAACAGCAGGTAACCCTCCACGCTGGCGCCGGCTGCTTGCAAACAGCTGACTGGCCGTATCCAGCTACCCGAGGGGCTGTCTGCCTGGGTCTTTGCCAGCTGAGCCCCCCCCGGCCCATGGTCCACGCTGGCCGGACACGTGCGGATGGCAGCATCCCGGTGAAGCATCGGTGCTGGACTAAGCCCGGCGAGGATTAGCAGCATGGGCACAGCACCCTGTCACCACGAATATGCAGCTCCCAGGCCAGCTCAAAGCACAGACGTAGCGAGCTGGAGTCTTAGAAACATCGCAGAGCCATGCTCGGTGCGTGAAGAGCCCCTGCTAGCAAGGCATCGGCACTGCAAAGTCTCTGGGGGTTTTATCTTCGCAGCTCCTTTGGGGTAGAGGAAGATGCAGTTAACGCCATGTTGCAGGTCATGAACAGAAGGGCAGGGAGGCAAAAGGATTCCGTGGTTGAGCACAAGGGACTTTGGGTGGTTCAAACCAGCAGCCCTTAGTGCCCTTCTGCTGGGGATACCTGTCTGGCAGCAAATGCAGCAAAGGGGCTGGCAGCCAGCCCTCAGCCATGCCATTTAACAGCTTGCTTGCATGGATTAAAATGCCAATGGAAGTCAGGAAAACAAAATTAGTGGTCACCAAACATCACCCAGCCATGCTGAACCTTCCCAAAGCAGCAGAGATCTTCCTCTGAGCTCCTGTGTGAGAGGGAAGAGGGCAGCATTGCTCAGCAATGCTCCAGGGTCAAACAGGAGGAGATGAGCGTGGGTGTCCTCTCTGTTCCCTGAGCTCACCTCTCCCAGCATGGGACATCTGTGTCTGAATCTTTTCATGATCAGTAGGGAGAAAAGACACAGCCATCTCCTGTAGCTTAAATGCCACCTTGAGAATGAGGTGAAGTAAGCCCTGGCAGGTTTTCTCTCCTCTCTCCATTCATTAGAAGGAGAGTCTGGAAAAGCAGCTCAGATGAACATGTCTCCATTTGGACAGTCCATTTAGACTCCATTTAACATCTGAGGGCTTCAAGCCTCTCCTTGCCAAGCCCATCTGAAGCTGTCGTGTGCTAATGACAAAACTACCATGAGCTTTTCCCTCCCTGCTCTGCCCCTCTGTAGCCCAGCAGCGCAGTAGTTCCCGCAAAGTCTTTCCTTTTCATACACAGACCTCCTGCAGAGGGTCTCAGCTCCTTTTAGCACTCCAGGGCAACATGGAGACAGCATGGCTCCTTCCACTTCCTTCGCATCACCATAAATCCTTCCCCTACTGGCTTCATGAACCAAATCGATGCAAAATTGATGCACCTCAGCAAAGCTCTGCTGAAGTGAATGGGTCTCCCCTGATTTATGCCAGCTGAGGCTCCAACTTGCCGCTGTTGTTTGCTTGCTCCCACCCAAGGGTAAGATTTGGGTGAGTAATTGATGGTGCTTCCTGACTAATGCACCCTCTTCTCCCATCTCTCAGGCATGTTCCTGCGCAGGCAGAAGCTGGCCCCAGGCTGGGTCACCTACCAACAGTTCACCCAGGAGATGTACCAGACAAGGCAACATGACGCTCAGCAAAACAGGAACATGGTCCTGGGCTCATCTGTTTTCGTGGAAGGTCAGTGGATGGAGGTTGTGGCAGCTGCCCCATGCGGGTGACTTGTGGCCTTCAGCCTGGCTTTGTTTTTTTTTAATTTAACGCAGTCTCCCAGTTTTGGTGGGAATAAAGTTAATTGTCTTCTTAGTAGCTGGTATAGTGCTGTGTTCTGGATTTAGGATGAGAAGAATGTTGATAACACACTGATGTTTTAGTTGTTGCTAAGCAGTTTTTATACTAAGTCAAGGACTTTTCATCTTCTCATACTGCCCTGCCAGCAGAGGCTGGGAGTGCACAAGAAACTGGGAAGGGACACAGCCAGGACAGCTGACCCAAACGAGCCAAAGGGGTATTCCATACCATATTACGTCATGCCCAGTATATAAACTGGGGGGATTGGCTTGGGGCATCACAGCTCGGGTGTTGGCTGGGCATCCATCATTGGGTGGGGAGCAATTGTATTGGGCATCACTGTTTTGTATATTCTGTTAGTATTATTAGTATTTATTTTCCCTTCCTTTTCTGTCCTATTCAACTGTCTTTATCTCAACCCATGAGTTGGGTTTTTTTTTTTTCCTGATTCTCTCCCCCATCTCATGGCGGGGGAAGTAAGCAAGTGGCTGCATGGTGCTTAGTTGCTGGCTGGGGTTAAACCACGACACGCAGGAAGAGACTGAGGAAGGTAAAGGGAAGGTGAATGACACAGGAAAGGTCCACAGATTCCCTGTAACCATCTTCCCATCAGTGGGGAGAAGCAGGGCAGAGAAAAACAATTATCTTCCAGAAGAGGTTGGAGCATTGTAAATAATGTGGTTTTTATCCCCGTTTCCATATGGGCCACCTCATGCAGCGCAGCCCTGCTCGATGTGACCTCCCTGGAAATAATGTCACAGCACGGGAACTGCTGCTGCAACTGCTCAAGTTGCATTAACAGCCTGACATGGTCATGCATGTGTGAAATACCTGTAACCTCAGCCTCCCTGAAAACAACAAAAATACTTTACTAATGACTTATTACAGGAACATGTCATTTTTAAAATACATAGAAAATCTGAAATGTCTACAATCGGCAGCTCTTCTTTGCATGTCCTCCCTGCTTCGTTGAGAGAGGTGGCAGCACGTTTCTCCTCAGGCAGATCTGCTCAATCAGAAGGACACACACACACACAGGCTATTAACATACAGATGGGGCATCTCGGGAGAGCAGGATAGGAGACGGCACCCCTTCAAACCAACTCCTACGGGGATTTTGGGGGAACATAGCACAACAGATGTGGTCATCCTGGGGGTTAAGTGGACCCTGGATCTCTTGCCTGGTTTAGTCCCTGATTAAATAAAGCAGAGATGCATTGCTCTGGCATGATGAAAGAGAAAACCTAGGCAGTAGAGGAAAATATATACCAGCTGACAAGTCAACATCCATAAGGGAAGAACACAAGATATCATTTCCAGATCTGCCTTGCGTGATTTCCGTCATACATAAAAGGCTATAGAAAATAAGGGCTGAATAATCTTGTCTAAAAGACCTTATCTACACCAGGGAAGCGCTTCTTGCATTTTCCCTTGGCTAACCCTTTGGTCGTGGTAGCTCCAACAGGAGCGCTGAAAGCATAAACAGCCAATGGAGCTCAGGAGAAGGGGGAACACTTAGACTGTGGGATACAGAAGATAGAGACCTAAAAAAGTCTTTCAATTATTTGGTCTCTCTTTCACCAGAGTGCTTTGACTTTGACTGGAGAAGTACCTACAAAACAGATTTTCAGCGCTGGCCAGGAGCCTGTGGTGGATACTGTAGAGCAAATAAGAGCCTTTCTCACATTTTCCCTGAAGATGAGCACTTAAACCAGTAAGGGAGAGGTGGGCTGGGGGGAGAGGGTGGCTGGTGGGAGTGGGGACAGTGTAAGAGTAGGGCAGGGAGGTTTTGGAGCTGGTTGGGATTGGAAGGTGTTTCTCAAGCGTATTTCTCCGTGTCTGTGTTATGCAATGAGCTCAAATGAATTCCCTCAGGGCCAAATCCTTTCTCAAAGCCTGGTCAGCCTTTTCCTGAAAAGTTTTGCAGTGGGGTTGATAGGAGCCAGGCGACTTCTCCTGGGACAGCCTCGTCCCATGGAAGGAAGATGCCAAGGTCCCTGTCGGGCTGGAGGTGGGAGGCATGTCTCAACATTTCCACACCTGGGCTTTCCCTGGAAAAGGGCTCTCTCAAATCAGACAGGGCAGGAGCTGTTTGCAACGTGACTCATCTGCACACTATGAACAAACAGGCATAAACTGCTCCTGAGCTCTCATTTCTCACCGGAAAGGCAATTCCTCCCTGCTGCATCATCCCCGCCACCTCCCCCTAAACACACACATCTTTTTCAGCTCTGCGTTGAAGTCTCGATTTTGATCTACGATCCTGAAGTTATGTGTGGGCTGGAGACCGAGCCTGTGTAACGGTTGATCTAGGTGGGAGATTGGTCCCAATGACAGCCGTGCGTGTTGCAGCATCTGCACCGCTCCTGATGGAGACAGGCTGTTCCCCCTCTCCCCCACGCCATCGGCACGTGCTTTCGTTTGCCCTACGCCGTTTCCCGGCTGGGTGGTTAACCGCTGCGGAAGGGGAGGCAGGTCTCCTGTCCTGGTGCACAAAGCAGAGGATGGAGATCCTCTTCTTATCCCCTTCTCCATGTTCTCTGCAGGAACCGCTGGGTATCTGAGTACAAGGACAGCTACAGCATTTCCTTGCAGAGGCTGAACTGGTCATCTCAAATCCCTGCTGTGGGGCTGCACTCTGGGCTGTCCCCTCGGAAAAGGACTGCGATGGACACAGCCCACTGAGTGGTGCTACAGGTGGCCGTGGTAAGTACCAGGGTTACCCATTTTTGCACTGAGAGCTGGGAGTAATGATGGGATTTTAGGGGTTGAGGCAGTGGGAAAGAGTATAAACAGTTGTGAGACGTGATACAAACCATCACAAGACCCGAGATAAAATGGTAAGAGTTTTAGTGCTGGAATATTCTTCTGAGTAGCAGCATTTGTCCCTGCTTGTTGCAGGAGGGTTGGACTAGGTGATCTTCAAAGGTCCCTTCCAACCCAAACCATTCTATGATTCTATGATTTTCTGGGCTCCTAGAAAGCGATTTTCCAACCAGATCTTATTAGGAGAATATTTTTCACCGCAAGGATGGGCAAACACGGTCTGGAGACCAGAGAGGTTGGGGAATTGCAGGGAGATGTTCACAAGGTGACGAGACAAGATCTGAGCAACCTCATCTAAGCTGGCCCAGGACACCTACATTATTCCATGATTTTCTGATTTATTTTAGGATGCGTTACCTATGCTGTTCTGTGATTACAGCTCCTTGGCCCTCCAAGCTGTCTGTGTGATACTGTCCATCAGAGACCCTGAAAGCCTGGAAACCTCGTCTCTTCCAAATCCAATGTGAAATGTTTGGCAGAGGCCTTTTTAAACATGTATAATTGTTACAATCTCCCAAGAACCTTTTGGGCTTTTATCATTGTCAGAAAGAGGCTTTTTTTGGGATAGTACAGGCTACAGAGCTAATATCACTTAGGTAGTTTCAAGTTATGTACTTTAAAGAAAAGTTACCAATAAACTTTGTCTTGCAGCAAGAATTAGTGTGTGTTAAACCGCATTGCTTGTGTTAATTTACTCTCTAAAGCCTTGTGTGCTCGCAGGCGGGGAAAAACCCGTGTTACCCAGGGCAGCTGAGTACCAGCCTTGCAGGGCTCCTTCCCCTCCTTTGTGTTTAACACGTTTTTCCAGGTTTTGGCTACCAATTTCAAATAATGCTGGGGAAACCGGAATTGAGTTTGCGGTGTCCGTTTGGGAAATTTCTAGGATTTCTGGAAGGAGCAAGGCTGCTCCCAGCCTGAAGATGGCAATGCAGAGCCGCCGATCCGAGAGCTGGGGAGGGCTGATGTCCTCGGGCAGGATCGTGCCCATCACAGCCTTTCTGCTGAGCCCTGTGGCTGTAGGGATCTGACTCTGGGTTTTCTGAATTGATGCCAAAAGTCACCTGGAGTGAATGGTGTAGAGAACTCTTTCCCTAGCACCTAAAAGGTATTGCTTTTAATGAGACATCTTTGCGGTATTCAGCGAGAAGAGAGTCTTAACGGATACAGCCAAAATATCAAAAGATAATAACAACGACAACAAATAACTTATTTTACAGTAATATCAAGCATACCTAGACGCAATGGTGACAGGGACTATGTAGACACAGCAGCGCACTGGTCCCCTCCCCAAGGAGTTTATCATCAAAGGCAATCACCTCTCCTGCTTCCTTACACCCCGCAGGTGTTTCAACCCATCACCACACACCCATGGCAAATTTTACCATTAACTTGCTGCAGGACCTTAGGAAAGTCATGTGCATGGCTGTGTTTCCCTGCAGGAAGAGAAGCACTGGGGGAGTTAGCAAAATGATGTCTGGCAAGGCCAAGCTCCGAGCGGATGATACGGGGAGGTGCAAGGGTCCAAAGTTTCTGCAAAGCTGCCGCCTCTCCCCGCTCTGGCACGGGACATTACTGATCACAGCCCATGCAGTGTTTAGGTGGCAGAGAGTATTTCCACTGTAGCTAAGTATAATGGACTAGTGGCTGCGGAATTTGGAGGGCAGAAACAATGAAACTGCTTTTAACTTAAAAATAGGGGAAAATAATGCTTGCTTACATCAGAGGCTCCTGAGGAGACCAAGAGTTTGATTTTTGGGGGGAATGAGACCATGAGGATAGAGATGGTCTTAATGGGACATGTACTTCTGTACCACTTAAAATTAATCCCATGGCCTCACTGACAGTTTTCTCTTATGAAAAACATCATTATCCAGTTTCCCCGTGCTGGAGACAGGCTCCTCAAGCTGATTTTGACATTGCTCCGCTGCAATGGTTTGTTACACTGACAGGGGCTGTGTCTAGACAAATGCTTAGGGGACATATACAAGGTAATTTCAAGTCATCTTCACTAGGAAAAAGTATGTTGCTAAATGCTAATCAAAACAGTCAACCATGGTGGTAACAAATGGATGAATCAGAATATATGGTTGTGATACACCCTGTCAGGCGCACTAATGTGGATATTCAATCAGGCAGACGGATGCTGGATTTGCTAACATGGTCCTTAACTGTGTGCCAGGGAGGAGGAAGGAAGCTGCTGATATTGAAGATAAATGTCCTTCCTGGATATTCTGGCAGTATGCTTATTTAGGCGCTTTCCAGCTTTGGAGACCAGGCTTAAAGACGGGGCTTTCAAAACCTGCGCTCGCACATTTCAGCCCCCGCACCCGGGATCCAGCCTGTTGCATCCCCATCTCCTGTCATTTTTCTTCACGGAATTATGTTTATTTTCTTTCAAACCTTTGTTTCTCCAATTGGTCTGTCTGACATGGCAGTGATCACTGTTAATGCTTTTTTTCCCCCCAACTCGCTGCTATGGAAATGGTGATGGTCCCAAGGCAGTTCAAGCACACAGAAGGGTGGGCAGCGGCCGGCACCGGGCAAAGCGTGGCTTCAGCAAGTGTGGGAGTCACAGCCGTGTTGTAACGGGGGACGTTCGGGCTGCATGCAAATATATTCAGATGACAGAAGGGATCAGGCACAGAGTCGGCTTCCTTATTTCCCTGGTGCGTCCAGTGATGGTGCCATTTTTGGGTGGATGGAGCCTCTTCATGTGAGTGACACAAGCTTAACATCGAAGAGCGCTGGGGTCAAAAAGAAGTGAGAAGCTCTAGCTAATACTGGCACTACCTCAACACCATCCATTTTCAGTCCTTTTTCTGCACAGCCTGGGCTCATGGCACCAGATAACACCAGCCGTGAGCGCAAAAAGGGATGCAACATTTGTATGGTGAACATCAGGTTTTACTCTAGCAACAAAGTCCAAGGGAAAAAAAACCCCAGCACAGAGAAACAAGCTGGGCTGGTGGAGATTAGAAGATGTTTCCCAGAACTATGTTGCCTCGTTATTGCTATGGTTGACCTTAGGCATATTTTTTCAAAGCATTTGGTACTGCCCTGTGTCTGAAACAGAGGAACATCCCTGGGTGGAGGCTGCTCTCATCCCCCAGGTCTCTGGTGGGAAACTCACTGGAGCCACAAGGACGATCCACTTCAAATCCAAGCGATAGCATCCACAGAGCAGTCAGAAACGTGTTTGCTCTTAGGACACTCAGTTGGTCCCATCACAAGATGCACAACCCACTGAACGCAAATTTTGCAGGTTTTTCTCCCCGACACACAACTTCAGGGAAAATAGGCTTTTGGTAAGGCTGAAGTGATGCTTTTTGTGTGAGTGCCTTAGTGCCATCTCCTGGGTGGAAGCGGAAATTCTCATTTTGGAGGTGCAACGTGTGGTCCGAACACCCTTGGTTGTGCAGGTTTAGTCATTTTAGCAACTGGATGTGTGAGTGTGGCATTAGGATACCACACTCTGCCTCGTCCTGCTAAATTGCTAAATAAATGTCTTAAGATATGTAATGGAGATGTCTGTTGAGGGAAAAGGATGCTCTGGATTCATCCCTCATCATCACCAGGAATTTTCAAGTAGCATTTTCCATCTTTAATTTTGTCTTTTATATTTCCCAGCATGGAAGAACAGACTGAATGCTAAACTTACTTCATGCATCCTTTGTGGGAGAATTCATTCAAAATTGTCAGAGGTTAATCCAATGATGACTATTTCTCTATTTTGAGGCTTTCTAGATCTCTCCAGAAATTATCCCACTGGACATTAGAGGTGTAAAACCTCCTTGCTGAATAGTTTAATGAATTACACAGTGCTGAAAGACAGACTAAAATATGTCTGTGGCCATGCTGGTCCCTGCTACAGAACATCTACTTCACCAAGGAGTGACCAAACCCTCAAATGTGTTTGATGCTGTCTGCAGCTTGCATAGAAACAGGCAGAAATCCCACTGCAACAGCTTCCTTGGAAGAGCAGGGTTGGGAAGAACTAGGGGTTTGTGATGGAACAGGCACAAAATTTCAGAGGTATTTGTACAAATGTAATTAGGAGCCGAATTTAGCCCAGAAGGGTCAAAACAGGGGTGCTTGGGATGTCATTGGTATAATGTGAAATTCGTAAAAGAAAAGCACTTGCAGTAACACTGCTTGGACACCTGCACTGCTCTGCAAACAGCATTGCTCGCTGAACGCGACCATTTCTTGGAAGGCTGCAAGGACATTCAAGAGCCAATCCTCAGCCCCATCACTGAGCAATCAACTTTTCCTCCTGTTTCGAAGAAAATTCTTCCCGTGGCCACCACCCAACCTGCAATTATGCAATAAATCATTCAGCATGTGCTTGACGTTAAGGCTTGTAAATAGTCCCACTACCCTGTTTGGCAATTAATAGAGCAAAACAACTTTGAGCACATCTGTAGTCACACAGCTTCAGTGGGCTGAAAAACAGAGTTCCCATGGATCACTGTGGAGAAGTGCTTCCCTGAAGAAGACTCCACCAGTGCATCATCTCTGATCTCTTAATCACAAAACAACTAACCACGTGCTTAAAGCTAGTGTGTGCTTGAAGAGTTTTGTTGAAACAGGTTCTTCATGTAATATTTTATAATGTAGCGGTCATGGAGAGGGTGGGACATGCCCTTCTTCAGCGGGGGTTGAAGCAGCAAGAGTTAACGATGCAAAAACACCATCTGCTGTAGCCAGGTCTCCTCTGGTAAGTCCTGCCCATGGCTCAGCCAGCAACCTGAGCAGAAATTATGAGCAAAAGGAAAGAACCTGCCAATTAACATATTTCACCAAACTCTGATTTTCATCAGGGGTGATGATTAAACAAAGCTTTGGGAGTAGTATAGTTTTAAAGAAACTTTCTTGGGCCAATGACAGAGTTCAAAATAGACAGAGAGAAAGAGAGAGGAGAAGCCAGAAAGGCTTATTGTGAAGTAACCGATGGCTTGGCAATCGAGAACAAAAGCAACTGTCAGCCACTCCCCCCAATTTTCCTAAAATCAAGCCTTTTGCTTTCCAACCAGCCTCGATTGGCGTCATGCCTGTTTCCATGCTGTTTCTCTGTGTAGCAGCTCAGGTTCTTTCAGCATCCAGGACCACGTCTGCTGGGCTTGAATCTGGGACACTACCTTCATAGAAATTCATAAGCACCAAAGTGGTCTTCACTGCCTTTATTTGAGCTTGCTTAAATGAAGAAAGGTTCTTTGATTTGGTTAAAAACAACATGAATCATCCAGTAGAAAATGAAAGAGAACATATTACTGAGATGTAATGACTCCATTTATGGTGTACAGATCTCCCCGATGCTGCAGCAAGATAAAAATGAGTTTACAGTTATAAATGACTACATGATGATGGCAAGTACTCTACATGCAACTGCTTGGCCTGTACTCAGCTCAGAGGCAGGTACCAAATGCTTTGCCTCAATCCTCCCTCTTTTGGAAGAAAACACGCATGCCTGCCATTGGGCTTGGCACTGGCACCTCTGTGTGCTTCGCAGTCAGCTTGCACATTGCTTCCTGGATTTGTCTGCATCAGATATAAGCCATGCTGGAAAACTGTTGGAATTTTCCACTGTTTTTTTTGTTTGGGTTTTTGGGTTTTTTTTGTTGTTGTTGTTGTTGTTGTTTTTTTAATTGGAAACAACATATTCTGTAATACTAATATTTTGATTTTGCCCGTACTTTTCAGTTCTCCTTTGGTGAGATCAAAACAAAATGTTTCAACCAAGGGCTGGGCTGACCCCAATACCTTACTTTCCTCTTTAGCTCCTCAGTCACTGGACCTTGAGAAAATCGTCTTTTGGGCGGCCTGAGCCTTCCCTTTACCTTGCAGGTTATGCCTGGTGCAGAGGAGACATCTCAGGTACGTTGAGATCATATGGCCTTCGTAAGACCAGGGCATTGCCGTGCTCCCAGCAAACAGTGGTGCCATCCAGCCAGGCATATCCTCCTAAGGAGGACCCAATCTTACATTGAACTAAGCCTATATGACACATTTCCTTTTTTTTTTTTTAACATCATCAAACTGAAACGTGGTATAATATTTGCAAATTCAGTTCTCATCCTTCCATGGCCAGCTGGAGACATACAGCTGTATGTGTTACTCAACAGTAAAATGAGATGCAAAAGCAATAGGAAAAGGAAATAGATTTTATTTCTCTATAGGCTGCATATCTGGGGAAAATATTCCCACAGATTATACATGGCTTCTGGCTGGGTTGCTGATAATGAGGCAATTAATTAAATAGGTTAGCAGGGCAAATGGTCACATCAGAATCAACACGTGAGAGTCTTCCAGCCTGGCTATGCCAACTGCTACGTGCTTTCAATCTTGGTTCACAGTATGAGATTTCACTATATTTATCCAAGGAATGTGCATATAAAAGACAGCAATAAATACAAAAAGTGAAAACAAGCACTTAAGTATTTTATTTCAATCAAGCTGTCTTGAGTGTCATGTGGGAGAGCAGGTACAGGCTGAGATTTCCTACCATGTATAATTATCTGCACCCTTTTCAATTCAGCTGTGACAGCTTCTAGTGAAAAACTAATTTACCTGGAGGGCCAAATCAGCCGCATTGCGCCACATGTGACAGAGAGTCTCCCAAAATTAGACTGCATTTCTCACTATGGCATGATGCATTCTTGCAGGGACAGATGGGCTCACATACCCTGAAAGCTGCATCCAAAGGCTATTGAATTCCCTGGAAAGATTTCCACTTATTTTGAGAGACTCAGACTTTATAACACTTGAAAAAAAAAAATTAGTGGCTCTTTACTTGCAGTCCCATGGCTGAAAGCACTCACCTTCTCCGTTGCCCTTCCTCGCCCTGGTGCTTGCAGCGGTCACAGCTCCCTGCGATAGAACCGGTAAAACCAATATTGCTGCTACTAATACCAGCCTGCCGGTTTTATCCTAACTGTGCCTTACGCTAGCTTTGCAAGATGCCACTGCTGAGTTAGGCTTGTTTGCATGATCGTGCTGCACAGCCTGGTGCTGGGTACCAGGTGTGATGGGGCATAAAAGATGGGTTAATAGCAGAGCCCTTAAAAATAGGGGCAGTGGCTCAAAACAGAGCCCTCAAACCTACAAACAACCCCCTGAGGCTGTTGGAGAAGTATAGCTTTGAGGACTGGAAGAAACTGCTTCAAGCCTAGCAAAGAAATGAAGAATTGGTAAAATAAAGGAAAAACAGTTGAGCAGCAGCTGATGCGCCTGGGGAATAAGATGCCCTCTGGGTCCATGCAGTGCACAGGGGATGGGGCAGAGCTCGATGGCTGAGGGCTGCATAGAGACTTGGACATCTTCTACAAGGGCAAGACCTTGAGCTTGGATGAGGATGAGGGGCTCATAACAGCATATGAAGGTCCTCGTGGGGTCAGTGGAGCAGCGAGCAAGCTGCCCGCCCCGGGGACCCTGATGTTTCCAGGACCTTTTGATGTGAGGGAGGATGATGGAGGACTTAGTATGGTGGTATGTGTGCCTGAGTCAGATGCTGGTGATGAAACCCTTAGTTACATCAGTATATTCATGCCTGTACAGTGCTGCCTTGAAACCCAGCCAGTGCACATACAAGGAATGATAGGTATTTAGCAGTCGTGTTGCTTGCATCAGTTTCCTCTTTGCCTAATACAAAGTAAATGGTTTTTATTCCAAATGGAGCTATGCAGCCAGCCTGAGGGATGCCAGCTGTGATGCTTTGGCTTTATATACAATTCTTTGCCAACCCCATATTGTGTTTGCAGGAAAAACATCAAAGCAGCATTTCTGCCATCCTTGGAAGTTATCTAACTCCAGTCCTCTCTGGAGGTCACCCTGAAAGAGGTGAGACATGAAGGAGGAGGAGACTATAGGAAGACCATACGGAGTTCCTCCATTGACTAAGAAAGGGCTGGAGGGCTTAGGAGAAGAGGGAGGTGATGCAGATCTGTGGGATGGAGAACAACTTGGAGATCCCCGGGCAGCTGGGAGTGCCTGCAGGTCATGGGGACCAGCCCGTCCTGGTTGGGATCGGGGCTCGGGGTGTCAGGTGGGTGTGAGGATGGAACATTTTGTGGTTTGGGGAGCAAATTGCTATAGGTTAAAAGAAGTTTGGGAGAAGTCTTTGAACTGGAATCAGGCCTTCTACGTTCACTGACACATTTCTAGCTTTTAAGTAATAGGGCAGGAAAGCAGAAGAACTTGAGAAAAGAAAATACTTGGTCTTCTGGAAAATTATAACGGGTTTTTTTCCATTTGTTTTTGACCTAATGTGATCACCCACCTTTCCCAGGGCAGAGTCAGCTGTCCCTACAGTCAGCAGCATCCTAACCGTGCTAGCATGTGGTGTTTGGTGAAACCCATCTGAATTTTTAAACGACTTTGTGATCAAAAGGTTCTTCCATTATGAAAGAATGCTGCATTGAAGGGAACCCTCCCCTTCCCCGCAAATTTCATTTCTGGGAAGGAGGGGGAAAGTGCCCAAGTGTGAGCCCCAGACTCCCAGGTCTGCAGCTGCTGGGGAAGGAAGGACTGGATGGATTGGGGGTGCTCCTGGGGATGGGGCTTGCATGACAGGACAGAAATCTCAGCAGCTGGAGATGGAACTCTCCTGCTGAGTCACCTCAGCTCTGCAATGCAGGTGCTTTCCGTCACTGTATTCCCGACTGTTTTGACCACTCTTCTGGGGATGACCAATGTCTGAGTCATCCCCTCATAAAGATGCTTCTGGATTCATGTTTTCCACGGTTACTGCACATCCTGTAATAGATGTCTTCCTATGCAAGCACTGGCTTTTTTTTTCTCCTTGGAAATAGAAGGAACCCACTCCTCTGTCCCTTGTTCACTCAAAAACTTGATCAATATGAATAATTAATAGTCTTATCTGGTGGATGGCATTGAAAACTGGTTTTTTTTATTGTTTCCACATTTCAACAAACCATGGAGAATGGGGTTAAAAGGAATCCTGAAGGCACACCTATGCTGCTAAATGAGAGGGTCAGGGAAATCAGCTGAAGCCCTGGACCACTATGGTCCACATAACTGAATTGGCAGCTGACTGCATGGCTCTCCAAGACAAACCTGCTATAGAGGATTAGCCTTAATTAGTGTGGATGAAAGCCAGTTCTGGCTGCTCAGCCTTGTGGCCAGGGTTTGGTCTTGGCCATTTTATATTTAGTACTGTGTGCCTATACATTTGTGTGTATGTATGTATATATATGCGTGTGTCTCGACCTAATTATAGGCACATTACTGTATTTGCAGGAAAAATAGCATGTGCACCCCACATTCCGGATGCCCAGCATCCAAAATGTCCAAGTTACAGCTCCTCTTAATCAGTCCCTTTGTATCATACCATAACTCCTGCACCCAGTTACCTCCTGCCATTTATCTATCACGAAATGTTCATTTATAGAAGTCTTTTATCCGCTTGCTAAGCACCCAGGAAAGCTCCAGTAATTATGAGCTTTGGGAGTTCAGTTCAAGCTTTTAATGCCATACCTTCCTCCATACAGTACCACTTACTGTGGGCCAACCTTTGCTCATCTTGTGGTACTCTGTAGACATTTACTGAGAGATATGAAACAACAATAAACATTCATCTCTTCTGGCCTGCGTCAGGTGCCGTCATCATTTAGTTTTTCTGGCAGCAAAGATTGCAGAGAGCTGAAAACGGATGGTTACATATCTGATGCGGCATGGGAAGGAAGCATATTTAACAGCCAGATCACAAATGGTAAGCGGTGATATCCATTAATGCCAGCAGCATCGCGGTGGTCCCCGCGTGCCCTTCACCTCCAGCTTAGCACTAATTGCATTGCCAGGCTTGGCCTCACAGCACAACACGCAGTGACAACTAAAATCACTTTTCTTGTGAAGCAAGCTCAGAGATATTAACTAGCTGGATATAAATCTCCACTGGCAACTCATGAAATCTGCATTTTCCCTCCCATTTTGTGGCCAGAAATACAGTACCCGTATGTTGCTGAAGCCTATTACAGGTCACTGGGCATTTCACAATTATAAAATAGGGTAGGCACTTGCTTCAGTCAGTCTATTTATTGTGCCAGGGGCAAAACGAAGCCTCAGCTTTTCGTGTTGTGAATAAAATATTAAACTCCCTGGGTTTTGGTTTGTTTCATGAGGAGGCCATGTGGCAATGGATAACAAGAGAATTGGTTTGGCCTAACACTGAGCTGGGAACTTCACGCAGCTCATAAAATTTTATCCTCAGCCTTTTTCTGACCTTCAGCCTCAGACTCTCTTTTTTCATTGCAAAAGAACTTGCTCCCAAGGGTGGACCACTGATGACTACCAACACAGATGTGTTTCACCGCTCTGGGGTTTTGAATTCAAATGATCATACTGTAGCAGTGATACAATTTGGCAAGGGAGCAGCAGATCACCAGTTGGAGTCTCCTGGAGCACAGCTGGAAAACCAGCATGGCCAGAGATCTCACTGAGGCATTTGGTTTATAGCAGGAATCTCAAGAACATCTTCAGGACAAGCAAGAACACTGCAAGTAGGTTTAAATCCTTCATGCATCCCTGTTCAGACCCATGCCTTGTTTTCCTCCAGGTATTTCCAAGCTGTAGTGAGTGCCTTGGCCATGGCTAGTAAGGCTGACAATAGGATGTGCTGTATATGGCACTGCAATGTATGTCACGGGCAGACTGTACGTGCCATGGAGGAGTGGGTGCTCCTCTGTGGGGATTCAGAAAGCTGTAGGTCAGTCCTGCTGTGGACATCTGTGTTGTTTTTGTGAACAGATCTCCAAGTGCCTACAGGAGCCCTGCAGACTCCTGCAGATTTCTCCCACGTATTTGTTCATCCCCAGCTGACATCCCAGCTGACCACACTTGGCAGGCGCTCTGATGCATTTGCTAAAGGATTCCTGCAGGCAAAAAGGAAAATAAAACTTTTTTTTTTTTTAATCAGCACTGAAAATGTGTTTTCTAAATGTAGGTTTTTTTTCCAAAGTGTCCTAGTGACTTAGAGGTCAATGGCTATGCCATAAAGGGATTACACAAGTCCAAATTATGGCTTTGCAAGCTGTACCTAGCCAGTACTGGAAGTCCGTTTGCCCCTGTGGTTTTGGTAGGGAGGGTCTTTAGGGTGTTGTCCATCTGTCAAAGAAAGAGGATCCTGATTCCTCTTCAGGGATGGTCTAAGCCTATCTGTAATTCACATTTAGTGTTTTATCTCAATTTTTCTCAGTTGGGACTGATGCTGAAAACAAACCTTTCAAACAGGACCTCATCAAGAACATCCGCTGAGAAGACAGAGGCTGGGAACAAGCCTCGATTGGGGATGCTGTCCAAACCCTTCTGCTTTGGTGTGGTTCCTCTCCACACCAAGTTCCCACCACGCTTCAGGGCTGACTGGGACCTGTGGGTCCAGGCTCCTGCAAAGCACTGGAAAATTGTCTAAGTATTGCAGCAAGGTGCTCTTTGGTGAGGGTGACCAGAAATGATCAGAGCATTCATCTCACAGTACTATTATCCTCTTTCAGCCACCCTTCTGCCTGAGTTTGGTGCCTTCAACCCCACTGTAAAGCAAGGGGAGAACTGGGCATGTGGGAAACATGATCCAGAAACGGTGGGAAGGGGAAGCTGTTGAACATGCCCACGGGGAGATGCTGAGCCCAGCCCTTCCCAGGGAAATCAGGCAACTTCCCCCACTTTGGATAGACAAGAAGAAATTGCTCGTGCAGTTTATGGTCTTTTCTATGCAGCTTAGCCAGGGCTGTCTCCTTACGCTGGGATCTGGTGGTAAAAGGCTGTGGCCGGGAGGAGATGACACTCGGAGAGCTGAGGAAGGGCATCTGAAAAGTTTATTCTGTTCATTTGTTCTCCAAAACTAGTTTCTACCTGCTATCAGATAAAAAACTGTAACATTTGTTTCTCAGTTTGGATACAAAAATTCTTTGGGTTTCCCCTTCCCAGTGTTTTTGCCAACTTGAAAAAGGCACTTAAGGGCCCTATTTAAAGGGATAAAGAATGATGAATAGCAGGAAACGAAAGCTTTAAAAAGCAAACAGGTTTTTTTTTTCCTGAAACATGGAACTGGAAGAGTAAATTTAAAATCCAAGCACTAAGTCAAAACAGACTATTTTTCATGTGTCAAAGTTTGAAATTAAAAATATAGATTGGCTCCAGCTGCAGTATTTTTATGCCACATTTGTCCTTGATAGGGATGAGGGTGAATCACGGGAGAAGGATGCCACTTCAGAAGGAACAGCCAAGTGTGACATTGTCGCCAGTAACCTATAAATTATACACGGATAATTGCTGCTTGTTTAATCTTATACTCAAAGCCAATCACCACATTTTCTAGTTTGCACCGATGGAACT
>JANHGO010000001.1:7485599-7564464 GCA_024606505.1 Aquila spilogaster | reverse complement strand
GAAGTAATTCTGTATAACAGCCTTTTGATTAGTATTAGATATTCCAGAGGTAAAGAAACTGAAGGCAATATGCTTCTTAATGCTTTCATTGTTCATAACTCTGTATGGTGATTCACAGTTGTATGGCCATCAGTGACTTGGAAAAAATAACACTTTAAAAGTTGTGATGCCAAAAGCCTTACTTCTGCTGCTAGCAGAATAAGATCAGATGAGTTGATTTTGAATTTTATTTCCATAAGAGACTTTTCTGTTTGTCTTTCTGTACACCAGTTGACCAGTCTCTTATAAGGGTCTCAGAAGAACAGAAGTACCGTAACAAAATTTTCAGTTGTTCATTCCAGGGCTGTAGGAAAAGATGCACCCTCTTCACATCTAACAGACATGATTCTACTGATGTATTTCAGAGAGATCACTTAACAAAAAGAAATCATTTGTGTTTGAAAGGTGCTTGATCTACTAAGCACAGTACCTTGCCACTGCCACTATTGCTTTCCCCACCCTCTCTTCCTTGATAAAGTCATTAACAGGATTGACGCATCGCCTGAGCATTAGCAGGGTTTGTTAAGCCTGGTCCACAGAGTACTTTGGACAGCGAGGACTTGTGCATCTGTGTCCAGACATTTGGCATAATGGATGGTACCAGCAGATCCCATCTGGTTAGAGTTTTCTAATACAATTTCCTACTGCGAAAAGGAGAAGGAATTTGGGTCTGACATGCAGCTTGGGGTATTGAGTATGACATAACAGTAAAGGCACTTACACTCAGCGATGAGCTGTAAGCGATAAAAGTAATAATGGATCACCCCTGAGGGCAGAGGCAGAGCTGTTTGCACAGCACTTAATGCGTTGGGGATGGTACCAAATATAAGTCACATCAGTGGGAATTCAGCTGTACTGACAGAGAAGGCAAGGGTGCGTGTCTTCTCTATCCTAATTTTCTGATCGAGGTGGGCAGCTCACAGACAGGCATATGGCTCCATTTCCTGGGCTTTAGGATCTGGTTTGGTGCAGCCTGACGTTGTGAAACTCATGTGTTGGCAGTGTAAATGGAGATGTGCGGTTCTTTGACCCCCGGATGCCAGAGTCCATGAAGGTCCTTCAGATAGTCAAAGGGCTGACGGCCCTTGACATTCACCCCCAAGCCAACCTCTTTGCATGGTAAGTTCTGGTTTCATCTCTTGCATCCCTGGAGTGGATGGAGAGGACAATTTGTCTCTGCAGACATCGTTCATGGGGTTTTGTTGGTTTTGTTGTTTGTTTTAACCTCGCCACAAACAGTGCAGCTTCTTTCCCATTTTTGCAGCTCAGGAATTTTATCCCTTGCATGCATTAGTGAAACCTCTGCACTGGTGACTTGTCATGATGCTGTACAGTCTTACACCCCTATGTCAGATCCCTGTTCAAAGTCAGCATGTGTATTTTTGGGCTCTGAGTGGGGACCAGCAACGGCTCCACAGCCACGTATCCTGGGGTTGTTGGGGGATCCACTTCCAGTGTGTGTGTGTGCATCAGCTCTTCGTGGGTTTTTTGTCTCAGTGTAACAGGTAACTGTGGTTCCAGCCTTTCTGTAAATCTCTCTGCACTGAGGTTGCCGCGGTACAGTTAGTCAGCCTCCCCACTTAGAAGAACTCATTGCGCACTAGTCTGATGAACAGCTCAGGTCAACACAGCTGGAAAGGGGGCTGTAGGCAACAATATTGTTCTTACCACAGCATTCTCAGTGACACCGTGTTCTCTTGATTCCCTTCCAGTGGCTCAATGAATCAGTTCACTGCAATCTACAACGGAAACGGGGAGCTGATCAACAATATCAAATACTACGATGGTTTTATGGGACAAAGAGTTGGAGCCATCAGCTGCCTGGCTTTCCATCCTCACTGGGTCTGTATTCTCTCCCTTTGGATTTTGGAACTTGTATTTCTTAGTTAATGTCTGTGTTGGAAGAGGGAAAGGCGCAGACACTCCTCTAGCACAGAGAGATGCTGCCCCAGCCTAGTTTTCCGAGGATGCTTTGAGCCTGACTCTCAGCCCAGGTCCTCGGTGCTTGTCCTCCAGGCTGTTCCAGATGACCACGCTGCCGGTGCTGCCAGTTTATGATGTGCACCTAAGACTAGAACAGGACTCCCAATGGCTGAGCCCTTTTTACTCGCGGGTTGACTTGATAGACTGTTCCCATTTCTTCCTATCACTTTGAGACTGCAGCCTGGCTTAGCTCTGTAGTTCTTGCCACAGAAGTTGTCCGAGGTGAATTTGCCTGGAGCTGACTGGAGAGGTGAAGTCTCTTGCTTCCAGCACACAAAATTTTATGTGCTTATTTATTCCATGCCTCTTCTCTTGCAGACGGTGGGCTTACCCTCGTGTCTCTGTGGCTGCTTTTACATCGCCTTATGTAAGGCTTTAGGAAGACCTAATGCTGTGCAGTAGAAAAACTGCACGTCAGAAAAATGAGAGAACTGCAAAAATTAAAGGCATAAGCTGATAAAGGCTAGAATGAATCAGAGTAAAAAGGAAGTTTTGGAATACATCAGAGCTGAGGTGGCTCTGCAGTAGTTGTTAGAGAGAGAATCTGGTTGCTACTTAATTAGGTGGCAGGTGCCCATCTGCATTATGGACTTCTGCTCACCCAGAGACGAGAATAAATGAAGGAGATTGAAAGCCTAAGAAAACAACGTGAATGGATAGGAAAAACAGGAGGAGGTTAAAGAAGGCATTTAGACAGTTATTTTAGAAACCTGCAGATCAGAACACAAATATTTAATATGTAATGGGAAAGAGCATTGGGAATGATAAAGGGCCAAGAAGAGAGGAGGGAAGAGCTGTGCTAGCCTGTGATGATTTGGTATTAGCTGGGCAGGGAGAGGGAAGGCAGCTTCCCTGCCTAGGTTATGTGCATTTTACATCCTGAAGATAGCAAGTTTAAAGGAAATCTTGTCTCCTTGGCTTTGAAAAGCCGCTTTGCAAAAAGCTAAAGAGTGATTTTGCCATTCTGCAGTTTGGGGGAACGGAGAAAGAAGTGACTAGTCACTTGAAATGTTTTGCTCTTTAAATAAGCAAACAAACAAAGCCCTGTCCAGCCTGGGTCTCCACGGCTAGGATTGTTCCTGGGCCTCTCAGTGGAGGGAATGCTAATTTTCAGTCCAGGCAACTGTTCCTAACTAGCAGATTTGCAGTCATTTAGAAAAATTATGTTAGCAGTTGGCAACTAATAGTCACCATAATTTTTCCCTCTGGCTGAAATGGGCATATAACTCGCTGGGACGATGTAGGTGCTGGCAGAAATGTCGTCAGAGCTGCGTTGGCAGATGCACTTAAGAGCTTTCGAGCATCTGGGCGTTACTGCTGAAAATGTCGACCATTACCATTTTGCCTGTGATGTGCCTCTCATTACCGCGTGACACCTGTACGTTTATCCCCGATTTGCTCTTTCCACAGCCTCATCTGGCAGTCGGAAGCAATGACTACTACATCTCGGTGTACTCAGTGGAGAAGCGGATCAGATAACGGCTCGTGGCAGCGGCACTGGAGAAGGGAGTCCCAGCGGGCAGGGCCGTGTCTCACCCATAATGTACATAGTGAAATTATCGACTTGAATGTTTAGTGTTGGCTGCTGCTGCAACCCATAACTTGAACGTTTTTTTTTCCTGACTTAGCTACTGATGATTTTTACGAGGGGAAAAGAGACAATCTCCTTTTTTGTTTTGGGTTTTTTGGTTTTGTTTTGGTTTTTTTTCCCAGCTATATCCTGTAAAAGCTACAGAAAAGGAACATTTTATTTTTGTTTCCAGTGGTTGGCTTCTCCATTAGAAACACGGCTCCTGAGCTTGGAAGGACTGGATGAGGCAATACCCTTGAAAAGGGCTTTCTGTTTTAGTCTTTGTTTCTTTGTTTTGCTGGAGCGTAGGTTGCTTTAAGGACTGAAGTCAGGACTCACCTACAGCTCTGTGCGTTCGACCGGACCGTGGGACCCCTCCAGCTGCTGCCTACCCTGTGCCAAACAGTAATTCCTCCGACAGGGCAGCGAGACCCGAGCTGTCCGTCTGCAGAACAGTGTATGTGCTCCTGCACTGCCTGAGTGTGGGCAAGGGAAGCAGGAAAGTGTCTCCTCTGCACGAACCTTGTCCTCTCTGCTGCATCCTCTCCGGTGGAAGCAAAGACAGAAGGCAGCTTGGTGGCAAGGGGAGGCAGGGATCCTGAGGAAAGGGGCTTGAGGAGATGACAGGAGCAGGGCAGGTTGCCACCATACCGTAAGGTTGCACATACAAGAAGAAGAGGAAAGAAAGAGAACAAACGTCTCTAACGTCCCAACAAGCCTGGAGCAAGTCACTCACGTAACCACTTTCCACCCAAGCACACGGTGCTGGTGGGGAGGTCTGGGGTGTCTCGGTCACTGTTACTTCTGCAGTCACTGTCCTGCCCACAGTGAACTCCACAAACACGTTTGATAGCCTGGGAGCTCTGCCCAGCCGGCAAGGGAGGCTCCGGGTTCAAGCCACGGGCTTTCATTTGCTCTGATGTGCTAATATTCAGTAAGGTGATGGTCAGGAGAATTTGCACACTTGCTGCTGAGTGTATGCAGCTGCGCACCTTTGTGTGGACGTGGCTGTGGCTTGTCTGTGTGTCCCTGCAGAACTTGGCGTGTAACCACACATGGTCTGAGCACAAGAGAGTCACTAAAGAGGGGGAAGACGGCAGGTCATCCTGCTTTGAGCAAAACAGCTTTGTCCCAGCCATCTAGGGGAAAGCCTGCTCCATCTTCCGCACCTTCTGTGTCTGAATAATGAATGTTTCTGTCCCTTGAAATCCATAATGGGTCTGGAGATGGATGTGGGGAAAGGGTAGGCAAAGCAAAAGGGGCAGGTTTCTTTCAAGTGCTGCCGAGGTGCGATTTAGCTGGCCAAGAACAGAACTTGCACTGTGCAAAAATCACTGCGGCGACAAAGGCTGACCTGCTAAGTCCAGAAGTCCCCAGTTTTTCTTCCAGTCGGTATCACGGGGTCTGCAGGCTCCCAGCAAACTCTGGCAGCGATGAGGCTGACAGTGAAAGAAATACTAGTGAGGGAAGGGGTGAGAAACGCTCTCTCCCTGTGCGGATGGCAGCTTCACCTCTGGCACAGCACCTACGTAGTGCGTCTGACCTGTCACTGCTCCTTATACACCAGATAATCTTGTTTCCTATATGTGTTGAGGCAGCTGGGCCGTGCAGGGGCCGTGGAGATGGCCCGGTGGCTGTCCCAGGCTCGCTGCAGGGAAGCCAAATGCAAAGTGCCGTACGCACGTCTGGATGCTGGCTTTGGTGAGGGTCCTTGAGCCGCGGAGGTGGAGCAGATGCCGAAGGCTGGGCGCTGTGTCCTTACCCTGAGCACCGTCACTGTCCCCCCTGTAGCAGGGAGGCCAAGGGCCACTTCGCAAGGATGATGAATCAAAGGCTTTAAACTTAAGAAAAACTACCTAAAAGTCCACTTTTAAGTTACCAAAAGTTAATTATGGTCTAACAGAGCTGTGCCTCTTCCCGACCCGCTCCCGTGCCGCTCCGGTGTTGGGTCCCAGTGGTACACATCTCCTCCACCCTGCCCGTGCCAGGGGCCAGCGAGGGGCCGGCAAGCATGGAGCCAGAGTTTGGGATCTACACATAACTGATTAACATACACAGCTTAAAAAACAATAGATTTTTAACTTATATCAGTGTATTCATTAAAGGAACAAGAAATACCTGGCAAAATGCAAAGGTGCGTGGTGGGAAGCTGCTGCTCCTTGCCAGCGCTCCCCGGTGCCAGCCAGCCCCTGTGGCCAGGAGGTGGGTTTTTAACTAACTCGGCCTGTTTAGCTTTCATCTAAGCGTGTGCGTGTGTGGGCTGTATTTTCACAGGTCTGATGCAGAGATTCAATCATGAAGTTTAACCAAGGATCTGGAGAGCATCCTACCTAAAAGTTCACTTATCTCTATTTATTTTACAAAAATAAAAAAATATAAAAAAACCACACGATTGTAATGTGAGAGTAAAACAATTACAAACAAATAAATGGTTAATAAAAAATAAATGCAGAAACACTTCCCCGTCTGAGGATTATTTCCTGGGGCAGAAGTGGGGAGGGGACACAGCTACAGCCCCAGAAGGAACCAAGTTAAATTTTAGGTGTCAGGCTGTGTGGTTCTGGGCCGTTTCCCTGCAGAGAAGAGGCTGGTTATGGGTGGAGATCCTGGGCAAAAGACACTTGTACAAGCCAGGTCACTGCTGCTGAGGCTGAGCAGAAACGTGATGTTTCTACTTCGCAGCTCTGCAGGAACGTGCGTGTGGGTCTGAGCCCCCCGTCCAGCTCTTGTGCACTGCCTGCAGCCCAGAGCCAGCTCTCTCCAAGCAAATAAACTGAAATAGTCAGTGTTGTCCTTGTCCTGAGGGCCTGCGTATCACCATCCCGTCCCTTTCCTGGGGTGTCCCTTCCACCAGCATGGTGACCGATGCTCCTGCAGTCCTGCTGGGTCCCAGCTGAGACACCGAATCCCCACCAGTGCTGCACGTTCCAGTGTCCACAGTGAAAGAACAGGAGGGTCGGGGGTCTCTCCCAGCTGGACCCGGAGGGCAGGGACTTCAGGCGCGGGGAAGGGCGGGCAGGAGGAGCTGTTGGGGCGACCATCAAAGCCACCAAGAGCTGGGTCCTGTCCCCGCTGCCCCTCGGCGTGACGGCCATGGCAGCACTGGGTGTCTGCATGGACACCGGTGGGCTTAAATGGCACACGGCATCTGAAGGCTCAGCATCGCTGGGGCCATGGCACCGGGAACCACCTTCCACGTGGTTTTATTTCTACTGTTTTTCACCTTGACCCAGCTGCTGCTCTGCAGGACAGCATTGCGTTTGCAGCAGCAGTGTGGACACAAGGGCCGGTCTCTAATCAGCTTCTCCAGAGGCGAAACCAAAATTAGGGATGCAGGGTGGCACAAAACGAGCAGTTGGGTGGTCCAGAGCAAAACCATGGCAGAGAAAAAAAGTGGCATTTTCTGGCACGTTGCCTCACAGACCCAAATTGTTTAAGTGAGCTTTGATCCCGTTGGGGAGTGCCGTACTGCAGGCTCTTCCTCTGGGCAAACCCCTGCAAGCGGGTTGTGGTTGAGCTGCGGAACAAGATGGGAAGGGAGAGTGGGAATGGCTCTGGACACGGGAGCAGCGTGGGGCAAGACTCCCACCCCTCGGGGAGAAAGACCCGGTGCACCCCTCGCTGTGGGCATAATAAAGCTGAAGGTTCCTCCCTTCCCCCCTTCCTTTATTCTTTTCTTCCTTCTTCTCCTTTCCTTTCCTTTTTTTTTTTCTTTCACGGTTGCTGATGATTTTATTTTGTATCTTTTTGGGAAAGTGCTCACCCTGTGCATGTGTTTGGGTATTCATGTTTTGCAGCGTGTATTCTCCCTTTTCTGCTTCTTTGCCTGAGAACTTGTGTTGTTTCGAACAGCTCAGCATCAAGCTGGAGAAGAGTTTCACTAGAAAATGCTGATTTGAAGTCTGACCGGACAACACGCATCCAAAACAAGAAGTTTATTGGCAACTGACGGCTAGAAAGGGCAGCTAAAGGACAAGAGGATTTTTAAAAGCGGCTTTCCTCTGAGTGTGAAGAGCTAAGCTGATCGTGTTATTCCCTAAAATTACAAAAAAAAATCGGTGTTTATCCGTTCACTTCTGCGATCGGGGCGGGAGGAGAGCAGCCGGAGCGGTGCTGCCGAATCGCTCGGAATTAGGGTTTTTGCTACGGGGTTTGATGGATTTGGGCAAAGGCAGAGCCCTCTAGAGGAGCAGCCCGGCTATTGCTGGGACGGCGGTTCCCCTCTGAGGCATGTGTGCTGCCTTCGAGCTGTCTCGAGTTGATTTCTCTCCTTCCAGCAAAGGAAATGGGTGAGAAAATACTGCTGAATTAGCTCTAATAAAAACGCGTGTCCTCAGAAAACTCCAGCTTGCTTTCCCAAACACTGGGGAACGTGAAACAAAAATAGCTTTGGAGAGGTGATTACACAGCCGGCGTGGCACGGATATGCAAACCGACACTTAATTTTAACGAGTGGAGAGAAGAAAGCTTTGATGGTGTGATGGCTTTAAAAAAGTTTAATTTTCTTAATGCCTTTATCCTGCGAGTAGCATGCAGCATTGCCTCTGCAGTGCCGGCTCTCAGTACAAACCTGTTGCTGCTCCCTTTATCCAAGGCATGAGGAGAGCAACGTTATGAGCTCCAGAGTTCTGCCACTTTGTTCTCTAAACAGAGAGGTCTGGATAACATCTGCCATGTAGAAGGACACAGAGAAGTGGCCAGTGAGGTGCCAAGATGAGAAACTGAACTGATTTTCCAGGTAAGAATCTGGGGCTGCTGTCCATCACTGCAAGCAGATTCAGAGGTGGGCTTGAGCAATGCTGTGGAATTACTCTTATTCCTGAGTTGCTGGGACATTTGTGAGCATTACAAGCAGGGCAGTGAGATCTGACAGGTCAAGGGCATGTGGGAGCCGGGGCTGAGGCTTATCCCCCCCAGCTGCGATTATGTGCTCGCTTCTCCAGCAAGCTGCCTTTGAAAGTGTTTCAGGTTTTCCCGAAGAAAAGTGCTGCAGGAGAGCAGAGTCATCTCTGACCTGGCGTTGTGTTCTGCTTTTGTGTGTGCTGCTCCTTGTCATTTGTGCAGGAAATGCTTTTCTCCCTGATGGGAAGGCACTGTCTTTGCCTCTAAGGCCCTGCTGCTCTGAACATGTAGGTACAGGCTTAGCTGCAGTGCTGTGAATCTCAGGTGTGTACAGATGAACACAGAAATATGAAAACACTTCAGATCTGAGCACCCAGCTTTGCAGAATGAGTGGTTAGCTGCACCCACCTTGGTCTCTCTGTTTCCCAAGGATGCTGAGCTCTAGCCATGCATATGGTCTTGGAGGATCAGGACCTAACAGCCCATATTGGTGCTGTTGGCTTTTCTAGTAGGAGAGAGCCCAGAACCTCTTCAGTGGCTCCAAATTGCTGCAGTGAAGCAGGAACCACGGGTTTGCTTTGCTTTGCTTTGCTTTGCTTTGGCTGCATTTGCAATATAAGTCTCAGTTTCTCCCTAGGGCTGACAAGAGGTGAGGCAGGAGCTCTGTAGCCCACATATAAAATAATTCCCATGTGCAGATTGTATCTCTCTCCAGAGTCATCCACAAAATTGGGGATGAGTTCTCCATCCTAAGGGACAACACAGGGGATTTACCTTTTGTCTTGCAGTGGTCCAGAACTGTGTCTCCACTCTGTTTCTTCAGTGATATCAGAAAGGAGTTGAATGAGAACTAATCAAATTAAATGTAAGGCCATGCATTGTACCACTCCCTTATTTACAGCAAAGCCTGTCCCTTCCCAGGCTTTTTACTTTACACTCGTTAATCTGCTCTATGAAAATCTTTTTTCACTCACCCTCTGGTTTGTTCCCTAAATGGATGAGAATATCTGATGGTGGACAATAGATGTTTCACTGCCCTGATTTTGGGAAGGGTGTTGTGTGCATGTGTATACAGGTTGAAATAATTTTTATCCCTACCTAAGAAGAATAATGCATATCCCTCCCTCCCTGTATCTAGTCATCTACTGGACTGAAGTTCTGGTGATCAAATTTTGCCAACTCACCTAATGATAAGATCAGAGGCTTTCAAACTTTCTTCATTTTTCAGACCCTACAACATTTCCTGGGGAGGTGTCCTCATCCCATGATTTTCAGGCTACTGACATCAGGCTCGGTTGGGTTTTGTTTCTGGTTGTTGTTCGCATTATTAAAAGTAGTGCAAGCTGCAGACTGAGAACTGCTGAGATGGTCGGCGTTTCAGAATGGCAGATATTTTCCCAGTGCATTTATATGGTGTTGAGTGTGATGGAGCCCATAGACTCTGCCATAAAACAAGGAGTAAGTCATACTTTAGCACAAGCCATAGTTACTCAAGACTCTCGTGGGTGAACCCCATCACTGAAAGCAGTAGTTCTGCTGTGTCCACTTGTGTTTGTAACTTCTATAAGGTATTGGTAGTTGTGCTCATAATAAAAGTGGGATTAAATAGACACCTCAGGAGTGAGGCTGTTGCAAGTGGGAATCACAGGGTTTGTTGGGATGAGGGGATGGGGTCAGGCTTCAGGAGCTCTGCATGTCACAAGTGATTTCACCAAACTAAGAGAGAAACATGAATTTTAGGAGAGGGAAGAGACAGAAGGAAGGCAGCTGTTTGCAGCTGGATCAAGCACACGCTCCAGGTGTTTGGGAACACATATGCAGAAGCACTTCCTGCTTATAGCTGGAAGCTGACGTGGGCTGAAATAAAGCCATGTATTTGTATTTTCTATTTTCTTGCTCTTTTTGCATAATGGGATATTTGAAATGAGGGGTTGGAACTAGCTGACCTTTCCAACCCAAGCCATTCTGTGATTCTAAATGGAGCTTGCTGCTCTGGGTTGGTTGCCCTATACTGATGAGTTCTGTAGAATAAGGTGAAGGCCATCATCTTTTGGTCTTAATTTATCTGAACACGCCTCCTCTGCCCTGGAATGAGTAATGGAAGTAGAAGTATGTACAGGTAAATTCCTGGTCGGGTAAGGTAAAAATAATCGAAACGATTAGTAGATACAGGCAGTAGCAACCGCCATCACCACCGCAAGGAAATGGAAGAGTATTAAATTAAGATTTCTTTTCCATGTTTGTTTGGGGAAGATTAGTATCAGGTGCTGGTGAAACAATATTTTGTGCTCCATTAATAGCTAAGGATTATGTTAAATGGCAACCACATAAGTTAAATATTTTATAATTAGCCAGTCAAGGTAATTTATAGCCAAGGGTTTCAGAACTCTTGGAATGAGAAACGTGTTGGGCCATTTATGCTGATATATCATTTTGGGACACTGGAAAGTTTTTAGAGGACTAAGAAAACTGGTATCTGCTTGTTATTTAAAAGGATTGAGGAAATGATGTGGGGAATACCAAGACTGTTACCTTGTCCCTGTCAAAAGAAGGAAATAGTGGACGCATGACTTGGTTAATGATTTAAAAGGACATAAAATTGATGTATTTATAGCAAACAAGCTGTGTCAAATCAATTTATTTATTGTTCTCCAGAAAGAATAAGCAACTCTCAGTGTTACTGATTTCTGGAAGTGTTTGGTTCATCAGAAGTAGATTTAAAGTAAAAGGAAAAAAAAAGATATAAAATCAATGTGGTGCAAATTGAGTGGTTCATGTTGGTTGAAGAGAGATCGCAGAATGTCACTGTGATAAACAAATCCTTGAGTCTCACTGCAGGAAAATCCCATGGAAACAGGTTAAATATTGATTTGTATTAAGTATCACCATTGATTTGGGGTGGAATAAGGAATCACTGATGACTTAATGTGCAAGGATCTAAGACTGAGGCTATGTAGACAAGCTATGTAGGCATATATAAACAATGAAGAGGACAGTCCATGGACATAGATATGCCTTGATCTCTGCATGGGAACTGGGAGCAAAAGGACAGAATGTAATTCAATATGGAAGGGCAAAGGGTAGAGCTAGGAGCAAAATCAGAGACTGATGTGGTAACGGAGACCATCCTGGAAATTCATTATTTTTCATAAAGTTGTTGTGGTTCTTGTGAACAATCAACTGTTGTCTGTTGTGATCTTGGGGATTATAATCATTATAATAATTTCACATTCGTTCTGCATTAAATTATAGTGCCTATAACATCATGAGTGAAGAGGATGAGGTTCTTTACAATTTATTCGAAGACAGGAGGTGGGGAACATCAAATGCAGCCAGTAGGAACCGTGTTCCTGGGAAGATAGCACTGCTCACAGCATGTAGTTAAGCCTTGAAACATCTCAAGGAACTCACTTCAGTTACGTATGGGAAAGGATGTTTATGGCTGATGTAGATTGCTGTATAGATGTAGATTGCTCCAAAAGTAATGCTCCTATTTATTTCCCTGGAAACTACAACAGATGCAAAGAGCACAATAACACTATTTGATAGCAAATTCTCCACTCCAAACACAATTTCTCAGCATAATCTCCTGGTCTCATATCAGTATTGTTTCAAACCTATGAGACGCTGCAGATGTCTCAGATGCTCTAGGAAACCTCAGATAGCTCTAAATACCTTTGTGTATGACTGATTTAAGTCCAAGGTTTCAATTTTTACTATGGTGTGTAATTGCTCAAAGAAGTTACTAGGAGCCATTGTGGATTCTCCACTGCTTAAAATCAAGGTGGGACATTTTTTTTTAATACATACTTGAAAGAAGGCTGCTTCTAAGAGAAACCGGAGCCTGAGTCCTCCTTCATGCATGTAGCTATCCACAGTGATCTCCCAGCTTCCCATTTTCCCACTGTCAGTTGTACGTTGAACATTGCACTATGCACAGTCACTTTGCTGTTTCCAGCCCTGGACTCAGAACTTTCCTCAGCTGGATTGCTGTCTTTGCACTGTGCTTAGTTCTGCTCAGTGCAGACAAGTTCAGTGATAAAATTTCAGTCCAGGTTTTAGTGCCCAGCCAGGCAGGCAATTTTGGTAGGTGGAGACTCGTGGCAGCTGTATCATATAGGAAAACTGGTTTAAGGCAATGATGCAAAACACAAGAGAGGCATTAGCAGGAATCACAGTAGTTAAAATCAAACAATTCCGGTCAATTTAAGGTTTGTTACCCTTCATAAATTAGCCCTTTGGTTTCACCAGGATATAGGACTGTGGAACAGGTGCTGTAGTACTCCAAGACATATGGGCTCCTATAACAGATATCAAGGAAGAATTTCCTTGATTTCTTCAAACAATTTCAGGTAGTTTTCCAGCAGTCAAGGCATGCCTAAACCATACCTCAGAGTGAACCATTCATGTACACAGTGACTGTGGTATGTGACTGATTGGCACATGCCAAAGATTGGCAATGAAAGTACTAACCAAGAGCAAGTAAGACAAAGCCTGCAGGCGTTCATGAGGCTCTACAGACTCTACATATGCAGAAATGGGTGTAAGTGCAAACTAAACAGGAAGCAGAGCTGGAAAGCTCTGACTGGAATTTAGGAGACCAAAACTGGCAAGTAAAGGAAGTACTGTATATCCCCTTGAGCAGTGGTCTTCTGTAGTCATAACCTCATCCTCTGTCTCAGCAATATCTGTTTAACATGGCTTGGTTCAAAATGTGAACTCAGAAGTCTGGTCAGTTCATGGCTGGTGAAACCAGCCACAACATGTATGAGCTAGAAAGACCAAGCATACAAAGGTATAAAGGAGATTCATTCAGCCAAGAGCTCAACTCAGAAATTGCCACTGCGAACCACCTACAGAAGATCCATCAAGCCTTGATGTTGATCACCTACCAGATGGTAGGCAGCCACTGGGCTTGTGTGTAGGAGGACAATCTCCATGCGGCCATTGATAAGCACAGGGAGTAGGTGAAAAGGCATATCCTCAGCAAACATACCCAGAGCTGAGCCAAAGTTGAAAAGTAGGGGCAGTCGAGGAGAATTGGTTTTAAAAAGCAAACAGCACTGAAACATTTTTGTGGAAGTCCAAATCAAGATGTCCTTCTAGAACAGATGCGAAGGAAGAAGAACTCCAGAGCATTAAATCCAGCCCCCCTACTTTCAGAGAAGGCTGGGCTGAGGAGATGGGTGAATTATCACCAGGCTCTACACAGATGATTGATCAAGAGATGAAGAGATTTGCAGTGTTTGGGAGATTATAACACTTCAGGAGCTGGACGACAAAAAGAATCTTGCTGGAAGAAGTTGCAAATAAGGGTCAGGAGGCTGAAGAAATCTGAGGGGCTGAGGGTAGATTGGTGGAGCTGTAGCATGGGTCATTGAACCAGTGAGGCAATTGTATGTTATCAGGAAAGAAAAGATCTCACAAACAGGGAAAAGTGTATCCTAGTAAGCAAAATCCCATCATGATGGCCTTCCAAATTCTGTGCATTTGACCATTCTGAGCAAATTCCTCAATGTGTTCCTTGCTGGAGGATTCAGAAGGTAGATTCAGTTTCCACAAAGCAAGAGGGACAGGAGAGCAAAACCAGTGCAAGAGGCTGATCACTGACAAGTTCAGAGATACCAAGAAGAAGAACTTCACTTGCACAATTTCAAAAAGTCATTTGACTCAGTGTGTTGCAACAGCTATGTGGAGTGCCCTAGGGCTACATGATATGTGTAAGGAGCTGCTGAAAAACATTATGAAGAGGTGAGGTCAGCAGTCCTGGTCAAGAGCAAGCTGAACAACTGGTTCATCACAATGACTGGTAGCAGGCAGGGTGACCTGATAGTTCACAGCAACTCCTGGAGCTGCCTGTAGAAAGTGAAGGACGGAGCTGTAGTCACCAAAGACTTTGGGCAAAGTCAGACGAGGAGATCAAGAGCCTCAGGATAATCACATCTTCTGTTGGTGCCAGTTCATCAGATGTGCCAAGTCAGGTTGCTGTGTCCCACGGTAAGTGATGCAGATCAAAAATTGATGTGGGCCAGACAGACACCAGGAGGAAAGACAGAAGGGATGAGAACTACACAAGCAGGTAGCAGCAAGGTGGACAAGATGGACAACCCTATTTATCTGAGCAATTTCACCACGCAGGACAGCAACAAATATCTCTACAGTGATTTGAAGGAGGATGTAGCTGATGCTCGTGGATGTAGATCACCTGTAATAATCACAAAGAGACAAAGAAAAGTCATGGACACAAAAATCAAGCTGATCAGTAGTCCCTGTTCTTACTCTGTATGAAGAGAAATGGACTTTCAGGAAGTCATATCACAAAAAGACAGTTGGTATTTGCACCAAATTATTACAGACTGTGAAACCATGAAATAAGACAATGTGTGATAGAATTTACAGAAGTGAGTCAATGATGTGAGGAAATTCCTGTGATCTGGCTGCTGAACGGCTGGATAATCACTTTTGAGGTACCCTGCTATGGTAAAGGGAAGAGAACTAAGATGGTGACGGTAGGAGAAACGCAAGTATCGCTTTTCACTTTGATTTCTTTTTTCTTTAGAATTTTGTCAACAGAAGTGCAGACCATTGGATACTGAATTTATACCTACCTCTGTAAGCTGCCGCTTCTCAACTGTAGTTCGTGGATACTTTGGGTCTGCAGTATGTGGACCTGAAGGAGAATAGATGACATAAGGAAATGAGTCTGTATTTGGTGAACACAGTGATGCACTTCAGAGTGACTTACAACTGTCCTTTATGGCCACTAGTCAGCAGGACCAAAAAAAAGTGAGAAAATCTCTCTGAAAATTTAGGTGGCACGGACAAGGTAACTGAGAGGGAAGTATAAGTCTTTTGCATGCAGCAGTTTCAAGTTCATCCTTGAGCAATAAAGCCACCTTGAGTTTCCGAACACCAGACCTATCTTTATCTGTGACACCAGGTTGCTCTGATGGACCAGATGGAGAGAACTCTGCCAGACAGCAACCAACACCAAGCAAAGAAGAGGCAAAACCACATTTCCACATTCTCTTCTTGATGAGTCTGGGCTAGTCAGTCTTTTTGCAAGTCAGGACGTCTCTGCTGAGCAGAAAATTCATGTTACATAGACCCAACGTTTTGGATGGGACACCGAAAAAAATAATCAAATGTGCAGAATAGAGAGGACCAGATGGTTTAATCTGGATTGTAGGAAGGGTGAGCGTGATAGAGGTGATTGAGCAGCATCAAAGGGTGACAATCAATTCGAATTTCCCTAGAAGTGATGTTGATGCCCCTGTTGCTTCTTCCTGTGCTTTCTCTTTAATTAAATACCAAATGTTCCGTTAGTAGTTGGAATAACACACTGTTCTTGGGGAGAAGAAAACCCGAGTAATCCCTTTATCTGCTAAAATAGATGATTTCTAGTAGATTAAACAATGGCCTTTCAGCTACCAGAGCAGAGTTCAGGCCATAATTGAAGTCCTCTCCTTGGCCTCTCCTCAGTCCCTCGCAGCCAGCAGTCCGAAGAGCCCCATCATCAGAGATAACCTCAGTGACTCTTGTCTGCAGTGAGTGTTTCTCCAGATGAGGAGATTAGGCAGAGATAAAGCATATTACCTGAAAATAATAAGTGATTATGGTCCCAGTCTGTCTCTCCACATTCATTTCATGCTGGTTAACCCTTGCAAAACTGGCTGCTGGCAGGGTTTTAGGTCCTTAGAGAAGGAGGGGGAGGTGAGGGAGGGTTTCCCATGTCTGAGCAGAGAAAAAGGAGATTTTTTTTTTGCCTTTCATTCTCCTTTTTTTTTTTTTTCTTTTGCCTTGCATGGATGTTCCTGGGCACGGCAGCAAGTACTCAGCTCTGGTGTTGCTTCAGCCCATGGTGCACAGAGGGGCCAGAGCTGTGCCTTGCAAAAAGACAAATGTGCTTGTGCAGTGCCATCACCCTTGTTCAGGGGTTAGCAGTGCTCTCCCATTCCGTGGCACAGCACACAGGCTGTGAGCTTTGCAGTGGGCAATTTCCACAGGGTCAGTTTTCTGGGATGCGAGCTCGGGACCAAAGAACAGCCCCCTGATGGTTTTTCTAGCGTAGATGTAGCTGTTGTGATAGGATGAAGGGAAGTGGTTTCAAGCTAAAGGAAGGGAGTTTTAGATTGTATGTGAGAAAAAAGGTTTTTTTATGACAAGGGTGGTGAGACACTGGCACAGGTTGCCCAGAGAGGTGGTGGATGCCCATCCCTGGAGATACTCAAGTCCAGATTGGATGGGGCTCTGAGTAGCTGATGGAGCTGTAGGTGTCCCTATTCATTGCAGGGCGGTTGGACCAGAGGATCTTTAAAGGTCTCTCCCAATTCTATGATTCTATGGTTGTGACTTGACAACACATTTATTGCTTCTGTACCCATCAAGAGGAGATCCAGAGAAATACCAAAGAAACTCACAAGGGTTGATGGAAAATCGGCTGTTTATCTAGGAGGAAACATGAGTGTACTGTGGGTTGTATACTGTATACTGTACTGTATTCAGATTGTTTGCCTAGAGAGGATGGAGAATAGAAATATAAAAGGAAATTTGGACTGAAGAAATGCCTTGAAATCTGCTTATGGGGTGTTGGTGTTGTCACTCCTGGGAGTATGCTCCTATGCTGCAGAAAGTAAACGTCCTGATGGGAAAACCTTTTGGCCCTGTTAGAGTGGCTGGGAATTTTGTTAATCACTTCAGTAGGGCCACTGCCTGTGTTTCGTTCCCAGGAGGCACCTTCCCAGCTCTCATGCCATTACAGCATCCGCCGTCTGTCATCGCACTGGTCCCTGGGAGCGAGGGACGAGCGGCTTCATCCTTCTTCCTCTAAACGCTTCATCAGCCGCTCCCTTGAAAACTGTAAATAAAGGCCGCTGGGGATAGCTTTTCTGCTTGACCCCTCACCTGAAATGAAAATAGAGGTGGCTGGATTTCATCCTGGTGTGGAGCTCCTTCCCGGGCTGGCTTTTTCCCGTCACTGTTGACAGTTACCTGCCAAGTCCCATGGTTACCTTTGATTTTGCCGTAATGACATCTTGGTACTTAGGATGGCTCTGGGCTTATAATCCTCTCTGCAGCCTTAACCAATTTATGGGTAACCTGAGAGCAGGCTCTCGCTTCCTCGTGATTTCTCCCCTTGTTAAATACACTGAAGGTATCAACAAACTGAGCTCACTGCAGTAATGTGGCTATTGAATGCCCAGAGCGTGCAACTGTTTGCATGCACACCTGCTATAAATCTCTGCTTTTAGAGGGTAGCTGCATGTACTTGCCGCATTAAAACTGCATTATGTTTTCTTTTACCAGCATGTGCTGCTGAAACAAATGCTTTGTTAGCAATAAGCATGCAGCACTCCAAAGAGATGCTAAAAGCAGGAGGGAGCATTCAGCAAAGCAGGATTTATCCACAGATTTGCTTTGTCTCTGAGTGCTTTGTCTTTAAAATCCTTCAAGTCAAAGTCCTTTATCTGTCTGGTGTGTTTGGAGTGTAAGCTCTTCAGGGCCAGAGCTTTTCTGTTTGCCTAACAGCTTCTATAATAACTCTGTCTGATCTTTGGAGGACCTACCTGTGTATGCACAATGCACTTATAAAAGAGCTTCATGGCTGTGAATAGTCTTGGAATTAGAGGAGAACACAAGCCATGGCTCCTGTTCCCCATATGTATTAATTGGCTTCTCTAAAGGAAATCTCTGGGCAGATGATTTACACAGGGGCGGAAGTAGGAGGGGGATCCCTGGGGAAAGCAAACACTTGAGACTTCAAGGTGAGGTGAGTTTGGTGGCACGCTTTTCTAATGACCATCCGATCCAGGAGGTGCCCACTTCCTAAGCACAGATCAAAGACAAAAGGTGACTTCTGAAATGACATGCAACCACCTCTCGCATTGCTTAAATTCTCTCCCTCTGCTAACGTTTGATCTCACTTTACTTCTCCTGTCACTGGAAGCAGGTGGTTGCTTTATTCTCCCTGACAAGTTTGGGTCAGCTAATGGATGCACAGGGAAAGAGTTCTGGATGTGGACCCAGTCCAGACCTTTGTTCAGTCAGTGGAGAGGCTCCTCTTCACTGCTCTTGCTTTTGGATGAACTCTACATTTTAAGTGGTTGTGATCCTGCCAAACCTTTAAGATGTGATTGCGTAGCAATGTGAGACTCAAGAAAGTCCAGCCAGCTACAACCTGGCTGATAGAAGGAGAGGGAATATCTACAAGTTGCACTAAGGGAGGTTGAGGTTGGATATTAGGAAAAACTTCTCAGAAAGAGTGGTGATGCATTGGAACAGGCCCAGGGAGATGTTGGAGTCACCGTCCCTGCAGGTATTCAAGAAACATGGAGATACGGTACTTAAGGACATGGTTTAGTGGGCAGTATTGGTGGTAGGTGGACAGTTGGACTAGATGATCTTAGAGGACTTTTCCAATCTCAGTGATTCTATGCAGCTCCTTGACATGGGGGCATATGGTATGAGGATTTTCCATGACATTCCATAAATGCACAGCCCCCTTGTATTGACTGCTACCAAGGGCTCATGCTTGCTCTTCTGGGCTCTCAGCTCTCCGTGGTGGCTCTACTGATTGCTCTTGAAAACACCAGACTCTTGACTAGCACAAGATCTGTGGCACATTTAATTGCAAGTGGCAGGCGCAAGTAAGCCAATGTAATATTGTTGAGTTAGTTCAGGAGCCTCCCTGAGACTCAGCTTGCTCACAAGCTCTGCTCTCATTCGGCCTTCTATTCTGTAACACATGGGGCTGTTCTGCCATGATCCTTTAGCCTAACTCTAATTTTAACCTTCTCCTTCCAAGGAGAAAGACTAGCGGAATTTACCTACCAGGCAAGCTCTTAACAAAGCCTTGGATATCTGATACACATAATGGTCCCAGAGGCATGTTTACTTTGGACTGAGTGAGTGAGTGAAAACCATTTTGGAAGGGCTTTTTCACCCCGTGACTTAAACCTAACGAGGAGAAAAGTGATGTGGTTAAAGGGCTATTTAAACAACAGCATTAGTGAGCAGAGTTAGGTTCTCCAACAATACATGTATGTATTTACCTCACACAGGTGCATAAATATGCATTGATTTGTATCACAGCACACAGAATACTCACAGTAGGCAGTGATGAGATTTTAGCAGTCCTCTGCTGATGGATGCTTGTTGGGGGGAAAACCATGGGCAAACAGCAGATCATTTTTAGGAGGCTACAGCAGAAGTGCCTGAAGACTTGGGACATCACCTATTGAGTTCACCTGCAAGAAGGAGTTTGACTTTCAGGGATTGTCCTATATGTGATTTAGGTGGCCAGAAGAGAGCTACAGGTGCCAAGTGTAGCAAGTGGAAGGGCACTGTTTGCTTCACTTGGTGCCATAAACACCTCCGCCAACATATCAAGAAAATTGGAGAAAAGCATGAAATAAATTCTATGGGAAACCCTCTCATGTTGGACTTGCTGCTCTGTGCCAAGAGTTCATGTTTTTAGACCCAAATGGATGACTGACCTTGTGCTGACAGAATGGGCTGTCAACACTCGTCCCTTGAAGAAGAGTCTCCCCTTTGCACTTTATCTCCTGGTGGTGATAACGGGAAGGGAGATGCACAGATTACACCCTGCCTCTTTCACACGATGGGGGTCCTGCTTACTGAGCACTTCCCTCTTTCAACAACCTCGCAGGGGCAATGAATCTTATTCCCAGCCCAAAGAGCACCTGTCAAGAGCTGGGCTGACAGGAGGTGCGTCCTCCTTGGTCATGTTTTCTTGCAGTTAATTCATAATAACTGAGACGGTTGACCCGAACCTTGCCAGCACCTTGCACAAGAACCATAAAGGCTTAGATAGCAGTGTTCCCATCTCATGAGTGGAAGAAGACAGCAGGTAGAGGGAGATAGGGCCAAAATGAAGTGAAACCTCTCTTTGTGCTATCATGGTCTTACTGAGGCTATGAGACTGACTTTGCAGAGGCATGTAGATACCTCTGAGCACAGGGGAATGTCCAGCAGTTGGTCAGGAAGGAGTTGCACTGATCAGATACACAAATCTCATTGCTTTATTTTATTACTAAGATCACTGACTGCAATTTAAACTCTTCAGGGCCTGAACTCAGGTGCCATACACTTGGTCTCTGGAAAACCCACTCAAGATGCTGTTAAAACATACAATTTGCCTTTGACAGTCTGGTTCTGGCTGGTACATTGGCCTTGCTGTGGTTTCATTATGCCCACTCACAAAGCATGATGTGAAGGGGTCAAAAGCACCAATACCCTCTGGAAACTTTTCTGGGTGTTTGAGGTGATCTGTGCCTGAAGAAACAGGGGCACTTCCATTCAGGTGCCTGCTTTATGCCCCTGGCCCTGGAAATCTCAGATGTCACCTCTCTGGCGTATTGTGAAAATAAACCAATTATCTTATTAGATAAGATTTCTCCTGCAAGTGTTTATAAAGCAGTTCTCGTCATCAGTATCAGCTTCTTCCTTTGTGATGGGCAGCCAGCTGTAGAACCAGCATGTGAGGTACAACCATGTGGTACCTGTACTAACCATTCCCTCAGTGCCACTTCTCCATAGTTCCCGAACACCTCCAGGGATGGGGACTCCACCACCTCCCTGGCAGCCTGTTCCAATGCATTACCACTCTTTCTGACCCCCTCTCGTGCACTGAGCGGTGTTCGTGGGGATGCCAGGGAGGGATGTGATGTGTGAGCATCCTTCTGCCAGTTCCTTTCTAACCAGAGTCGTGGGGAAAATTTCAGGGAATTGGTGTCATGGGAGAGGTAATGGCATTGCAGCCTATAGGTGTCTGTGAAGAAGTTATGAAAGAAGTCTCTAAGTGCATAAAAACACATTAAAAAAAAAGGCATATGGTTGGTTTACTTTTTCTTTGTATCTGAATTAGCAATGAGGAGGCAGATAAGCTCACTCAGAGGCAGGGGTAGATGAGAGCTGGGTGTTAGGTTCCCACCCACTTCTAATTGGGATCCTGTTGGTAATTATCAGCTCCACTGTTTGGTATCAGGGAAGAAGAAATGCGAAGCAATAGTGGGCTGCTCCTGCATGACCTATGCTGGCAGTGTTCCTTTTAATTTCATGTGAACTGCACCTGCGAGAAGACGGAAGGATCAAGCCATCATCAAGGAAGATTAGAATTAGGAGCCAGGTTTTGGAAATCATTTCCTATCTCAGTAATGAATCAGACACCTTAGGTAAAATTCAGATCCTACTGAATAAGCATTTTGGTTTTTGGACTATAGCAGGGCCAGGATTTCACTAATAACACCAAAGATAGCCAAGCAGTGGTGTGCCTGCAGCTTGGAGCTAGCTACCAATGTTATATGCTAAAACTGTATCTCGTTTATATTAGTCTTGTAGGATCTGATTCCGTTCCCCTTGTATGGGAGCTTGTCTGCTGAGTTAAAGGTGATGGGACAGTCCCTCCTGTGCTGTGGTGCTTTGCAGGTTGCTGAGATTTTAAGAGTGAGTTTTCTCAATGTGTGTAAGTCTTGGTTATTTTAGAGTGCAGATTGGTTTCGTTTTCATCAGGAAAAGGATTCTTGCTCCCTTCTCTGGAAGGAAGACACTCTTGAGAGCTTACTGATATTTTTGTGTTTGACTTTAAGGCAGAAGTTTGTTCCTAATTAATTGAATAAGTGCTTTAATCCCTGGCCTGAGGGCTTCCCATAGAGCATTAGCTGTATTAAGAAGGAAATGGAGTGTAATCCCTTTAATATAAGCACAGGAGAACATGAGAGTTTCACATTTCTAGAAATGATTTCTTTCCCTGTTTATCTTGTTTATTCTGATATTCATTTGCATAAAATACAGCAGGGATGAAGGGCTTCTCCTTCTGCCTGGCTCCAGTGCTGAGGTGCCAGCAGCACGTGGCTCTGGCATTGGCAACCTTGGGCTCCAGTTATGCACTGATGCATAACAGGGTGAAAAGAGAAACAGCTCTGGAATTCAGCTCATTCTGATGGTGCCTGTGAGCCCAGCTCTGTGACCGGCTTTCCTCTGTATCCAGTGTGGTACAAGCACAGAACAAAAAGGAATTTTCTGTCCCAGTGTAAGGAGTCAGAAACCCTTCAGAAATAAGTTCCCATAGGCCAGGGCCCTCTCCACATCCTCCAGAAGAAATTATCAGCCAAGGAGCTTTGCTCTCATTGCTTTTCAGTGAAGTCAGACCAGGATCCTGGAGCCGAGATGTTGTATTTCTGACTCATGAATCATCATTGGCATTTACCACTATCTGCATTAACTGTAGTGCAGGAGAATCTCGTTTCTGATCTGATATCCAGGCTTGTATGTGTCTACAGAAATTGGACTCTTGGATGAGATTCAGCTGACCAAACCTATGCTTTCCGAGAAAGCAGTTCATTTCTTCCCAAAATACGTGTCTCCACTGGTCACATGAATCAGGCTAAACGAGCCAGGAGGCCAGGAAGGCTCAGCTCAGAGGGAGACATCCTCTTTAAGGCATCTAAAATTAGTTGAAATTAGTCTTGGATGAGATGGATCCAAAGGTAGTTAATGGTTGATGTTTTTGAAAGAGTAATTACTGCTTCGTGGGTATGGGACAGAAGACTGCACCCCCTTAAGGGCTCACAGAGAGTTTTGCCCCTCTCCAGTGTCCCCAGCTTTAGCTAAAGGAGCAGGTAGGAGCTCCCTGTGTTTGCCTTGGGGTGGCTTCTCCCCCAAGAAGCCCTCATTCCGCACATCATGGGGTGAGGTCCCCTCCCACCAAGGCCTCCAGGATTCTAGAATGCAGGTGTCTCACAAAACGCAGGAGGTTTCCCTTGTCCATGGAAACCCTGCTGCCACCAAACGTATCCCATTGTGCACGTACCAAGGCACATCTCCTATCCTGGGAAGGGACACCTAGGTTCACCTCTCTGGCTGTGGGCTGCTGGTGGTGAGGTGCTGTCAGGTCCCGCCAGGCTGCATCTCCTGAGCTGTCTGGTTCCATAGGTGCTCATTGCTGGATGTGTACACTTTGCATTGCTGAGATTGGATGATGTCAATCACACTCTAACCACCCGTATGGGGTATGCAGGGGTCCTATAGCCGCATCTGAATCCCCTTCCTCCTTCTGGGATCCACACCAAGTCTTTAGATCCCTTGCCCCTTGGAGCAGTGTGGAGAAGATCTGATATACCAGCTGTTGATGGAATGACTTCTTCTGGTCCAAGTTCCTGGTTCACCACGGAGGATGCAATGAGGAAACCAGTGCATTCGAAGGTGAAATACAAAAGGGGTTCCCTCCCTCCCTGGGGTTTGAGTAATGGATTTGCAGTCTGCCAGGTTGGGGAGATAAGAGGAGCTGGTGACAGCAGGCTTCTGGGTCCTGGCCAAAGGCAGCCACTTGTCTAGGAAGCCCGGAGGGAGAAACGAGTGAAATGTTGCAATAGAGTAATGAGGATATAAAATATATTCTTGCACATAATGAATGGCACTGCTGGCAAGGCACAAGGAGCCTTCTGTAAGATGCTGTGTGCTGGTGCAGTTATTGGTTCCTTTTATCTCAGTAGGTGCTTTAAGTATTTCAACTTTGTCCAAAGCACCAAAGTGAGCCTGAAGGCTCATCTCACCCACTTTCCTGTCTCCAGCAGTGGGCTGTGGCGGATGCCAAGGGGGAGCACGGGAAACAGGATGAGCACATGGTGCTTCCTCCCTAAAATCCTCTGCACGTCCCCTGAAGTTTACACTGCATTCATTTTTGGTCTCCGGGCTGGTGTCACTGCCTCAATATCCCATGGTGGAATTTTCCTCCATAATTTCTCCAGTTGCTTTGCAGAATATATACTGACATTTGCCAGTGCTTGACTTTAAAGATGTGAGGAGCACACAGGAAATATTTAAATACGAGACGGAAGCACATGCTTGCTTAACCTGAATGACACTGGACCTTAGCAGCTGATGAAACTATTTTAGCAGCTTTATACTTGTGTCCTGAGCATCTTTATATTTGTGCCCTGAGCAGTCCAGGGAGGCTTGAGAGACGCAGGGGGAAGGTGTTCACTATGGTGATCTCCCTGGGACAAGAAGAACCTGAAAGGTCATTGCCAAAAGATCTTGGACCTTCCTGCTCACCCTTCTTGAGGCTTAACTGAGCAAGGGGCTGCCTCTGTTGGACTGATCCCAGGGGAAAGAGATTGTATCCAGAAGAGCAGTTTGTCCTCCTCTAAGCATAAGGAGGCAAGGGAGGTTCAGGTTGGATATCGAGAAAAATTTCTTCTCTGAAAGAATGGTAACGCATTGGAACAGGCTGCCCAGGGAGCTGGTAGAGTCTCCATCCCTGGAGGTGTTCAAGAACCGTGGAGATGTGGAACTGAGGGACTTGGTTAGTGGACGTGGTGGGGTGGGGTGGTGGTTGGGCTAGATGATCTTAGAGGTTTTTTCCAACCTTAATGATTCTGTGTTCTATGATTCTGTGTTTCTGTCACCACCTTTAGAAGGTGACAGAAGGTGACCAAGCCTTAGCAGCTCCTTGTGTTTGCTTCCTCTCCTTCCAGCCACCTGTGTCACTGGGTATGTACAGGAGCATGTACAAGGAGGACTACACATGGCATGAGGAGAGCAAACCACCCACTGAGGAAGATGTGCAGGTACTGTGGGCTTCTCCTTGCTTTGCTCCATGTCCTTTGGTGCCAGCTCCCTGTTCTTGGCTATGGGACAGCCAGGGATTGGGTAGGCCTGGGATTGGGTGGGTGCAGAGGTGTGAGTCCCTTTGCTCTGCCTTGGTCCCTTCTGCCATGACCCACCAGCATGTTCCATCATGCGCAAATGCCCAAGGTGTCTGTCCCCATCCGTCTGCGGGAAATCCCCCCCATGCCCTCCAGTGAAAGCATTTGGGGCGGGCCATGCTAATTACACTCATTAAGCCAGGGCTGAACTGCACCTAAGCCTTGGACTCCTATTACTCCTTGTGGGGCCGATGGAGTGATCAGGATCAGATCCATCCCGGTGCCGCCTTTAGGAGGGGGATTGCATTTGGGATGGAGATGTCTCCGTGCCCCGACACCGGCCTGAGAAGGCTTCTGCGGGGAAGCTTACGTTGTTTTCTTTCTAATCCCCTGGCGGTGCGAGTGACCCCCTGAGCTATTTAATCTGATTTGCTGCGCTCTGCCTGCCCTGCCCTAATTGCTTGTGGCAGCCCAGTGGGGACAGCTGCGGTTTGCACCGGGCCACTGCCGAGAAGTGGCGGGGGGCATGTTCGCTTGCTAAAGCACTTTGGGCTCATTCGCTCACAAGAGAGGGGGAAAAAAAAGCATTCAAGCTGGGGAGCTGGGGAGGGAGAGTGGGCAACAACAGAGGAATCATTGTGTGAAGGTGCCTGCTGGGGCTCTCTGTGCAGGAGGGTGGTGGTGGCTCTCATCCTGCACGTCAGGCCCTGGCCGCACTGCTGTCCTCGGCCCTCTCCTCTGTTTCCCTCTTCCCCGGTTGCCAGCTCCCCTCCTCCTGCCCTTGGGAGCGCTCCCGCTGCCAGCAGCCTTCATTAGTGGGGCTCTGCTGGGCTGGCGAGTGCTTCCCGGAAAGCCCAAGCTTCAGGTGGCCTCCAGGAGGGCAGGGTTAACCCCTGCCTGCTGCAGCACGGGGAGAAGTAGTCGTGGTGCCCAGTCCATGTGCCTCGACTTCTTTTCTTTGTTATTTATTATTACTATTTTTTTCGACAACTTTGGAAGGCTGTATGCATTCTGTGGAGGTCCTCATGGAGTTGAAGGGAGGAAACAACTAAGATGTGACTGCTTTCATCGTGTTGCATCTCCCATTGACTCTCCACTGACCCTCTATTAACTTGCAAGGAAAGCTGTCCCACTGGGTCATGCACCGACGAGGTCCTTGGGAAGCCCAAGTTTTGCTCTTGGACCTGCTCTTTTGCTTTTATTCAGGTGGATAAAACCACTTTGGAGTTTTTCTATGTGAAATCTGGGGTGGTGTCCTGCTGGAAGCTGCAGACATCCTTGGGTTAAGACAGAAAGCACCATCTGCTCCATCAGCCCCACCATGGGTTGCCAGAGGCTCTTGTTCTTCTGGAGATACCTCATGAGGAGCTCTTGTCATCCTTGGAGAAGGAAGCTCCCAAATACAGGTGGTCCCCATAGTTTGGCAGCCTCTCCCAGCCCTGCTCTATGCATGGTGAAGAAGTCACTTTGGGCTGGGTGGTGGCAAGGAGAATCCTGGGGATTTATGAGGCCAAGGGACAAAGAGAAACTTGTGGAGGTCCAAAGCAAGAGGTCACAGATAGCTGATGGACAAAGCATGGTCCTGGCAGAGCAGGAGTTTCTTTGGCTGAGCCTTTAGCAAGGAATAGTTGGCTCTGCACAGAACTGCAGCATGCTGCTGGAAAGACGCTGAAGGCGGCAGATTCCATGAGCAGCTGTGCTAGCTGCCACATCAGCCTTACCCTGCCATGAATCCTTGTAGGGATCTGTCCCTTCTGATGGAAAGATCAGCAGCCTTCCTTCTCTACTTCATGGGCTGTGTTCTCATTACTAATGGTTGAGGTGCTGGCACCCTGCAGTCAGGTCATTGCCTCATCCATCCACCTGCTCTGCCCATTGCCTAGGGACATGCTCATCCACCATGGGAACACATGGAAAGATGGAAAGACATTGAAACATGGAAAGAAAGTGGGCAACAGTGACCAACCGGAGAATCCCAACATGGAACCAGTTGTGGATCAAGGCTACAATCAGAGAGATCTGGGCTTGCTGCTGTCCTGTTGCAGGTGGTCTCAGTGCTCAGCAAGCCATAAAAAAATAGAAAGAGGAGGGACATGAAGACAGTCAAAGGGCTGGAGCACCCCTCCTGTGAAGAAAGCTTGTTCAGCCTGGAGAAGGCTCCAGGGAGACCTCGTTGTGGCCTTCCAGTACTTGCAGGGAGCTTATAAGCGGCAGGGGAGTGACAATTTATATGGTCTAACAGCGATAGGACAAGGGGGAATGGCTTTAAATAAAAAGTGGGGAAATTCAGGTTAGATGATAGGAAGAAATTCTTTACTCAGAGGGTGGTGAGGTGCTGGCACAGGCTGCCCAGAGAAGCTGTCCTTGGAGGCATGCAATGCCAGGTTGGATGGGGCCCTGGGCAGCTTGTTCTGAGGGGAGGCAACCAGCCTACGGCAGGGGGGTTGGAAGCAGATGATCTTTAAGGTCCCTTCCAACCTAAGCCATTCTATCATGCTATGAAAGAGGCAACCTTAATGTTCTGTGCATTATTTAATGACAGTTGAGTGGCTGCGGTGTCCCTGTGGGCAGGTAGCACTGTTTAATGATGCTTTAGTAATTGTCCCACTCATCACGTCTCCATGACTTCTTTCTGCAGAAGCTAAGAGCCAAGGAGTTTGCCGTGCCTCAGGAGCCACGGGTGATGACATACTATGACAAAGCTGTCGAGGAAGGGAGAGAAGTCACACAAAGCAAGAAGCACGAAGGCGTTGCCCTCAGTCCCAGAGTGCTGCAGCAGGCTTGTGAAGAGCAGAGAAAGCACTTACATTCTGACCTCCCCCTTGCAGAAAGCCATGCACCAAAGCACTACCCCACCACTGAACTGACAGCAACCCAGCTGGACAGACAGGAGAGGCCCTGGGCTCTCAGTGGGCTGGAAAAGGAACTGTCTTCTTCTCAGCACCTTCAGGCTGCTGCTGGTGGCCCAGGAGCAGCAGGTAATCCTGCTCAGCTGGGGTCAGCCAGATGCAGCACCTGAGAGCTGTCTGCTGGGCTGTTCTAAATCAGGTCCCCCTGCCCTGGGCTGGCTGGGCACCAGTGGGCTGCAAGTTGGCTTAGCAGAGTACCAGGCCCATGGCCTGCTTGTGTGGATTAAAATGCTGATGAAAGCCTGTGATAGGACATCAGGAAAGCAAAATCAGTTATCACCATCCGTGCTCGGTCTTCCCAAAGCATTGGAGATCTTCCTCTGAGTTCCAAGTTGGAAAGGAGGAGGACAGAGTGGCTCAGCCATGCTCCAGCACCAAGCAGAAGGATATGGGCAGCAATGTCCTCCCTGAATTCCTGTCTTCCACCATAGGATGTCTGTCTGGATCTCTCAGCTCTCCTCATGGTCCATGGGGAGAAAAGCCACAGATATTTCTCATAGCCTAAATGCTGCCTTGAAGATCCTAGAATCATAGAATTGTTGGAGTTGGGATGGACCCTTAAAGGTCATCTGGTCCCCTGCACAGAACAGGGACACCTACAGCTCCATCACGTGCTCAGAGCCCCATCCAGCCTGACCTTGAATATCTCCAAGGGCAGAGTGTGAAATAGACTGAACCTTGACAGGACTTCTCTCTCCATGCACTGGAAGGAGAGCTGGGATAAGTAGCTCAGATGGACACGTCTCCATTCGGACAGACGACCATTTGAACAGCCCATTTAGACATCTCTTAACATCTGAAGGCTTCAAGCATCTCCTTGATGAGCCCATCTTACACTGTCTCGTGCTAGTGACACAACTACTGTGGGCTTTTTCCTTCTCGCTCTGCCCCTCTATAGTCCAGCAGTGTTGTATTTCTTGCAAAATCTTTCATACAATGACCTGCAATGGGTCTCCGCTCCTTTTAGCACTCCAGAGCACCATGGAGACAGCATGGCTCCTTCCACTCGCTTCACATCACCATAAATCTTTCCCCCACTGGCTTTGTGAACCAAATCAATTCCAAATTGATGCAACTCAGCAAAGCTCTGCTGAAGGGAATGAGTCTTCCCTTGATTTATACCAGCTGAGGCTCCAAGTTGCTGTTGTTGTTTGCTCGCTCCCACCCGAGGGCAGGATTTGGGTAATTGATAGATTTTCCCATCTAATGCACAGTCGTCTTCTCTCATTTCCCAGGGATGTTGCTGTATAGGCAGAAGCTGGATCCGACCTGGGGTACCTACCAGCACTTCATGCTGGAGACAGGCCAGGCCCTGCAACAGGAAGCTCAGCAGAACAAGAACGTGTCCCTGGGCTCATCGGTTTTGGTGGAAGGTCAGTGGGTGGAGGCTGTGGCGGCTGACTTGTGGCCTTCAGCCTGGCTTTGGGCTTCTTGAATTTAATGCAGGAAGAGGCTGAGGAAGGTGAAGTAAATAAAGTGGGAAATGCCCGCAGGATCCCCACAGCCATCCACCTGCTGGTGGGGAGGAGTAGGGCAGGGAAAAGAGTTTTCTTCCAGAAAAGGTTGGAGCATCGTAAGTAGCATCTCTTTCATTCCATATGGGCCACTCCAGGTGGTGCAGCTGGAGTTGGTGGCTCTGTGTGCATTCTTACTGCTTTGCTGTGAATGCTGGCAGCACATGTTATGCAGGCAGGTCCATTCGGTCAGGGGGACACACACACAGACAACATGACACCCCTTCAAGCCAGCTCTTGTGGGGATTTCTGGGGACGAAAGCAGAGCAGATGTGATGACCCTCACTTAGGGGCTGCCCTCCCTGCATGCATCCCATCTGGCACAGGGCTGAGCTGCTGTCCCATTTCCAGATTTCTGTGGTTTCTGCACTAAGAGCAGCCCTCCAGCAGCAGATCTGCAGCCTGCAGACAGGGAGCACGGTTTTACTCACTGCAAACTGGTTTTATTTGGGGTCACCTGTGCACCTATTTCCATGTACGCAACCAAAGACACAAACACAAGTGAGGAAACAGCCCTGCATGAACACCCAGTTCAGCCACACATCGGTGTCCATGCATCCTCTTGTGGTAACATTGCACAAGATGGGCTGTGGATTTTTTTGTTTGTTTTTCCTGCAAAGGAGCTCTTCCTTGTTTTACTCCTGATGTAGTAAGGCAGAGACGTGTTGCTCTGGCACGATAAAAGAGGAAAATGTAGACAGAAGGAGAAAATATTTAACAGCAGACCAGTCAGTGTCCACAAAGGACAAGTCACCCTTTCCAGATCTGCTTTGCATGACTTCCATTGTACTTAAGAGGCCATAGGAAATGAAGGCTAAAATACCTCCATCCCCACCAAGGAAGCACTTCTTGCATTTTCCCTTGGTTAACCTTCCCCTTCAGTCGTGGTAGCTCCAATGAGAGTGCCAAGAACATGAAGTGCTGATGGAGCTCAGGAGGAGGGGGAACGGTTGGACTGCAGGATGTGGGGGATAGAGACCCCCAGAATGTTTCATAGAATCATAGAATCATTTGAGTTGGAAGGGACCTTTAAAGGCCATCGAGTCCAACCTCCCTGCAACAAACAGGGACATCTACAGCCAGATCAGGTGCTCAGAGCCCGATCCACCGTGACCTCTCAATTATTTGTACTCTCCTTCACTAGAGTGCTTTGACGTTGACTGGAGAAGTACCTACAGCACCGACTTCCAGCGCCAGCCTGCAGCCTACACTAGATGCCGTACAGCAAATAAGAATCTCTCTCACATTTTCACTCGAGATGAACACTTCCACCAGTAAGGGAAAGCTGGGCTGGGGGAGTGCGTTGTGAGTGGGGACAGGATAAGAGTAGGAAAGGGAGGTTTTGGAGGTGGTTGGGGTTGGAAGGTGTTTCTCAAGTGTATTTCTCCATGTCCATGTTATGCAATGTGTTCAAATGAATTCCCTCAGGGTCACGGCCTTCCACAAGGCTCAGCCTTTTCTTGAGAAGTTTTATAGTGGAGTTGGTATGAGCTGAGAAGATTTTCCTGGGGCAACCATTGGCACTTCCCCTCAGGAAGATAGAACTGAGGGCTCTGTGGCATGGGCACAGGAGGGCACATCCCAACATTTTGGTGCCTGGGCTTCCCCTGGGAAAGGCAGCTCTTGGATCAGACAGGGCAGGAGCTGTTTGTGAGGTGACTCATCTGCACACTATGAACAAACAGGCATGAACTGCTCCTGAGCTCTCATTTCTCACTGGAAAGGTAATTCCTCCTTGCTGCCTCATCCCCGCGCCTCCCCCTAGCACGTATATATTCCAGATTCACACTGAAGTCTTGATTTTGATCTTCGATCTTGGATTTAGGTGTGGGCTGCAGATGGAGTTGGTGCAGTGGTTGACCTCGGTCCCAGTGTTAGTACCCACCCCTCACTGCCTTCTCCATGTTCTCCGCAGGAACCATTGGGTGTCTGAGTACAAGGACAAATACAGCATTTACTTGCAGAAGCTGAATTGGGCATCTCAAGGCCCCACTGCGAGGCTCAGCTCTGCCTTAAAGCCCCCAGGGCTGTCCTCTGAGAATGAGGTTGCTCCAGACACAGTGAATGGTGCTGCAAGGTAAGTGGCAGTGTTACCTGTGTCTGCACTGAAAGCTGGGTGACACTGTGATGGGGAATCAGTGCGATTTCGGGGCTGAGAGAGGGAGATTACAAGGAGACATTCATGAGTTGATGAGCCAAAGCCTGAGCAGCCTCATTGAGCTGGCCCTGCTTTCAGCAGGCTGAACCAGGTCACCTACATTACTCTGTGGTGTTCTGATTGATGTTAGGATGCAGTACCCATGCTGGTCTGTGATTGCAGCTCCCTGCTCTCCAGGCTCTGTGTTATTTTCCACTGTAGACCCTGGAAACCTCTCTCCCAAGCCCACCATTACCGAATACTTTAAAAGTGTCCAGCAGAAACCTTTTTACACACGTATTTCATTAAGAAACCTGAGCTTTTATCATTGTCAGAAATAAAAAGGGTTTTTTGGACAGTGCAGAGGTAAAAGCACCCAGCAAATTTCAGTTCACATACTTGTTAAAAAGCACTGTGTTCTATTACTGCCTTAAAAGCCTTGTGCATGCTACCGAGGGCAGCCAGCATTAATTTTGCTGTGTGTTTTTTTTTGGATTCAGGGTGATTTCTAGGATTTGTGGAAGGAGTAAGGCTGCTGCCAGCCTGAAGGTGGCATTGCAGGGCTGCAGATGCTGGGAATAGCTGGTGGCCCTGATCCCGCTCAGCTCTGCCTTGGGATCTTCTGAGCAGCCACTAAAACTATCCTGGAATAGACAGTGTAGAGACCTTCCTCCTCAGCATCTCAAACATGCTGCTTTTAATGTGACTTGTTTATGGTACTCAAGGATAAGCAAGATACTTTGAATGGATACCGACAAAATGTCAAAAGATAATAATGACAACAAATAACCTCTTTTACAGTAATATCAAACATATCTGGACCAAGAGCAGATGGTGATGGCATCTATAAACAAAGCAGCACACTGATCCCTGCCCCAAGGAATTGATTGGCATAGGGAATCACCTCTTCTGCTTCTTTACACTCCGCTGGTGTTTCACTCCATCACCAGACCCTGATGACAAATTTTGCCATTAACTTGCTGCAGGACCCTAGGAAAGCCAGCGGCTCTCATAGGACAAGAGATAATGGCCTTAAGTTGTGCCAAGGGAGGTTCAGGCTGGATATTAGGAAAACTTTATCCTCTGAAAAAGTGGTAATGCACTGGAACAGGCTGTCCATGGAAGTGGTGGAGTCACCATCCCTGGAGGTATCCAAGAACCATGTCAGTGTGGCACTTAGGGACATGGTTAGTGGGCATGGTGGGGATGGGTTGATGGTGGGACTTGATCTTAATGATCTTTTCCAATCTAAATGATTCTATGATTCTGCTTGGACATGCAATAGAAGGATGCTCGGGCATGGGATGTCACTGACCCAGTCAGCATGGCACTGGATATTGTAGGGATTCCCACTGCAGCTGCATACGATGGGTAGAATTTGGAGACCAGAAACAATGAATTTGCCTTTACCTTAAAAACAGGAAAAAAAGTAATACTTGTCTACAATGTAAGTTCCAGAAGTTGTTTGAATTCCTTGGGGAATGGGACCATGAGAATAGAAATGTTCTTAATGGGACATGCACTTTTGTACCGGTTAAAACAAATCATATGATCTCACTGATAGGTTTATCTTATGAAAAAACGTAATTATTCTGACTCCCCATGCTGGAGTCAGGCTCCTTAGACATGCTGGCATTGCTCCACTGCTGATAGGCAAAGTGATAGGCAGACAGGGGCTGTGTTGTGATGAATTCTGTATATAAGATAATTTCAAGTCATCTTCACTAGGAAAAAAAAATACACTGCCAGTTGCTAATCAGCATGGGCAACCATGATGGAAACAATGTCCAGATTGGACCATACACTTGTGATGTGCACATCAGAGTACTAATGAAGATGTTCAGTCAGGCAAACTGATGATGGACGTGCTAATGGGGTCCTTAACTGTGTGCCTGTCTGCCATGAATGGGAGACCATCAGGCACCAATCTGCACTGGGGCACCCTGGAAGGTCTTCTGCTTCATATTGGCTCCACTAATGTGTTGTACTTTCAGTCAGTGAGTTACTCCTCCTCTTCTGGCAGCTGGGGAACTAAGGCACATCAAATCTCTCCTCGGGTGGAAAAAACAGAGCCACTACTCTGGCCACAGAGGATTCTACCATTTGTCTTCCCAGAATCATATTTGTTTTCTTTCCTACTTCAGTTTTTCCATCCCAAGAGGCCTTGCTTTCTATGGAGAGGCCTTGCACTAGCAACAAAGTCCAAAGGAAAGACAAAACCAAACCAAACCACCCAAAAACAACAATAACAATAAGCCAGAACAGGAGAGGGAAATAAGTGGGAGATGAGTCAGACTGTGGCTGGTGGGGATCAGGAGGCATTTTCCAGGAGCATGTCATCCCAGTACTGCCATGCTTGATACTAGGAATATTCCTCCAAAGCATTTGGTCCTGGTCTGTGTCTGAAACCAGGAAACACCCCTGGATGGAGACTGGCCCGATCCTGTTCTCTGTTGGGAAACATGGAGCCAGGTGAGGGCTGATTCTGTTCAAATCCAAGCAATGACCTTCACAGAGCAATCAGAAACGTGTTCCTTCTTAGGGCACTCAGTTGATTCCATCACATAATGCACAATCCAGTGAATGCAGTTTGGAGATTTTCTTCCCAGTGCATGCATGACTTCAGGGAAAATAAATTCTCCGTAGGGCTGAAGCGAAGGGTGTTGTGTGAGTGCATTGGTGCCATCTCCTGGGTGGATGGGGAAATTCTCCCTTTTGGGGTGAATGTGTGTCTGGACACCCACTTGGTCCTGGCTGTGCAGGCTGTCTTCTAGTAATGGGGTATATGAGTGTGGCATTGGGGTACCACACTGTGCCCCATCCACTTTGTTGCTCAATACTTTTCTTCCTTAAGACGCACAATGAGGATGACTGCTCTGGGAAAAGGATGTTCCATCGTGCATCATCACCACAGAGTAGTGTTTTCCTCCTTTAATTTTGTCTTTCCTGTTTCCAAGCATAGAAGAACAAACCAAATTCTGAACTTACTCCATGCATCCTTTATGGGAGAATTCATTCAAAGTGATTGGGCATCAGTGCAATGACTATTAGAAGTGAACTGAACACGGCGAGAGTCACAGCAGTGTCTGGGATCAGCTTGATATAACATGTAATTTGTAAAAGAAAAGACACAGCTCTCCCCCCACCTCAGCTACCAACTCAGCAGACATTATGAGCAAAGGCCAAGAGTCCAACTTGGCAAGCAATATATTTCAGCAAAGTTATTTTCACCAGGGGATAAAAATTAATCAGAGCTTTGGGAATAGTATATTTTTAATGTAACTTTCTTGAGCTCAAAAAAGATAAAGGACAAGAAGAGAACAAAGCTTGTTGCAAAGCAACTGATGGCTTGGTAGTTATAAATAAAGCAACTGTCGGCCATTCCTTCCAATTTTCATCATATGGCCTTTGGAAGACACAAGCACTGCCCTGCTCCCAGGGAACAACAGTGCGATCCAGCCATGCCTTCCTCCTCAGGAGGAGCCAATCTTATAACAAGCCAAGACTGTAAGCATCATTTCCTTTCTCTTATTTTTTAACAGTGTCAAATTGAAACACACTATTGTATTGGCCGACTCAGTTTTCATCCTTCCATATCCAGCTGGGAACAGAGAGATGTCGTGCTATTCAGCGGCAGAATGGGAAGCCAAAACAATAGGAAAAAGAAATAGATTTTATTTCTCTATAGACTATTCCAGCGTATGAGACATGGCTCCTGGCCAAGTTGCTAATAATAAGCCAATTAATTGAGCAAGTCAGCAGAGCAAATGGTCACATCAGAAAGTTCCTGATCTAATCAACACTTGAGAGTCTTCCAGCCTGACTGTGCTAAATGTTAGCACTGTCAATCTCTGTTCACAGTATGAGATGGCCCTGGATTTACCCAAGGAATGTCCAAGGATGGCTGCGTCCGGGGAGTGGTGGTGAATGGGGTTAAATCCAGCTGGCTACTGGTCTCAGGTGGTGCTCCTTAGGGGTCAGTATCAGGGCCAGTCCTGTTCAATATCTTTAGTGATGATCTGGATGAGGGGATTGAGTGCACCATCAGTAAGTTTGCACATGACACCAAATTGTGAGGAAGCGTTGATCTGCTTGAGGGTAGGTCCTACCAAGGGATTTGGATGGACTGGATCACGGGACTGAGGCCAATTGTGTGAAGCTCAACAAGACCAAGTGCTGGATCCTGAAAAAAATAATAAAATAAAATAAAATAAAATAAAATAAAATAAAATAAAATAAAATAAAATAAAATAAAATAAAATAAAATAAAAAAATAAAATAAAATAAAATAAAATAAAATAAAATAAAATAAAGAACTGGTGACGTAAGGGAAAAACAGATGAGCAGCAGCTGATGGCCTAGGGAATATGATGAGCTATCAGCCCATGTGTCATGTGGGCTTGGGGCACAAGTCCTGTGCAAAGAAACCTGGGTGTCTTATAAAAGTCAAGACCATGAGGCTGGGAGGAGGACCTCAGTAGGGAAGGCCCTTATGGTGTCAATGAAGCAGTGAGCACACTGCGGGCCAATGGCCTTGGTGTTTCAAGGACCTTAAGATGTGCAGGAGGGTGATAAAAGGCTCTGTAGAGTGGGACATGTGCCCCAGCCAGATGCTGGTGATGAAACACCTTGTTCTATCAGCATATTTGTGCCTGCTCAGTGCTGCCTTGAAACCCAGCCAGTGAACACGTGAAAGATGGTAGGTATTTAGCACTGGTGTTTCTTGTATCACTTTTCTGATTGTTTAATAGGAAGTAACTGGTTTGTATTCCAAATGGAGCTGCGCAGCCAGTGTAAGAAATACCAGCTATTAGCTCTGGTGCTTTGGCTTTAAATACAGTTCTTCCTCAAGCCAGCTATGGGCATGATGCTGTGTTTGCAAGAAAAACATCAAAGTGGCATTTCTGCTACAGTTTAGAGTACAGAGTAGTTTGGGAATGGTCTTTGAACTGGAATCAGGCCTTCTTTTTTCACTGATACATATCTAGCTTTCTAGGGAGAGGTCAGGAAAGCAGAAGGACCTAAGAAAAGACAATATTTGGTCTTTTGGAAAATTACTGTGGTCTTATTCCATTTGTTTTTGACCTAATCTAACCTCTCATCTATTTCAGAGCAGAGTCGGCTGCCCCAACAGTCAACGCATTTCCAACAATGCCAGAACAAGGTGACATCCATCTCCATTTTTAAATGGCTTCATGGCAAAAAAGAGTGTGGTTTTGTTCTGTTTAGTTTTGTTTGAGAACAAATATTGCTTTGAAGGAATCCCGCTTTCCCCCAGTTTCATCCCCAGGAAGGAGAGGAAAAGTGCCTGAATATGATCTCCAGCTTCCCAGGGACGGGGCAGGCACCAGAAGCTGGAGATGACAGTCACCCGCTAAGCTACTTAAGTCTGCAGTGCAGATGCTGTCCTACATTGCAGAGAGCACTCTTCTGGGATGACCATGGCCTGAGTCACCTCCTCATAAAGCTGCTCCCAGATTCATATTTTCCACAGTTACTGCACATCCCAATATATATAGAGATGTCTTACTATTCAAACACTGTTGTATTTTTTTTTTCCCTTGGAGATGGGAGGGATCCACTCCTTTCTTCCTTTTTCAGTCAAAAACCTCACTGCTATGAGTAATTAAGAGCCTGATTAGAGGGTGATAGTGAAAAAATACTTGTGTGTGTGTGTGTGTGTGTGTTACCATATAGAAACAGATCTCGGCAAAAAGGGAATCCTGAGGGCACATCTATGCTGCTGCATCAGAGGGCCAGAGACTCAGCTGAATCACCAAACAGCACCTAAACTCCATGACTCCCCAAGACAAGCTGCTATAGAGGGCTAGCCCTGATCAGTGTGGATGAAAGCCGGCTCAGGATGCTCAGCTTCGTGGTTAGGGTTTGGTCTTGACCATTTTCTGTTGAACATGAGTGTTTATTCATGCGTATGGATGAATATTTCTGTGTGTGTATCTCAACCCAATGATAGGCACAATATTATATTCGTAGGAAAAATAGTATGCAGGCGTCCAGCATTGCTGGAGATCTCACTGGGGGTGATATCCTACCACTACATGCCCTGGTAAAGAAAAGAGATTAAAGAGATGGTGAGGAAAAGTCATAAAGGGATTTAGGTACAGAAGTCCCAATTATGGCTTTGAAAGCTGTACCTAGCCAGCAGTGGAAGTCTGTGCATCCCTGTGGTTTGGGTAGTAAGGATCTCTAGGGAGTTGTCTGTCTAGCTAAGGAATAGGATCCTAATTCTTCTTTGGGGATGGTCTAAGACCAGCTACAATTCATATTGACGGTATCACCTCAGTTTGGGACTGATGCACAAAACAAAAACTAAAGTCAGAGCACTAAGGTTAAAACAGGCTATTTCTCACAACTCAAAGTTTGAAATGAAAAGATATAGATTGACTCCAGTCCTGGATTTTTCATCCCACATTTATCATGGATGGCGATGAGGATGAACCTCAGGAGGACAGTGAGTGTGGCTGTGCTTCCAACAACCCACAGATTATTACATCCGGACAACTGTGGCTTCTTTAATCCTCTACTCAAAGTAAATCAATCCATTTGGTAGTCTACACCCATGGAAGATTGTAGGCTCTCCTGGGTACCTCAGGAGCATTTTCTGGGTGAGCACTGCCTCTGTTGTTAATTCCCTACCTTCGATGACCCACTTTTGCCACTGCAATGGGATTCATTATTTTAAGCTACACTGCAAACCAATGGAGAGGGGCTGCTGGGCAGCTCTCTACCAGAGAGTTCAGAAAATCTGCCCAGACTGATACTTTTCTTCTTTAAAAAGATGTGGGCATTAGATTTTCCACTTATTTCTTTCAAACGGATTCAGTCTTACAGAAAAGTAATTTCATCTGAGATTAACTCATCCTCATCCAATGCCCCCATCTTCACTTCGGAACTGGTTATTTTTTCACCATAGATTATTTTTCAACCAAACCAAAAAGATTTTTGCATTTTAATGGAATTTTTATTTTTATTTTATTTTATTTTCATTTAAAACCACTGAAATGTTCTGCTCGTTCAGCTTCCGGCATTAGCATTTCCCCTGCAAATGACCGTATGAAGATTCAGAAATGTTTCCCTTTCCCTATTATCAAGCACAAAAGGCCGGGGTCCATTCCTGCTGACAGAAATGCTGTCTGCAACCTGCTATCCAGTTGGTACGGGATTTCTGCCCATTAAGGAGACTTAAGCTTTTGTAAACATCAGCCTCCTCAACCACCTCTTCTGGATACCAAGTATGTAAATATCCTCGCGATACCATCTCTTTGGTGGATGCCCCATCCCTGGAGACACCCAAGGTCAGGCTGGAGGGGCTCTGAGCACCTGATGGAGCTGTAGGTGTCCCTGTTCACTGCAGGGGAGTTGGACCAGATGACCTTTAAAGGTCTCTTCCAACTGAAACCATTCTATGAAGGTCTCTTCCAACTCAAACCATTCTAAGACAAGATGTCGCCCAGAGGAGCCTCTCTAAAACATATTTTTAGCATGCCTGTCTGTTTTGGATCACTTCAGGCATTTTTAGTCAAGAACAGACAGGTTTAAAAAATACCTATTATCATTCAAATGGTGGAGGATGCTGGTGCAGATCAATTATTCAGCACGCTCTTGCTTCAACAGCTGAGCCGCAGAATTGCATATATTGGCTTTACAATCCACAGAAGCACAGTGCCCACAAATGAAGTGCTGCCTACTTTTTAAATGACAGACTTACCATCGGAGGAACCTGGGGAATACGATCAATACATAAATCAACACCCTGGGGAAAAGAAGTCGAATTGCAGGGTTTCCGCTCTGAGATAACCAATTTTGTGAGTCATGCAGTTCGGAAGCGAATGTTAGAAGAGTTCTTGGGCTTTAACTTATTGCAGTGCAGAAGTTGCCAAACTCTACTGATTGCTCTGCCTGTTAAAAAAGATATGAAATAATTTCACATGCACGGTTCCCCTCCTAATGCGCGTTTAATTAAAAACTTAATTGACTTGAGCTAAGTATTTTTGGACCCTGGTGAAGTAAATGAATATCTGAAGCTCCCTTGAGGCCATTCTAACAAGCATTACTCAGAAAAAAAAGTGTTTTACTGAGAAATATAAAGGCATGACACAGAGCAAAACCAAGACGTGTGAAATAACCAAGGGGGTGGTGGGTCTGAACTGGGCAGTGGGGACCCCGCACTAGGGCAGGGTTTTGTTCTATTGCTGGACTGGTTTCTGCTTTCCAAGAGGTCTTCTTGTCTGTATTTCTATATATATAATGGCGTAGCATTTTGCAAGCAGTCATCTCACTGGAAAAGAGCTTGAACCGCTCAAATTATTGCAGCCTTTGAGGACATCTTGTGTTTTCACTGAAAAGGGAACAGCACACAGTACTCTCCATTAACGGTCTGTGTAACACGAACTTTAAAAAAGATTTGGAAATAACGCACAAAAGCAGTGATCAGAACTGCCATCTTAATATCTCTGTTCTGAAATAATCTAGCAAAATTGCCAGGTAGGCTAACACCTGAAGATCCGTTGAGAGGATGCATTGATTAAAACTGATTCAGCAGATCTGCTAACGTAAAGAGTCTGGATACAAATTCTTTGAATCCAACCTACATTCACCCAGCATAAATTGTTTTTATCTTGCAGAAGTTACGGGCAGAATTTAGGCTTGAAAGCCAAGCACCTAAAGCACAAATTGGAACAAGAACTTGAGATGTCAGACATCTGTCCTAGGGAATTTCTATCAGGAAAACTTAGAAACCTAAAATCCTTCTGTGTGTGTCTAGAGCAAACCCCACTGTGGCTTTGGGTAAACAGCTAGCTATATATCTCTAGACTGTTGGCAATTCATAAGTAAGCCAGGTCTGTAGTTAATACCTTTAACAACCATAAGCAGCGTGGCTAGGATGCAGAGATGGGACCAGCTGACGTTTGGGTAACAGTCTAACACAAAAGACATCAACAGCAAGAATCATAGAATCATTGAGTTTGAAAAGACCACTAAGATCACCAAGTCCAACCCCAAGCCATCCCCACCATGCCCACTAATCATGTCCCTCAGTGCCACACTTCCACGGTTCTGGAACACTTCCAGGGATGGTGACTCCTCCACTCCCTAGGCAGCCTGTGCCAATGCATTACCACTCTTTCCAAGAACAGATTCTTCCTAACACTGAACCAGAAGCAGTCAGGCATATGGTGCTGCCTTACAGGACTCCTTGGGCTCCTCTTGATCTGGACTGTGCTGCAGAAAGGCAAATTTCACAGGACCAGGAAGAAACAAAGCAAGAAGCAGCTTGTTTAGCTGGAAGCCTAGGAAGCTCAGTTTTTAAATGAGGAAAGCCCTAGGGACCGGTATTTCAGTATGGGTATACAGATTATCTGTACAGATAATCACTGGATAAAATCCAGAACATCTGCAAAAGGCTCAGAGCTGGACCCTCTCCACTTCCAGAAGCTGCTCTGGTCACGATAGAGAAGTGTCTTTCCAAAGGTGCCTCTCTCTGTGCCATGAGAACCTCTATCTGAGCTGAGTGCCTTCTTTTTCAGTCCTGACAACTATGCATTTATGAGAATTTCAACTCTTGCCCTCTGTGTTTTAGCCGGTGAGAAGCTTTCTGTTGTGTGCTGACAATGGGATTTGAGAGCGGTGCCACCACAGGTCTGACAGACTCTAAATCATACGGACTCCAGCACTCTGCTCTCCCAAGGATGGCAGTAAAATTAATGGAAGAAAGCAGAGGAGGAAGAATATTGCTCCATTTATTATAGAAATAGTAACTTTGTAATGGTGAAGACTGAGTTCCACTGAAAGCGGTCTTTTGATTGGAAAACAGAATGTAGCCACTTACCGTTATTATGTACAGAGATGTTTTTAGTACACACACACATATATTTATAAATAAATACATAGCACATCTTCTCCTTCTTAGTATACTCCTTCTTAGATATCTGTGTGACAGAAGCTCAACCACCAAAAGCACGTAGGATAGAAGTGGGAGAAAAGTGCATATACTCTCACTGAGATGAGCAAGGCGTTCAGCAGAATTAAATGTTCCCAAATTCCATTAAGATCAGGTTGCCAGAGCCAGAGCTGGAGCCAGTCATGAAAAACAGAACAAGTAAAAAGTAGGTAATTTTATGTTTCAGTATTCCAGGTCAGGCAGTGGAAAGCAGTGAGATTACTGTTGTGAAAGGAGGTCTTTGGGGATGCTTAGGACTCAGCCTGACCAGCAATACATTTCTGGGCTTTATTCATGAGTTCTTGGCTAGATAAAGCAATTCATGCGATGGTTTTTCATTCCCTTCTCCACTTGCTTTACATTTGCTCCTGGAAAGGGTGAGATTTTGACAAGAACGGATTTTTGTTCTGTTCCTAAAATGTTGTGTATTTCAGCACAGAGTAATGCATCTCAGTAGATGAGGCGCCTGATCCTTTTTAAGCCTCTTTCGTGGTGTAACTGCTGGATTTTCCCTCTCTGCTGCTCCTTCTGAGCCCAGCAGCCATGCATTGGGCACAGCAGGGCAGCACGGTGGAGGTGCCAGCATGCACACCCTTCATATCTGACCAGCATGTGCAATGGTCCTGGATGGCTCCCCAGGCAGCTCCATGTCTTGCCTTGCTTTGCCGACCTTGCATTTATATCCCTGCCCTTCTTCTGCCATCCAGATTGTATGACCTAGGAAGAGTCACACATTGAATAATAAAACAAATCCTTGGAGTCCAATGTCTAATTTCCACCACATGCTCCTTCCATCTCCCCAAGGCTGGTTTACTTCTGGAACAAAATACCACGGCCAGAGTTTGATTTCCCATCAAAGTGAAGCAGCGTGTTTCTCATTCTGCTCGTTCAAACACATCCTCATTTCGCCTAACGTTTCCATGGCTCTTCAGCTCAGGTGTGTACTCTCAGCACATCCGTGGGCAACTCTCCCACACAAATCCTGCGCTGCTCTGTTCAGTTTTCCCCCCTTGGAGCTGCAAGGCATGTTGTGGCATTAGTTCAGCTGAAGACAAGTGATGCTGATTTGTATATAAGAATGCTCTCTGGATTTAGCGCCACAGTTACTGAAATTGGTAAACGTGCTTTTTTTTCTCTATTCGCAAGGGAATTCAGCGATACAGCTCTAAAATATTCTGTAGTTGTGATTGTATCGAGAGGTGCCGCAGGAGGAAGATCGCGTTCTTAAGGAAATAAGGTTATTGGCTTCAAAAAAGAAGCAGAAAAAAAGAAGCGTACATCGGGCTTTATGATTTGCAAACATTTTGAGATCCCCAGGTGAGAATACATCCTGAAACGTGAAATGCCACCCATTCTGACAGCTTCTGGTTCTTCAGCTATGAATCACACCAGTGAACAGTCCCTGGTCTCTCCTGGATTTGGGAGTGCCTTGGAAAAAAAAAGATGATTAATTTGCTGTCGCTTCGGTCTTCACTACGGTGTAGTCCACGTTACGTTTGTACTTGATGCCTAATCCACTTGATCTGGGTGGGCAGTGATAAGATTCGAAAGGAGATATTCAATTACAGCTAAAAATAAACCACAGTTATATTTGCCGAATGATAAAAATGTAATGCGGCTGTTTGCAAAGCAGAATGTGATACACCATCACAGCACGGGAAGGTCTGAGATATAACGGCCCGGTTCCAAAAAAGCATCTTGTTCAATTCTTTTGCTCTCCATAATCTTCATGTCTACCTGAGTGCTTTTCAACTTGATTAGCGATTTTCTACCCTGAATCCTCCCTGAAGGTGAGGCGCTCCTGCCCTCATGTCACCAAGGGATGACGTCTTTGTTGAGGAGCCAGCAGCCAACTGTGCCTCCAGCCATGCCAGAATCAGTGTGTGTGTGAATGGGGCCGGGTGCTGGGCTCTGCTGATCAGAATTAAGCAGCAAGAGGATGCATCTTCTGTTAGAACTGTAGAACATGAGCAGTGATGTTTCTTGGAGCAGACTGGTGCTGGCACAAGAGCTGTCAGCAAACCTGTGCCATTCAGGAACGACTGTGCTTTGGAATTACTCTGCCCACCTTGCTATGGAAGGATGTCCTTCTTCAAAGTCTTTTAGGGCTTTCAGAGGTATCTACTCTATTTGGGAGTAAAGCTTGCCTTTAGGAGACCCATTGGATCTTTTGGCTCCAGCCAAAAATCTTCTGCTCAGCCCAACATGCTTCTCCTTAGCCCAGGGCTGCCTGTGCACGCGTAGTCCCAGGATAGACAAGAAGTTGCACTGCACTTCCTAGCAAGACCCTGTCCTGGTGAGGGCATCGGGGTTTCACTGTAAGGACACTGGAAGCCCTCTTCCTCACCACCTGGTTCAGAGCAGGGTTTCCAGGCATCAGCCTCACTCTTACAAGGGAGTGCTCATGGAGATGTAATCCAGAGGGCTCCACATTTTATTTTAAAGTGGGAGGCCGAACACATTGTTCCATTGTAAAGCTAAATGTGGCTCCCTGGGTTAGAGCCGCATGGCCCAATGAAAGCAGGAATGCCTCAGAGAAGAGCTCAGCTTGTGTCTGTGACACAAGTGGAGCTTGTGGTCCCCTCCAACATGCTTCTCACGTCCAAGCGGGAAGTTCAAGTTATGGCTTGGTAGGAGCAGGTCTGGGTTTGGTCTCTGCTGCTGCTGCACGTACGGGATGTGCAATGGTCTATGGGAGAAAACAAGACCCAGGGAATGGTTGCATTCAAGCCATTGTCACTCTTAGGTGTTGCCAATGTGGCTGTATCCTCTTCCACTTGGACAATGCCCTGTTTCCTCACGTTTAGTGGGTTGCAGAAACCATAACACGTTGCTATGGGAGTTGCCATTGAAGACATCGGTTTGTCTTTTGGTGGTTTCCCTTCTGCAATGTTTGTAGCACGCAATAATGCCGGGTGTCCAGTGGAACCTTCCTCCCATTTCCTCCCAGTTACTCAGCGTAATCCTTGTCAGCCTGCAATCAAGCCGAGCAGCCTTGTGAGGCATTAATGTGTTTCATGGTTGTAGTCAGCTTGCCAGCGTCAATGACATTTGGAAAGACAGTGGTGAGTCATACAAGACAAATGGTTACTGCCTTCTGGTTTTTTTATGTATGTATATAATTAGATCTTTTCAGCACAAGAGAAAGCAGCCCTTGTCCAGCTTGTCAGGAAAATAACAGAGAGGGAAAAGAAAATCTTCTTTGGCAACTTATTTCAGCCTGAGAAGTGCTTTTCATCATAAGTGCCAGAGATGATTTTTTTTTCCTGAGAGATTTATGATACAATTTCATTGCTATTGCCAGCAATACATAGCAGAGCCACAAAAGAGAACTGTTGGAAGTAAGTAAAAATTCTGCAGCTATTTAAATAGGCACTGAACTGTGGCACTCTGAGGGATAAATTGCCTTTTTCCTCTGCTGGTTTTGTGCTCTCCTCCTACTCAGAACACCACGTATCACTCTGGCACTGGTGCTCTTTCCTTCCAAGGTCAAGGTAAGCATTTGCAGCGCCCCTCCCTCACATTAGACACTAAAAGTTATCACACAGAACCCCGAGCTTCTTGCTATAGACCTTGACGCTGATTCATTGAGCAGTTTTTGGCAAGCGATGGAGGCTGACAAAAACGTCCACTCATTTCTGATGACTCAGTCTGGGAGCTGTGGTACCTCTTGGGCTCGAATATCTTGAAGGGCTTTGAGAACCCAAAGTGCACACCGAGTTACACAGTGCTGCTGCAAACCCAGCCTCGGTATCCCAGTCTGGGAACTTCGGATCAGAGGGCACTCTGGGGAACGTCGGTCTTACTCACTGGGCCTTGGTTTATGGCTCATTAACACACAGGGGGAAATACCAGCGCTCCCTCTGGACAATAGGCTTTTGTTTGCAAAACACAGTGATCCACAGGTGAAAGTGTGGTGGTGTAAGCAGGGTGCCCATGTTAAAAACTTGACCATCTGATAACTAGGACGTGCCCTTGTACAGGCAGGAACGTTTTGCTTAGAAGTACTACCAAACTTCTGGAGAACATGAACACGAGCTGCCCAGCAGCTACGCAGATACACAAGCCACTTCAGAGAGGTGAGCAAACTATTTCATTACAGTATACAGCAGATGCATGGATGCTTCATAGCAAGCTAACCGGAGTTCCCAGAAAGCCTCCTGACACCTAACAGCTCGTCCTACTGTAAAAATCGTGATTGCTTTCATGGAAACTCAGGGACATTTTCCTGCCAGCCTCAGACACCTCTGTTTGAGTTACAGGATATCTCAGGCATAATGATTTCTGCTGGATTATCAGTCAGTGTGCAAGGACTGCGATCTGACAGCATTAGATCTTTCTCTAAGGGATAAATTGCCCAAGGTCTCCTCAAAGTGTCACATAAGCTTCAGATGGAGCTGCTCACTGCCATACAGAGAAATGCCCATGTGTGGTTGGGTTGAAATGAAGCAGCACCAAACAATTCAAACACATAAGTAGAAAAGCGTTCAGGAACTGTCACCATTGTAAGTGAAGAGCAGCACAATGCCTTTGATGCTTCTGAATAAGTTTTTAGAGCTTAGAAGCCTCAAAGACTTCTGTAGCTCAAAGCAGAATCCATAACAGAGCAGGATTTGGATACAGAGCCCATTTATTAATTAACTTTGTTCAGCACCTACAACAGTTGAGCGGTTTTGAGCAGAGCTATAGGGAGAACAACCACAGGCCCACCTAGAAACAACACCTTGCCTGCTCGTACCAATGAGAAACCCAGGTAAAATACCAGAAAAAGGATTTAAAAACTCATTTTCATGAACAAGCTACCAAGGACACTCTTCCTTTTAGCATGAGTCCCACAGTCTGTGCCCCAGAGATGCCCATAATATCACCTTCATCTTTGTCCTGCTCACTGTTGTGGGTGCCCCCTCCTGCTCTGCATCCCCAACAGCTGTAAAGACTGGGGTGGGTCAGCACTTGAATGGGAGGCTTTTATTCTGTTTTCAAGTTTGGTCCTGGGAGTTTTGAAAGAATTGTCCTTTCTCCTCTCCAAGTGGAATCCATTCAGTGGCCCAAAATTGCCCCATAGGATGAAGAATATTGGGCACTTCATAAAAACTCCCCAGTGCTTACAAACACTCACTGTTATTTTCTTCTACTCTGTCTGTAATTCCCTAACTATATATATATCTTCTTCCTGCCTTGAAATAATGATTGCTGCGATAAGAAATGCCCGATGAACTCCATTCTAAGCTCCAGCAATTCCCATTGATTTCACAGAGAATATTTTGGGAGGATCCTGATTTTTCAGCGGAACGATGTGGGGCTACGTACTGTTCCATACTCTTTACATCAAGAATATAAATCAGACACAATTGGGACAGGAAAAATGTGGGGTGTGTGTCTCCTACATAGCCTTTGGAGAAGGAAGCAGAGAAGCAGTGTAGAGCAGCTGAGCTGAGTGCCTGCAGCACGGAGTGTGGAGTAATCCCTCCGCGTTCCTCTTAGGGGTGAATGTGTCAAGGCAGAAGGATGATCAGTTCCACCTGAAAGAAAATGTGAATATATGGGGTCTGAAGAGGGAAAACTGGAAAGGAAATTGTCAGAATTCATTGAGAGCAAGAAATCTCTCAGACACAACAGCGCATAAAAAAGCACAGCCATGGAGTGCAGCAGGTATCATGTGAACTTGGGTGCTGGAATTGATGACTAACATCACGTACACAGAAATCAAGCACAGCCCAGCAATGCAAGCTGACAGGCAGCCCTCTGAGCGGCAGCACTGCTAGACAAACGGTGGTTAGCAAGCGTGGCTTTGGTTCAGGAGCCCCGTCAAACAGCCAGGTTATTAAAGAGCTATTTTACAATGGAGATGACTGTATGGCTTCACACTTGGCTGAATCAAGACACACAGGAAAGCGAATGCTCATTTCTTCCTTCTACTCTTTATGCAGCTGCCCTGCATAAACAGCGCTGAACAAGGGGCCGTACCTTCACATGAGGCTCCTCCTGAAAAGATGAAGGAAGGGAAAACAAACACATCTGACATTCCTCCGGGCCTATTTATCCAGTTCCATATGATTTACAGTATCTTTTTGTAATTTTCTATGCTTCAGACAGATCGCCCTGTGATGGATTACTGCCATGGCAATACCCTCACCACCAAAGCCTTGATGTCTAAAGCCCACCCAGGGAAGCACTGACACTTGGCAGCTTTACATATTCACCTGAGATCCTTCCTCAGAAAGGCTTCCCCATCAAAACAGCTTTGCCAACACTTCCCAGGTTGGTAGGAAGAGCAAACAAATCCTCAAATTATTCTTGGGTATACCAATCCCCGTAACCTCTTATTTGGCAATGCTGGGGTCTGTTGCATTCTACCTTTGGTTGCACTTCAGTGTCTGCGTGAACGCAGCTCAACCACTGTTGAGATGTTCTGAGGCCCATCTGCTTCTGATACACAAATGTCTCTGGGACGCACATTTCCCATCTCTTTTCTTCATATATCTTCTTCCCATATCTATTCTTCAATTGAATTCTTCTTCCTAACTCCTCCCTTCCCAGGCAGCCTGGCATGTCACGTAAGAGCAAAACCCCAACAGCCCATATGAGCGTTTTCCTGCCATAGGATATTCTAGAAATTCCAGTAAGTGCCAAATTGTGCCAAATTGTGTTCTCTGATGGCTTGTGATATCCATCACAAACAACACTCCCATGAGTGGTTGACGCAGCATTTCCAGCCCTTTGTCCAAACCACTTTCCTCACTTTCTGACTGTTACCTATCATTTTTGGACAGTTTTTGAGATCAGTGCTATTGTGCTTGTGCTTTATTACTCTCTACTCCATAAGAACTCTTATTATTTGAGTGTGGCAGTCTTCCTAGACCACACAACAATCATAGAATCATAGAATATCCCAAGCTGGATGGGAAACATCGAGTTCAACTCCTCATTCCACACAGGACCATTCAAAATGGAGAAATCCACTGCAAGAGGAAAAGTCCATGCATACAGATATATAGATAAGCAGATGGATAGATGGATAGATTCATTCTGTTTGCTGGTTTGGCTGTCAGCACCAGAGAAAAAACAGAGTTTGGTGTATGCTCTTTTAACAAAACCCTCAATCCTTAAATTGTTTTTGTTATGACTTCTTCACCCGTCTTCCCCAGCCAGGTGCTCCCATTTGGCTCTGATGGCATAACGTGGCTTTAGGAGCTCGGCTTGCAAAGAGAGCTGGCAAGCAGCACCCTGTGACCTCCTCCAGGGCTGAAAACTGTTGCATTTGACCTGAAATGGAATAGTAATAAAATAACATTACTTTCCATAGAAGATGTCCATACTGACTTTTCAGAAATGCAAAGTGTTTTTGTTGACTAAAGCGATGAAATCATTTTAGATTCGATGAATATTCTAATCCACGCACAGCTTATTTCTCCATTCTATACAAAGTATATCAGTAGCTTGGAAAAGAGAAGGCCCTCGAGATACCTCTTTGAGGCATTCCAGTACTTGCAGGGAGTTTATGAGCAGGAGGGAACTGACTTTTTCCATGATCTAATAGTGACAGGAGAGGGGGGAGTGGCTTTAAACTAGAAGAGGGGAAATTCAGGTTAGGTGTTAGGAAGGAGTTCTTTACTCAGGGTGGTGAGACCCTGGCACTGCTGCCCAGAGAGCTGTGGCTGCCCCATATCCAGAGGTGCTCAAGGCCACAAATGGGCCCTGGGCAGCCTGAGCTGGTGGGGGGCACCCAGCCCAAGGCAGGGGCCTGGAAATGGGTGGGCTTTGCGGTCTCTTCCAACCCAAAGCATTCAGTGATTCTATGATTTTATCCAACCTTATTAAATGAAAACACAGAGATGAGATGCTGTGATACGATTTTTTTTTCCCTCCTTCCTTTTCCCGTTTAATTTCACTGCTGGAGTCGAAAACGACCGTTTCATGCAGACCTCATCACTTTCAAAAGGTGATCAGCTCTTTCCGAAGCGACAAACCGGACGTAACACACTGCAAAGTTGCTCATCCAGGAAAGAAAAAACAAGAACGCTCCTTTTGCACAAGAGGCGGCTCCAGAAGGCGGGGCGGAGCGGCTGCACGGTCCGCGGGCTCCCGGGGGAGCGGGGCCGAGGTACCGCCCGCTACCGGTAAGTGCAGCCCGGCTGGGGGCACCGGGAGACCCCCGGCACTGAGCTGGGAACGCTGGCTGTGCCTCCCCGAGCTCTCGCCGCTGGGGGCTTTCCGCGCGGGTTGGGGCTTTGCGTGCTCGGCGGATGGGGGTTTTGTACCCGCAGGGATGCGCAGCTCGCCCGTGGGGACTGCATCCCGCAGGATACGTGGTTTTGAATCCCAGGGGATAAGGTTTTACACCCCCACAACATGGGGTTTGGCATCCCGGGGGCTGCGGGTTTGTATCTTGGGTGCTGGCAGCCCCACGGTTGGGGGCCTGTACCCCACGATCTCGGAGATCTGCAGCCCCCGCAGTTGGGGTTTTGCACCCCTGGGGTTGTGGGTTTGCATCCCTGCAGGCTGGGGCTCGTACCTCGGGTTTTGGGGTTTTGCACGCCCGGCATCTGTGCCCACCTCCCGCCTCCACCCCCCCCCCCCCGCATTCACACTGCGGGTTTAACTCTGCCTTGAGTTTTAGTGCTGCGATCGCGCTTCTCTCCGTGCCATCTCCTCGGAGAAGTGCAGCGGACTCGCTTCTGCTGCAGAGAGGTGCGCGCTGCTGTTGTGGAGATCTCAAACAGGAAAGGGCTGTGCTGTCTCACAGTGCAGGTTTGATGCGCGGCGGTGGAGCGGATGATGCTTGCACACAGCCCAGCTCCGAGCGCTGGGTGGGAACGAACTGCGGTGTCCTGCACGCTGCACCCCGCTGCTGCTGGGATGCTTCACCCGGCTGTGGCAGTGGTCAGGTTTGAAGGTGAGGACCGTGCTTGCTGCTGGTGCGTTTCCAGACCCGCCCTGGTTAGCTGCCGGAGTTATTCTGCCCTGATTTGGGGGTGGAAAGAAATCATCTTTTGTGCTAAAAACACTGCTCTGCAGATGGAAAAGGGAGAGAGAGAAGTGCTGGGGTGTGCTTGCTGGTGTGGCCTCCTTGTAGGCATGCTTTATGTGCCTGTAGGTGCCTTCCAGCTCGAGATATTCTGTGGTTTACAGGTGGGAGCAGCAGGGGGAGGCGAGCTGCACGTTGCCTTGTGCTCTTACTTGGTTTAGCAGGCTGTGGTAGCAAATCTACTTCCAATTTTCCTAATTCCTCTAAGATTGTGGAGCGCCGTCAGCCTTGAGATTGCAGAGTGCTTGTTCCTGTCTTCCCATCAGAAGGTACCGGCTGGTGATGAAATCAGCCTTCTGCTTGGGATTCGTTTGATGAGGAAATTAGGTCAAACTCTGTATATTCCAGGGAAACTGCTGCTGTTTGAACATTAATAGTTACGCTTCCCTTCATAAATTCATGGGGTGGATCCTATTTGCAGTCTGCTTGAGAAAGTACATCCCTTGGAAGGATGGCACATCCTGTTTTGTCCCAGAAGTTTTAAGATTACTGCTTTTCTGCATTAACAAGGCTGCAGGTGACTCAGGAGGAGCATCTCTTAGTAAGAAAGAAGTTGCTGGCTTGTCTGTATAACACGGTATGCAGACGTACTTCCAGGGACTACGTGGGGATGCTTGAAATGGAGCCAGGAGCAGCAGGATCCTGTTGTCTGCACCCTGAACGCAGCCCTGAAGTTTCACGCATTCACCATCCCTTCTTTTTGCTGAGTATTGTTGGAGAAATGGCATGGACAACCAGATGAGGAGCATCTGATTTCCAGCTGCTCAGTCTGTCTTTGTGTCATAACCAAACAATAGTACATGTTTCTTTGATGTTTTGTGAGTGTGGATATGTTCGTCACCTCTATTTGAGCGCTGCTGTGTCCTTCTCCTAGGTGTATCCTGCATTAAGCAGCTTGGCGTAAGATTCTCTTTGGGAAAGACCTTCTAACCCAGCCTGTACCGGTAACTAAGGTGGTACTCAAACATCATAGAGAGACTGCAAAGACAGACTCTGAGAGCTGAGTTCTCCTTGAAGTTTTAGAGAAGTATGTGCTCACAGATCATCACCAGAGCAGCTGTGTGTAAGTAATGATCTGCTTTGTTTGTACAAATGCTTGCACATGCCAAAGAACCACGTGGGCACAGACGTGTCTTGCACGTGAGGGAAGATGTGACTGCTAAGCTCCTGTTTCAGTGTCACATCTAAAAACCTCAGATAGCAAACACAGCGCTCCCATCTGTAATTGTTCAGGGGCAAAGGAAAAAGAGGAGAAAAACTTGAAATTGAGTGAAATGTGATTTTTCTTGTGACTGTCTTGGGAGCCCATCTTAATGCTGCGAGGCCTGACCTGAAGAGTTGCAGAAAAGCTTTTGTGAGGATCAGTGACTGAGCATTAAATGAAAGGAGAAATTTAGCTGTGAAGTGGCGGACTTTGGTGATGACGCAATGATCCTGATTTCTTCCTACCTTTGTATCTGCAGCAGTGGGCTCTGAGCTGAGCACTGCCATTCAGGAAGGAGATCTTTAGATCGTGAAAAGGTCATCTTAGTGCTAAGTGCCAATCAAAAGCAGCAAACAACATTAGCAATTGCAGTGAGAAGGAATCAGAGACAAAACAGGGAACATCATTATGTCATTATGTAAATCCACAGTGCTTTTAGTTCTTGGAAATTGTTTGCAGGTTTGGTCTATCACAGTCTTAGAAGAACTGCAGGGCTGTCCAGGAGCCTGAAATTGCTTCTGTATGAGGAATCGGCAAGTTGTTGAGGGTGCTGGGGAGTGTGACAGACTTTAAGGGGCCCATCACCGGTATATTGGGCCATGGGGACATTTATCCTGACCCACTGAGGAGCTGGGAGCATCCGCTCCCTACTGTTCACAGAAGGGAACGCAAGTCTGCTGTGCCCAGGACCCTACATTACTTGCTTGTCATAAGGTCCCTAGGGAGTTACTGGCAGCTCTGGTTGCGATTCAGAGCATGGGATGGAGCTGCCCACTGTTCTTTGCCTGTGGGAGAAAAATCCTACATTGAGAGCCTAAAAAACAAACAGAACAATTCAGACTGTGTATACTGAACTATGGATTATGAAAGCACCCAGCCTGGGAAGCGGTCTCACCTGATCTGTGGATAGCATGAGTTGATCCCACGAATGGATTTCGTGGCTACGGCTTGCTGCTGAGTGGGATTTAGCAGAGCTGCTTTCATTTGGATTTCAGTTGCTTGCTCGAGTTCTCTCTGCTCTCAGCACTCTTCACTTGTCCTTCACAGGAGAGCTTTTAATTGCCAGGAAGAACTTCAGCCAGCGCAGCACGTTACATCAGATGCTTCTGAGCTGGTGACCATAGGATGGTGATGGCAGAGGCACAGCAGGGTGTGTGGATTCTTCTTGAAGCCAACAAAACATTAAGTATGTTTTCTGTATTTCCTTTCATTGTGCGTTGAAGTGTTATTTTTTTCCCCTTTTTCTCTCTTTCAGCTCTTAACAGTGGGAAGATGCTGATGGACAAAAATGAATCGTGGCTTTCTAATTTCTCTTCTGCATCATCCTTTGTGAAGGGAGCTGGCAGCTGGGCAGGGATTGGCCTCCAGGAGGTGGCCATCGGGCTCGTGCTCACCCTCATTGACTTGGTCACGCTCCTGGGAAATACAGTAGTCTTTATTTGCCCGGTGGTGGAAAAGAGGCTGCGGACTGTCACCTACATGTTTATCATGTCCTTGGCCATGGCAGACTTCCTTGTAGCGTGCCTTGTCATGCCGTTCAGGTAAGAAGTGCTCAGGTGAGCTAAGCTCTCCCAAGATCTGAGTGCTGGGTCAGTGATTACAGATGTTTTCGTGCCTCGGTTTTCTGACCCAAACCTGTTGGTGAGGTTCCCTTTGCAATGAATGGAGAGATTTCTCTGGCTGGCTATGGAGGGGCTCCAGGGTGATGGAGCCAGTCTGAATGTTTTGGCAGTGTTCAGAGGATGCGAGTTGGGGACAGTCCCTGGTGTGTCATTGTTAACCACAGTGACTGCGTGGGTGCCGCTAACGTTTCAAAGGTAGAGCAAGTCACGGAGGCTATTTTCCCCTCATCTCTCCCAGTCTATTGAAATCAGCGGAGTTCAATTATGTGCAGTTGGTTTTATACTGCTTTAACCTTCTCTTTAATCTTCTGGTAGTGGGAGGGAGGAGTAAAAACAATCCCTACATCTTTACTTGTGTAAGAAAATGAATGATTTCAGATCACTGGACTTGACAGGCTATTGCAAAGGTGTTATTCTTCCTATTCTGGGCGAAACGCTGAATGTTCATCGTTCCTTCTGGCTCAGACAACGTAACAGTGGGGTTTGTGGGGAAGGTTGGTGACCTTTCAAGATTGATCATTTGCCTACGTAAACAGACAAGAAACACTGCAGTGTTCAGTGGGAAATCAAATGTGATTCACTGCATCTGGGGAATTGTTTTACACATATTACCATTGCAAATTGATGGCTGTCACTGTTGGCATGGGGACAAAGGCCATCTCCCCTCTCTCTGTACAAAAGTAAGGATTTTGCTTTAGTGGAAGTAGGTTAATTCATGCTCTCCCTATATTTGGTGGAGTCCCATTCCTGGAGGTATTTAAGAGACGTGTGGATGTGGCATGAGGGACATGGTTTAGTGTTGGGACTGGGTAATCTCGAAGATCTTTTCCAACCTGGATGATGATTCTGTGGTTCTGTGAAACCAAAGCAGCTTGCTTGTGGGTTCCGCTGTCTCGTGCTGCAAAGTGGCCGTAAATCTCTGTACAGTGGGTGGCTGCACTGCATTCACTGCTCTTGGAGCTGTAGTCTAAGTTCCTGCTTCGTGCTTTAGTTCTCATGGGGCTGCTTATGCTTTTGGATTTGGCACTGGAAGGTATTGTCTCAAGACAGTATTACAAACTGTGTTCCTAGTTTGTAGTGTTAGGTGGCAGTTAAAGCAGTCAGTAGTGCCCCGTAAACAGTATCACTGCCAATCTCAATTTCTGAACTGCATAAAGTTTTATAATTCTGGTTCTGAAGTCATCCATCTATATTCATTGTTCTCCCCTCTACCATGTGCCACAGATATCTACCCCAGGGACTTGGTTACAGCTTAGCTGTAGGGTGACCTAAGCTGCTCCCACCCTACTGAAGTCACTGGGAGTAGGGCAGAGACCTCACCAGGGGATTCATATTGCTGGTGGCTCTCAGCTGCACATCCACGTTGCTTTTCTGAATTGCAGTTCACTCCTCAGTGGGCATAGCAGCACGTGTCAAAGGGAAGGAAAAGAGCTGGAGCCCTTCAACAGCTCAGTACCCTGCTAATGCACTTAGATCAGTTATCGTGCTCTATAACAACCTTTACCAGTGGTTTTAATGAACTGCTGCTAATTATATGCAGAGCAGGCACTGACTCCTAGCTCCTGACATCACGTTGGCTGTTTCTGCCAACCTAAGAGCCCACCTAAGGGCACTGCAGTGCCATGGCTCTGCTTCCACTGCACTTTGACCGTAAAGCTGTGAAGTTACAAGGTAATTAAAGCTTTGCAGAAATAGGTTGTTAACTCAGTCCTCCACATCAAATCCACATGCAATGGTTATTTCAGCAGCACTCCGGGAGCTACAGAGAGGGGAAGCAAACTGCATCTAGCCGAATGCTGTAAGAACATGCATCAGCCTTCCTACAGCTGCCGTATGTTCCTTCCATCGCTGCTCACTTCTTACAGGCCCCTTTGACTTTGTTGGAAATAGCGTTGGCATAATGCCTGCTTTTTGCTAGTGTGTTTCCTTGGCTGAGGTGTTTCTGAGCTACATAATGTACAAGCTGCATAGGCTTCCTCCTAGCCTCTATTTTTTAACCCTAGAGTTGAAAAGTGAGCATCTTCCACACCTTAGGAACTGGGGAGGATTGATGAAGCTCAGTGATTCAAAGGGCACTGGAAGAAGCTGTGATAAGCAAAGCTGTGCAGATGTAAATGCGAGGAGCTCTGGGACAGAGCACTTCTTACAACACAAGAAAGAAGCATGGGTTTGATCTTCTTCAGCCATGTTTCACGCATGGGTTAATGCCTTGGATTGCACTTGGAGGGCAAATCTCTGGTGTCTAACTGATCCTCACTTCTCTGGGCGCTCCTCTTGAGCACCTCCATGTGAAAAATATTATTTTGGTCAAATCCTGAAATGCATTAAATCAACCTTCCTAGCTTTGGTTTCTACCCATTTGTCTTGCAGCATCATTTACGAGGTGACGGGGATGTGGTTGTTTGGGAAGCTGTTCTGCAAGGTCTGGATCTCCTTTGATGTCATGTTCTGCACCGCTTCCATTGTCACTCTGTGCTTTATCAGCTTGGACAGATACTGCTCTGTGGTGACCCCATCTCACTATTCCAGAAGGATGTCCCGTGGCAGGTGAGTGCAGTTGCTCCTCGTTCCAGGTCCCTCCGAATTTTCACTTGGCCACTGCTTGTAAGGAGTAGGGATCAAATGAGCTGTTGGCATTTTCTGCCCCAAATCAGAGCAATGTGACAAAAGAAACTTTGCTCCGTTTGAAGCTTTGCAGTATTTTGCTCCTGTCAAGGTTTCACGTGAAACACTGAAGTGAAGCCTGCAGGGTGGAGGAGGTTGTCTGAGGGTAATGGCTGGATGCTAATACTGAAACCAGTCAGAAAAATCTACCTGCTGTTATTTTCAATATTGATAAAAACCCTTTGTAAAACCTTTCTTCCTGTTTTTTGTTTTTGTTTGTTTTTTTTTTTCTCACCCAGCTCCGAGCATCTCTTACACTGACCCCAATTCTGTAAGCCACAGATCCTAGTACTCAGTCATTAAGAGTTTTCATGTATGGACTTATTGTACCCCAGCCTTTTCTATGCTCGGTGGCTTCTCAAAGCCCTTTGGGACTATTGAACAGTGATATCCCACAAAGGTTACCATGGGGATTGAATTGTACTGGATGTTCTCAACTCAAAATAACTCAGACCCTCTCTCCCCTCTCCATCTCTTTCCTTTGGCAGATGCGTTGTGATGACCTGCACAGTCTGGGTATACTCCTCCCTTATTTCCTTCCTTCCCGTCATGCAGGGCTGGAATGAGATCCCCGGGGTGGATTTTGATGCAGGCAGAGAATGTATCTTCGTCACCAACTGGATTTTTGCCATCGTAGCATCCGCTCTTGCATTTTTCGTCCCCTTCATGGTCACGTGCAGTATGTACTTCTTCATCTATCGAGCTTCCCGGCTCAAGGCCACTCGTATCATGTCTCAGACCCTGGAGATCCACTACCACCCTAACAGCAAGCGGCAGAACCACCTGCAGCTGGAGAACAAGGCCACACGGACCATTAGCATCATCATTTCTGTCTTTGTGCTTTGTTGGCTGCCGTACTTTGTCCTGAACGTGTGGCTTGCTGCCAGGGGCAGCAGCTCCACGAGCACAGTCCTGGTTGAAACCTTCAAGGTCATCACGTGGTTAGGGTATTGCAACTCCACTATCAACCCAATGCTCTATGCTTTCCTCAACAGGGACTTCCAGCGGGCCCTGAGGAAGCTGCTCGTCTGCAGGCACAGGTCTCAGGTGGACATTGGAGAAGACATGGTTTCCATAGCTACCTTCACCAAGACCGCTCCAGATTTGGACTACAGCATTACAATGCCAGTGCCCAATGATGCCCAGAAGGGCAAGCCCAAGCAGTAGGGTTCAGAACCAGTTGCTGGAGGAGGTGGTACAGAAGATGCAGGACCGTGTCCTAATGGAAAAATAAATGGCTTGAAAGCAGGGGAAGGAGGGACTGGAATGTGACAGCTGGGGGCATATGACTAAAATTGCATTTCTTCCACAGTTCTATGAACAAAGACCAGTTTGTTACAGCAAATGAAGCAAAGCCCTTCCTGGGTAATTATTTTTTAAAATGAGTATTTCCCAATACAAATTCAGTCTCCATGCTAGAGAAGTATTTCAGTATGATAACGTCAACTTGACTTACTCTGTATACATCCTGGTCATCTCCTGCAGCTTAAGTTGGAACAGTCTTTCTGATCCAGCAACTGTAGCTCTTATCTTGCACTCTACATTACAGATTTAACCAGTTTTAGTAAGTGCACCTGTGTCATTCTGTGAACAGGAGGTGACAGGAAGGATGCCACCAAAGAGCAGACGTTGCTGTTCAATAAAGGCAGCACGAGGCCCAGCTGCGTGCTCTCTGCAGTCTGAGCTGCCTACACAGCTTGCTTGCTGTGAGGTTCAGAGCTTTCCCATTTCAGACGTGGCATTTGACAGTGAAGGCTCAGCAGCAGGAAGAAAGAAATACTCTACGTACACTGACCTTGCAGCTACCCATTTGTAAAATCTGCTGCCCCAGTGGCTGGGAATTATCTGGGACTCTCCTTATTTATTCTGGAGTATCCTATGTGTCAAATCTCAGGAAATGAGCCAGAAGAGTTGCTGAAGCATTTCTCTGTAACAGCCAGAGCAGTGAGTGGCCACTGGGGTTACAGGTGCCCAACACCAGCAAAGTTACTTTCCTGTAATGCACCGTGCTGTCTGTGCAGCTATGCTATGAGCTGAGCTATACAGTACTGATGGACACTTGTAAAAAAGTTGAGATACCTCATTCCTTGCTTCCTGCTGTGTCTGTATTTCCCTTCCATGCAGCACTGGACAAGTATGGGACAGGAAAGTAAACCAGTTATGGATATGGACTGCCAGTTCTAGCCGCACGAGACTGCCACCTGCAGCACACAGATGCAGGTTTTGAACAGAAGCGACTACTACTGTTTTAAATAAAAAAAGTTTATTAAATCATTTAGACTTGAAATAAGTCACCATAATTAATGCACTCAACAATTACAGCGAGTGCATTCTGTACACCACCAACCCAAATGGATTGATTTGGCATTTTATAAATAAAAATTAACATATTTACAGTGAGAAATAAAAGCATGGCATTAGGCAGTTAAAGTAGCAGATTACACAAATGCCTACCAGTTGATTTTTCTTTTTTTTAAGTACAAATCTACAAGATTACATACGACACGTATGACTTCATTAGGTTTAAATTGTCAGAATCACAACATTTTTGTACATAATTTTTACTATGGCTCTTTCAACCATTGCCTGTAAGCCCTCTTTTAATGGCAAAAAGCTCCTTCCCCTTCCCTAAAGGTTTATCTGTATAAAATGCATTCCCTAAGATCTACTACAGTGTAGAAATATGAAAAAATTTCCTCTAAAGACTGGCTATGGAGAGTGACAGTATGTACAGCTGTGGTAATTTTTTTGCTTTAAAAATAGTGCAGATTCCCAGTTCACCTACCAGGGACAAAAAATGGAGTCATCATTTTGTGGTTTTTTTTTGTTTTTCCGAAATCATCTTCATTTCACCGAAGAGCAAATGATTCAGATGTACACTCACTAGGCTCAGAGACTGTAATTTGCTCTATAAAAATACAGTATTTTAATTCTATTTACATGTTACAGATCTCTCACTTACCCAGCAAGACGACATTTACAAGCTTTGGGGAAAAAAAAAAAAGAAGAAAAAAAAAGCTATCCAAAAAAACGTCCAGAAACCCCTAACCCCCCAAAAAAGAGATAATGAAGCACACCATTGCTAAGCACAGTAGCTGAACCCACCTGCCTAGGAGAGTTAAAGTAAGAAAAATGGAATGTGGAAAGTGTGGTTACTGACTTTCGCTGGCTGTCAAAGTAAAAATCTGTCCAACGTGTCTTAAGCATTAGCTATGGCAAAAGAAAGTTTAAGTAAACATTTCCAAGATAGACATTCTGCATCATAGGATCCTTCTGATGAACAATCCCTTTAAAACCCGCTGAGAGGAAGAAGTGATCCTGAGGATAATTATTTGCTTGGTTGTCTTGAATGCTTATTTCCTGATAAACTCATTGTCCGTGACCTCTGCCTAAGCACTGGTTTTGCTGGGAGTTCCAAGTCTTCAAATACAGGATTTTCTATGATTGCGGCCGCCTCTGGTCTTTCAGTGGGACTTGGAGAGAGCATGTCCTTCACCATGATGTACTGAAAGAAAACATGAGACGTGCTACACAAACCAATTCATAAATTCATTCTTATTATTTAATGTTCTGACTTCGTGTCTGTATAAACAATTGCCTCCTTAGTAATTTGGGAATTAGTACTTCGGCACAGAAGTTAGGAGTGATTTAAATGTTGGAAAATATATAACTATAATTTATTCCTTGAATTGTTTTTGCTATCAAGGACAACAATCAATTTGGCAAGCCAAAACTGGCCCAAGATTCAATGGAGCTATGGAACATTTATAATATATTTTAAAATTCTTATAATTTCAGATATTATGTGTAATTTACGAGTAATTTTTAGCTTCATGTTTAACCACCATGTTTAAAGCAATGCAGTAATTTTTGATGGTGATGACTTTCCTTTAAGTATGAGAATAGTTTGAAGGTTTGTCTCAGTTACGTAACAGAACATCCTTTAGTGAAAAACAATGTCCTGTTCCAACTGAGCACAGCACATCCCATTGGCCCAGTCACTTGGCAGCAGTGAAACCAGAAAGGCTGCTTTCCTTTAGCTACTGGTTTGAAGCTACCATGAAAACCCAAAAGCATCTCAGCTTTTTACTGGAGTGCTTTTGTACATCACCTCCTCCTTATGTGAAAGTGTACAGCTCTAAGGATTTGACTAATTCAGTATATGGTTTCCTACTTGAGAGATGCAGTTCCTGGAGCTAGGTCCCATGCAGCCACAACACTGCTACCATGTAGACAGGTAGAAGTGAAGACAACAACTCTGCACGTTCTCTTTGTGAATATGAATTTACTGCAAGAACTCATGGCAAGATACATGCAACATGAATGACACCAAGTGGTAAAGGGAAGCTGGATAACATTGTATAGTTACTGGAGATAAACCTTGTGACAGAAATATCCATGTCCACATTATTATAACTTTGAAACACAGTAAAGTATATCATGGACAGAGAAATGTGCCTTAATAGCAAAGTTGGTGGGTTTGGTACTTAGTTTTTGTTTGTTTGTTTTCTTTTTTTACTTGCAAAGCAATTGGAAAGCAAAGAAAAAAGCTACAGTTATTAGCATGAGATATACTTACCTCTTGTGCATATTTCTGAGTGAACAACGTTGGAAAGTTCAGATTTCTAACATCGCTCAGGGTCTGTAGAAATGTTAAGAAAAACATGAAGCTTTTCCAAAATACCATTTAACACTATTATTCTTATTTTTCAAGCTGTGCAAACAAATCAGCCTGATGAAGAAAAGCTTCATTTTTAAGTCTTGCTTTAGAGGTTAAAATTACAGCATCCTTAAATGAGTAAGTTGCTTCTTCCCTAGGCACGCAGCTCAGTCTCAGTACCTTCCATAACGAGCACACTGGCTCCACCTAGTGACAGTATTTCCCCCCTCCACTCCACCACAGTTATTGCAAAGCTCTGAGTGCAAAATACACGAACTCTGAAGTTAAAACAAATGCATTATTGCTCCACTGAAAGTACAAATTGACCAGTTAATAGCAATGGGCAACAGTCAAACCCCTGTTCATGAGAACTGAAGTTTATTACAGTAAACTGCTTCAAAAACTGCTTCTCTCTACCAAGTCAGTCTGCATTTAGTGGTACGTTTTCAAATATCTAATTTAGAAATAAGATGTTCTGTCACAGACTAACTGCTAACAGCCTGAGACAGAGGCAGGTCTCATATTTCCCCTCTGGGGATTCTTCAGTCCTTGGTCACAGACTCCTAGAATCTACTGGGCTCACGGGTCAGGCAGAGTATTTTTTGCTTCAGCACATAGCAGTAAAGATTGGCCAAGGAAAACATCAGTGTAACAAGCTGGAAGCAAATATTAAAGAAGCTAAGCTCCAGCACAGATAATAAATGGCTGGAGGTTCTTTTCGATTTTATCAAAAATGTGAAAAAAAAATTAAAAAAAATCAGGGAAAGTTAGGGCAACCTTCTTACCCTCTTTCTAAGAATCAAAATTCCTGGGGTATTGAGTTAGATACAATTTAGGATTCACTCTGATTACTTGCTTTGCCTCTGTAGTCACAATAAAAACAGGAAGGGCAAAGCTTGTAATCAGTCCTGCAGGAGATCTAAAAACCAAGGAGAGTTATTAGGTATACGTGTCAGTAAAACTAATTTTATTTACGGAATCTCAAATTGGTTTTAGTGCAAGGGGTTCAAATTAAGCACTATAATTCCTCCTCTAGACTATGCTCTTTCTCACAAAAAACAAAACAAACAAACAAAAAAAAACAAATACCAGACTATTTTAAAAGGAGATAAAGCAACACCAGATTAAGCAAAGTATCTAGTCAGGCTGCACTCATGGCATGGGTTTAACTTCTCTGCTAAGCAATCCATCCTCACATGAGCATTTCAAAGCACTAAACATACTGATGATAAATACAGGCTGTGACAACTCTCTTTCCTGCATAGGTCATTGGTCACCATGTACAAGAGGATAAACCTTTCTGGCTGTAGCCCTTGTTCTTCTCTATGAACTTGTTCCTGGGGAAGACTGATTTCATACATGTTAACAGCAAGGAAGATATATCAAACCTTCAAAATTCACACTGGATTCAGTGAAAGTCAGATATTACTGGGAACATGGTGCTTCAAGCTGAGTGGGACCTACTGCTTAAGATTTTATTATTAGAAAATGAACAATTTTTCACTTTTTTGGTTAAAAAAATGCACTGGAGATGCAAAAAGAAGAAACAGTGAAATTGCACAGCATGGCTCCAATTCCTGAGTGAAGAACAAGTTGGTAGGCTTGTAGTTGCAACACTTATTTGTTGCTTAAGATCTCTGATATCCCAGTTCAATAGTTTCTCTTACTTGGCACGATAACAGAGAAGCTTTGTAAAGAAACTGCAGCCTCAATTCAACTGCACACATAAGGAAGACCAATTCATTTCCAATGATTCAGGGAGTCTGTACAAGGCTGATAAAGATTCTGTGTTCCTAATTCCAACACTTTTAAAGCTGAGAAGAACCTCTTGCAAGTGGCTTATGAAGCAAACAATTCTTTTAAAGAAGTGATCAAACTGAGGCTAACCCTTGGTGCTGTACTGTACTCACCTTGACTCTCTCCATCTGTGTGCTGAAAGGGTAAAGCAGCTCAAAGAGAATCAGTCCCAAAGAAAATATATCCACTTTGTGAGAATAGGTGTTCCCACAGATCTGAAAATTCAGAATTCAGGTTAGGTAAGCCAGTCTAGTCACTGAAATTACACACTGTAGAGTCAAACAACTTTCCACACATGGAAGTGATTAGCTCTGTGCAGAGTTGAAAAGCACAGAACAGGTGCTAACTGTAACAGCCTTTTGACACATCAAACTTTATCAAGTGAGTATGAGTGAAGAAGCTCCTACCATCAGCTCCCCTTTGCAGACCTAACCACAAAGTTTCAACTTCAACCTCCTGTATAATACCGCGTTCTTTACTGACTTGAATATTACATAGCCTAATACATTAAGAGCAAGATAAATCAATGCACCTAAATACAAACCATTAGCCCCTTTTTTTTGTTTGTTTTTGCTATTTTATGTTAAAAACGTTTATTTTGGAATTCAGTTTAGCTCAAAACTCTACTTTGATGAGAAATAACGTAAACCTGATTGCAACAGTTTACTAAAAAGAATGTCTGATCCTTGAACTCCCAGGAATTCAAGCGTCTTCCAGGTGGTGCTGGAAATAGCTTTAGAGAACACAAACCTGTTCTGGGCTCATGTAGAGTTTGGTCCCTACTTGTCCTGTGTGTCTGGCATAAGCTGGCATTGGGGTAAGTACCAATTCCTCCTCCTCATCTTGGTCCATAGCAGTTACCAGTCCAAAATCCCCAACCTTTACTACATCATCCATTGTGAAAAATATATTGGAAGGCTGAGAACACAAATAGGTGGAAAGAAAAAAACATGTTATAAACAAGTCTGTGTTTTGCTAGATACAATACATTGTGGGGAACAGCATAGGTAAGTTATCTTAACTCTCCAAACATATGGCAAATTCACACCACGTTACACTTCTGACTCAAGTTTTTAGTTGTTTTTTTAATTCCAACCTCTGAGTACTACGCTCATTTGCAGTATTATTAACCAGTACAGTATGTGGCACATCACCTTATCTTATCGATTGAAGTAGACCTTGTTCCTAGATTTCTAGTCTGCAGTTGGCATTGCATAATTTAACTGTGGGAATAACCGTCTGTGTAACAGTTTATTAATATTATTTGAAGCTTAAGAACTTCACAATTCCCAAGAATTCCTATTTCAAAGTCCATCCAACTTCCTCAGTTAAAAGCAAACTCACTCTGTGCCAGAAAAGACAGAAGAAAAGGCTTCTTGTTTTTACAAGCAAGTAAAAACACGACTATTTGCTTACTGCTGAGCTGCTGAGGTATCTAACTTCACAGTACCCATGTGCTGCCTGTAAAACTGCCACCTGAGCCAGGTCCTATCTCCCGCTGTACTTCTCAGAACTGAATGTCCTTTGGAGTCACAGCTCATTTAGTGCACAAAAGCTACTACCCTGTAAAGCCTGTTCAGGGAAAGCCTTCTCAAGTTGTTCAACCAAGTAAATAAAATACAACCTCATGTTCAAATAGCTGCTAACATTGAACTTAAGATGTTCCAACAAAATTCTACACAACTGTTAAGAGTGAATCAGCTTTAAGACTACCTACATAAGCGTTACTGAACAGCAATCTAAGAGTCTGCAGAGGGTTACAATAGACAGTACTGTTAAGAAATGTTATTAATTAACATGTCTAGCAACATATTAACAATGATTAAATTACTTTTCTGGTCATTTTCTTGAGCACTAAAGATTTTTCAGATAATGGCTCAAAGTAATAGCTTAATGCTGGATAGGTTCATGAATTTTTTCCAACTTTGGTTATCTTTTTGTGTTACTGAATTTGAATCCCATTTTATTGCCATGTCCAAGATAGCACTTTCACGTTTTGCTTCTACTGCTACCATGTGAGGAGCTACAAGAATGGTTGTAAGCATTTCAGTACTTACTACACTGAGGTAGGCAACAGTGCCTCCTCAGATAAGGAAACAATCAGGTACTGCCTCTCCATTTGACAAAAGCAAAGGAGTCAAGTTCTCACAGCTTAGAAGAATAAGACTAACTTCATCTGGGCTCTTTAACTAAATTCCTGTATTTGGTAACAAATACTGACACTTCCAGGACTAAAACTTCCAGCAAGACTAGGCATCAACTAGCACAAGTTCAGAAGCAAAATGAAAGGAAGGTACAAAAGTCACGCTTGACTTCAGTTATTTTCAACATCAGAGGTAAAAACAACCACAGCCTTTCCCATGCTGTGCAGCACTCACTTCCAGTCTTAACAGCCTGGGTGTTATCAGACATTAAAAGGTCATGAATCCCTCAGAAAGCTGCTTTTTGAGAATCAAAAAACTCAACTCCAGAACAGTTTACATTTCAATCCTAGAGCAGTAATATATAACTTACATATTCCCAAACCAGGAGTAACACTGCTGCTGTCCAGCAGTATTTCTATGGAAAGCAGAAGAAATATATCAGAATTATCTGCTTCACTTGAAATGATAGAACAGGTTTCAAAATAGCTTTCCTTGCCATACAGTTCAGCAATGAACAAACCTGTATAGAGTTCTTGAATTAAAAATGCCATAAAATAAAAGCAGCTGATCTGTACAAGGTACAAAAAGTCTTGCTGTAAAAAAAAAAACAAAAACAAAACTGCAGTAATGAATAAATAATTTTTACTTCTTGGAGCACCACATCTCCAAATTGTTATACAGACATTAATTCAGCTTTTTTTTAACATCCATCCTGAGATCACTGATATGTAGTCAACTCTCAGTGAGATTCTCCTACAAGGAGAAACTGAGAGAGCTGAGACTGCTCAGCCTACAGCAGAGGAGGCTCAGGAGGATCTCATCAGTGTCCACAAACCCCTGCAGGAAGGTGCAAGAGGACAGAGGCAGGCTCTGTTCAGTGGTGCCCAGGCATAACCCAGAGCCCAGGAGATCCCCCAGCGTATCAGGCAGAACTGCTGTACTGGGCAGTGCTGACTGCTGGTACGGGGACCAGACAGTGGGAGTTTCCTCCAAGTCTTTTTTTTTTTTTTTTTTCCAAAACCTGACTGGGTGTGGGTCTGGGCACCCTGTTCCGGGTGTCTCTGCTTGGGCAGGGTTGGGCCAGAAGGATCCAGAGGTCCCTACCAGCCTCAGCCATTCTGTGGTTTCTCTCCTATGCTGTACTAATCTCACATAAAAAAAAAAACAAAACAAAACACAAAACAACACCACACCACCACCACACCACCCTACGTGTAACACCACATGATCTGTCTGTTTAAAGCAGAACTTGACACAGCTGAACACTCTGGCACTGCTGTGTTAGGAGCAGTCAGATGCGTAACTACTAACACTCAAGCTAGTAATGCCATATGAGTCAGTCCACGTGTTTTAGGAATTTTACAATTCTAGAGCACAGATAGTTCAAGTTACAACAGCTCCAAGAAAAACCTCACAGTAGTAAATCAGAAAAATGTTTGTCTACAGGACACTGCCAGTAAGGTAATTAAAGTAATTAAAACCAGAATTTGGAAACTTCAGACATTTGGTCACAACCATGCCAACAGATAAAAACATTTCCTATAGTAACCTATGAATACAAACCTTGAGATCCCTGTGCATTAATCCTTTACTATGCAGAAAGTCAACTGCTTCAGCAATCTGCAGAAATATCTGCAGACACTCTGTCCTTTCCCTCTCCTCAATTATGCATCTTCTGCTCATCCAGTCTTTAAGGTTCTCTTTCCTGCAGAGCTGCATTTGGATGTAAAGATACACCTTTGGAGAGGTGGGCTTGACTTTTTCTGCAGTATTTTTAGAAAGGTCCAGGCTTAAACTTGTTGGCCTTGGTGGAGAAACAGACAGGGGACTTCCTGAAGATCTCTTGTTACCGGGTTCCTTTGTACTTGTTGGCTTGTCCTCAGAAAGACTTTCATCACATGAAGCATCAATTTTATCTTCCTTACTAGAAGCATTTCCACAACCAGAATCCTCAAACACAATAGAGGAGGAGGTCCCTTCCCTCAGGTGTACCACAGGAACAGCCGGAAGACAGACTTCCAGGGAGTGATCCAATTCAGAGTGACCCAACTCATTACTGTTGATAGTACTGTCTTCTACATCACAGCCTGTAAGAACGCTGTCCTGAAGGTTTAATAGTGGATCTTCTGATTGGTGCAAGTCCCTGTTGTCTGAAGCAAAAAACTCCAGAGGAGAGAACTCACTTTCAGATGAATCAGACTGACCACATGGTATTCCCACAGAGAAAGACTTTCCCTTCTCCGATGAAGTGGCAATAACTTCAATATGGTCCTTTGTAGAAAATGGCTCTGTTCTGATCTTAAATGATGGAACGTCCATTGGACTAGGAGAACTGAGTGGCCAGTCAGTGCTAGGAAAAAAAAGAAGAGGTCAGTACTACAGAACTTCATCCCACTAGAATGCGTTTTCAGAAGACTTTTCCTGAAAACAAAGTATCACAACAAAACAGGAAATAACTACCCATGTGTGAGAATAAGTAGGATTTGTCACCTATTTTTCTCAGCAAGTATAATACCTTCTAATTGAGACAAGAATGTTATGGAAAGTATCTCCCAAATGAGAAAAGAAAAATTAGCAAACTCTACTGCCAAGTTCCCAATATGCAATCAGGCTCATCTTCAGCTCAAAAAAACCCCTCATTCCTTTAGAACACGCACTGCAATGACTATTTAAAGTGCCTAAGAAGAATTACAGCTGTAAAATGTTAATTTAGTATCTAAAATATGAACTCCACTGTATTCTAAGAATTGTTAGGCATGTTAAGATGTTATTATGAGACTACTAAATAGTGGATCAGAAGAATATTAGGCCTCATTATCCCTTGCCACTTTTAAATGTTGCTGACATACACCCACCTTTTCTGTACTCCTAACACCTACCTCTGTTATCTAATTTTTCATTTTTAACCTAATTCTACCAAGCTTTTTAACTCATAGCTTTTTAAAGCTATAAGCTTTATAAAACATTGGCAATCCCTCACAGACTTACGCTGAAATAAATTAACTAAAGTACTGAATCAGAGCTATCAAAACCAAGATAGAAATTAAAAAAAAATGGACAGTTTGGAAAGGAACAGAGAGGACAGAGCTGCTAAAGTTTAAAACCGAATCACAGTAGTAAACAATGCTCCGATCTTCCTCAAGATTCCCAGTTTGGGAAGTGATATTAAGAATTACAAGATGTTTCTGAAGCTTAAAGAAGGCACTTAATACAGTGGAGGACCCAGAAATCAAGAATGCCATGCATGAACATGATATACTTGTATCCTGTTGAACTGAAAATTCGACAGTTAATAACTATTTCTTTCCTACTCTTCCTTACGTCATGTTCCAGTTCCCCTATTCTGTTCATATACAACCTCAAAATCAACTGAAAAAAACCCCACGAGTTACCTTTCATCTTTTAACCACTGTTCGTCCATCTTTTCCTGCCATCCCTCAGGTGGAGCTTCCAGCCACGCGTTGAAGTACCGAACAATACCAGGATGCTCAAGTTTAGCTAATGCCTTGACTTCCCGCATCACTTTTTCACGTGCCAGTTCCCTAGAATTTGGGGTGAGAAACAAAACAGAGACATGGTTACACAAAGCAACAGCATAGCACAGAAAATTCTGCAAAAGAATTTAACCAAAGTTAGCCCGGTATAAGCCAGGCTTGTAGCATCGCTCTTCACCCAAAAGACAGATCTTTTTCAGATTCTCCAGAGTAACTCCTTTATGTTAGAAGCATGGAGGAGCAGTGTGCTTGTAACAGCTAAGCATTTAGTCACCTCTTTTCAAATAATTACAGGCAGCAAAACTGAAAAGAAAGGTTTATCTTGTTCTCAACTGTTTATGAGGACAGAAAAAAAAAGTCCACTAGACAGCACTATTCTACAGGGATGTAGAAGACACTGGCACAAAAGACAGACAGTAATACCTTAGTGTTTCTTTTTTAATTGGTAGAACATAAAGACTATCTTCATTCTATGGGCTAAATATATAAACTCTCTTAAAGACCGTAATACTCCATCAAATGAAGCCTAATGGTTTTATTTAATGGATTTGGATACGCTTGGAAAAGGTTACCTTAAATTTCTGAACAAAATCTTTTATTTTAAATAATCACACTTATTTAACACATTCAAAAAATAGTAATTCTAGATTTCACAGCTTTACCCCCTCCCACTACTGGCCTGCCTGTTGCTGTTCTAACTTGAGATTTCCAGAAGCAGTGTCTCCCATCTCCCACTAAAAGGAAGTTCTGTGTAGGATAATTCAGCATCAAGGCTTGACCACCTATGACTGAAAGAAAAGGTAGGGGTTGTGGGACCAGAGAATGAAACACATGGATAAATGGAGTCAAAAAAGCAGGAGAGGAAAGGGGATGAGAAGGAAAGGGTGGAGTAGGAAAGGTAAGGAAAGAAAGGAAAGAAGCAAATTAACAGTGCTACAAATAAGTAGTGCTGTTTTTAAAGGCTTAATTCATCAAGGAAATCAAAGGAGTTCCCATGTAGCTGCAGCATCCTCACAAGGGTCCTGCTGTGCTAGTAGCTTAGCCAAGCAGGTCACCCTTCTGCTGTGAATACATATGCCAAATTCTTGGTGCCAAAATTAAGTCAGCCCGCCCATTAAAAAGTATGTCATTCATCCTAATGCAGAATCAGGGAAATAGTTCAGGAACAGACGGTTCTGTGTAAGATCCTGCTATTCATTAATTTTTTTAGATCTCAGCAAGCTCATTCAGTACCTGTTAGGTAAACGGATCCTTTTGATAGCATAGTTGCAGTCATCCACTTTATTTTTGGCTTCAAAAACGACTCCAAAACCTCCACGGCCCAGACACTGAATTGGTTCAAAATCTGTCAGATATCTGGGAGGAGAGGGGTGTGAATAAGGGACAGAAGAATGGATGGAGATAACTGCATTAGCAAGGATATACATAAGTGAAGGCTGTGGGTTTTTTTGTTGTTGTTGTTTTTTTTTGTGAGGGCAAGGGGTGTAAGTGTTAAATAATTCTGTACAGGCAAAACGTGTTGAATGACTTCAAGCATTTCTCCTCTTCCTCCTCTGTTCACCCACCCACTGAGGTAATCAGATGGTTACCTACTTAGGAAACTGACAGGTGCTGATTATGCATTTATTCAGCGTCTATCACATCCTCAGCAAGACTCCTTACACACGCACCCGACGAACTGAAGAAGCCTTCCAGAGTGACAGGTTTTATGATTACAGGATCATGGACCATAGATATTTCAGTTAAACTCCCATATCCAAATCAGGAGGTGATAGATGAGTATTTTCCAAATCATTATGTGCTTTTAAGCCTACCACAAATAAGTATTTTTACTACTAGCCCTGAGCACATCTGAAACATCACTTCTTAAATCTCACTACCTTTCTTGTTCTTCTTCATTTATAAATAGTCCAGTTCCTATTTTTGGCAAATTAGAAATGGTCACATTTTATCCAGAGTACCACTGACATGCCCCTATACACCCACCTTAAACAACTTTTTCCTAATAAGCAACAAAGGTTTGTTCCCTCTGCTTGTTCTGCAGTGTATATGAAACATGTTTCCGTTTGCAATTACCATGCTCTAATCCACAAGCACAGGAACAGACAGAATAAACACTGATTAGGAACATTAAGAATCAATCCTTCATTTCACCTATCAGCAGGAAATAGGTGAGCAACATTCCCTAGCAGAGGTTCCTTGCAGGCTCTGAGGGACTGCTTAGACTAACCATAACAGCAATCTCCCATTGATAATGGGGCAAAAGGGTTCTTTTTCATTATTCTGTGGGGTCAGAGGACTAGGGTAGGTAAGAACTAACGACCACCAACTCTCTTCTCCAGACAGCATTAGTTTGCACACTGACTGTAAACTTTGCATGAGCTGTATTGAACTAAATTCACCTTGATATGTATCCAGAGTTCTTGACGTCACTCCAGCTGGTGTCCTTAGCATCTCCACAACTGGGCTCATATTTGCTATCAGTCTGACACTGTGTTTCAGATTCCTTCCGCAGCTAATATGGAGACCAAAACAAGAACAAAAACAAAAATTCAAGTCCTAAGTACTTGAGATCAGTTTGTACCTGCAGATAAGGCATTTCATAATTTCACTGTAAGCCTCTCCAAAGTAATCAGATACAGTTGAGGCAATGTGATCTGCTTGCTGAAGCAGATAAGCAAATTGCACATGGCAGCTAACAGGTTTCAAAGATAGATTAAATAAGAAATCTAGGCTAGGTTATCTCAAATTATTAACACCACACAAAGCAGAATCAAAACCGAAAGAAAAAGGCTAGAATAGTACTTTCTGTATTTAGGATTCAGGAAAAAAAAAGTACTTACTCTGCTGTAAGGATGGGGATGGAAAAGTTTGCGTACAATAAAGGTTGTGGCCACAATGCAAAATACAATGGTGCCAACTATTTCTTTCCACCAGTGAAGAAGAAGAACAGGATCTTTTTTGCGAATGTTTTTGTAATTCGTATCATCAAAAAATCTAACAGTGATCTGGGTGCTACGTTTACTTCTCTCTCTTTTGTAGTAGGGTAAGTAATAACCATTATCTGCATATAAAAGACACAAAGAGGGCATAGATTTGTTTGTACGGAACTACAAAGCAATCATTTCTCAAAAATAAGTCTCTTCAATGGACACTGAGTGTGTGTTCACACACTTGTTTTCATTGTGTAACACTTCAAAATTCAGAAGGTCCACCTACCATATGGATACTGTAGAACTGAAAGTGCTCCATTACTGTATTCTTCATGAGAATACTTGTCATTGCTGAGACACTTATCAAATTCATCTGACCCCACCAACACTGGAGTCCTGGAAGGAGAATCTAAGCAAAGAAGAGACAACTTTCTGAGATGAATAATTATTAACAGAATTCTGCTCTTGGATGGCTTTCATGAGAACTCCAATTGCATTATCTTAAAAAATATCAGGTTACCAGATCAGCCCATAAGAACCAAAATTAATGCAAGGAAACACAAAGAAGGTAAATATCAAGAGAGGTAATCACAACACTACTTTCCAGTCAAAATACTATTTTGGACAAATCAATTAACTCATTCACATAATGCAAAAAATTTTTCTTTTAGGAAAACAACTGTTTTAGGAGACCCCATTAAAACCATGGAGTCACTTATAATTCAAATACCTCATTTAAAAAGAAAAAGAATTAACAGAGCACAGATGTTTCCAACTGTAAACTTATTCAAGATCTATTAGACTAGTTTGAAAAAAATCAGAAAGAGGTTTTTAGGGCTAAAACAATAAATGAGACTCTGAATAGTTACTTACGGATTAAGGGTTTCCATTTAATTTTGGGGAGGGGAATAATTGCATTATCATTCCTGGATTCCAGAGCCTTTGGGCTGGTTGGGAATTTTTCAGAAATTCTGACTGAAGATTGAAGATACAGCTGGCCTCTGTACATACCTGAGAAGCAAAACAGACAACATACTATTAGGACTTGGTATCCTTCACAGTAAGGGTGACGGAGCACTAGAACAGGCTGCCTGGAGAGGTTGTGGAGTCTCCTTCTCTGGAGACATTCAAGACCCACCTGGACGCCTACCTGCACAACCTGGTCTAGGGAGCCTGCTTTGGCAGGGAGGTTAGACTAGATGATCTCTAGAGGTCCTTTCCAACACCTACAATTCTGTGATTCATTCTCAGACTCAAATCATTCAGTTAAGATGTATGGTTTAAAATATTTTTGAAAGTATTTCTTTATATGCTGAGAATCTGAGATACTGAGTGATTGAATTCAAGTAGTGTATGTTCCCTTCGCTCTAAAAAAGCATGAGATCAGAACATCTTCAGAAAATTGCCACCAGTTCTGAAGAGTTACTAAATATCGTGGGCTTAGCCTAAAACTTCCTTCAAACTTCCTACTCTTGTTAATGCTGGTGAATGCTACCCTTCAACAGCTATTAACAGGAAGGCTGGAAATATCCGTGTAACCACTAACAAGAAAGGCTTCAAGAAAGAGGCTAAGATAAAAAGAAAAGTCTTAGAAAAACAAAGCACATCTACCATGCAGAGACAGATAGACAGCTGAGAAGAAGGGCCTGGAGCCCCTATTTCAAACTATCACAAATCACATCAAATTAATTCTAATAGCTGGATAAAAACTCAATCACAGATGAGCTTAACTGAAATATCTTCATGGTAAGTTACTGTAATCAGTGCAAGGAAAAAAAAATAATGTGAAAAGTTAGAGGGCTAGAGGGAGATATTTCTTTCGGCTTTCTGAGCAATAAGACTGCATTGTTAACTGCAAACCTATCTCTAGAAGTTTCAAGACTTGCATCTATAAAGTAGTAAATGTTTCAAAATCAAAACAGAAAAGATACATGGTTTTAAAACCTTCTTTTCTTTGTCAAAACAAAATGTTATTTATTTACCACTTTAGGCCAAATAGTCATAGAAATTAATCCTACCACTGTGGAAAGAGGTGCTTTACAAAAAGCTCACAGAAAACAATGGTATTTACAACAGCTGGTGTCTCACCCAAATAGACACTGGATTCTGTGGCCCCTCTGGCAGCTTCCACAAGATCCTCTTCATCTTCTAACACTTCATTGTTTGTGGTGTAACTTGTGTCATCAAACAGACTGATTGGAATTACCTTGCCATCCTTAACCAGCCATGCAGATGCAATTGGAGTGCAAAACTGAAGAAGAAAGAGGTAACAGAGAAATTAATGTTACATGAATTAGATGTTATATAAGAAGCTTACCAATGTGCTTAGATTCCTCAGTTTAGTTTTTGTAACAGATGTAGCAGCTCAAAAACTTCAGAACTTCAGTAAAATAAGTTCCAAACAGATATGTGCCTTTTTTTTTTTTTTTTTTTAAACACAGAAACAGCACCTAAAACCCAGGATGAAAGACATCATCTATGAAGCTGCACAGTTTCTACAACTGTAACATTTATTATTCTGTCTCTCCCCATACCTGGTACTCCCATTCGAGATGCCCTCCTCGTTTGTTAAAAGCCATAACCTTCCAGTCAGCTACTGAGACCTTTATTACTGTATCTTTCATCACTGCCTCCTGCTCATCCACATCTGAAATTATTTTTGATTCTTCTTTGTTCACATGTAATTCAAAATTGCTCTCAATGTATCCTGCTCTATTTTCAATGTCTGGGACATAGCGAAGCTCAAAGTGACCAACACTGAAATTCCACCTAAAAGAAAAAGAGAAAAAAAGACTTTGTAAAAGTTAGTCATATATTCTAAGCAAGTCCTATACCCTCAATTCAAAGACTCTTAAAGTGAATTACCTATATTTGGCCCATATTTTCATAGTAAACTCCCAGTTAGTCAGATTAACACATCTGTACCAGGAGAGGGAGTGCTAATCCTACAACTGTATCCAGACTACAAACCAAACAAGAAAGAAATCTTGTTGTCCTGTGTGATACTCAAGGTTAGAAAACAGCTGCTGAAGTAGTGCCAATGACATTAAAGGTATAGTATATGGAGAGGGCAATTAAAAATCATCAAATAATACAGCTAGGTCTGTTTAGGGAGAAACACGTTACATAGCCAATAAAAGCACAAAGTATTTAGGAAGCAGCATTCTACAGAAGACATACTTCACTAACAAAGGTTATTTTATTTTAAATGTAAGGCTTTCAAGCTAGAGAACGGACGGTGCTTTCTTTTTCGTTTGTTTCTTTTAACCCCACAAACAAAACTTAACACAGGATCTCTCTGATAGGCACTTCAATAAAACCAAGACGGCTCATGTTACAGGTTAACATACTCTGAAATAAATATGACTGTATAAGAAACACAGAGCTGTCTTGCACAGCCAAAAGCTCTTCAAATTTTGTAAACCAACAAACTGGGGCAGAACCAAAATTATCCTCAGGAAAATAAAGAATTCTTATTTCCACCACACAGAGCTCAGTGCTGTAGAAAGATACAGAGGGGAAAGAATGGCAAGTTTGTGTCTGAAAGAGCAAAAAAAGAGAAAATACTCCTTTAACAATATGTTTGCGTACCCAGAGCATCTCTACTTCTGGCTACAATGACTGAAGAGTTCATGTACAAAAGGTACCATACTATGTTTTTGAAAGACATGTACAAATGAAAACGTTTTCATGACATACCCCTCCCCGGTAGTATCAGTCTCTAAGAATCAAGATTTCTCTTTTAAGACTTCTCATTTGCTAATCTATTCAAGTTCTAATTAGCTTATTTCTGACAGACTGCAGACACACTACCTGTCAAATCCTGCTGCAAACAGAAGAGGGAGCAGGTGAACAGAGAACGACTAGCCCTCCACTGAACTGTTGGGCAGTTACTGTATCTTTGCCTTGTGAACTTGTATTTAAGCAAGGAGTTATTTTGGTTGGTTTTTTTTTTTTTCAGCTGTTGTTGGGTTGGGTTTTATTGTTTGCTTTGGGCATGTGGTATTTTTATAGAAATCTTAATGTATTGAAAACTTCAAAGTGAGAGCACGAGGGAAGTCACAGACCAAAGCAATTTCTACAGCTTGTGAAGAAAACAACTATATTATGAAACAAAAAGAGATGTAAGAATGAGGCTTTTTGAAATGTCTTCAGTCTTAATGTGTTGGTTTTCTTAGTCAACTAAAAATGAAAGCTAAATTATCAAGTATAAAGAAGGGACAGTTACCATGAGTAGGTAAAGAACTTAAGAAGAGAATCAAAAAATCACAGAAGGCTTTCAAGCTATCTCCTGCTATACCAAATCACCAGCTGGGACAAACAGTAGAGATGTTTGCCTTGTGCAGTGCAGCAATGATAGACTTTTAAGGAATACAAGGACATGAAAAGTCACTATCATTACTTAGAGGAAATAAGTATGGACAAGTACTTTTTTCTAATGGTCTAGAACTGAAATTTGAGATTTTTTTTTTTCAGAAATCTTGAAGACCAGAAGAGTTAGGTGCTAAGCAACAAGTCTGTAACATTCCTTTGGTTAACAGCCCAAACTCCCTCATGCTTTTCTACTGAGAGTAAAAAGGTCAAATTCTTAGAGTTACAAATTAAAACCCCTGTAATTATAATACTCACTTCTCATTGCCACTGCGTGGTCCAACAGCACGGACTGTTTTCTGTGTTCGGTGTAACAGGAGCGTGTCTTCCTGTTCTGCTTCATCGTCATCCCACCGGCGACAACCCACAGCTGAGCAGATGTACTTCACCTAAGGGACAAGGCAAGAGACTCACAGCTTGGAAATCAGAACAACTTCAAGACAGAAAAAAAGAGCATCCAACATGAATGATCAAAACTAACAATTCTTACAGTACATTTCCAGCTCACAGCGAATATAGAGTTCTTATTTTAGATGTTCAACTTGATGGACGTTGAAAAGCATGGTTGAAGAGATCTGCATTTGCAAAAAGTTCTAGGAATTCTACAGTCTAGGCCATCCTTGACTTTTCGATTCTCCGCATGTTTTTCTACTTCTAACAGAAATCATAGTTCCTTTTTTTCCCCACTATGTCTATTGACATAAAGATAATTTCTAGAAGTAGGTTCATAATATATTCTGTTTTCGTGCCATATCCACCTCAGGATAACCCTATTAACTTCAAATTAAGGACTATTGATCTATATAAAATACAACAGAGCCACCCCACTTAGTCTTCTCAGTTATTTAAAGGGGATGGGGACCTTATTTAATGCCGTCACGTAGACCTTGCAGTAGTCCAATTCTCAAACAGTATTTGGAATATATACAGCCATTTGTGTTTTGAAAGTAAGTTGGACACACTTTCAGGAAGTGTGAATTGATATTACACTGCCAAAGACAACACACTGCCAAAACTCTTAACATGGAAGAGTAAAGCACTATTTCCTGTATGCAGCACCTTTGGTATTGCGAGTCTGGGCCTGCAATCAAAGCGGGAACTGAAATTTCCACTTCCTCAACAGCTGGTACAAGTGCCCTTTGCTATCAATGAGAAAATCTAAATGATTTCATGAACTCTTGCTTTGGACCTTTATCGTGAGTGATCATTACAGAAACTGCAATAGTGTTCCCACATGAAAACATCTGGTCAAAATGGAAAAACTGTGGGGTTTTTTTTGAAAGCCAAACATTGGAAGTTTTAAGTTTAAAAACATTATCCTTTTTCTTTTTACACGTTTTATAAAGAAAGCAACACTTCTGATTCTAGCAAATGTCTGTTATTCACTGCACAAAGTATCTACGATCACTTTAATAATATGTGACATGGAAAGGGGAGGATTAAAAAGTCAAAGTCTAGAACTCAAAAGAATGCAATCAATTCCTGAGTTTTAACCCCTTTTTTCTCTTCCGTTTTTTAAAAATATACAACATTTAACCAGAAGATTTCAGAAAAAAAAACACTTTCTGAGCCAGTCAGATAGAAAGTCGTTCTCAGCTTAACTTCTGCATGAGTTTAAAATTTAAGGAGAACTTCTAAGGTAGAGTAACCCTACTGGCAACAAGTAAACATCTTAGAAGTTCATGTACGTTGAATGCTTTTCTTATTTTCAACCATATACTCTCTGTTAGTTGAGAAAAAATTAAAATCTGTAAGTGTAAAAAACACATCATCTAAAACTTTATTTGATGTTCAGTAAGTTGAACTGTGAAGGCTGTTCCAGGCAGAGCTACATAATAAAGCTGAACTCATCTTCCAATTCGGCAGAAAGGGGTCATTTCTTCTCCTTGCTCTGAATTTGCTAACTCAGCACAAAAGTAATCCAATAAAAAGCGAAGAGTTTTCTGTTAGGTTAGCAAATTGACTCTGCTTAGCAAATGGCAAGTGACAGAGCCAGTACAAGGGAGAGAGCAGAAGCTCACACACAAGGCATTGCAGTGATGCTCTCAACAGTGTCATCTAACTGCACCAGCTGCTAAGTCTTTCTACAGCCTGCTTCATTTGTTTCCCAAGAAATTCAGATTCTGCCCTTTGGTGCTGTGCAATCATATACCAGAACTGTACCGCAGCTTAAATCTTAAGAGCAATCTACTTGCAAGATAGTACTAGAACCACAAGACACACAAATGCTAGACACGGAAGACAACTTTAGATGCTCTTACCTTCCCCGAGTATGAGCTCAGCCCATAGCTTGTTAAAGACTTCCCCCCAACTAAGACAACGTCCTCGCCCAATTTGTAGGATGACTCAAGAAGAGATTCAACTGTAAAAGGAACTGCTTCCATGCTCTCTCTATCCCGATCCCACTGGAAAAGGTCTCCATCCAAGGAAGGAATTATCATCTTATTTCCAAATACCTAAAATAAGCGAAGAGAACATTAGCTACTACTTCTAGCAAGATGTACACAGATGGCAAATGCAAAATGAAGCACAGTATGAGCAAGTACAGTGATATACACTCTGGCATCTTATTTAATGGTTTTGTATCCCAAGATCTTATTTTTCAAAGTTACAAAGAACATTTTCAGACATCAAATTAATTAAATCAATATTGTGCTGATTTTAGTTGAAACACAGTTCAGTGTGTAACACTTCTTCCATTTTAAGCGTAGTATTTTAAAACTCAATCAGTTGATTTGTATAATCCAAACAAAGAAATAAGGGTAGAAACAGTCTCGAAGAGACTGAACAGTCAGTCAGTGGCTCAAGACTTAAGTATTGCACATTATTTGTGATCATTTCAAGACAATGGCATTCTAGGTAATGTTGTACAGTTCTACTCCGTTCCCCAGAGTGAATTTACTACTGAATACAGCACTGAGCATTCTCTTCAGATCAGATGACTGAATTCTGTTTTAAAAGAAAAGCTGAGGCTGCATGTGTGCCCTTTTGCAGTTGATGACTACACCAGAATAACCACCCTCCTTTAAAGCAGACAGGGCAATTACCATTGACAGATCTTACATTTCATTTCTGGCTTTCCAAACAGTTAAATCCAACTTTTCCTCCCCAGAACGTCTTATGTTTACATATAGTTCCTTTCAAACTCTGATTTTTTCTTAGAACACACAATAGGTCAAAAATTCTTCACCGGGATCAGAGTTTCATCCATTACACAGATTTCCAAGGAGATTCTCATTCGGAAGCATGAGTCATTGTCAATGAGTACTAAGGGACTTATTAAGAAACTCATTATCAGCATGATAGACCATAACTAATACTGTGGA
>JANHGO010000001.1:7464371-7482564 GCA_024606505.1 Aquila spilogaster | reverse complement strand
ATCACCGTCTTTTAAGATGAATCTATCTATAAATGGGATTACATGACATAGTGCTGACAAGGGACTGCACCTGATTACCACAAAGGTCGTCTTTTACTAAAATAGCTTTATTTGAAGAATGGGGCAGGTATGCAAATGTGCATACTTGCAGGTGCCCACATACACATGTAACAAAAGGCATTTGTGTCCACTTGTGCTGACATCTTTTAAAAGAGCAGTTTAGCCAGAGGCTTTAGAAGGACATTAATAATAACAACTCCTATACGAGTTATGCAGCTCATTCTCTAGTACATCAGTAGCAGCAAAGGGACTTTCCTTGAAAGTACTAGCAACGAGCATCGGCATGCAGCTCAGGTAAAGGAATGACATCACCCTGTATCTCAAAAGCATTACCTCATCTCCTAATCCAAGGAGTGAGTCACCCAGGCAGTCAGCTGCAAATCTCTTGGCACAGAAAATGTAGGTTACCACGATGCACTTACACATTCCTCTGATCTGTCAATGTAAATAGCTATTTGTTCAGCTTCACTGGTCAGCAATATGGCACATAATTGTTAAGTGGCTTGTCTTTCAGAAGTAACACTTAAAAACCCCCCCCACATTAACTATCGAGCCCTAAATGAGATGCTGCTCTTTTGCTCATTAAGAGTTTGAAGCTGAAGTTCTCCATTGGTTCGGCGCAGGGTGCCGCAGCCCTATCAGCAGCGCTGGCTGCTCAATCTCCAGGCCGACGGGTGAGGTAATGCAGTTTCTAAAAAGCCTTCACAAAAAAGCAAAAAAGCATAACGATCCGAAATGGCATACGCTACCAGGGAATTTGCTGTCTAGACTCTTTACTGGAAAGGAGGGCACTGCACACGAGGTTCCACGGCAGGTTGATCGGTGCAGGAAGAAAGCTGCTGATTTGTAGCAGTGGAGAAAAGAAAAAAAGAAAGAAAGAAAATATCGTGTAAACAGAGATCAAAACAAGCTGAAGTACTAAAGCTTCCATGAGCTGTTTAACAGTAAGTGTGACATTCATTTCCCATGCCTAACACTCTTTATCAGAAGATGCAAAAATCAAGCCTGCTCACATGCAGGCACATCTGAGACAAGTCTGGTGCCAAAACAGTCAATATTATCATTTTCAGATGGGCTGGACTTTCCAATAACTCTGAGGAAATAACTAAGCCCAGGTAAAATCTTTTCCTTAGAACAGGAAATGTTATGTCTTTCTGTTTTTCTAACACTTCAGCTTGTGCTTTTCAAACCTTACTCTTACCATAAACTGCAAGAGCTTAATTCCAGTTACTAATTAACTAAGACTAACCTATATGATCTTAAACGATACCGGTAACAATTTTTTTTCCTCTACGGTTATCTCTACAATAGGATCACTGTAACAAAAAGGATCAAAGCCAACATCAGGCATGTTCTTAAAAAAGCTACTTCTCAGCAAGAACTATGTCTTTTAAGTCCCTTTAAAATTAATCTAGGTAACATATTAAAAGCCATATACGGCAGCTTCACTCTAAAGGGTAGAAACAACAGTCTACACAAACAAATCTGGGAAAGAGAAAGCAATCATTATGTGTTCCACATTTTTTTTTTAAATTCATAGGTGTACAGTAATACAGGTATCCATACTATAAATGTTTACAGTATTTTCAGGAGATATATTATCTCTCTCTCTCTCTAAACACACACACACACACGGCAAGGTCTTGAAATGTCCCGAGTTCAGGCTGATCTGGAACTGATTTATTGTCTGCTCTTTTTTGGTATGCATGCAGGGAGGTATCAGTGGTTTATGACTTCCTTCCAGTATAAGAGGTTATTTCTCCTCTTCAGCTTGGATTTCAGGATGTCGATTCATCTGTTCTCCCTTTACCTACCTGCAGAAATCCTGAAGCACAGGGTACAAGGATGACAGCATGCTGTTTCCAACAGGCAAACCCTAATCAAACAGGAGTACAAGGGGATGAAGGGGCCAGCTAGAGTCTAAGGAGATATTTTTCTTCAAACTTTCTGCAAGGCGCAGAACATCACCGCTTCCTTAAGAAGAGAACAAAGACCCAGGCACTAGTACAATCTTTTGAAAAACAAAGGCTGTTGAGCTAAGCTACTCCACTGCCTAAAGCACTGGTAAAAGAGCAAAGTATTCTTCAGAGCATACAGTGCTGTTTAACCAGCCAAGGAAGAAGAAAATTGACTGCAAAGGGGAGTCCATGATTTACATCAGTAAAATGACCTTCTTAGACATGTTCAAGGGCAATGAGGAAGCTGAAGCAGGAAATACCAACAGACAGGTGGTTGTTTTGTCTAGAAAAACTTTCCTTCTTGTGAATGCCATCACTTCTGATCTCACCACTACACTTGTTTACAAAGTGCGTACCTGTTCCTGACCACCTCCTGTTTCCGTTAACCAGCGTCAGTGCCCAGACCATCTTCGAGACCAGGACCGTGAGAAAGGCTGCACTTGGACATCTGATGAATCGGTATTTTATGGAGCAGTTTATGGAGGCAGGATTACGTGGCCTTCCTCCTCTGAAGAGGTAAGAGCCAGCCTGTGCCAGAGCGGCACATCAGAGAAGCCATGGAAATAGGTTTCATCTCAGCTGGGGTGCGACAGACCCAAAGGGCACACCAGCTCTGCACAGCAACAGTGAGTGTGGATGTTTCTCAGACCTCACGGTAACTCTCACCATCAGGCCGTATAGCTCACCCGGAAACAGTTCACGGGATCAGTCAAGTAACCAAACCTGGTCCCCTGCCCCTGCCCACATTAAGACCCGTATGACAAGTTTGTATCTATTACGGTCTTTCTCATCCTTCCACTAAACCCCACACTCCACAAGCTGGTAGTTTCTATTTCATTTTTCGTTGGTTAGAGAAGACTGCACCAAGTCATAAACAACTTTCACGGCCCTGTATTTTGCGTATGATAAGTACACAAAGTGATGCTGTAATCCTGTGCTGGGTGAGTACTAAAGAACTTGTTTGAATACTCCTTTTTCTCTCTCCTCAAAGCAACACCTGCAACGTCCTTCCAATAACTTCATTAAATTACTACAGTTGGTATCTCTGTCGTGATTCTACACTTCAGATGTTAAAATCTGATCGGGTGTAAGCTACCAGGGTCCCGACAAAACTACCTTTTACACAAACAGTGCAGAAAGCAACAGATGACAGCAGCACAGTAGCTTGAGAATTATACTCTCCTTTCCAGTGTCAGGGGTACAGCATCTTGTTCATCTTGAGTTTGCCATTAAAAGAATTAGTCCTACTCTGGCCTCTGCCCTCCCTTGAGCAGCCGTGCAGGGAAACGGAGGAACCTCAGTGTGTTAACCAGACCACCCCACCTTCAAAAGAGATCAGGGCCCCAGTACTGTTTGCTGTGCAATCAAACAGACCCTTCTTCTGAAGGCTAGAAAACTAAAACACCACTGTTACTTTAATCATAGTCAAACAAGACTTGAGATTTTGACTACAGAGATGCCAGCCTGCTTTGCTGCCATGGTAACAGACTTTTAAAAACTGTTCTCCTTAATAATAATAAAAAAAAAAAAAAAAGCACTCTTTAAGAAAGACTTTATTTTGACACTATTCCATCCCCCTCTAACATGGCAAGTTTTATTAACAAGAAAAGACTGCAACAGTCTTCTGGAACTTAAGAGCAGTCCTTTCTGAGACAAACCAGAGCTGCTGCTACTGAGCCCATCACTGAGCTCCTTAAAACTAATAGCACATTAGGGAGAAGATCAGTGAAGAAAATTAAAATTACTGAAAACCTTGCCTCTACAGAAACAGGCCCTATACAGAAGCTCATTGTCCACCATGTCAAAATCAGTACTGTTCCAGTATTGGCATGTTTGAAGATGGTGTTTTAACTCCACCACCACCTCCACCCGCCCCGCTCCAACCTCTCTTGCAGACTACCTGGGCTCCTAGAGCAGCAGCTGGGAGCTAAGCAACATGCTTCTCTTCAGAAGTGGGGAGAACAGGCAATAGCAGAAGCCCATGTCACTTCGGGATTTAAGCTGATCTCTGCCGGACCTTGCGTGTTTCTTCCCCTGGCCCTGTCTGGACAGGGTGTTTTTTTAGATAAGGACACAGAGTCCATGTGTCTTGAAAAATTAAGTCACAGAGCAACTCCTATGGAAAAAGAGAGCCCAATACAGGAGGAGAACAGAACACGGCAAATGCACCATCTCCTCTTTCAAGGATGCAAAGAAAGTAGAGTGCATGAAACATGCAGTGACTCTGACAGATAGATTAATAGTTACCTGCGTATGGAGGACAAAGTCCAGAAGAAATTCGGAAATGAGATGTCAGTGGCTGTGCTGCTAGAAGAATGATTTGCTAAAATAAAATGCTTACCGCTTGAAACAGGCAACTTCTTTTACAGAAAAAGATATAAGCTGGAAGTTCAAAAAGGCTTTAGGGCAGAGTAAATCACTTTGTTGTGTATTGGGCAGCTAAGCTCCAAATATCCAAGTTATCCATTCCCTGTGCTGAAATAGGTATTTGTCTAGGCATTGCTAGATTTGATCCATTTTAATATCTGTAAACACTAGAACTACTTAACAGCCAATACAAAACACTCAGTGTACCATATGTAATTAAATTACAAGCTACTATACAGATAACTAAACATCAGAGACAGTGAGCTGATGGTAAACGTCCTTTCCAAGATTTGCAGCACTTTGACCGTGTCTGTGAGCAGAAGAAAGCTGGTGACAAACACTAGCCCAGAGTGACTCTGAGAAACTTTCCTGGCTTTGTTTGAGGCAGAGCATCACTTGTGAGGAGCAGGCTTGAGAGCTCCGATATCATGCAAGCCACAAGATCTCATTCTGTAGCTTCCCACGTGTCTCATAAAGGAAGCTGTCATGCCCCCAAACATCCTTACAGTACGAGTGAGAGGACACATGTCAGCACTTTATCAGAGCTTTATCAGTGCTAACTACATCAAGTGTCAGCAAGAAAGCCACCAAGCTGCAGTTATAGGAAGTCTTTTGTTTCTTCAACTGAACAAGACATTGGACTAAGATGACTGAAGATGTGCAGTTTCGACAGATACATAAGACCACTTGTCTAAGCAACAGCCCTACTTGTCACCTTGACAAAAATCATGATGCTGTATCATACTAACCACTAACTCAGCTTGGGCATCCATCAGCAATTCCCCTTCTCCACACGTTTACCACTTCACATTAAAAAGTTTGGTTGCATTTCCTAGAAAAGGACAACTTCTGGCTATCCAAATATTTTAAAACAATTAGTCTTTTGCTGGTGACTTTTTGTCCACTCAACATCATTAGAAGTTTATTTTCAGGAGAATTATAATTTTTTAGTTTCACCAAGAAAGCAGCAAAGGTCTGTACTCGGAAATCCACAGGTCTCTCTAGCAATTCTCCCAAGCCTGTCACCTCTTTATGCCCATGAACACTGTGTATGTTTCCAGCAACAGAAATGGAAAGAACCGCTTGTGCCACCAGGAATCATAATATATCGATGTAGTTAAAGAGCAGTCACATCTATTCTCTTCTTGCAAAACACAGGCTCCACTCCCCTTGATAGCCCTAATAAGCCTTCTCTGCCTCAATTGCAATTAGAATTTATCTTCCTTTGAAGTACAATTCTGGACACTCACTCCTTATTCATTATGAGCTTTTCCAGGAGCATTTAAGACACTAATATCTCTCTCTCTACCCACAGGCAGCACAGGATCACATTTCCTTCCCCTGCAGAGGAATCGAGATGGCAGCTGATAACCTGTCATGGGATCTCTTAGTACACAGTATTCTCAGTTTTAAACTGGTCACCTCCAACCTTCAACAAAATTGTTGTTATCAATCCCCACATCTTGTATTTCATTTAGTACAATTTAATTCCAGTTCTATTACGGAAAACCTGTACGATAGAGAACTGGATAATGCTCTAGTCCTCCTCTACAGGAGTGATACCTTCAGCTATCAAAGCATCTGGTATCTGGTGGTCCTACATCTGTCTCAGTAGTACACAAAAATAAGGATCAGCTACAGAACAGAAAGAACTCTACTAGAATACTCTTCCAAGCAACTAAAATTATACCACCATACCTGCAAGGAAATAGAGTTTCCCCAGATTAGTCACCTCAATAACAAGTCCACTGGTTTACACTCTGCCTGCTTGAACAGAGTGGCAATTTGGAGCTTACATCTGGTCACAACGTATTAGAGCTGGAAAGTAATTTTACAGCATTAACAGAAATTTTAAAAATTTTATTCTTCATTTTGTCGAGTAAAACTTTGATTTAGAAAGTTTTGTACACACTCAAAGGCTTAAGAGAACCAACTTGTTATTCTCTGTATATGGAAGTCTGACCCCATTGCACAGGATTTGCTCCTGCAAGCAGCCTGTACATTGCACAAAGACTCTTCGAAGTGCAAAGCAGGAAAGATTGCTTCTGTTGCTGTTGTGCCTCATGCCAGATGTTTTAAGATGCACAAATACATTAAAAGTTAAGATTAACACTAGTGAGCTAGACAGAGCCAGTTGTTTTTAAGCAGAATCCCGAGAGAAAGCCATTTGCTCAAAATGTTTGTGTAGTTTGAAACAAATCTCCTTTTTGTTTGTCCAGTGACTGTTAGCAGAGTCAGAACAGACTTATACAGGTTTAATAGAAATTGATAATATTCAGCACTGTATTCAACAGCTGCTATAATAACCTTTTAAGTGAAAATACTCAAACAAGTCTGACTGACAGTCTTAAGTATTCCCCACCCATGCCCAAAACAAACATATCTCAGCTTCTCATTGGATGATATTTACAGGCAGTGACTTAACTGAAAAAATAACTAAAGTAGAAAGCCATGGACCAAACAAAAACCTCATTTTTATCCAGGCTAATAAAATGCTGCTGCAGGGGTGCCCTAAGTGGTGGGTATGATTGTCCTAAACCTGTCACAAGATTCAAAGAGACTGTTAAAATTATTTACTCTCCCCTAACTTCTGGGAGGGCACATAAAAGAATCCAGAAACCACGATTTAAGCCCCTCAGAAGGCATTTTGACCTCTTGTCTTGCCCTGACCTTCTTCAGTGTGGGTTTTGCAATTTCTTCTACACCACAGCGTAAGAGGCCAAAGGATGAGAGCTGCTGAATTTCTTCCCGCATTCCCAAAGCAACCCAGGACAGCTTTTGGCTCTTCTCGGGCTTGACTAGGTGCAGAGATTACCTTTTCCAATGCGTGGGGAAGTGCAGGCAGTCAGTACCTTAAAGTGACTCCCAGGTGCCTGGAACTTAGTATTTCTTTTGGGGAGCCAAAGCACTGAAAATTTGAAAGTGTTTATGATGCAGATAAAGGGAAGAAAAAAAAAAAAAACGAAACAAAAAAAGATACATTCATACTGTACATTAAATCCTGTCACTAGTAGAGCCTTGGAGATTTCAAAAATCCTCTCCCAACTCACTGCTCTAAGCATCAGCCTATCCTCTCCAAAGGGCAAAAAAGGAACAATCTGCTAAAGATTATGTATGGGTTCACTTTGCCTACAATGCAATTAGTTTTCAGCTGACTTCAGTATAAAACTTTGCATCTCCACATTTCTCTGGAGGAAAAAAATATAATACTGGGCTATTCCACAAAAACATGCCATTTTTATGTCCAAAAAAGATCACACAGATGTCTAAGTTTGTAGAAAAGTTTATTTTATGTGGCTATAACAATAAAAAATGGTAAGAATTTAAAATATATACAATGCAATTCAAAGACACTGAGACCCTTTAGAGGGATAAGAATGTTGACAGATTTTGTGACACAGCATAAGCCAATTATTTTATTTTTCCAGGATACAGTGGTATGTTTACTATGACTACTATAAATGTCAGCCTTGTGGACTGAAACTCATTTTGTCCCATGATCCCCAGTCTCTCAAATAAGGAAATAAGATGCTTACTTAGGGATTAGTCTGTAACAGCCAAATCATGAGCCAATACAGTTACTTTTATCGAGTACATCCCAGTGTAGCATCTGGTCAGAGCACTGAAACTACTACAGCTGGAGCTGCCCTGTCAGGCTGAACTCCCTGCAGCGTTCCTGGCAGTGCAAAGAAAAATTGCGTCACAGTCGTCAATGTATTTTTAAGCTGTTAGTCTCACATCATCACCACCAAGTCTCCCACTTATTCTCCCCTTTCTCATCAAACATCAGCTACCAGCTTTTTCACAGGAGTATCTCTACCATTTATCCAGCCCACGGTAGGTTTTTTTTTCTGTCTCCGTCTCTTCTCCAGCCTCCCACTGTCCCATCAGTCATGCTAGCCACTATTGGCCAGTCTTTTGAATATATAGGCAAGCTCACGCTTTCATTTCTCTCATTAACAGATTCTCATAAAAGAAAGATGCAGAAGCCCCTTAAGTAACTTAGTATAAAGGTGTGCAGGTAAAAGAACACATCACCCTCATTAGTAAATGACAACAGTCTCATAATGATGGGCTATGAACCATTTCCACTGCTTGAGAGGCAGTTCTCTATTTTCACTATGATTAAGCATCATTATTTTTAAAAGGCTGATTCTCCCAAAAGTATTCTCTTTTGTCTACGTACAGACGATACATTCATTACAAAGCTAAATTTTAAAGAGTAAATTAAAGTGTTTTCATTAAAAGTAAGCTCCCTTTTAGAAAAGTTGAGATTCAATGACCTTACCCTGAACTTCAACAGGCAATCTTTATGTGCAAGTAACAAGAAATCTTGGAGTTGTAAACATACAGCTTTTATAGAGAAGGGCTTTTCATTTTAACACAATGGACAGAGAAACAAAGTTTTTAAATTCTTATATGCAAGACCAAAATGCAAAGTCATACCTTTTCAGCACTGGCACCCTGACCATGATTGTTTATGTTGGAGTTTAGAGCCAAGGAATGAATTTTACCATTTTAGTTACCCAGACACACAATCAGTAGTTCAGCAGCCTTTCCTTTCTAATTGATCCGTTCACATGACAAATGATGAACATCTCACTTGTCAGTGTCTTAAGCAGTAGTTTCAAGATCTGAAGTGTTTGACAGAGCTGCTGGAACATTTGAAATTTTACTACCTCGCTTTCCTAATTAACACATGAGCTCCAGACAGCCAAGTTCACATTTTACAGTTAGGCAAACAAAGTAACTACAGTTCTATTAAACACTGAAAGTTTGAAGATCTAATGTCTTTTCTTAAAAGGCACTTGGAAATTAAACTGATGCTTTCGCACCAGGACCTGGAACTACAGTTCATTGCACTCTCACCCAAGATAGCTAAAAAAACTTCATCAAAACAATTGAGACACAGCAGCACACACTTTCCTCACTCTGAAAGAACACAAACCTTTTAACACTGCCAAGTGTAACACAAAAAATTTCTCATCTGCCATTTCTTGTAAGATGTATGTTAACAGCTTACATAATGATAATGTTCTATGATGAAGATAATACTGTGGTTGAAAGCACAGAGACCTTTTTCACCTCAAAATGTTGGAAGAGGAAGAAAAAGCCTCAATAGTTAGTTTGAGAGGGTAAAACTCAACATGCTACATGCCCAAATCAGAAAGGAAATACTGTAGAGTGGGGAAATGACAGACTCTGAGACTTCAATAAATTTAATATTTTGACCCAAACCAAAATTGTCCCAACAATTTTAATGAGGCCAATTACTCACTCAAGTAGTGTCTAGATTCACTGCATGAAGTCTTCCAGCTGATACTGACAGCAGATTAAATATTTAAATATTTATTTTAAACATTTAAATATTTAAATGTTTAAGTGTAGCTTATTTGGAGTATTCATCACTTTTGTTTCTTGTTAAATTCTGTCTTATCTTAACAGCATTTGTTTACATGACAGTAAGTCTATATTCATAACACTTAACGGCTTCTAAAAGGCCAGAATGAAGTTTTACTTCCAAAATTAGTTCTCTCGCAGGCTCTGCATCTTAACTGCCAAAATCCATCAGTGTCTTTGGCCACAGTTGTAGAAATGAAACAATTTGAAAATCCATCTGAAAACTTTCTATATGCATAACAAACGCTCTTTAAAAGTGTATTCTTATGACACCCACAACCTACTAACTTGTAGCCACAAAAGGGAATTAAATATTGCACGGACAAACTACAATTTCTGTTGTCTAAGCACCAACCTTTAGTTTCTACAGTCATACCACACTGGAAAAAGATCAAAACTCTGGACAGATCAGTTGAGTGACAAAATCTAGATTTGCAAAACCACTTCTATAGTATTAAATGCTTGCATTCTTGAAATCTTTTAAAACCTGGGCTCATGTCTTAATTTGTAGTGAAAAGTGAAGTTTATATTTGCGCAGATTTCAAATGTGTGTTTTATAACCAGTGGTTCTATTTTCACTGTGGTCATCAGAAACTATTTGCAGCAACAGATAACAGACCAATTTTTTTAAGTATCTAGCATTGAAAACATTTGTGAAGGACCACAGTTTATAACTGACACCTTCCTCTTTACAGAGCTCTTTACAGTTTTTGTATTCTTTTCAATTCTGCTCTAGAACATATTTTTTTGGGGAAGTTCTTCTTTCCTACAGTGTTTTTTCTTAAACACAAAAATACATCTGAACAACTCTCAGAGTTGCATCCGTAAATAAAATTCTCTCTCAGAAACAAAGGAACATGAGTTAACACTCACTTTTGCAATCCAAGATACCTATTACTAGCTCTCATACTTACACTACCACAGCAACAGACCAAATCTTTCCTTAGACTTCTTTATACCAAAACAGAGGTCATGTAAACAGACAGCAGCAAAGAACCACAAGCAGGAAGCTCATACAGTCCGAATACCCCTGAATTCAACTTTCATTCTCCAATGCTCATCATGCAAAAGCACAATATAGGACTGGTCATCAAATCCAACCATCCACGACAGAGAAGGACCGTGCACTTTGTCATCACCACAAAGTACCTCTTAGTTGGTATATTTATTCCTCCTAATCCTAGGAGAGAATGACTCACGGTTCTCACTTTTTCAGTGCAGAAAAAAAAAAAGCAAAAAACTTTCTTCTAATTTCTAGCCTAAGTTTATTCAAACTGATGGTGGAAATAGCACCAAACAAGAAATTCTTTAGATTTCCTTCTTACAGTTCATCAGCAAGAAGTGATGCAACCCTTTACCACTCAGTACTTCAGGGTGACCTTCAGCACTATTTCATTGCTAACACATTCTATTTCATAGGCGGCCTGCTTATCTGGGATAAAAAACCCCAATTCTTTCTTTATTAAGTCACAAGGACTTTTGCTTTTCTTAAGGGGGGAAAAAAAGAAACAGCCAGTACTTGCCAAAACACACTCTAGTAATACAAAGCAGATGATCCTTTCATTTGCTTCAAATTACAACTAACTTGTTTTCAATCAGCAATTACAGACAATTCCCAAACTCAGTTACATCATCTAGTTTGATAGTTATCACATACGTCAATTGCAAGACTAAAATGCTGACACACTCTAGTTTGAAATGGCAACATGATGTAAGCACTCCAAATAAAAGTTTGAGAATAGCTGTTAAACTTTATCCATACTAACTTTGCTGCGTTATTTAACATCTACCAAATACGGAGAAAGTTGCCTTCATTTTATTACAGAAATTTCTGGTTTTAAAGACTTAGTCAGGAAAGAGCTTTAGCCTTACCTCTGGTTTACTGAGACTGGATGACACAAGAGAACCTGATCCCACATCCAGATCCCACTGTTTTCTCCCACTGTTTTCTGGATCCAGTGCAGCAATTCGTCCATCCAAAGTGCTGATAATTACTAGAGATCTGCAAGTTGGAAGCATTCACAGTGAAAACTACAGCCATATGGAGTTTATCTATTAGCTGCTTTCTATATTTAATAGAGTGCAACTCCAACTTTAAAGTTAAGTTTATATAGTCCGCACAAGAGCAATTTAACTTGGTAGCTCTACCTAGACCAACAAGAGAGAGTAGGAAAGTTGAAGTCTTTGGCTGGATGTCATAAACTAATTTACATGCTATAAGACACTTTCAGAGTTCAGTTTCAGGGGAAGATAGTTGACTTTTTGCTCCCACATGCAGGTGTTACCACGACACCACCGAATGAAATTATTTTCTTTTGAGATATTTACACTAACAGTATAGATCCTATTTTTTCCAGTCCCTTCCACACTGATCTTTAATATGTCCTTTCAAAACAACCTAAACCCGAAACTATTAACCCAGCAAATCAGTACGTAAGAAATATTAAGTCGCAACTAAGTTTTCAGTACCTCTGGAGGAAACATGGAAATCCTGGAGATTTGTCAAGTCTTAGAATAAAACAAGTCTCGCCTAAAGCATACACAGGACACTAGAAACAACCTCCAATGTCTGCAGACAACAAAGCAAGCAAACTGCCTTATGCAGCTTAGGCTTTAAGTAGCCTATCTGTCTGGGGATACATGGTAATGGCAGGCTAGCTGTTAATTTCTACAGCGCCTGAAGCTCAAGATTTACTAAAAATGATGTTTCTTACACAGCAGTACAATTAGAATAAGCTTTTCTGGTTGGGCTAGAATTCAAGCACTAAAATAAAAAACAAGCAAAAAAAAAAAAAACCAAACAACAAACCAAAAAACTGAACAACACATCAGAGACAAAACACTGACAAGGCATTTTTGAAGGGCCTTTTTTCCTTGACGATTGATTGTTTCACTCTGACGTGAAAAAGCTGGGATGTGTTGGCAGTTTTGGCTTGCAGCAGGCTCACCAATCTTCAAAGGCTGTGGGAGTAAAGCTTGATCACTTTATAGACTGCTTGCACTGAGGGGTGCTAGATCTAGTGACCCAGAAAGACCTTTATAGACATTGGTTTCAATGAGAATAAGGAACTGTGCAAATAAACCTGATGGGTAGATTAACTATTTTGGGGGGGGGGGGGGGGTAGGGTGTGAAAGAGCGGCGGGGGGAGGTAGTGCACACAGAGACATGTATATGAATCCTTACTTTAAACAGTAAGGGACACTATGTTGTGTAGCACTGAAGCCAAATATATTCACTTGTCCAAAGCCACCAGTGTAGTAAGCTGAAGTAGGGAGGAAATGATGGGGGCTATTGTTTTTCTCTGAAGAGGGAAAAAGTAAAATCATGATGATAAAAACATGTTCAAGGATGGCTTATTACATCACCTATAACAAAGGTCATGTAAAACATTGCCGTTTTACACGTAAAAGTAACCTACACATTTTACAGGACCTTATACTGTACTACAGCACTACATTGTTAAAGAGAAAATTAAATACATCTTTCACCTGTACCAAAAATAATATAGCAGCTCCTACTTCTGAAGGTGGCCAAACACCACATTCCTCCAAAAGCTTAGTTTAAGAAACTGTTAGAAAAATACCAATTGTGCAAATATTTGAACAGTAGGATACATGAGGTTTTATAAGCTGAGTACATACAATTATTCCAACCGTACAGAAACCAAGACCGGGTTAATAATAAACTGGATTGCAGGAGACTATTCTCAAGCACCGTAAACAAGTGCTCACACACTAAAGGCCTTGGACACACATTTAACAGAATCTGTTTGCTTTATGGTAAAATAATTTATCTGAAGTCCTCTAGCACTGCATAAAGATATTATTCCAAGTGGGTCTATTTAAATTTAATGTTGAACCAGCTGACAACTAGGTTATAAAAAGGGTAGAAATATAGCTAGAACAGAGGGAATTTTGGCAGTAACACTGTAGAGAAGAAAAATCCTAAAATCGTACTGTGAAATGTTTCCTTCCCATCTACCCCCATTGTTTTCCTTTATCTAATTCCTCCCGCTTGACTTCTCCCTCAAGTACCAAACGTTTTATGCCTTTGTATCTTACCTTTGCGCATCTTTCCCCACAAGATGCAAACCTCAACCTTTCCCAAGGGTTCTCATTATTAAAGCCTCACCACTGCCACCCAGACGGTAGTTTTGGAATCTGTACCTCCATCATGACCCGCGGTCACCCAAATCATGGTGTAACCACACTTACGTTTTAAGTTTAGCTGACTGGGGGGGGGGCGCACGAAACATGCCTTCAAAGGGAACCTTTGTACCAATAGCACACACTTTGAGAAACTGGTTTAACCAACCGCTTCTCCATACCCTAAAAATCCTGACTTTTCTTGGGTGCAATGGTACTCTTTATTAGTGCCCTTGGCCACCAGCTCTATAATGGACTTAGTTTCACAAACTCCACCTGCTGAGCAAACACTTCGGTGAGACACAGGAACAGGACCAGCTCGGCTGTACCTAAATCTTGCATGTGGCTACCTTTAGAACTGGAACTAGGCGCAAGAAAAGCACACATTTCTCTCTGCTTTTTTAATGAGTGACTGACTCATTTTGAACTAAACAATCATGCTTCCGGTCCCATCTTCATGTTGCTCTTCAACAATAATCCTGCGTGTCAGAAAAAAACTGCTAAAAATCCTTACTCTTGTAATAAATTCCTTGCGTTACTGACTCTATTTTTCTATAAATTAAAATCTTAATACCTGTTCTCCCCATCTCTGACCGACTCCAGTGAGTTAAAATCCTGTCACTTGAACTCTAATTGGTATAAGACCTGCAATTTGTCTACATGTGCCCTAGACCCGTGCTAGTGTTACACATTCTCACTATCAGATTTTCCTTTTTTCAAGCTTCCTCCCTTTCTCTGTGAGATTCCACTGCTTGCAGCTTTGCATACTGAGAGTATGAAGTAGTAACAAGAGATCTTCCCATCTTTCAGGTAGTCTAATCAAGCACTAGATTAACACATTCTGATAAAAGCAATTTAGGCAACTACTTCAAGAAACTATTTCAGAGCTTAAAAACAGGCACGCAACTTGCTCTTTGTCACCCCACAGTGCTATCGTAAGTTTACTGTAGCATATTATGCCCAATTCTTACAGCAAATTCTTATAAACACCAGTAGAATATGGCCACGATTCAAGAATAAAGAGCCGTCCTTTTAACCATCTCTTTGCAAGCCTTTGCTGGCTGAAGAGATTAGAGGTACCTGCAACTCCATTACATTAAACTGAAATAGTGATATTCTGGGTGCATCTTTGGGATACCTAATTGACAAGTTGCAAGGAAAAGGAATTCTGTGTTAGCTTCTATTTCAGTTAAACCTGATAAACTCTGTTATTCTCTGCAAAACGATACCTTATCACTGGCTTTATCAACACTACCTCCTGACTGGGGTAAAGCTTAAAGACTACCTTGACCAAAGAAGTCAGTTTCCAACAACATGCAAGTTTTCCAAGAACACTACCAAACTAGACCTCAATTCTGCATACCATCCCACACAAAACACAAAATATTACCCAACTTAAGGTCAAAGGTAAAAAGGTCAAAAGTCACAACTATAATGCCAAGGAAGAGAGGAGGATAGAGACAAACAGCACCCAGGCTGCAAATTCTTGAAACAGCAAGACATTCGTTGAAAGTAAATCACTGGCTATACTAAGGAGTGAATCACATCCCACAGATATAAAGAAGGAAAAAACCCCACCAACACAAACCCAGAATTGCAATAGTCTCTATAAGCCTGGACCAGAACAAAAAAAGATACAGAAAGGAATCACTCCAAACTAGGCAATTACTTAAATCCCAAGATCCATCAACCAGGCACCTGAACAACGAACATCAGTAAAATGAAGACGACACTTACGCATTTCACCTTGCCTCTAGCTGCTGCTCCAGAACATATTATGAACCAAGTGATGGAGAAGAAAATCCCTTCTGGGCCCTTACAGATGGCCTGCAGAAGGACTAAAGCAAGGGGCCAGTACAACATAGTGCATACAAAGGTATATGTAATCACAGCAGCTGGCAGAGACTAAGCTAATACTATATAGCCACGATTTTATTTGCACTTTGTCAATATGAAAACACATCTGGACATACTTCCCCCATCCCGACCACGTACAAACAGCCTCTACAGTTAAATGAAAATGTTTTCTTACCATTTCCTATTTTCTTTGACTCACAGACACAAGCTTGTTACTGAAGTGCAGTTATAATGCTCCCCCTTGAAACTATGCAAAATACCTACTACAAACTTCCACATATATTGACAAAAGGCCAGTCCTGGGCCTTAAAACCATTGTTTATATCCCATCATGAACACAGCCCACTTTTTGAGATCAGGTGGTCTAAGCACAGCTCTGTTCTACTTTACAGAAGTGAAGGTATCTGATTTACCTACGAACAGAAGAAAAGGGCTAAGATTGCAAGGGAAGATGTAAACAGGATAGGGGATGAATACTTATTTAGCTCATCTACACCCTTTCACTACAGAAAAACTTTGTATTTATTCAAATAAGTTGGTTTTGTTTGAAAAACAAAGCAGAACTTATCATCAACATTTACCACTACTGCTGTTCCAATTAAAAAACCAAAACCCTAATAACCTCAACCCTCAAAAACCATTTGGGACATTGCAAATACGGTTGTTTGTCAAACTTGAACTCTAAACAGGTATTCCAATTTCAAAACCTGCATGTTTGTATGTAAAGAACACGGTAATTCACTAACCCTCACATTTTCTTCCAGGAAATTAAAAAAATCCTCAAAACCAAGATGATTACATTCATTTGCCTACAGCAAAAACAGCTGAGGTTTGGGTTTTGTTGGTTTTTTTTTCAGATTACACTGACCTGCTATATTATATGGATATTTTTATTGCTGAAGAACAATTAGCTGAGGTGAATAGAGATCTTGCAAACACAGATGAAAAAAATAAAGAAATGCAAGCAAATACTATGGCCAGGCAGCCATTCTATTTTATTTGATGACAGCAAATCTATTCCTATGCACTAATCAATTAGAGAACAGCTACATTTAATCTCAGGCTTAAATTACTAAATTGAACATCTTTAGTTTATTTTACTTAGTTCTAGTAGTCAAACAGAAAATTCATTTTTAAATATTTTCACGGCTAAATAAATGAAGGTCTTATTGAAAACTGAATACAGTAGAATTGTAATAAACTAGGTAGGATTTTGATGACCTGATACACAAAAGAACAATCCTGTTGCTAATACGTGAATAGATTCTCCTGAAAGAAAAGAGGATGCCAAGTTATCAGCCGGTTTCTTGCTCTAAGTGAATGCTCAGGTAAACTAGCAAAAAGCTTTGGGCTTTTCATTTTTAGAACAGGTCCTCAAATATAGTAGGGACTTAGTCATGCGCTTCTTCCTTTAAACTCTGGCTGTGGCTTATCACCTCATCTTTCTCAGCCAATTCAGAGACTGGAAACAGCTCAGTAACATTTCTGCACTTGAGTCATTCATTAAAATCTTCCTTTTGCCAGAGCTTCTGGCCACATGCGGTTATTCCCCCTCGTTATATTCCGAAACTTGTTCGGCAATTTGTCTTGCGTGTTTGGCTTCCCTGCAAGCCTACACCAGTGTCTGTGTTTAACAAACAATTAAGTAAAGAGGAGAACTGCGTTTTCTTTAAAAGAAAGAGAAAAGATGACAGAAAGGGGTATGATGCTCTGAACAACTGTGAGTTGCAGGTGTTGGAAAGAGTTTAGAGTACAGATGCAGTGCTTTTGGGTCTCCTTCCCGCAGGCACAGCACCGGCACCCGGTGACAAGTCAAGGAAGGGATCGAGACTTGATATTACCAGGGTAAGCACACCGGCCAGATGTCACATAGCATGACATCCGCCAGCTTATTTGTCTAAGAATTAAGGCACCCTTTCTTCTCACTAACAACCACAGAAAACCACAAGTACCTTAGCGATGGCGAGGTCCTGACATACCCTCTTACTGCCACAGCCTTTCCCTCGCCCCTCGGTCCAGCCCGTCCATCACTGCAGCGCTACGTCCAGCCGCATCACGAGATTCATCTCTTCCCCCCCCTTCCCCTCTCCTCCCACCTTCCGATACTTCCCCGCGCGTCCCTACAGCTCAACCCCACGCACTACCTCCCAGCACCCTCATTTATCCGTGCCCCCCCCCACGAACAACCCACAGCCCAACTCTCCCACCTCTCTTCCCACTCCAACCCTTCTGACCCGACCGAGTGCTATTCCCCCTCCACCCCCGCAGCGCAACCCCCTCCCTCACGACCCCTTCCCCACAACGCGACCCCCGGGACCCCCCCCCAGCCCCGGACCCTGCCTCCTTCTCCCCTGAGGCACTGACCCCCGCCCCGGCTACCGGGACCCCCAAACCGGGCGCTAACC
>JANHGO010000001.1:7436918-7464271 GCA_024606505.1 Aquila spilogaster | reverse complement strand
ATTTGTTCAGCTTCACTGGTCAGCAATATGGCACATAATTGTTAAGTGGCTTGTCTTTCAGAAGTAACACTTAAAAAAAAAAAAAAAGCCCACATTAACTATCAGCCCTAAATGAGACGCTGCTCTTTTGCTCATTAAGAGTTTGAAGCTGAAGTTGTCCATTGGCTCCGCGCAGGGTGCTGCAGGCCTATCAGCAACGCAGGCTGCTCAATCTCCAGGCCGACGGGTGAGGTAATGCAGTTTCTAAAAAGCCTTCACAAAAAGCAAAAAGGCATAACGATCCGAAATGGCATACGCTACCAGGGAATTTGCTGTCTAGACTTTTTACTGGAAAGGAGGGCGCTGCACAAGAGCTCCCACACCAGGCTGAACCAGCACAGGAAGAAAGCTGCTGATTTATTGTAAGGAAAAAAGAAAGTCATGTAAACAGAGATCAAAAAGCTTCCAGGAGCTGTTTAACAGCAAGTGTAACATTCATTTCCATACCTAACCATCCTTACAATATTAAATAAAGCGTGTTTGCATGAAGACGTCTGAAAAACATGATGCCAAAACAGTCAATACTGCTTTCAGACATGCTAGACTTTCCAGCAACTCCAAGGAAATAACTCAGAGTTAAAATACTTTCCTTAGAATAAGAAGCAGCATGCATTTGTTTTTCTAACACTTCAGCTTGTGGTTTTCAAACCTTCCTCTAATCATAAGCTATCATTACTGTAAGAGCTTTATTGCAGTTACTAATTAACTAAGCTATGTGATCTCAAATAAAGGTACTGATTCTTTGCCTCTGTGATTGCAGATACAGTAAGATTACTGTAACAAACAAGATCAAAGCCAGTATCAAGTGCGTTCTCAGAGCTACTTCAGTGAGAACTGTGTCTTTTAAACTCCTTTAAAATTCATGTAGGCAACATAATAAGGGACAATTTTAGCAGTTTCATTATAAAGGCTGGAAACAAGAATCTGCACCAACAAATCAGGGAAAGAAAAAGCAATTGCTTCACTCTCCACATTTAAAAAGAAACTGCAGGCACATACAGTAGGGATATCTCTATATTAAGCTTCTACCGATTTTTAGGTCACACACAGGGCACGGCCTTAAGATACACCTAGCTCAGGTTTGTCTGGAACTGATTTATTGTCTACCTTTTCAATATGTATGCAGGGAGTTATCTGCACAGAAACACTGGTTTATTTCTTTCTTCCAATAGGAAAGCTTATTTCTGCTCCTCAGCTTGGATTTCAGGATGGCTGATGCATGTTTTCCCTTCAGAATCTCTGCTGGTAGCTAAAGCGCAGGGTACACAAGGACAACAGCATTACTAACAGGCAAAACACATTCAAACACAAATACACTGGTGTGAAGGGACCAGCTAGACTGTAAGGACACACTTTTCTTCAAACTTTTTGCATGGCCCACATAACTGACACTGCCTTAAGAAGAGAACAAAGACCCAGACACCAGCACAATCTTCTACAAAAACAAGTTGAGTTAAGCTATTCCACCACCTAAAGAACTGGTGGAAAAGCGAAGTATTCTTCAGAGTACATGGTGCTGTTTAACCAGCCAAGAAAGAAAAAAATTGACTGGAAAGGAGAGTCTATGATTCACATCACTCATATGTAAAGTGACCTTCTGAGATGTGCTCAAGGGCAGTGAGGAAGCTGCAGCTGGAAATACCTACAGACAGATGACCGTTTTGTCTAGAAAAACTTTCTTATAAAAAATACTTATTTCTGCATAACAGCTGTTTACAAAGCACGTACCTGTTCCTAACAACATCCTACTTCTGTTAAATAGCAAACACACTGAAAACATCTTCAAGACCAGTGCACTGAGAAAGGTTGCACCTGAACTCTGACTTATCAGTATTTGCCGCTGCAGTCTGTGGAGGCGTTATAAGACCTTCCTGCTCTGAAGAAGGCAGCCTATGCCCAAACAGCACAGAGCAGTCAAGGAAGTAGGTTTCATCTCAGTCAGACTGTGATGCAGTGAAAAGGCACACCAGCTTTGCATAGGATAAGTGAGCGTATATGATTTTAAAACCTCAGGATGACTTTTATAGTCACAGCTCACCCAGAAGCAGGAGTTCACAGGATTTGTGAAGTGTCCAAATCTCTTCCCTGCTTCTGCCCATGCTAAGATCCATACGAAAGTAGTTTTGGTACATTTTTTCTTCTTTCTCCACCATGTCTTATACTCCACTACCGGGTAGTGTCTGTTTCAACTTTCATTGGTTAGGAAAGATTAGGCCAAGACACGGACCTAACTTTCAATGTCCTGTGTTTCACGTATGATTAGTGCAGGGTACAGCCATGGGACAGAAGCAACACTATAATCCTGTGTCTGGATGAATAGTAGAGAAGCTGTCTGGAAACTCCTTTTTTTTCCTCCATCTTTCTTCAAAGCAACACCTACAACAAACTTCCAACAACTTTATTAAATGATTGTAGTCAGTATCTGTGACATAATTCTACGCTTCAGATCTTAAAACCTGACCGAGTGTCAGGACCCTGGCAGCTTACAAAACTGCCTTTTACACTGAGCAGTGCTAACAGTAATAGATGACAGCAGCAGAGCAGCTTGAGAACTAAAACACTCCTTGCCAGCACCAGGGGCATAGTATTGTGTTTGGCTTAAGCTGGCTATCAAAAGAATTAGTGCTACTCTGTCCTCTGCCCTCCCTTGAGCAGCCACGCAGTGAAAGAGGAACTGCAGCATGTTAACTAGACTGCCCCAGCTTCAAAAGAGATCAGTTCTCCAACACCATGTGTTGTGCAATCAGACCCTTCTTCTGAAGAACAGCAAACTAAAATACCACTGTTACTTTAATCACAGTCAAACAAGGCTTGGGATTTTGACTGCAGAGAGATGCCAGCCTGCTTTGCTGCCATGGTAACAGACTTTTAAAAACTGTTCTCCTTAATAACAAAAAATGCACAGTGCTTTAAGAAAGAATTTTGACATTATTCCATCCCCCTCTTTAACACAGTAAGTTTTATTAAAAAGAAAAGACTTCAATAGTATTCTGGAAGTTAAGGGTGGTCCTTTTCAAGGCACACTGGAGCTGCTGCTACTGAGTCTATCCCTGAGGTCACTGAAACCAATGGCATGTAAAGGAAAAGGTCAGTGAGGAAAATGAAAATTAACCCAAACCTTCCACCTCCAGAAACAGGCACTGTACAGAAGTTCATTAGTCACTATGTCAAAATTGGTATTGCTCCAATTCTGGGATGTCTGAAGATACTTTAACTCCCCCTCAGCCTGCAGGACTACACAGGCTCCTATAGCATCAGCAGGAAGCTAAGTAAGATGCTTCTCTTAAAGAGATGGGAAGAACAAGCAGTAACACCAACCCTCATCACTTCAGCAGTCCAGGATTTAAGCCGATTTCTACCAGACTGGCTGCTTTTCTTCCCTGACCCTGCCAGGACAGGGTGGTCTTTTAGATACGGACACAAAGTCCCCAGCTCCAGGAAAGACTGAGTCAGAGAGCAATTCCTATGAGAAAAGAGATCCTAGTAAAGGAGAACAATAGAAAATTGTAAATGCAACCTCTTCCTTCAAGAACACAAAGAATGTAGCAAAGTTAGAGGACAGAAAGCATGAAACATGCAGTGATCCTGAGAGAAAGATTAACAGAGTTACCTGTGTATGGAGGATAAAGTCCAGATGAAATTTGGAAATGAGATAGCAGCAGCTGTGCTGTTAAATGAATGATTTGCTAAACTGTATGAAGTGCTTAATGCTTGAAACAAGCACTTCCTTTTACAGATAAAGTTACAGGCCAGAAGTTCAAAAGTGGTTTAGGGCAAAATAAACCACTTGGTTGCATTTTGAGCAGCTAGACTCCAAGTATTCAAGCCATTCATTCTTGTTCTGAAATGAGTATTCGTCTAGGCATCACTAGAGCCAATCCATTTCAAAACAGAAAACACTGGAGCTGCTTAACAGCCAATACAAAACATACAGTGTACCATATGAAATTAAATTACAGGCTACTATAAAGATAACTAAACAGAGACAGCAAGATGATGATAAATGACCTTTCCAAGATTTGCTGCAATGCATTTTGACCATGTCTGTCAGCATAACAGATGAAAGTTGACCATAACCATTAACCCAGAGTGACTGTTAGAGAAAACTTTGCTGGCACTGTTTGAGGAAGAGCATCACTTGTGAGAATTAGGGCTGAGTGCTCTGATATCACACCAGTCACAATATCTCGTTATTCCAGCTCCCCACGTGCCTTGTAATGGAAACTGTCGCACTCCCCTCCCCCTCAGACATCGTTACAGCACAAGTTAGAGACACACGTCAGCACTTTATCTGAGCTTCATCAGTGCTAACTACTTTAAGTGTCAGCAAGAAAGCCACCAAGCTGCTGTTATAGGAAACCCTTTTTCTTTTTTTTAATTGCACAAGTCATTAAACTCAGATGATTGTCTTTGAAGATGTATGTATCAAAACAGCACAAGGCCACCCGTCTAAGCAGCAGACCTACTTGTTACCCAATCAAAAACACGATGCTGCATCACATTAACCCCTAGTTTTGTTCAAGTGTCCATTAGTAATTCCCCTTTCCTCACAGATTTATCACTTCACATGAACAAGTCCATTTTGATTTGCTACAATAGCCCAACTTGTAGCCATACAGATTACTACTATTAGCAGACAGCCATCACAGAATTACAGGGGTTGGAGACACTTAAAAACAATTTGTCTTTTGCCAATGATATTTTGTCCACTAAATATTATTTTAAAACCTGATTGCCAGGAGAATTATAATTTTAGTTTCACCCAGAAAGCAGCAAAGATCTACATTCAGTAAGCAGGCAGCAAGCTTGCAAAGCATTCACTGCTTTATTGCCAAGCGCACCTTGCATGTTGCCAGCAAAATAAAATGAACTGTCTGGGCCATCAGTAATCATAATACATCCATGTAGTTAAAGAGCAGTCACATCTATTCTCTTCTTGTAAAACACAGGCTCCACTCCCCTTGATAGCCCTAATAAGCCTTTTCTGTCTCAGTTGCAATTAGAATTTATCTTCCTTTGAAGTACAATTCTGGACACTCACTTCTCATTCATTATGAGCTTTTCCAGGACCATTTAAGACTCTAATATCTCTCTCTGCCCTCAAGCAGCATAGGATCGCATTTCCTTCCCCTGCAGAGGAATAGAGATCGCAGCTGATAACCTGTCACAGGACCTCTTACCACACAATATTCAGTCATAAACTGATCACCTCTAACCCTCAGCAAAATTGTCGTTATCAATCTCTACATCTTGTACTTCATTCAGTACAGTTTAATTCCATTTCTATTACAGACAAGATGTATGATGGAGAACTGGCTTATGCCTTCCTCCAGAGGAATGATACCTCCAGCAACCAGAGCATTTGGTGGTCCTGCCCAGTAGTATACAAAAATAAGAATGAACTACAGGACACAAGGAACTCTACTGATACATATTTCCAGACAATTAAAAGTATATCACTTTACCTGCCAGGAAATACGTTTTCTTCAGAACATTTTTACTCACATCAATAACAAGTCAATCAATTTACATACTCTGTCTACTTGAACTGAGTGGCAATCTGGGGCTTTGCACCTGGTCACAACATAGAACAGCTGGAAAATAATTCTGCAGCACCACTAGAAATTTAAAACATTTTTATTCTTCCCTTTCCAGAGTAAAGTTTTGCTTTTGAGAGTTTTGCATATACTCTGAAGCATAAGAGGACCAACTTCTTATTCTCTGCTGATGGCAGACAGACCTCACTACACAGCATTTGCTCCTGCAGGCAGCCTGAATTGTGCACAAAGCCAAGTGCTAAGCAGAACAGATTGCTTCTGTTGCTGACGTGTCCTGTGCCAGATGTTTTAAGATGCACAAATACATTAAAAGTTAAGATTAACCCTAGTGAGCCAGACAAGGCAACTTGCTTATAAGCAAAAAGCCAGAGCCAAGACAGCCATTTTCTCAGTGCTTTGTGTAGATTGAAAAGTATCTTCTTTTATTTTATCCAGTGACTGCTAGGAGTGTCAGGAAAGATTTGTACAGGTTTGGTAGAAATTCATAATATTCAGCACTGTAGTCAAAAGCTGCTATAATAACCCTTTAAGTGAAAGCACTCGAACAAGCATGACTGCATGACTGACAGTCTGAAGTATTCCCTACCCATACCCAAAAAACACATCTCGGCTTTTCATTGGATGATATTTACAGACAGTGACTTAATTGAAAACTAACCAAACTAGAAAACTACATGCCAAACAAAAAACCTCATTTTAATTCAGGTTAATAAAATGCTGCTGCAGGGGTGCTGTAAGTGATGGGAGTGATTTTCCTGCAGCTGATGTCACAAGATCTCTCTTTCAAAGAGACAGCTAGTTAAATTATTCACCCACCCCTAACCTCTGTGAGTACACACAGAAGAGAATCCAGAAATCACAAGCCAGGACCCCAGAGGGCATGCTGACCTCTTGCCTTACTCTGACCTACTTCACTGTGGGTTTAGCAATTTCTTCTGTACTGAAATATAAGAGGTCAAAGGATGAGTGAGGCTGAATCTTTTCCCATGTTCCCAAAACAACCTAGGATAACTCTTGTTCCTTCTCTGTCCAGGACTGGGTGCAACAGATGCTTTATCCAACATGCAGCAAAGTCCAGGCAGTTAGCACCTGAAAGTGACTGCCCAATATCTAAGGGCATCACAGCAGAAATTCTTATTCCTCTTCTTTTGGAGAATCAAAGCTCTGAAAATTTTAAACTGTTCATGACACAGTTAAAGCAAAAAATGAGAAGAACTCCAAAACATTTATATTGCACATTAAATCCTGTTAAATCCTAGCAGAGCTTTAGAGACCTTGAAATTCTTCCACAACTGCCTGCTCTAAACAGCAGCCCTGTCTTCTCCAAAGGAGAAAAAAGGAACAAACTGCTGAAGATATCTATAGATCTACTTTGCATACAATACGTTTTCTGCTGACTTCAGTATAAAATTTCTTTCCATCTCTGCACTTCTCTCAAGGAAACCCCAGGCTACCCCACAAAAAAAAAAAAAAACACCACCAAAAACATGCCACTTTTAGGTCCAAAAAAAGATCTCAGTTTCTTGAGTTTGTAGCAAAGCTTACTTTGTGCAGCTGTACCAAGAACTTTCAGAGTGATAAGAGTGTTGGTGAGTTTTGCTATAATATATAAACCCATTACTCCATTTTTCCAGTATATGGTGGCATGTTTATTATGGCTCCTACAAATGTCATGTCCAGGGACTAAAATGCTTTTCGTCACATCATCTCAAATCTCTCCAATAAAAAAAAACAACACAGTTCTTACTTAGGGATTAGTCCGCAACAACAGAATTATGACCAAGGTAGTTACTTTTATTGAGTACATTCCCATATACCCTCTACCTGGACCACTGAAAATATAATTGGTGCCACTCTGCCGGGCTGAACTCCCTGCAGTATTACTGACAGTGAAGAAAAAAAAAGTCAATCATGAATCTTTAAGCTGTTACTCTTGCATCATCACAATGGAGTATGCTACTTGTTTTTTCCTCTTCCTTATCACACCACAAAAAAGCTACCAGCTTTTCCACAACAGTATCTTTACAGATGATCCATCTTTTAGCCTGCCTTTTGTCACCTCTTCTCCAGCCTCCCCTTGTTATGTTCACCTCTACTGCCCAGTCATTTGAATATGCTGCCAAGCTTACACTAATTCTCCTTGTGTAATGGATAACACATGAAAGAAAGACAGAATCCCATTAAGCAATTTAGTAAGAAGCTATGCAAATAAGAGAACACATCGCCCTTGTTAGTACATGACAACAGTCTCATAACAATGTGTTATAAACCACTTCCATTGCTTGAGAGGCAGCTCTAATTTTAACAGGTCGACTCTCCAAAATGTATTCTAACTACAGATGGTGTATTCACTAAAAAGTTTAAATTTAAAGAATAAATGTTTTTCATTCAAAGTTCACTTGTGGAAAAGGTAAGATTCAATGACTTCACCCTGAACTTCAGTAGGCAATCTTTATGTGCAGGTAATGACAAATCTTCATGTTGCAACATGCAGCTTTGAGAGGGTGGCTTTTCATTTTAATGGTGGCTAAGGAAATAAAGTGTTTAAGTTCTGATGCACAAGGCTGAAATGCAATCTCATACATTTTCAGCATTGGCACACTGACCATGGTTGTGTACATTGGAGCTTTGAGACAGAAAGAATTTTACTATTTTAGTTACCCAGACAAACAATCAGTAGTTCAGCAGACGTTCCTTTCTAATTGATCTGTTCACATGACAAACGATGAACAACTCTTTTTGTTGGCATCTTAAGAAGTAGTTTCAAGATCTGAAGTGTTTGACAGAGCTGCTGGAACATTTGAAATTTTACTCTCTCGCTTTCCTAATTAACACACAAGTTCCAAATAGACAAGTTAACACTTTGCAATTAGGCAAAGGCAGCAACTATAGTTCTATTAAACAATTAAGTTTGAATTCCTCGTGTCTTTTCTTAAAACACATTTAGAAATGGATTTGATACTTTGGCACCAGTACTTGGAATTCATTGTGCTCTCACTCAAAATAGCTGAAAGTTTTAGAAAAGTCAAAAAGAATCGAGACACAGCAGCACACGCTCTCCTCATTCTGAAGGAACACAGTAACACTCCAAATGTAATGGAAAAGGAATTTGCCACCTGCCATTTCTAGCAAGATGAAGATAAACAATGTACATAAGCATACTATTTTATGCAGAAAATAATGTTGTGGTTGTAAGCAGAGAGAACTTTCTACCTTAAAAATGTTAGAAGAGGAAGAAAAAGCCTCAGTAGTTAATTTGAGTAAAACATGTCACGTGCCCAAATCAGAATGGAAACACTGAAGTGAGAGAAGACAAACTTTGAGACCTCTGGGAATTTAACATATTGACTCAAAATAGAGATGTCCCAACAACACAGATGAGGCCAACTATTCCATCAAGTAGTCCCTAGATTCACTATGAAATCTTTCAGCTGAATACTCATGTTTAAATACTGAAATATTTTAGTGTAGCTAATGTGGAACATTCATTACTTAAGTTATTGGTAAGCTTTATGTCTTAAATGCTGTTCTAAAAGGCCTACATTCATGATTCTTAACAGCTTCTAAAAGGTTAGAATGAACTTTTACTTACTTTTAATTTTACTAGTTATCTCCTAAATGTCTGCACGCTAACTGCCAAAAGCCATCAGTGTCTTTGGCCACAGATGTAGAAATGCAACAATTTGGAAGCCCATCTGAACATATCCCATATACATAACAACACTTAAACCGTAATTTAGGGATTCCCTTAACTTTCTAACTTGTAGCCAGAGAAATGAACTAAATAGTGCATGAATAGAGTACAATTTCTGCTGTTCAGGCATCAATCTTCAGTTTTTAAAGTCATACCACATTGTAAAAAGACCAAAACTCTGACCAGTTTAGTCACAAAAATATAGATTTGTAAGAAAACTCATGCAGTAATACATGCTAGAATTCTTGACATCTTTGAATATCTTGAACCTGGGCTCATGTCTTAGTTCGCAATGAAAAATGATTTTCTTTGTATAGATTTCAAATGTTTGTTTTATACATGGTTGTTCTATTTTTGCTCCTAATCCAAAACTTCACAGCAACTGGTAACAGGACAATATTTAAAGTTCCTAGTGCAAAAAATATTCGTGAAGGATGACAGTTCCTACTGGACACCTTCCTCTTCACCGAGCTCATTACAGCCTTCATATTCTCTTCAATTCTGCTGTAGAACACACTTTTGAAGTAGTTCTTCTTTCCCACAGTGTGGGAAATATTTACAAATGAATATAAACACAAAATTATATCTGAACAAGCATCAAAAGATTGGGAACATGGGTCAACATTCACTTCATTTGAAATCAGTCTGAGATGCTTATTGCTAGCTCTCACTCTTCAACGACCACAGCATCAAACCAAATCTTTCAACAGAGGTCATGTAGACGTAACAAGGAACCACAAGCAATCACACTCATACAGTCTGAATACCCCTTATTCAACTTTCATTCTTTGCTGATCATCACGTAAAAGTATGGTGCAGGACTGATTATCAACTTCAACCACCTGTGACAATGAAGAACCATGCATTCTGCCAGCACCACAAACCACTCCATAGTTGGTGTATTTATTCCTCCTAATTCTAGGAGACCTCGGTATCAACTCATGGATCATTTTGCCAATGTAGGAAGAAGAAAAAAAGCAAGAAAACCTCTTCTAATTTCTAGCTTAATTTAATTCAAAACCAGTGGAAATACAACCACTGATGCAGGAAATGGTACCAAACAAGAACATAAACTCCCTAAACTTCCTTGTTACAGCTTATCTGTGAGAAATGATGCAACCTTTCCCCACTAAGTCCTTCAAGGTGACCTTCAGTGCTCTATTTCATTGCTAATACATTCTATTTCATAGGCAGCCTGCTTATCTAGTATAAGAAACAATCTTTTGTTCATTTGTTAAGTCACAAGGACTTTTGCTTTTGTTGAGGGGAAAAAGAAAATGACAGTACTTGCCAAAACATACTCTAGTAATACAAAGCAGACGATCCTTCTGTTCCATTCAAATTTCAAGTAACTTGTTTCCAGTCAGCAACTGCACACAATTCCCAAACCCGGTTACATCACCTAGTTTGATAGTTATCAACTCTGCCAATAGTAGGACCCACTCAAGTTTGAAACGGCAACATGATGTAAGCCTCGCAAAAAAAAATTTGAGACCAGCTGTCAAACTTGGTCCATACTAGTTCTGCTGCATTATTTAATAGATATTAAATATGGAAGAAACAGCATTCATTTTTTTTTTAAAATTCAATTCTGTTTCAGAAGACAGTCAGGAGAGAGATCAAGCCTTACCTCTGGTTTACTGAGGCTGGATGACACCAGAGAACCTGATCCCACATCCAGGTCCCACTGTTTTCTTCCACTATTCTCTGGATCCAGTGCAGCAATTCGTCCATCCAAAGTGCTGATTATTACTAGAGATCTGCAAGTGGAAACATCCACAGTCAAAACCTCAGCAACAGGTAGTTGATCAGTTAGATGTCTTCTTAAGCTGGAATCCCACTGCATTAAGTATAAAACTATGTTGATATGTGCCACAAAACAGTATTTAATTTGACAGTTCTACCCTGATCAACAAGAAGAGAAAATAGAAGCCTGTCAATGGATATCAAACTAATTTATATGCTATAAGATGGTCTCAGAGTTCAGTTCCAGGGGGGATAGCTGATTTCTTGGTCCCACATGCATGTGTTACCACAACAATACTGGATGACATCTTCCTCTTTAAAGGTACTTATGTGAACTGTATAGATCCAATTGATTTCACTGAGATTTTTAACATGCCTTTTCAAATCAATCAAAATCAGAAATAATAAATCAAGTAAACCAGTATGTATTAAGTTAAGCCACAACTACGTTTCCAATGCTTCTGGATGTAACAAGTAAATCCTGGGGGAGATTTTAGTGTCTTAAAACAAAGTCTCACCCAAGACAAACACGTGACACCAGAAACCTCCAGCCACTACAGGCAACAAAAAGCAAGCGAATTGACTTATGCCACTTAAGCTTTAAGTAGCCTATCTGGAAACACGTGGTAACAGCAAGCTAGCTGCTGGTTTCTACAGTGTCTGAAGCTTATCAATTCTCCTACGTTGTAGCACAATTAGAACAAGCAATTCTGATCAGGCCAGAATTCAAGCAGTAATTAAAAACAAACAAAATACATACACACACCAACACAACTCGCAGGCAGTGAATGACCAGAGCTAAAACACTGACAAAGCATTTTTGAACTGTCTTTTTATCTCCTTGAAACTTCTTGTGCTTTGATCAGAAAAAGCCAAGAATGTGTAGGCAGTTTTGGCTTGCTGCAAGCTCACCGACTTTAAAGGCAGTGGGAGTAGAGTCTGATCTCTTTACAGACAGCGTGTACTGAGGGCAGCAGGATTTAGTGACCCAGAAGGACTTTTTATAGACACTGGTTTCAATGAGAATGAGGAACTGTGCAAATAAGCCTGGTAGGCAGGCTGGAACATGGGTGGGAGGGGGTGGAAATCCTCACACAGGTAAGTACAGAAACAACTAAATACATCTTCAACCTGCAGCAAAAATAATTGCAGCCCTTATTTCCAAAGGCGGCCAAGCAACACATTCTTCCACAAGCTTCTTAGTTTAAGAAAAGTGTCAGGTGTGCAAATATTTGAACAGTGCAATACGTATGTTTTTATAAACTGAGTACATGTAATTATTCCAACCGTGCAGAAATCAAGATTGGGTTAATAATAAACCGGACTACAGGAGACTATTCTCATGCAGTGTAAACAAGTGCTCAGACATTAAAGGCCTTGGACGCACATTTAACAGAATCTGATTGTTTTACAGTAAAACAATTCATTCGAAGCCCTCTGGCGCTACATAAAAACATTATTCCAAGTGCATCTATTTAAATGTTATACTGAGCTAGCTGAGAAGTTGGTTATGAAAAAAAAGGCAGAAACCTAGCTGGAGTGGAAATAAGCTCGGCAGGTAGAAAAGATAGATTCTAACATCACAGGGCGATATGCCTCCTTGCCAGCTCATTTTTCTTTATCTAACCCTTCCTGCTTCCATTAAACCTAAGTAAGGAATATTTTATGCTTTTGTGTCTTTTCATATGATCTCTCCTCACCAGATGCAAATATCAGCCTTCCCCCAAGAGCCCTCATTGTTGAAGCCTCGCCACCCAATGTGGCAGTTTTTGAATTTGCACCCACATCATGACCTCAGATAAATCATAATGTAACTGCAGCTAAGTTTTAAGTTTAGTCCATTAAGAAATGAAAAACTAAAAAACGTCTTCAGAGCGAACATTTGTACCAACAGCGCACACTTCTTGATTAAACTAGTTCAGTCAAGGGCTACCATGTACTCTAAAATCCCCCAACACTTTCTAGGTGCTGCAGCACTCTTTATTAGCTCCATCACCTAACAGCTGGAAAATGGACTTTGTTTCCCAAACTCCGCCTACTGAACAAACACTGTGATGAGACAGGACCAGGACCAAGCCATCTCTATCTCGCAGTCCCAATCTTGCACTTGGCTAACCTAAGAATTCATCTGCGTGCAAGAGAAATATGTGTTTCTCTTTGCTTTTTTTCAAGGAGCAACTCACTTTAAATGAAACAGTCATGATTCTGGTCCTATCTTCACTTTGCTTTTCAACAGCATTCCTGCATGTCACAAAAAACACACTAACAACTCCTAGTTCTCGTAATAAAATCCTTAGTTACTGCATTTTTCTATAAATTAAAATCTAAATACCTATTCTCTCCATCTCTGATCAACTCCAGTGAGTTAAAATCCTGTCACTTGAACTTTAATTGGTTTAGTATTTCTAATTCATCTACATGTGCCCTGTCTACATTGATGCTTGTGTTACACTTTCTCACTGCCAGATTTTCTAAGTCCATCTCCTTTCTCTGTGAGATTCCATTGCTTATTGCTTTGAGTACTGAAAGCATGAAGTGGTGACAGGAAGAAAAAAGATTTTTTCCAACTTTCAGGTGTTCTGATCAAGCAGTAGATTAATAGTCTAAATCAATCTAGGTGGCTTCTTCAAGAAACTACTTCACTCAGAGTTTAGAAATGGGTAAGTCACTTCCCTTCTGCCGCCCCACTGTGCTATCTTAAGTTTACTGTAGGATATAATGCCAAATCCTTACATCAGTAGCATATGGTTAAGAAAATGAAGTTTCATTCTAGGTTAAAAAGATTGTTTTAATCATCTTTTTGCAAGCTGTTGCTGGTTGAAGTTACAGTATTCAGTCATTGACGTGAAGTTGAAAGAGCATTAGAGGATCGTTAAGGTTGAAAAAGACCTCTAAGATCATCTAGTCCAACCCTAATCCATCCCCACCATGCCCACTAACCACATCCCTCAGTGCCACATCTCCACAATTCTTGAGCTCCTCCAGAGATTGTGACCCCATCACCTCCCTAGGCAGCCTGTGCCAATGCATTACCACTCTTTCTGAGAAGAAATTTTTCCTAATATCCAACCTGAAATAACAGAATTCTTGATTCCAGCACACATCAACCAGCCTCCTGATAAACAAACATCAGTAAAAAGACACTCATGTCCTCTCACCTTGTCTCTAGCTAGAGCTCCAGAGCACATTATGAATCAGGTAATGAAGGAGGAGAAAATCCCTCCTGGGTCTTTACAGACCAGGCCAGCAAAAGGACTAAGACAACAGACCAGTACACCAGTGCATACAAAGATAAGATAATCACAGCAGCTGACAGACTGTGCTAACACTATATAGTCCAATTTCACTTTCCAATATTAAAAAACATCTGAACATACTTCCCCCTCAAACACACCACATCCAGAAATAGTCTCTTTAATTAACTGAAGATCTGTTTTCTTACCATTTCCTCTCCGCTTTCACTAATTTGTCATTAAAGTTACAATGTTCCCTCTTAAAACTACGCAAGAGACTATTAAAGACTAAGTCATACATTTATAAAAGGCCTCTCCCGGGACTCATAGCCACTAGCTACATCCCATGAAGAGCACAGAAGTCTTTGAGATCAGGTGGCCTGAACTCAGCTCTGCTCTACTTCACATAAGCAAGGTCTCATCTACCTACAAACAGAAGAAAAGGGCCAAGACATAAAAGGAAGATGTCAACAGGACAGAGGAACACTGGTTTGGCCTGTCCACACACTCTCACTGTACAAAAGAATTGCATCCAGGAATGAGTTATTTTTGTTACTAAAAGAAAGCAGAACATATCACTGCTTAAGTACAATATTTACTACTATTCTTGCTTCACTTGGAAAAAACACAATCCTAATTTTGGACTCAAAAGCCATTTGTGGCATGGCAAGTACAGCTATTTGACAAACTCTGAATGTCTACTCCAACTTCAAAACTGCATGTCTGTAAGCAAAGAGCAAGGTAAGCCACCAATCATCACATTTACTTTCTTCTAGGAAAGAGAAATTCCTCAAAACCACAGTTACATTTATTTGCCTACAGGGAAAACAGTTTAGAGTGAGTTTTTTTTCCAGCCCGTACTAACTCCTCATTGCATTACATGGATACTTTGTAGCTGAAGAACAAGTAGCTGAGGGGAGTAGACATCTCACAAATACAAATGGAAAAAAAGAAAGAAATGCAGGCAAATACTATGGCCCCATCATTTGACGACAGCAAATCTATTCCAGTGTGCTGATCAATGAGAGAATCCCTACATTTAATCTTAGGCTTAAATTGTCAGATTGAATATCCTTGGTGCACCCCCATTTAACTCCATAGATATAAACCAGAAAAAAATATTTCTAAGTACTTTCTGATGCTAAATAGATTAAGGTCATATTAAAAATTAAGTACAGCAGAGCTGTAGTAAAGCAGCCAAGATTTTGATGGTTTGGCATACAAATGGATGCTTCTGTTGCTAACAGGCAAATAGGTTTGCTTTACACAAAACAGGACGCAAAGTTACCAGCTTGAGTGAACCAACAGAAAGCTCCGTGCTTTTCATTTTTAGAATTGGTTCTCAAACATAGGAAGCATTAAGTCATGCCCTTCTTCCTTTGACTCTCTCTGTGGTTTATCACCTCATCTGCTCTCAGCCAATTCCCGAGCAGACAACGAACAGCCCAGTAACGCTGCCACTCTTGAGTCATTCATTAAAACCACCCCTCCGCCGCAGCTTTTCGTTGCCTGTGGTTATGAAGCGTTCCCTTTCCCCGTGCGGCACTCCGAAAGTTGGCCATGGGGCAATCTGTCCCGCGCGCTTCTTCTCCCTCCCAGCCCACAATGAGAGGCAATGAGATAAAGGGGGAGAGCACGGCCCCAGGGCAGGACCAGGCCGCGCTGCCCTCACCCCGAGCCCACCCCGACCCCCTTCGCAGAGCTCCAGGCCCACCTGCCGCCACTCCGGGCTTCCCCGCTGCCCTCCGCCTCCTGCTCGCCGAGCGGCGCGGCGGCCACGTCGTCCTCCACTGTCACATCGGCGGAACCGGCCGGCAGAGCGGCGGCTGCCGCCCCCAGCCCGAAAGCTGCCTCCACCACCGCGGCATCGCCCTGCGGAGCTTCCTCAGCGCCCGCCGCCGTTCCCAACAAGACGAGAACCGTGAGGGCGGCCAGAGCGCTGCGGCACCGCGGGCCCCGCATGGAGGGGCCCCGCCTCAAGGCAGCCGTTAGGGCATGAACGCTACCAACGTCGCAAACGCCGCTGCGAAATGGGCGCCCGGCGCCCCGCCCGTCCGCCACGTACCGGCACCGCCGCCGCCGCCGCCCGGCCCCTCACGGCGAAGAGCGAGCCCATTGGCCCGCCGACACGTCACTCCGCTCGCCGCTTCTCTCCCATTGGCGCAGCTGAGGAACAGGGAGGGAGGAAGAGGTGTTTGTCAACAGAGCCGCCGGGCCAATCGGATTCACGCCGCTCTCTCCCCTCCCTGTCAACTCGCAACCAATCGAAAGCGCATGATTCACCGAGCTGCTCGCGGATTGGCGGAGCCGGCGCGCCACACGTGTTGCTGACTGGAGAGCCGGGCTGCGCGGCCCCGCCTCTTCCCGGCCGGCCCTCCGCCGGGCTGGAGACGTGGCTCTTTTACCGTGTCGGCTGGGCGGGGACAGCGGCGCGCGCAACTCGGAAAGCGAGGCCGGGAGCGGGCGGGGCAGAGAGCGCCCCGCGCGGGCGCGATGGAAGGGCGGTCGGGAAGGAGGGGGCGCTCTGCGTGAGGGGAGGGCTCCGTGAAGAGAAGCGCTGCGTGAGGCTCCCGTAGCGGCCGTGCTCTGTCCCGTTTGTGTTACCTCAAGTACTTTCTCCAGCCAAGCAGCTTGTTCTCGTGGCGATAGCACTCATCCTGGCGGCAGCCCGTTACGAGCGGCCGTATTCACGGATATATAACCAGTTCTAAGGAACGCTTATGTGGCCAGTGTCTAATAGATGCCTAACTGATGTCGTATTACACTGCTTTTTCATTAGCGTATGCTGTTTCAAGCAGAAAATACTTGAAAAGTGTCGCTTATCGCTTTATAATTGAGCCACGCACCATTTTTCAGTACCTGGTCAGCAGTTCTTACTCCACGTTACTGTTTATCACACCACTGCCCTTGCTGAGGGCACGCGCCGTACGGGCACTCCCATTGCTTCCTGGAATCTCCCCTGGTCTTCCTGGGCTCGCTGAGGAGGAACACAAAGGACCCTGGCCCGCAGTTATCCCTGAAAGATGGCGGAGCTTTGCTGGTTACTAATGGACGAAATTCACCGCATCGTTGTTAAGTAATTCACCCACATATCCTCCTGCTTCTTCACAAGCGTAGATCATAAATGTTCAGTGAACGCTTCTGCATCACTATTGACATTTTAATGGTGTTCCTCCAGTTATGTGCCTGTATGAGAGTTTTCTGGGATTCTTGCTGCGCGCAGCCTTGCCAGCTATGGATTTCCACTGATGTGCTTCACTTCCAATAACTGCTCTGCTTACCATCACTTCTCATTTAAAGCAACGCTTTTTATTTCCTCCGTTTTGGCTGTTTATCTCCAGCCTGCTAATAAAACTGGAACGGCCAGGGTGTTTTCTTTCTTGATTTCACAGTTATGGTCCCTTGGCCACTCAGACGAACTCCTTTTTTTTTTTCTCCTGAAGATCTTCTAATTGTCTTTTATACACTCCTTTATAGATTGGACACCAAATCTTAGTATTGTGCCATGCTTTTTGCTGTAACTTATTTCTTTTCCTACTAGTTTTTCCAGCTACTTAGAAGCAAATACTCAATAACCCATTGCAAGCTGCAGGATATCTCCATACTTCACTAGGCCAGCACTTCTACCTTTGTGCTGGTTCTTGAAGGTTTATGACGCTTAAGGCGGTAACAGCCTTGTGTAAGTGTCCCTACCACACCCACATGTATTAACTCATTGCCATGTATTTCTTCCCACCCCCCTGTCCCAAATCAGCAGTCTGCCCATTGCTGCCTTTTGTTTTTGGGGGCTCCAACAGTTTTCAAGTGAGTCTTCCTAGATTCCCCTTTACCACTTCAGCATAAGGAGTAACAACCATAATCTGAAAGCTATCACTTTTCTGTTTTGGAAATGTGTTTCTCTGATAGACTGAAAATCTTATTCAGAAATCCTTAAGCCAAACACTGCAATACAGCAGCACAATTTTCTCTGTGTTAAAAACTTGTGTCAACAAACCCAAACTTCCTGCTTTTTGCAAAGCATGACTCACATGCTGTTTTCTCTGAGTGACATAAGAGATCTATTTCAATCATATGACAATAACTTAAAATCCAACCAGCCGTTTATCTGGAAATCAAAGCCTGCATTTGCAGGGCAGATGGATGTTAATAGGAATGACGTTTTACCTAACTCCACTGAAGAACTGCCTGCTTTTCTTGATTAACTTGCTCTCAGAGCATGGAGACACAGCAATGAAAGCTCAGCATGCCACCTCGTGGCTGCCCTGCACCAAGGGCCATTAGTAGTCTGCAGAGTGATAGTTGATAGCCTATTTCTCCCAGAAAGGCTCAGAGCCTCAAAAAGATGCATTTACTGTAATTAGTGAATCACCACTTCTGCTGATATCTTCTCATAAGCAGAATAGAATCAAGCACCAGGTCAAACCAGAGATGAGAAGTGAAGTACGTGTTACATAGAAGAAATGCCTCTGAACTGGAGTTTACAGGATAAAAAATTAGGAAGAATATATTTGCTGGAACGTGACTGGAGGAACCGGCTTGGAGAGCTACTGCCAACCAGAATAGGAGTTTCTCTGGAAAGATGAGTTAGATGTGCTTTAAAATGCTCAGTCTTCCACTTGGTTTCTCTAGTATGTTGGTGAAGTTTCACCTTCATAGGTCTTGCTGTCTTTTTTTGCTGTTTCATGCCATGTATCAAATAAGCAAGACACACAGCTAACCTGACACTCAGAGGCTGCTGTGCCTCCACTAGGATTTCACTCAAGTTAGTATGCATTTTGCAGTAGCTTTAAGCAAGGCTTAGTCTGCCACAGCCTTCCCACTGCCAACTGGCTGCTCTTGCTCCCTTCTTCATACAGGCACAAGGTCAGGAAAACTGACTTTTAGTTGTTTTATTGTTCAGAAAAAAAACAGCTTCCTGCCAACGTGTGGAAGTAGCAGGAACACTTGGCAAGGGGTAGACTGGAGGGTGGGAACACTTCTTTTGGGGGACAGTGCTTAGCCAGAGCAACTTAAGCTAGTTGTAACATTCCCATTCGGAGTTGTTATATGTTAAGTTTGACTGAGCCGGTTCAACCTCACCTACCTGCTCTTGTTGCCTTTGTGGCAAGGTGAATCAGTTCAGCACAGGGTCAGAGGCATGCCAGAGCCAGTGCAATCTGTATACCCAGGACCAGAGTGTATGGTGGGTGAAGGGACTCAAGAGCAGAATCTTCCCTTTTTGTCAACAGCAAGCTGTTATCTCGGCTACTGTGTAATTTCCTAACATGTAATTTCAGTCTCAGAGGCAGGATTCAGCGCCTGGAATCATGCAGCCGCTCTCCCAGCCTGGTAGTCCATGCTTCTCTGCTCTTCAGTGTGGCATTTTGCTGGGGTTAACATCCTGTTTGACAAGGAAAACGTCTGTTTAAACAAAGCAGGTTCAAGCATCTCCCTCTGTACTGAGGCAGAGATGAGAGTTGGCTCCCAGAGAGGCTTTGACAAGGGACAAACACGGGCTTGTACAGAATAACTTTGAGCCTTTTGCAGATAGAGCTGGTTGTCACTCGACTTAAGGGAAATCCATTTCTCGAAGTGCTCTCTTTTTGTGCATAAGCAATTCTCAGCACACCATACATTAAATATCCTGGGAAAGATCTGTAACTGGGCAATTTGGATAAAATGACCACAGAAAGCAGCATTATTTGGCAGTGGAAATGTCTGCGTTCCTCCACGCACATGCACACATTGCAGGGTGTGTTTCATCCCAAAGTGGGATTTGAGAGGTGCCAGCGTCAATGTAAAATCTCCAGCAACTTTCTCATTTCAGGCAAAAATCAAACATTTAGGATACTGAAAGGAATAGTACCCAAACCAGTCACCTTGTTTATAACATTAAGGCAGCGTGGAAGAACATGGTATCGATTCTTTCTGAACTATACATTTCACTACATGTGTGTATTGGCACTTCTAATGTGTAGCTTGCAGGAAAGTTCACTGCCAGCTAACAGAAATCTCCAAACCACCCTGTGGCAGTCACATGCCCTTAACAGCGAGTCACCTGCTCTGTACAGAAAGGTAAGGCCTTAACTCACTCAGATAAGCCTGAGTAATGATAATAGAGTCTTTGTTGAAAGAACACCCCATTGTTCAAAGACTGGTGTGCCAGCCCAGGGAAAACAAAAGGAAACGTTTCTAGCCTTCAAAAATCACAGCAGAATCGGAGAGGTTGGCAACAAAACAAGTCAGTCACGCATAGACTTTTCTTTAAAAAGTCAACAGCAGCTTTTCTGTTGTGCAAATAAAAAACCGATCGTTCTCATTGTGGTCTGACCTTGTACCTGCAACTCCCATCAGCCTCAGTGGGATTGCAGCCTAGAAAAGGTTTTTTTTTTTTTACTGAGATGCCTGTGCGTGGTCTTAACTCGGCTGCCGGGTTTGAAAACACTGTTGTAGATGCATTTGAAGGTTGATCTGCATCCCTGATATGTTCTCAGGACCAGTTTCAGCAGCTGCCAGCCAGAAAAAAGGAGGTTTATGTGCTCCCTGAAAGAAGACCTCCATCAGATTTTATACTGTCTTGTGAGTTCTGCTTGGTAACTGCATATCAGAAGTTTTTTAAGATAAGGGCGGTGAGGCACTGGCACAGGTTGCCCAGAGAGGTGGTCCCAGCCCCGGAGACACTCAGGGTCAGGCTGGATGGGGCTCTGAGCACCTGATGGAGCTGTAGGTGTCCCCGTTCATTGCAGGGGGTTGGACTCGATGGCCTCTAAAGGACCCTTCCAACATTCCTCCCTATCTCTCCTGTAGGCCCTTTTAGGTACTGGAAGGCCACACTGAAGTCTCACCAGCACCTTCTCTCCTTGAGGCTGAACATCCTCAGCCCTCAGCCTGTCTCCATAGCAGAGGTACTCAATCCTCTGCGCATTCTTATGCCCTTCTCTGGATCCTTTCCAGCGTCTCCAGGTCCTTCTGGCGCTGGGGGCCGAGGGAAAATACTTCCGTGCGCCCTGCAGGAGAGCCCCAACCCTCCATCCGCAGTGGCAAACCGCGGTACAGATGCGGTGCGGTGCGGTGCGGTGCCGTGCCGTGCCGCGCTCGGTCATGCATTGTGGGAGCTGTAGTTCGCGGCTTGCCGCACTACAAGTCCCAGCCGCCCGAAGGAAGAGGAGGAGGAGAACGGCGAGAAGGAGGAGGAGGAGGAAGGGAGCCGGTTCGGCCCAGGCCTGCAGCCCGTACGGGAGAGCCCCCCGGGGGCGGGCCGCGGCGGCATGCGGCTCCCCGTCCGGCTCGGCCCGCTCCGCAGCACGCCCCTGGCTGCCCGGCCGCCGGGGAGGGGCAGGGCCAGGGCCAGGGCCGGCGGGCGGAGAGCTTTCAGCCGCGGGCGGCCCGGCGGCACCATGGCAGAGGAGGCGAAGAGGCTGGCAGCCTGCGCGGCGGTGGACAAACACGTCCAGGTGAGGCAGCCGGGGCTTCTCATCCCCTGTCCTCCCTGCTTCGCTGTGGGGCACCCCGAGCTGGGAGCCATGTCTCCTAACTTTCCCTACTGCTGGACACCACTGCTGCGAGCTGGGCTGTGGGAAAAGCTCGAGCTAACGCGCCTGTCCCAAAGCTTGGGGTGCTCTGAGCTCTGATCAGGGGTGTTCCCAGCTATCTGCCGGGTTGTAATCGCCCCCTCTGTGCTCAGGTAGGGCTGGAGCTGAGCAGGCGGATGGTGAGCGTTTGGAGGGTCAATGGTTAAAGTTGAGCGGTTGGTTTATCGCAATGTTTGCTGTGCAAGCTGTGTTGCAACAGCAGTGATGAAAGGGTGTCAGGGCGCTGGCAAGGAGCCCAATGTGAACATTTAGAGGAAAAAACTCTTTTGCTTCCTGCTGCCCCCAGACCCAGTTGCCATTAGGCTCCATGTGTCCCATAAACTTTTCACTTATTTTACAGCCTGTCCTTCCACCCGTGCTCTCCAAAGCTGTCTGGGGCAGTGGGAGCCTGGTGTGCATCAGCTTCTGGCTGAAAGCAAACCCTGGAATTGTTGTGTTTTGGGTTTTGCAGCAGGATGCGACTCCTAAGTCTGGGCTTTTTTGTTATTTTATGGTGAAGCGAACTTATGGTGCTGTTTCTGTCTGCATCCCAACTGATTAAAGTTGAGGGTCTGGCTAATGATTCAGTAAAATAGACAACAGTAGGAGTAACATTGCAATATTTGCTCTGTGAGTTGGTATGAAGCAATGGTGGAGAAGCAAGTTTGGAGTCCTCACTGAACAGCTGGATACTGTCAGCTATTGCAGGAAATCTGTCTCTTCGGCTTCTATCGGGACGGTGCAGCTGCTTTTTGCAGCAGCTTTGTGCTTGGCCGTTGTTATCACTGTTAGCAGAAGGAGCTGTATAATCTTCAAAAGTGCAGACTTCAAAAATGCAGCTGCAGACTCCATGTGGAAAGTGCTGCTGTGTTCAGGCTTAGTTGTGCAGGACAAGTCTCACCTGCTCAACTCCAGTGTTGGGGCTGCTATCCTTGCTCGCACCCATCCCAAAGAGCAGCTCCTTGGGCAGCCCATGTCAGAACCTCTGAGCAACTGGGGGGATTAGCAGAGGAAAGCTTTTTGTCTCTTTCTTTTTTCTTTTTAATTTAAGATAGATATGACTGCCACAGTGGACTGAAGATACCTAAGAGGAAAATGAGACTCTCACTGTCCCTTTAGGGCACTCAAGAAGCTGTCCCAGCCCTTGGAGTTGAGGACAAGGAGACTAAACTGCCTCATGCGTGGCCAAAACAAGCCTTGCTCCCCCCTTGCAGCTGCTGTGTTGGGCTCTGGCAGGTGAAACCTAGAAACACCGGGAGCTATAGGGTTTCTCTTCTGCTGTAGTGCTGCTGGCAGTATTGCAAGCATACGGCTGTGACCCATTGCTTTCCCCTTTTGCAGAGTCACGGTGGTTAGGAAAGGCTGGAGCTGTTGTGTGCTGGGTTTCTGAGAACTGTTTTATTTTTTCTAAGCTTTCAACATGCAGAAGAGAGGGAAATCATTAATCCTGGGGGACTGCAATGCCTTGAACCCCACCTTTCCAGGCAGGCTCACATCCCAGTAACATTTCAGCTGATTCAAAAGCTGTAGATGTGGTATTGTCCACAACTTGTTGCACACTGAGGATAGTTCCTGAGCTGCTTAATGTCCAAGAAGTGACACTCAGCAGCTCTGTGCCTGCATCTCCAGCTGGGTTGAAATTGAGCATCTGAAGTCTCTGTAGTGATATTATACCTCCTTAAGTCAATTTCAGCTTTGGATCCCATCCAAAGAAGAGGCAATTACACTGAAAATGAGTGTGCAAGAGGCTGCAGGTAGCTCTGGCTGGATGGGAGGTTGAGAGGATAATAACCGCAGACTTATATAGACCATCCTCTTGAAAGGTAATAAATCCTTGCACCCTCAGCCTGTGGCATGCTTTAGAAGCATGACTGTGTTGTGGATGAGGCCACAGTGATCTGTAAGCCAGACCAGAAGCAGAGAAAGCCCAGGGCTAAGCTGTGATCCTCTCCAGCACACGCTGCCAAGCTCACCTATCTTTCAAGTGTCACTGGACTCTCTTGCAGCCAATTATATGCTTCTAGAGGATGGTGTTTATTATCCTCTAGGAACTGCTGCTCTCCTCTTTGCTTCTGTACTGTTTACTAACAATACTGTTGGCAACAACCCGGCACTATTACTGCGGCTTCTTCGGGAGATGTTATCTTGAGGTTGTTTCAGCTTTTTCCTCTGCGGGTTGTGTGAAGCTCCTGGCTTTCCGGCAGGAGCAGCTGGATGGAGTGCTGTGTTGCCTGCCGTTGTGCCGCAGAGCTGATGGTTTCCTATTGCCTGCTTTCAAAAGGAAAAGGCTTGTTCCGTGCCAGGGCTGGGGCTTGTTTCAAAGCTGCTTCTGGCTAACAGCACTCAGAGGCTGAGCTGCCAGTTCCTGTGCAAGCGTGGTGATGTGGAAGTTGTAGAAGTGTTTCTCAGTCTTCTTTCTCCTCTGCACTGGGTTTTTGTGGGGGAGGAAAAGCCCTGCTTTCTTTTGACTGACCTCATCACAGTCCCTCAAGGATTAGTTGGAATCCAAACTCTGATGTGCTGGTGCTGAGGCTGCCAGTAACCAGCAGTGAGCATACAATGAACACCTCAAGAGCCAGAGCACAATGATGCTTAGTGACCACGTGTCCTTTAAGGAGTGGGTGAGTTGCTTAAAGTCTCGCAGCTACCCTCTCCTAGAGCAAACAGCAGCCCTGTCGTGCGGGAGAGAGTTCCTTTCTGTCTCTGAAGCATGCTAACACGCTGTGTCTCCTTGCATGTATCCAAAATACAGTCTGTTGGGAAAAGCAGAAGAGGCCCCGTTAACAGCTCTCCTCTGTCTCTCTTTGATTTGCAGAACAACCAAGTTCTTGGCATTGGGAGTGGTTCTACGATTGTCCACGCGGTGCATCGATTAGGTAGGACGCTTCCCTGCTGCAGGAAGTCCTCTTGTCCAGCTGCCCCCAGCTAATTGAAAACCAGCCCTAAATGATCAGGACTGGGAGCTCATGCCTCAAGGGTATTCACCCACTGCTTTGTCCTTGAAGCTGAAGGTTCCTGCTCCAAATTGATTGCACATAGAGTCCTGAGCAGGGAATGGTTTCCTTTACTTTGCTTGGCAGGGCTGAGCTTTGCCACCTGCTCTCCCTGAAGGGCCAGGGAATGAACTTTACTGGCACCCATCGCAAACTGGAGCTAAAAACCTCCTGTTTCGTTCCAGCTCTGTCATGTCTTGACTTGCTTTGTGGCTTTGGGCCATGCAGCTGCTCTGCTTCTGTTAACCCATTTGTATGCCGCTCACGCTGCTTACTTACATCCACAGTATTCACACTGAGGGTCCTGCTGAGTTGTAAGCGGAACAAGGGATGAAATCTTGCTGCGCCTTTTCTATACTCTACAGCTAGATTGATCTGCCAGCCCTTAGGGGCTAGTTAGCTCAAGGTGTCATTCAGAACATTTCAGCCTCTTTGCAAAATATCCAAGAGAGGCAAATGCAATTTTGCAAAGCAAATGTGAAGATAATTATCATCATGCCTCCTTACAGAGAGTATTGAGCTCTGAAGTTTCTTTTCAGCCTTGGGGCTCCTGTTTAGAAGCAGAGCTCAGAGTGTCCTGTCTGCATGACCCCAGCTCCTTGGGCAGAGCTGGCCCCGATCAGGGCTTAGAGCTGAGCAAAGGAAATATGGGATCAGGGTGGGACCTGCTTGCTTGCACCCACATCACCCCATGCATAGATTTGTCTGGGAGGTGGCTTGAGAGCTGCCATTCAGCTGTATGGGTTTGGTTCAGTGCTACAGCCACTCCCCACTTCAACACTGGATCCATCTCTAAACAAATGCAACTTTTTGAGTCTACTGAGATTAGAGTTCTAATGGCATACAGCCTTGTGTATTGCACTTTAACTCTGGCAGTGGAGTTGCCTTGAAGTTTATGGCCCACCTGTTTCCTCTCTTGCTGACTCTCAGGTTCTTGGCTTGTCCCTAAGTATTATATTTGCTAAAATAACATTTTGTCCATAATTATATCTTAGTAATAGATTTTAGTCATTTGAGGTTAACCTGAGGGAGGAAATATTTCCTCTCATTTAGTGCAATATTTTATTAGCCCTTTGCCTGCTATATTTTTAAATGTTTCATAAGAAGTGGACATGATGTCCCCAAGGCAACCAGCCAGAAAACTTCTCAGGCAGCTGCTGCAGCTCTGCTCACAAGGAGCATAGCAAAACCTGTCTAATGGAGCGCGAGTGGGAGTAGGGCCGAGTTCCCAGGTGATGATTTGCTGACAAAGCACAACCCTTGCTCTGTTGCTGGAGACACAAAGGTTAATGGCTGTGTGTCAGGGACTGGGTTTAGATGGGTGTTCAAACATTTCTGTGAAAAGGGAGCCTCAGCTCTGCAGGGTGGCACCTGTTTGTGCTTTGAGCGTGACTGAGTTATTTGCAAGCCAAGCAAGTAATTGCAGTGATTCAGAGGGGCTGTTCTGAACTGAGATTTCTTAAAGAGAAAGCTGGTGTGATTTTTATTCTGCAGTGAGCAAACCAAGTTTCTGCTTTCTTCCTACAGCTGAGCGGGTTAAACAAGAGAACCTGACAATTGTCTGCATCCCTACGTCTTTCCAGGTAAGCACCTTCCTCCTTGCTATTATTGCAGTCCAGGTGCTCACATACACGGTCATTCCTTTGACAGTGGTGAACCAAGCACATAATGCAAAAATTTCCTTTGATTCCTTATCAGGCCCTGAAAGCTGTACAAATCTTGGTGCAAGCTCTTGGGTTTTCAAGAGGAGCTTGACTGATTACATCAATTGGGTCTTGCAAAACATTACAGAAGAGACATCAGCTTAATTTTTCCTTCACGGTGCAACTTTTGCAGAGATCAGTTCTTACCAACCGAGTTGCTGAGAAAGATGGTGGGGAGAGGGAGTATGTGGCTCAGTGGTAAAACATAGAGCTGCTCAGGAAGCTTTTGAGCTGCTTCCATGCCTTCAGGCGAATGGCTTTGCTATCTCTGCCACATTTCCCTGAGGTGGAAATGTGCTGCAGATAAGCAGCTGTGCACCTTGTTCCCTTAGGGCAGGGAGAGCTTACATCACTAGCTGGTGGGACAGGGACTACCCACAGGGTTTTCAAGGCTAGATGGCAGTGCCCTAGTCAGTGAATTGGGCATTTATCCTTTTCTTGGTCCTGGTGTGGATTCTGGGGTTGTACCTTTGTCACTGGGAGGACTTATCATTACTTCTGTTTCATACATAAACTGCAGTGGCAATCTCTCTTTGATCTGTCTAAAGTGATCCCCAGCCGGGGATGTCACGTGCCATTTGAACCTAGGAAAACTCCTCTGAGTTCAGTTGTTAGGTCTTACAGAAAATATTGGTAAAGACCTCATGGTGAGTGTGGGCTGGAGTCTGCCCTATGTTGACGTGTTCATGTAACATTAGAGTTTCCTACCAGTGAAACAAAATGGTTGGTGGTGAAGGGTAGAAGTAGGTCTTCCACTGGCATGAGCACAAATCCCCACAGCATGGGGCTGCTTCATATCTTGTGCAGGCTCTTAGATCTGATAGAATCTTTAAGGTT
>JANHGO010000001.1:7390785-7436818 GCA_024606505.1 Aquila spilogaster | reverse complement strand
CCCCGCCCCGCCCCGCTCGCCCGCCACGTACCGGCACTCCGCGTGCAACCGCCCCTCGACACCGCCGCCCAGCCCCTTCGCGGCGGGGAGGGAGCCCATTGGGCCGGCGCCACGCCGCTCCGCCCGACGCTTCCCCTTGATTGGCGCGGCCGGCGGCGAGGGAGGGAGGGAGGGAGCGGTGTTTGTCAACACGGCCGCCGGGCCAATCGGAGTCACGCCGCTCTCTCCCCCTCCCCTCTACCCGCTGCTCCGACCAGTCGAAAGCGCATGATTCACCGACCTGCTCCGGGATTGGCGGAGCCGGCGCGCCACACGTGCTGCTGACTGGAGCGCCGGGCGGTGCGGCCCCGCCCCTTCCCGGCCGGCCCTCCGCCGGGCTGGAGACGTGGCTGTTCCCCCGTGTCGGCAGGGCGGGGCCAGCGGCGCGCACCACCCGGCGCGCGGGACGGGGGGGGGAGCGGGTAAAAGCCCCCTCCGGGGCGGAATGGACTCGTCGGGCGGGAACGGCGGAGGGCGACCGGCCCCGCCGTGTCCCCCCGGGCGGGCTGAGGGAACGGCCGGCCCCGGCGAGGACCCGCGTACGTCGCTCGATAACCCACACCAACACATAGAGGCTCTGCTGAGGGGCCCGTAGCCGTCATCCCCCTCCCGAGGTCGGCGGTTTAGATTGCCTCAGGCACCTTCTCCGGCCGACGGCCCTGTCTCCTTCAGGAAGGGGCATGGCGGGATCAACCGCTCCCCTCAGGAGCTCGGTCCCCAGTTAATGGCTGCCCCGGCTGGCCTGGCTCTGGCGGACGAGCTTGGCCGGGTTGGTACGCACCTGACACAACGTGGTGACCGGTAGGCCCAAGAACGGCTGCCCCAGCATGTTGGCCAAGCGTCGCCATCTGTGGTACATTCAACTCGTGTTTCCTTCATGTATTCATGGATTTTGATGATCAAGCGGGTAACACCTCTGCATCTTTCAGGGGCCGTTTTTCCACCCCTTCCAGCAGTTACCATTCTCTCCTTTTCTCTGGAGAGCTGGAGGGGCAGCTCCCTCAGCTCCCATCTCCGAGGCAGGCTGTTGCCCACTTGTGCTGCTACCGTGAGTCTTTTTGTGTCAGTGTTCATCCCTGTAGAGGTAGGTATGTAGTTATCAAGCCACACCTTTATCTTCTTGGTAACAAAGCAAATTAGTTACAAACTCTTCAATTCTGGCATCTCCTCCAGCCCTTAAATTACAGTTCTCTGTCCTTCCCCTTTTCCTTTTTTTTTCAGCATTCCATTTCAGAATATGGAGATTAGGGTGCTGTGTTCATCTGTATCCAGGGCTAGGAAAGGCTCTAGCACATCCCTAGGTGTGCCTCCAAAGACTGACTGTAGGCCATTAGAGAGCACACAGCACGATGCTTTTCTTCCTCCACATACATACGCATACCTGAGATGCGTGGCTTTGCATTTGACTGTCTTACGTGGCAGTCCCTTTATCCAGACCGAGTTTGCCATGTTTTGAACAATGGCCCTTGTCATCCTGATTGTACCACCCTGCTGATGCGGATGTCATCTGCAAATTGTATTAGGAGTGATTTTGTATTTACTTCCAGATGACTAATGAAAATATTGATTATGGACATGCGTATTATAGCATACATGATCCTGGAGGGATCCCATTAGAAGTAGCCTTATTCAGTAATGATTCATAGCCAGTTCTAAAAAAAAAATAATTTATGTGGCCAGTGTTTAATATATTCTTAACTGATGCTTTATTACCCTGGTTTTTTAATTAAAATATTGTGCCATTCTAAGTAAAAATCCTTTAAAAAGTTTATTACACCTTCCAGAGGAAATTGAATTATTTGTTGTCTTCTTGAAGCATGAAATGTGATTTCTATTTGACCTCTGACTGGCATTAATAATTCTTTAATCTGAGTCACATACGAACTTTCTGTGGTCCTTATCCAGGAACTGTTCTTACATCTACATTTACTACATATGATACAACTGTTGTTTCTGAAGACAGATACCAACCTGGCACTTTTTTAGCTTTCTAGGATTACCCTAGTGTATCAAGGTTTACCAAGATGACTGTCAACAGACAAGGGGTGTCCACAGCCAGCTGTTTCAGAGCTACTGGGCCACAGTTACCCTAGAAGACAAGAGCTTCATTGGTTACTAATGGACTGAAATTTATCACATCACTGTTAAGTAATCCACCCACATATCTTCCTGCTTCTTTACAAACATAGATCATAAATGTTCAATGAACACTTCTGCATCATTATTGACATTTTAATCATGTCTATCTAGTAATGGGCCTGTAGCATTACTAGGGTTTTCTGGGATTTAGCCTTGCCAGCTATGGATTTCCTTTGATGTGCTTCACTTCCAATAACTACTCTGCTTCTCATAACTTCTTATTTATACCAACACTTTTTTATTTCCCGCTTTCCCCATTTTGGCTATTTATTTTTCATTTTTAATCACTCTCTCCAGTCCACTAATAAACCAGGAATTGTCAATGTATTTTCTCTCTTGATTTTGAAATTGTGGCTCTTTGCTCGCTCAGTGAACTGTTTTTAAAGAGCTTGTATTTGTCATTTTTAGACTTCTACCTAAATTTTTTCTTCCTGCTTGCACTCTTATTTTCTGATGAGTTGGAAATACGGCTCTTTTAAAGCACCAGATGTATGCAAAGTCAGGTCATGAACACTGCTCCCCAGACAACCACTGAATTGCAGTCCAGAGGTTTGGGGTTTTTTTTAACTTACTTCATTATAACAAAGTCCGAAAGAGTTTACCTTGTGCCACATGCCAAATGGCTCATGTCACTTTTAGCAACTTAAATGACATTTTATTATTGTACCCATATGGTCTTGTGCTAATATTTTCTTTATTTAGATAACTCCTCTCTCTCGAGTGTCTACCCTTTCATATGTTTATAAAGAGTAATCAAATTCCTTCTGTTTTGCTAGGCAAACCAAGCCAAAGGCTTTTATTCTTCCCTTACACTTTTAGCTCTCTGCTCCCCCCGTTCATCTCACTAGCCCTCCCCTGCACCTGTTCCCATTAAATTAATCTTTCTTGCATAGCAATGTTTTGAACAGTCATGTTGAAGGGTAACTCTAATGTATTTAAATTTTAAACTCCATTATATTTATAGACCATGCAGAAAAACTAGTTCTGTGCCATGGTTTTTACAGTAACTTATCTCTTGTCCCACTAGTTATTCAAGGGGCTTAGAGACCACAGACCCCAGCAAGTTTCAGAATATCGGAATACTTCACAAGTAGACTTGCACTTCTACCTTTGTGCTGGTTCATGAAGGTTTATTACGCTTAAGGCAAAGCAGTAACAGCCTTGTGCAAGTGTTCCTATCACACCCATGAGTATTACCTCATTTTCTTCTATTTCCTCCCACCCCCTGCCCCAGATCAGCAGTCTTCTAATTGCAGCCTTTTATTTTAGGAGGGCTCTAACAGTTTTCACGAGAGTACACTTTTTCTTCTAGGCTCCTTCTAGATGCCTTACCACTGAGGCATAAGGAATAACTATCACTATCTAAAAGCTTTTACTTTTCTGTTTTGGAAACATTCTCTAAGGCATGGACAATGTTATTCACAAATCCCTAAGACAAACACTGCAATACAGCCGTGTAATTTTCTCTCTGTATTAAAAATTTGTGCCAACAAAACCAAACTTCCTGCTTTTTGCAAAGCATGACTCATTCTCCATTCTGTTTTGACTGACTGACATAAGAGATCTATTTCAATCATATGACAATAACTTTAAATTTGACCAGCCATTTATGTGGAAATCAAAGCCTGTTCTTGCAGGATGGATGGATGTTAATATGAATGGTGTTTTACGTAACACTGCTAAAGATCTGCCTGCTCTTCTTGAATAACTTGCTCTCAGAGCGGTGAGGCGCAGCGGCAAAAGCCCAGCGTGCCACCTCGTGGCTTCCCTGTACCAAGGGCCAGTCGTAGTCCCCTGCAAAATGATCATTTATAGCCTGCCTTTTCCCCCAGGAGAATTCAGACCATCAAAAAGCTGCGTATGTTGCAATTAGTATACCAGCACCCCTGCTGATGTCTTTTCACAAGCAGAATAAAACCAAGCAATTCTTCATCCAACAGACCAAACCAGAGACAAGCAGTGAAGCAGGTGTTATTCAGAAGAAATGTCACTGAACTGGAGTTTGCAGGATAAAAAATTAGGTAGCAAGAACGTAATTGCTGGAACATGACAGGCTTGGAGAGCCACTGCCAACCAGAAAGAGAGTTTACCCGGAAAGATGAGTTAGAAATGCTCCATCTTCCACTTGGTTTCCCCAGTGTGTTGGTGAAGTTTTACTTTCATAGGTCTTGGTGGTTTTTAGCTGTTTCATGCCTTACCAAACAACAGGGACATACAGATAATTGGATAGACACAACCGACGCCCAGAGGCTGCTGTGCCTTCACTAGGATTTCACTCAGGTTAGCGTGTGCTTTTCCAACAGGTTTAACCTGGGCTAAATCTGCCACAGAAGATGGTCCTACAGCTTTCCCACTCCCAGCTGATCGATCTTGCTGCCTTCCTCAGGAAAGGTCAAGGAAAGCTGACCTTGATTTTGTTCGCTGCTTTACGTATCAGGAAAAACAGCAAGAAGAGGCAAGAAGAAACTGCTTTTTTTTGCCTGTGTGGCAAGGTGAATCTGCACAGGGGCACAGGAATGCCAGAGCCAGCATAAACTCTGTACCCGGCTTGAGAGTGTATGGTGGGTGAAGGGAGTAAAGAGCAGGATCTTCCCTTTTTGTCAACAGCAAGCTGTTATCTCAGCTACCGTGTAATTTCCTAACATGTAATTTCAGCCTCAGATGCAGAATCCAGCACCCATAATCATGCAGCCACCCTTACCAGCCTGACGGCCCAGGCTACTCCGTTCATCAGTGTGGCACCTAGCTCGGGTTAACACCTCACAGTTACCACCCTGTTCGACAAGCAAAATGTCTGTTCAAACAAAGCAGTTTCAAACACCTCCCTCCGTACTGAAGCAGAGAAGGATAAGAGTTGGCTCCCGGAGAGGCTTTGACATGGGACAAACACAGGCTTGTACAAAAGGACTTTGAGCTGTTTGCAGAGCTGGTTGTTGCTGAAACTTAAAGAAAATCAATTTCTAAAATGTCCGACGCTGCCTTTTTGTGCATAGGCAAGGCTCAGCACACCGTAAGTGAAGGATTTTCCTGCTTTCACTGAAACTGTAACTCACCAGCACATTCCGATAAATTGCTAACAGAAAGCCCCATTATCTATAAGTGGAAATGTTTGTTTTCCTCCAGGCAGACGCACCACAAGATGTGTTTCAAGCCAAAGCCATCAGCCATTGCTGTGAGGATACAAACAGGTTTATCACCCCACAGTTAACTTCGGGGCTAACACTCCCCGCTCCAGTGGGATTTGAGAGATGCCCACATGTAAGGACGGGCTTCCTGGATCAGCGTAAAACCCCAGTGACTGTTTTTTGTTTCAGGCAGCAGTCAAACATTTAGGATACTGAACAGAATAACCCCAAACCCTGTCAGCTGCTCCTTCAGTTTTACCATTAATGCATCATGGAAGAACACAGTACTTAGGTCTGAATCTTTCCAAAATCTATATCCCACTAGATGTGCATATTTACACTTTAAAATGTGTAACTTGCAGGAAAGATCGTTGCCAGCTAGCAGAAAACACCGGGCGACTGTACAGCAATCACGTGCTGCTCTTAATAGCAAGTCACCTGCTCTGTGCAGAAAGGTAAGGCCTTACCGCACTGAGATAAGCCTGGGTAATGATAATAGAGTCTTTGTTGAAATACCACCCCATTGTTCAAAGACTGGTGTGCCGACACCGGGAAAACAAAAGGAAACGTTTCTAGCCCTTAAAAATCACAGCCAAATCACAGAGGTTGGCAACAAAGCAAGTCAGTCATGCACAGAATTAAAAAAAAAAAAAAAAGCCAACAGCGGCTTTCTGTTGTGCAAATAATAAAAAAAAAGATTATTCTCTGTGCATTGTGGTCTGACCTTGGAGTGAGTAGTAAGGGGTAAATATCTGCAATTCTCATCCATCTTGGTGGGATTGCAGCCTGGAGAGAAACCAAGATGCCAGTGCATCGTCTTAATGTGGCTCCCAGGACTCAAAATGCTGGTGCAGAGGTACTTGAAGGTTGACCTGCCTCTCCAATACCAATTTTTCAGAAACGGTTTCAGCAGATGCCAACCCAGGATGGAGGGGAACAACAACAACAACAACAAAAAGGCTCTGTGTGCTCCCTGACAGCAAACCTCTGCCGGGTTTTATCCTGACCCTGCTGCAGGCTGGGGTAAGGACGAGTGAGTGCTGGTTGATAACCGCACGCTCCAAGAGCCGGCGTCTTTGGTCATGTCCACGTTCCGACCTGTGAGTCCTGCGACACGGCACCTCTCCCAGCTGGGGCAGGCTCTGCCTCGCCAGTCCTTAACCCCCCCAACACGCATAAAAACTTCCCAGCGAGATCGTGCTCCGAAGTTTTGAGTGAAAGTGCCAGAAAGGCTCTTCCTTAACACCTCTGGGAGCCCAGGCGGAGTTGGAGTAACCCCCCTTGAGCGCACCGCACCGCCTGGCACCGTGCAGGAGCTTCCCCCCGCACTTCCAGGTGGAACATTTCCCCTTCCTCTGCACTTTAGGGGAAAGCCTCAACCCCTCCATCCCCGGCAGACCCCGTCTATCGGTCTATATGCGTGCATATCCATCCATAACACAAGTTGCTTCGGGCTTGCGGGTCGGCTGGGCGCAGCGGGCAACCCCTCTCCCCGAGCCGAGCCCGGTCGTGCATTGTGGGAGCTGTAGTTCGCGGCTCGCAGCACTACAAGTCCCAGCCTCCCGGAGGAGGAGGAGGAGAGGGAGAAGGAGGAGGAGGAGGAAGGGAGCGGGCTCGGCCCAGGCCTCCAGCCCGTGCGGGAGAGCCCCCCCGGGGGCGGGCCGCGGCGGCATGCGGCTCCCCGGCCGGCTCGGCCCGCTCCGCAGCACGCCCCTGGCCGCCCGGCCGCCGGGGAGGGTCAGAGCGGGGCCGGCGGCGGGGAGACGCGCCTCGGCCCGCGGGCGGCTCGGCGGCACCATGGCAGAGGAGGCCAAGAGGCTGGCCGCCTGCGCGGCCGTGGACAAGCACGTCCAGGTGAGACGGCCCGGACCCCGGCCCCACGCGGGTGCACGGCGTGGCGGCGGAGCCACCGCTGCGCGGAGCCTCCCACTGCACGGGCGGACGGAGCCCGGGGTGCGCGGAGCGGCTCCGGGGGGCTCTGGGGTGCCGGGACACCCCCCCCCCCCCTCCCCTCCCCTCAATGCGCGGAGCGGCCGTGGGGTGTACGGAGCCTCCCACGGACGGACTTCGGGTTGCCCGGACCCCCTCCCAGTGCACGGAGCAGCCCCGAGATCCACGGACGGGTTGCGGGGTGCACGGACAACCCACCCCCCCCGGCTGTGGCATGGACAGTCGCGGGGTGCAAGGAGAGACCCTGGGGTGAACAGACGGGCCCCACCGAGCCTCTTTCCTCCTCTGCTTTGGACTGCGCTCCTTTAGCCCGGAGAGAAGGGAGAAAACTACTTTTCCCTTTCCCATCTCTGCGCTCGCCCAGCACGCACCTCCCAGGCAGCGGCTCCGTGCCTTGCACCTCCAAACTTTCACCGTGCACCCTCCTGCGAGCTGGGCTGCGGTGGGAGTTCAGGCTAACGCCGCGTCCTGCTCTTTTCTCCAAGTCCGGGGTGCTCTGCTGCTGCACCCTATTTCTGAGCACCCCAGCGAGGAGCGACAGCCCCTAACCAGGGGGTCGTGTCCTGTCCTCTGCAGGGAGGGATGTGCAGCAAGGGGCTTTAATCAACCCCTTGAAGGTCAAATAGGACTGGAGCTGCTTGAGGTTTGGCACAGCCTGAGCGCGAATGCTTGGAAGAGCAACGGTTAAAGTCGCGCGGTGGCTTATCGCAATGTTTGCTGTGCAGGCCCTTTTGCAACAGCAGTGATGAAACGGGCGTAGAGTCGCTGCCAAGGAGGTAGATGTTAGCAGTCAGGGGGGAAAAAAATTCCCTTTTCCTTCCCGCTCCCCTCCATTGGGTTGGTGTCTTGAGGTTCAGTTGCTGATGGCTTCCGTGACATCCCGTAAATGTTTCACTTGTTTTGCAGCCTCCCTTTCCTCTGAGCAGCCTGTACCTGCCTGCAGAGAGCACAGCCACGTGCTGTTTGAGTCCTACCCCTCTGCCAGGCCAACGAGCAAAAAAGCGGTCTGTGGGATGGGGAAGCGTGGGGGATGGAACGACGACTGCATAAAACCCCCCTTTCTTACCCAAAGCAAGCCCCATCGTTGCACACTGAGGGGTTGCAGGAGGAAGGACTTTGTGTCGCAAGGTGTGGAGCCGAGGCATGACTGCTGCAGCGGGTTGTCATGAGCTGGGTGCCTTTGATTTGGGCTAAAACGTGACACTCAATTTTGGACTTTTCGCAGTGAAACAGCTGGCCTTTGTGCTGTTTTATGGTCAGGCAAACTTAGGATAATGATTCTGGCCGTGTCCCAGCTGATTAAAGTTTTGGGCCTCGCTAGCGAGGCTAATTAAGTAAAATATCCAGCGGCTGGGGTAATATTGCAATGCTTGCCATGCAAGTTGGTTTGAAGTGATGGTAAAGCAGATTAGAGCCACTGCCAAGGAGCTGGATGGTCTCAGCTGTCAGAGAAAACCCATCTCCCCTTCATTTTGCACTGGGAGGGCACAGCCGCTGTTTGGAACGGATAGTTTTGTGTTTGGCCGTTAATTGCTGTTAACGGAGGGAGCAACATAGTCTCTGAAAGCAAAGCTGCAGAATCCCTCCCTTGCACGGTCGGGACATGTGGGAGACGCCACTGACTTCAGGGTTTGGTTATGCTGGGCAAATCTCTTCTGCTTAACTGTGCCATAAATCGTGACACCAGGGGCTTGGTACTGGATCAGGCTCCTTGCTTGGCATCCTTCACACCCGTCCCTGTCGGTGCCAGCACAGCAGCTCCTCGTGCAGCCTGTGGCAGTTGTAAACCTGGGGCTGTGAGGGGGATTAGGATTTTTTCTCTTTATTTTTTTAAATTAAAGCCGCACTGGTGTGTTTACCCACAGCACTTGTCCCTGGGCAGCTGTAGGAGCAGAGTTCCCCAGTACTGGAGCGGACACTGAGATGACCAACCTCAGAAGCCGCGGGCTGTGATGCCGTGATGGCTTGGAGGAGCGGGGCAGGCACGGGGCTTGGGGCTTTAGAGCCGTAAGCTGCTTGGGGAGAGCTGGCTTTGCGTTTATACAACACCTCCGAAGGCAGGCCCTGTTAGCGTCTCCATTAGAAATGGAAAGATGGGTGAGAACCATAGGTCCTGCTGCCCCAGAGGGCTGAGGATTAATAAGAGGAAACTGGGCTTTACACTATGTTTATCTCCTGCTCTTAGCCCACGTAAATCCTAGACTTGGAAACTTAGTTGGACCGGCCAGCCCCTGTGGTGCTGCTGACGGCCACTCGATGTGCGTTGCCTTGTTGGCATCTCCAATGTTGGGCAGCATCCCTCGGCCCCTGGGTTAGCAGGGACAACGCTCTGGTCGCTGCTGACCCGGCTCGTGGAGTCCATATGTGGGTCCTCAGCTGTGCTGTGGCTCAGTGCCTTGGTTCCGCTTGCTCGGGTTTTAGTAAACAGGCTGAAAAGTCTTTTTTTTTTTTTCTTTTTTTTTTGCATGGGGTGCTGCTCCTCAGTGCTGTGACCTGGACCTGCCCCTTGCACACTGACCTTGTGCTCTGCTTCTCGCCAACGTTCGCCCCGTCTCTGTTTTTAAAAGTGGATGTTTTTTGGCTGGTTTTGCGTCTGGTCCGGCTGGCATTGGAGCTGAGGAGGTGGGAGCTGCAGTAAGGCAGGGGTTGTGACAGCACCGGTTTAGACTGGCTTAAACTGTTTTTCTGGGAAACCCAGTTAGCGCAAGGTCTTGCCACTGCCTAAGGGAGGGTGCTTCACCTGTGATCACTGATAAATGCCTTCAAAATTATTGCCAGAGATGGGCTGGGACCCTTGTGAGCTCTTCCCACTTCATTACGGTGGAGTGGCTGATGCTGAGGCTTTCCGCATCCCTTTAGGGCTGCTGCTCCAAGACGTTGTCCCACCCTCTAGAAATGAGGGCAAAGAGAAGAAACTGCCTCTTCCCAGGTCAAAACAAGTCTCTTGGGAACACCGGTACTGCCCATGTCCTGCCAGCCTCTGCGCAGCTTTGCTTGCCCCTTCCTTCCTTGGCTGGCCGTGCTTGGCTCTGCCTGCCAGGCAGGTGACACCGAGAAACCTCGGGAGCTATTGGGTTTCTGCTGGCAACGGTGCAGGCGTGCAGCTGCGATCTGTTGCTTTCCCCATCTTTTGCAGAGTCACGGTGATTAGTGAGGGCCGGGGTATAAGCTGAGTCTCTGGTTGTACACTGGGTTTTGGAGAACTTTTGGGTTTTTAAACTTGTAACCTGCAGAAGCAAGGGAAATCATTAATCCTAGGGGAGCGTGACCTGCCTTGAGCTCCACCTTTCCGGCAAGCTTGCATGCCGGTAGGATTTTAGCTGGTTGAAGTGCTGCAGGTGTGGCTTTTTCCACAGCTGCTGAACTCTGGATTTGCTGCACATGGAGAAAAAGCTCCAGACCTGTCTAGTGTCCAAGAGATAATGCACAACAGCTCTGTGCCTGCATCTCTGGCTGGCTTGAAGTCTCTCTCATCTGAAGTCTCTGTAGTTATAGTGGGCCGCCTTAAGTCAATTTAAGCTTTGGATCCCATCCAAAGAAGGGGAAGTACATTGAAAATTGGAAATGTGCAAGAGGCTGCAGGTAGCTCTCAGAGGATGGGAGACCGAGCTGATAATAAACAGAGATTTACACTGCAGAGCATCCTCTTGTGGAGGTAACACAATTGCACCCATCCACCCTCAGCCTGCAGCACCTTTTAGAACCGTGCCTAACCATACTGAGAACTGTATTACTGATGAGGCAGTAGTGATCCTTCTTAAGCCAGACCATATGCAGAGAAAGGCTAGGGCTGAGCTGTGGTTAAAATACGATCCTCTTCAGCATATGCTGCCAGGCTCACCCACCTTTCAAATGTGTTGCTGGACTCTCATATAGGTAGTAATATACTCTGTTTTGGAGAGCGGTTTTTATTATGCTCTAGGAATGGCTGCTGTGCTCTTTGCTTTGGCCGCTGGTGCATCCGTACTGTTTACTAACAATACCGTTGGCAGCAAACCCATGCTTTTACTGTGCGGCTTCCTTGGGAGATGTTATCTTGAGGTTGTTTCAGCTTCTTCCTTTGTGGTATTGTCTGAAACTCCCAGCTTTCCGGCAGGAGAGGGTGCATGGAGTGCCAGCAAACAGCAATGAGTGTGCATTGAACACCCTGAGAGTCAGACCGTGGTGGTGTTTAGCAAGCACATGTCCTTTGAGGAGAGGGCACGTTGCTTAAAATCCCTTAGCCTCAGACAGTGGTCGTGTCCTCGCTGGCACAGCGTGTTCCCTTCCTTGCCTGCAGCGTGCTACGACGTGTGTCAGCATGCATCTCTGGGCAAGGTTCCTCTTGCATGTGTTTATAATGTCAAGTTTACTGGGAAAAGTGGACAGCCCTTGTTCCAAGCCCCCAGTAACAGCTCTCCTCTGTCTCTCTTTGATTTGCAGAACAATCAAGTTCTTGGGATTGGAAGTGGTTCTACGATTGTCCACGCGGTGCATCGATTAGGTAGGATGCTCCCCTTTGTGTCCCTCCCACCGCAGAAAGTCCCCTTGTGCAGCTGCCCCAACTACTTGAAAAACATGCTAAATCGTCTGGATGCCAACTTATTGCTGATGTGTCGGGTCTGTTCACTGACTGCTGTGTCCTCCTTGAAGCTGAAGGTTAAAACTGGGTCTTGTGCTCCAAATTTATGGCATAGAGAGCCCTGAGGAGGTAATGATTTGCCACCTGTTCTCCCCATACAGCCAGGCAAAGTGCTTTACTGGCACCTGCCACAAACTGGAGCTAAACCCCTCCGTTTCATTCCAGCTCTGCCCAGTCCTGACTTGCTTTGTGGCTGTGGGCCATGCAGCTGCTCTGCTTCCATTAACCCGTTTGTATGTGGCTGACGCTGCTTGCTCACATCCACGTTATTCACATTGAGGGTCCTGCTGAGATGTCATGAAAACGAGGAATGTGAAATCCTGCTGCTTTTTTTCTTTTTTTTATACCCTACAGCTAGGTTTATCTGCTTGCCCCAGGTGCAAGTTTGCTCAAGGTGTGATTCAGAAAATTTCAGCAAAATACTCAAGTGAGGCAAATGCATTTTTGCAAAGTGAATGTGAGGGTAATTATCCTCACACCTCATTACAGAGGGTGCAGAGGTTTAAAGTTGCCTTCGCAGGGCACTCTCGGTCCTAGGGCAGATCTGCTTGTGGAGGTGCCGTACCTTGTCCCGCTTCGCTGTCCTTGGATGCAAAACAGCACAGCCACGTGTGACGAGTGGGAAGCGCGGCGTCAGCCCTGTCGTTCATAGGGGTCTTGCTCGGACACGGAGCCGGGGCTCCTGCTCAGAAGCAGAGCTCGGTGTGTCCCACCTGGGTGGCTCTGCGTGGCTGGGAAGTCCCCGTGTGACCTCCAGCTCCCCGGGGCAGAGCCGTCCCCTGGCCCACCGCAGGCGAGCGGGGCTGAGGTCTTCGCAGGGAAACAGCAGAGATGGTGCTGTGCCTGCCCCGTGGCACCCACCTCACCCCACGCTGTGTGTGTGATACGCTTATTTGTCTGGGAGCTGCGGTTCAGCTTTCTGGGTTTGGCTCAGTATTGCAACCACTCCCGATTCTTAACAGAGAATTAGTCTCTAAATAAATGGGTATAGTATTTAAAGTGGAGTGCCTGTTCCAGGCTGCAAATTCTGACTTTTCATGTCTACTGAATGTGTTAGTGCTGGGGTGTGGGTTGTAACAACATACGGCCTCATGTATTGCATCTTCAATCCTTCCAGTAGCAGCGTTACCTTGAAGCATGTAGCCTGTGTGCTTGCTCTGGCGCGAGAGCTGTTGCTGACTCTCGGGCTGTTGGCTTATGCCTAAGTATTGTAATTACTAAAATAACATTTTGTCCATAATCATATCTTAGTAATAGATTTTAGTCATTTGAGGTTAACCTGGGGGAGGTAATATTTCCTTCCATTTAATGGAATACTGTATTTTATTAGTCCTTTCCCTGCCATATATTTAAATGTTCTATAATAAATGAATGTGATGTCCCCAAGGCAACAAGCCAGAAAACCTTTCAGACAGCTGCTGAAGCTGTCTGTTTACAAGGAGCGCAGCAAAACCTGTCTAATGGAGTGAGAGAGGGGAATGGGGCTAATTTCCCAGGTGACGATTTGCTGACAAGGCTCCTCTGCCGCTGGAGACACAAAGGTTAATGGCTCGTGGTGTCTTGGGCTGAGCCAGGGTGGGTGTTTAAACATTTCTGCCTGTAGAAACTGAGCCTTAGCCTATGCAGGGTGGCACCTGTTTGCATTTTGAGCATGACTGAGTTATTTGCAAGCCAAGCAAGTAATTGCAGTGATTCAAAGGGGCTGCTCTGAACTGAGATTTATTAAAGTGAAAGTTGATGGTTTTTTTCCTTCTGCAATGAACAAACAGAGGCTTCTGCTTTTTTTCCTACAGCCGAGCGGGTTAAAGAGGAGAACCTGACAATTGTCTGCATCCCTACGTCTTTTCAGGTAAGCGCTTTCCTCCTTTGCTTTCCGCTAGTCCAAACACTCACACAGGGGATCTTCCCTTTGGCTGCGGGAGGCAACCACGCCGCTCTCTGGACTGGCTCGCTGCGGTGTGCGTTAACCGGTGAAAGCAGTCGTGATGCAGCCTGCAGATGGACCTCATGAAGCCAGCGGTGATGGTGCTGTGTTACCCTGACCTCAGCTGCAGGGATGCCGTAGTGCTAGGAGGTGTGTTTTGAACCAGTGTGGTAACGCTGGTTATGTCGGTGTTGGTGCGTGGCTTGCTCTGGGTCCTGCTTACAGAAAGATGCTCTTTAGTGGTGAACCAGACTCATAACGCAAAACTCATTAGAGACACTTAGTCTGCTTTGATTCTGTATCAAGCCCTGCAAGCTGTGAAAATCACGCTGCAAGCAATAATAGCAAGCTCATGTGTTTTCAGGAGGAACTTGAAACGCATCAACTGGCTTTTATGAGGAATTGCAGCAGAGAAATCAGCTTACTCTTTCTTTTCCTGTGCAGCTTTTGCAGGGATTGGTTCCTACCAAACTAGCTGTTGAGAGGTTTGCAGGGAGAGGGAGAACGCGGCTTGGTGGTGAAATGCAGAGCTGCTGGGAAGCTTCTGAGCTGCTTCCATGCCTTCGGGCAACTGGCATTGGTCTCTCTGCCTCTATTCCCTGAGGTGGGAACGTGCTGCAGAGGAGCAGCTGTCACCCTGTCCCCTTTGGGCAGGGAGAGGTGACGTGATGGGGACCATCCGTGGGGTTTTCAAGGCTGGGTGACAATTTCCCAGTCTAGGAATTGGGCACGTGTCCTTCTCACGGTCCTGGTGTGGACCTTGGGATTGTACTTTTGTCACAACTTTTTCACTGTGAGGACAATCAAGCAGTGAGGCAGGCTGTGCAGAGTCCGCCCTTCAACGTTTTCAAGACCTGAGTGGGTAAAGCCCTGAGCAACCTGGTAGCTGATCCTGCTTTGACCTGGAGATTGGATAGAGACCAACCTGAATTATTCAAAAATCTTATGAAAACTTAACATGCTCTTACCCTGCAGATGCTTTTTAAGTGTGAGTGTGGGGCAATGGGACTCTCTTTTTTCCTAGCTGTTGCAAATCACCAGGGGCCAACTGGGGTATAATACAAACTGCTGCAAAGGGCAAAAAGTGAAAACTAGATTTTTTTTTTTTCTTTTTTAACCTATATCAGTACTTCTGTTGCATATATAGACTGTGGTGAGAGTCTGTCTTTGATCTGTCTAAAATGATCCCCATCCTGAGATACCATGTCCCATTTGAACCTAGGAAAAGTGCTCTGAGTTCAGTCATTAGGTCTTACAGAAAATACTGATAAAGCTCTCCTAGGAGCCTGTCCTGCCTTGAAATGTTGGGATATTTTGTGTAGCACTGCAGAGTTTCTTACCAGTAAACCAAAAAGGTTGCTGTTAAAGGGAAGAGATCGATTGTATACCTGCAGGAGCCAAAATCCCCCAGACGTGGGGCCGCCTCGTATCTTTTGCGGTCTCTTAGACCTCAACCACTTCCGAGTGAAGCGTTCCCAGGTCAGCAAAACAGCATCTTATTTTCGCTACGTACAGGTGTAAATGGCTGCCTGAGGTCACTGGCAAGGAAGAATTGGTTTCAGTAGGCTTTTATTGTCCTCCCTTCCCTGTTGTCAGGTTGGGTTATTCCATCGCCATCGGTAAAGCTAGAGCCGGAGTAAGTATCTGTCCCTTGGCTTTTGTGTTGTTCTTTTTGCCTGGACGTGTGCTGAGAGCACAGAGCGAGACCGTTCTTGGCAAATGCTGCGCAGTTACCAACGCTTTTCCCCCAGTTGTGGGAGCTCTCGCTTTTGATTCCTGCTGGTCTGCTCCCATCGCCTTGCAAGCAGAGAGCCTGAAGACAGCCACCTCGTTTCCACACTGCTGACTCTAAGCCTGTTCAGGATCTGGCCTGCATGTGCAGCACAGTGTTTTTCAATGCTTTCAATTCCCAGATCCCTGAAATCTCTTTATGTGGACACCATGTAATGAATGTAAACCCACTGATTTTTATTCTTTTTATTTTGTGAGTCCTTAGGGCAATCCCAATGCACAGGTGAAGAGCCCACAGCCCATGGGTGTTAAAATTGCATGCTACGAAACGCCATGATAAACAATTCAAATCATATCTCATTGCCAGGAGTACTGCCTGCTAATCTTCTTATTGTTTCTGGGATGCCAGTACATGTGACTGATGCACTTTGTTAGCATTAGTGGGTAAAATTCAGGGGAATGAGCTGTTCCAGGCTACCGCACTGAGGTTTCTTGGTCTAGCTACCGCATGGTAGGAAGTTCAGACTTGAGCAGAGTCCGTGCAAGGAGGGATTCTCACTCAGGTGATGATTTGTAACACAGAAAATTCAACGAATTCAAGGTTCTCTATGCTTCAACTTCTGTTTAAACTGAGGGACCAAGTGGAGGGCAACTCCAGGTGCTCTGTGTTGTATTGCCACTAGAGGGAAATACACAGCCACTTCAGTAAAAGTAGGTTGGAGCCACCAAACAGCTGTTTTGGGAGGCTTCCCACACTTCTTCCATGAGTTATGCTTTTCTTTTTTGCCTTTCTTTTTAATGTGAAAAATACTTTCATTGTTAGTGCTGCCTTGCTATGGTGTAAATATTTCATTTTCCATTTTTCAGCTGAAGGAAATCAGAGGGGCTGGATGGGTGCAAGGGAGAATGATGTCCAAGCTGAAACAACACAGGACTCAAAAATCCCGCATCTGCTCTAATGCTTAAATCCAAGTGATTCCTACCAAGCTGGTGGGGCCTCTTGCTATTTAGTATGAAGAGACCTGAACCCAGGAGTCCTGTTGCACCATCTGAGCATTTTAGTTCAAATCAGCAGCAGGGTTTTAATTTGATTAAAATAATCTGGTCTGGAAGCGTCATTTTCTTCTTGCCATGCGTTCCCGCTGCTGGCTGCAGCCTCTCCACCAGTCTCCCAGGGAGACTCCATCCTTGCCGCAGCCAGGGGAATGACACCGCAAGTCTTGTTTTCCTTTCCTGCCGCCAGTAAATGGTGTTTGCTGTGTTCTTGGTGCACAGGCCCGACAGCTGATCCTGCAGAACGGCTTAACGCTAAGTGACTTGGACCGACATCCAGAGGTAAGTGGGACTGCGGAGGTGAGACCTCACCTGACCTTCCTCTAACCTGGTCCTTCATAACGCATCAGGCTCCTTTGTCCTCCCCTGAGGACGAGAGTTCAGGCAGCCACACTGCAGAACTGAGCAAGAACTGGCTTAGTTTATTTTTTTCCCCAAGCCTTAGACTTGACTTAGTGCTTGTCCCTTTAGATGGCAAGTAGGCTGCCAAGTTGTGTTTCCTCTAGGTGTTTGGCATCTCTTCCAGGCTGAGGCTTGCTGGCCCGAGACAGGAGTGTTATGTTGCTGAACTGCCACCGAGATTTTCCCCGGGAGTCCCTCGCTTGTGTGCTGGTCCTTAAGTGACGCTAGAGGCTAAAGTGGTGTGCCTTGCAGGCCAGCAGTTGGTTTTGGTTTTCCTTTCTCCTGCTCTCACATACTTGTGGTTTAGCGGGGGCTGGTATCCTTGGGTGGCTGATCAGATACTCATCTCTGGTCAGGCTGGCATCAAGGTGGTCCCAGCTCTAGGGACATTTCTGGCTGCTGCTTGGGACCTGACACCACCCGGAGCTGCGCCGAGAGCCATGCCTGGATGCTGCGCAGGAGGGGTTTCCACACCAAGTTTCTCCTTTTCCTACAGCTCGATGTTGCCATCGATGGAGCAGATGAAGTGGACTCTGACCTCAACCTTATCAAAGGTGGCGGGTGAGCCTTGCTGTCTGTCCGTCTGTGTGCGGCACTGGTGGCGGTGGCCTCTGAGCATCCTTTTCTGGCTACGGCTGTCTCTGGGGTGGGCTGGAGAGGCTGATGGGATCCCGTGCAGGGCCGTGCGTGCACCTGCAGTGGGAGGTGGCTCTTGACGGGGAGTGTGTGCAGGGGACAAGGAGGATAAAGTGATGGGGCAGGGGAAGGAGCCCTGGTGTGGGGCAGTGGCAGCACCAAAACCAGCAAGAATGTGGAGGGGACTGGACTTCAAGGCCATCAGGCACATTGAGGAGCAGTCTGATGTTTTCTGACTTTTTTATTTTTATTTTTCCCCCCTTGCAGTGGCTGCCTGACGCAGGAGAAGATAGTTGCAGGATATGCAAAATGCTTCATTGTTATTGCTGATTACAGGTGAAAATATTACTGTTCATTATACCTCTCTGTCCCATGGGAGGATTTGGATGGTTCTGTGTTAGGCCATTATTGTCCTTCCAGTGGGTCAGGGGAGCAGGAATAGATGGAAATGAGCCTGGCTCCCAGTGCTTTAGCAATTCAATTTAGCTTTTTTTCTTAATTTTCAACTCAGCAGGCCTGCTTAGGAGTCAGCAGAGCTTGTGGGGAGATGGCTGCTCTGCTTTTTGAGCTCAGTGATTGTCAGCACAGAATAAATTTCCCCTTCTGTGCATACAACTGCGGGGCTGTATTAAAAACAACTCGTATCCTGCTTGTCCAAAACATGTCAAAACAGGGCTTATGAGTGAATAGAGCATCATGTATTAAACTGGTTCTTCCTACACGTGTGCACGTGTGAACTGACTGCTGTGCCCTCCAGGGCCTTATGCCTGAGGGGTTTGCAAGAAGGAATGTGATAATGTTCATGGGGTTAGCAATGTCATGTCTGATGCTAATCCCACCTCAAACTGTGTCCTCAGGAAAAAATCGGAGAGCCTCGGGGAGCGATGGAAGAAGGGAATTCCTATCGAAGTCATCCCCATGGCTTACGTCCCCGTCACCAGGGCCCTGACCAAAAACTTTGGAGGTGCCGCAGAGCTGCGGATGGCTGTTAGCAAAGCGGTACGTGTCCCTGATCAGCCCTGCATCCCCAGAGGAGCCACCCGAACGTGGGCAAATGGAGGACCGGAGTTCTGGCCTTTCACCTAAGCAAATCTGGGCTTTCACTCCCACGAGTGGCATCTTGTGTAATTCCTCCTAATTATATACACAGTTAATGAACTGTGTATTTAGGTGTTCAGGCTGCTCATTGAAAGCCTCTCTGGCTTAGGTCTCCTAAAGCAAGCATCCCTGAGCAGGGAGAAGAGGGATTGCCAGTCTGGGTCTGACCTCCTGCTCTGTGGGGATACTGGGGGGCTGGAAGGCAGGCTGCACTACCAAAGAGGGTCTCAAGTTGTGGGGGGCAGCTCATGCTCCATCCCAGGCTTCTCTGTTCCACACGGAGCCAGACTAAATTAAAACTGAAGCTGCTTTGTCTCCGCTGCCACTGTCCTATCCTGGCTTGGGCAGCGGGGCTTTGCCAGCCCATGTTGCATGGCAAGGGAAAAGGAGAGCTGTCTGCAGTAATGACTGGAGTTAACGCCTGAAGGGTGAATACTTGTTTTTAATGTGTCTAATCCCAAGAGGCTCTAGGGATTGCATTTGGGTGCCTGAGAAGAGCAAACCAGTCGTTCTCTGTGAACTTGAGACCAGCATCGCTCAGGGAATGCACATCAGTGCTGCTCCAGCGTGAGCCCTGTCCTTGGAGGATGCTGGTCCCTCCTGGGATGTATGGTTGCACACCCTGCTCAGCGCTGCCGAAACACCTTGTCCTCAACCCCCGCTGTCTCTGCTCTGTTGAAAGGAACCAATTGCTCCTTCTGTTGGGCTTGAGGGAGTGCTGGGCACATCTGGGATGCTTAAGTCCAGCGGTTCTTCAACTCCCCATGGCATCCAGCAGCATGCTGTTAGCACTGGGGCAGAGGGGTCTTACTTTGGCTTCAGTTGCCTGTAATAGCCTTTGTAGGACATTTATCTAGCTTTGCTCTTGTGAAGAGGCTCCCCTGTTGCAGTGATGTTTCCAACTTCTGCATGATTATCTGTACGCAGGAGAATGAGGAACGAGCAGTTGCTTTGGGTGATGGTTTTACTTACAGGCTTATTGTGGACTGCCCTGATTTACTTGAATGATGACTCTCTCTAAACTGTTGCAGTGGAGATGGCTGGTCCCGGTGAGGGCTGTGACAGTCCCTGGCTGGGCTCGGTAGACAAGGAGCTCATGGTGGTGACAAATGGGTTTGCTTCTCAGGGCCCTGTGGTGACAGACAACGGGAACTTCATCCTGGACTGGAAGTTTGACAAAGTTCATGAATGGAGTGAAGTGAACACCGCTATAAAAATGATACCAGGTAACGTTTACGATTTAAAAAAACCCAAATGCTGGCTAAGGCTTGGTCTGTGCTAGATAACCCTGACTGTGGGAGCTCTCCCCTGGATAGGAGGAAATGTGTGTGTGTGTGTGTGTGTGTGTGTTTGTGTGTGTGTGTGTGTGTGTTCATTCACTGCCCTCTTATGGGTCCCTACATTTGTTTCTACTCGAGAGATCTATCTGCTGAATTAGTGCAACAGTACCCATGTGGCATTTCCATATGGTGGTAAAAACCTGGGGTGATGCCGGGTGACTTAGGACGCTGTTTCCCATTAGGCACACCAGTCCCGTGTTCTTCCTTGCTCTCTTTGTGCCCATTTGGAGAGGGACTTTTAATGGAAACACTGGTGGACTCTGGAGGGAGGGTTTGCACTGGGTTACAGTGTTTTCGAGGAGCTGCTTACAGCTCTGCATCCCGTTACCATTGTGTAGTCCTATGGGCTCACCTTGCTGTGGGAGTGCAGCGTATCCTAGCTATTGCTGTGCAAGAGAGAAGCAGTGACTGATCGCACTGTTTGCAAATGAAACAGCCTCTCTGCAAGGACTCCTGCCTTGCATGAAGACCTGCTGCCCACCCCAGAGCTGCTTCTGGACGATCCAGGTCTGCCCAGGGGCAGTGGCACTCTCTGGACTTCAGTGAATCAGCAGATAGACTGTCTCAGCCACATCTGGATATCTCTCTGGTTATGTTGGCAAAGTCTGCTCTTGAATCTGGTCAGCTTTTGAGTACATGTTGTTGTATCTCTTTATCTCTGAGTTTATCTCAGATACCTGCCTGCCCCTGAAGTCCGTAACACAACTGCCTTCGCTGACTGTGCATTGTCAGAACGTGCAGGAATAGGTTGGGATCTTGTTGCACAAACCTCAAAGTCCCCACAAAGCAGCAATATATTGTCCTGGCACCACAATTAAAATACAAGAGCAGGCAGAGGCCATGGGTGTAGGCTGGGTGAAGAGTTGCCAGTAATTTCCAGTTGCTTCTGTTTGGTGGCTTTGCTTCCCTCAGTGCTTCTTAGAAGGGTGATTTACTGAAAATACACCCGTTTTCTTTTTTCCTGCTCTAGGAGCAAACTGCTAGGATGCTACCTCTGCCTTGACTTGTCCCGGTGTCTTTGCAATCTGAATAATTACCTGGCACTTGCTTGCAGACAGCAGCAGATGGCAGGTTTGGACCTTTGGCAGGAGCAGATTTAACCGAACCAGTGACCAATCTAAACAAACCAGTGACCACTGCCCACCTGGGCTGTCCCAGGTGCAGCTCTCCATATCCTAATGCAGTTTCTGCCCGTGGCTGTACAAATGTCTACATCACTAGAGCTGTTTCTGTGCAAGAGAAAAACAGTGGCCGGTTACGCTGTTTGTAAACAAAACAGCAAGGATGGTAAACGATGGGACCTGCTCCGTTGTGTTGGTGTGGAGATGGTCTCAGCACCAGTTGCTGCTCAGAAATGGACTTGCTATGGGGAGAAGAGCATCTTCCCTACCCAGAAGTGGATCAGCAGAACTGTTAAAGCCTAAATACAGTGGTGATAGCAGGGCTCTGGCCACCTTGCCAGAGTGGTAGCCCTTGTTCTCCATTTCTTTCCACCTTTCTGGCCTCTGGCTGTGGCTCAGTGATCACTGTGAAGTTAGGAGCACCCCATAATTAAATGCAACCAAAAGTACATTTGCAAATGGGCTACAAATTGCAGAGGTAGCATCAGATCTGCTGAGTCTTAACATTTGAACAAGTGTTATCCAGGTGTTCTCTAACAGCATAGCTTTTCAGATTTGTTTAAAGGCAAAGTGAGTAAACCTGTGGCTGTGTGTAGCTTCCTCTTGCTCCCGTGGATCATCAGATGGCTAAAAATGCCATGCTCATGATTATGTTAGCGTAACGGTGGTGGCTGGCGTGGTGTGAATGTCAGGGGGAGCTTTGGGAGTTGTTTCTCCCTCTCTGGAGAGAGTTTCTTCTGGGGTTGGCAGCATGGAAAAGACTTCCCACAGGCTCCCTGTGCGGCTGATTCAACATCACCCAGGTTGGACACCTCTCTCCAAACCTCTGATGGAGGCATTAGCACCTTTTAATGAACAAAAACATGGGCAGAGCAGAGGATTCAAGCAATGGGGTGGCTGTGGCATTAACCGGCACGTGAACTCTTGTTCCCCAGGCGTGGTGGAGACGGGACTCTTCATCGACATGGCAGAGGTGGTGTACTTTGGCATGGAGGACGGCTCGGTCAGCGTGCGGGAGAAGCAGCCTCGCTGACGCCAGCACGCTGCCTGCTCTGCTTCGCCTTCGGCCAGTTTGATTCAGCTGTTGTAATGGTGCCAACCTGACGTTTTGCCTTAACGAGCAGCGGTTATTGCAGAAGACGGATGGGAAGTTGATCAGAATCCGCTGACGTGATACTGAATGTCTTTTTTAAAAACAAAACAAAAATTATATTCTATTTCTATATATATATATATTTTTACTTTACAGGAATGTTGTCTTTTTTTAAAGAATCATTTAAACAAATTGCTTTAATGTTTTTATTTTATTTTCTAAGAAATACTTACCAAAAAGAATACTCCTTGTTTTGTGTTTTGGGTTGTTTTTTTTTTTTCCGTTTTTCGAACAGAACTTGAACCCTTCTGGTTGCTCATAGTGCTTAGTGATTGAGGTCAGAAATACAATCCTAATGCATCATCCTAACCCCCCTGGCTGGGAGGGTAGTGCACGTAACGGGAGCGCATCCAGTCGGGACCTGCTGATGCCTTATTTGGAACCTTTTTGGTTCGGTATTTTATGCCTTTTATTTTTCTATACCACTGGTTTTTAATAGTTCAGGATGTCTAGTTGTCCTCTGTGCACATGACAATTCTCTGAGCCTAGGGTGGTCTCTACATCCCTCTGTCTGGAACATTAATAAGGGCCTTTTTTGGGCCTCTGTATGGAGGAGATGTTCATCCTTTGAGCCAAATTCTGCTCTCCATTAATCCAGTACCTCTGATTAAAATCTGTTCCTTTAGCTGGAGGTGTTTGGGACTTCGTCCTTGTAAACCGAGAGCAGAACTGGGTCCTTGATAAAGTTTACAGAAGCACGTTTGAGCAGCTTAGGGCAGCGTGGAATACCGTTCAGTGGCAAATTATTTGATTAGGAATGAAGGTTGATTATCACCCCTCACAGCTGGTTGATTTGTGGAAGGATAGAGCGGAATGCACAGGAAAACCGAGTCTTCCTGCCTAAATTTCCCACATGTAGCAGGAGAGAGACACTCGTTCAATATCTTGTTCTCGGTGTATAGGTGCTTTGCATGGTTCTGATGTCAAAATGCAAGCCCTCTCTTTGTGTTGTAGACACTGAAATAAAGAACTGTTACACCAGATTTAGTGGTAATTCGGTTCTTAAAGTATTTCGTGGACAACGGGGCAGATTGTCGTCAGACTAACTTCTGCTGTAGTTTTCCCCTTACAAGGGCTCTTCACCCAGGCGAAATTCACCCTTCTGCATTTGATTTCCTTTCGCTTAAGGTAAATACATTATTTTAAATTACCAGATTATCTAATCAATGCTTGTTAGCTGCAGTGCTTACCTCGAGAGTGTCTTAAATTTGCATGTCTAAAACCTGTGCATCTAAATACAGCTCCAAAGGAGCTACTTCTTTAAATCTTCCCCTTCCTGTGCATCTCTTCTGTTAATTCTGAAGCACTTGTACTGAGCAAACTGGCTGCCATCCAGCCAACAGCTTGGTGGAAACACTGGAATATCTCTTCCCGCAAACCCGATGCTGCAGAAGCCATTTGCAAAGCCCTAGTTCTTGCCATGGGCTGTTTTCAGATGTGTCTTGGGCTCCTAATGTAATCCTAGATAAACAGAGAGCAATCGAGCAAAGCTTTGTGCCCAAGCGCCTCCTCACTCAGCATGCTTCTGGAAATGAGATTAGCAGGAGCGAATGTTGCTGTTGACTGTCTTCTCTCTCTCTCAAATCAAACAGCTCCTTCTCAAAAAGCTAATAAAACCATTACCGCACCATTACTTTCTGGCCCTGGACCAGATGTGATCTCATTCAGCTTTGTGCTTAGCAAGGGCTTGTTAAATCTAAGCCTGAAGGTGGCAGGTCTGATTCTTGAGTTTCTCCGGGCACTTGGGATGCAGGTAGTGCTGGTGGGTGCTTTGGCAATGGGTGCCCCTGCTGGGGTGGAACTTTGAGTGGGTCTTGGGCTGTGGGGTATGGGTACAGAGTTCACTGTACTAAAGAGGTGGAATTAAAATCTCTGAGGTGGAATTAAAATCCCTGAAGTGCTGGAGCAAATGTGGTGTCTGAACCAGGTCTGGAGCCTTTGCGCAGATTTCCCACGTGTAAACTGTCCCAGCTCAGATTTCCCGAGTCAGTGGATGGATTTTTGAGTTAAGGAGCTCTTAAGAACGGTCTGATCCTTTCCCTCGGAGGCTGCGAGGCTCCCTGACCTGTCATGACCGTCCACATCTTTGTCTGCCAGCATGTGTGGGGCACATCTAGATGGGGCGCAGGGAGTCCGTCCCCTCCCCGGGTGGCTTTGGCGTGCCGTGGCTCTGCCCTGTCACCGACACAGCCTGCTAACGCTGATGCTTAGCTGCCTAGCCACGAGCATGTTTGATGAAAATTAACTGTACAGGCAGCAGAGGTATTTCTGGTGCCTGGTCCTTGCTTTTCTAGACTATCACCGTTATCATTATGTATGTTTTTTGGAGAGAGAACAGTTTATAGGTGAGCATGCCATGGTAGAACTTCAGGTAGGGGCAGGTACCCACGACCTCCCTGGGTAGGGGCAGTTCAGCTGTGGCCACACCAGTGAGCTGCTCCCAACAGCTCTTGGGCTTGAGTTCGTTGAATTTGATTTTAACACCTTGGCTGGTTTGCACTGTGGCATTTGCTTTGGGCTTTCATTTTTCAAGGTGCTCTTCAAAAGAGCCTTAAGAAGCCTTTAGAAATGGGGCTGCCACCTCTATCCCACCCTGCTCCCTTGCAGGGATGTATTTTTAGAAGATGGCATTGGGAAAAAAAAAATAAAAATCAAAAGCAAGTGGAAGGAGGTGCCTTTTAAAGCCCAAGGCGTGTTGGTTGGGTGCATTTATTTAGGGTGCGTTCCCGCAGGGGATCCTGTTACCCGATGCTAACCACAGTGAGACGATACAATCCAGCCCCTACACACAAACCCTGGCGTCGCCTTTTGGACCGCGCACAGCGGGTAATGCACAACTGATTTACCATTAGTGCTAAATTATGGATTAACTTGGCCCTGGAGAAAACAAACGTTTCAAGAAAGAGCAACAGCAGCACTAAAATTAATGAGCATGAGAGGTAATGAAACACTAGTCCCGTTCCAAAAAAATAAGCAATATAAATATAGTAAGAGAGTGCTTCAGATTCAATTTAATTAACCTTTGGTTAATAGGTTAAATAATTAAGCTGAATTAATTAAACTAAGTAGAAAGAAATGAAGAGTTTAGTTAAAGTGAATCACCCTGTTCGTGTTATAAAGCAACTCTTACTGTCTGTCAGGTTTTTATGATTGTCACTGTAGGACGGGATTTATGATCTGACATAATTATTGTTCTGAGAAATGTGACATAAAAAGAGATGAAAAATAATTAAGCAGGCAGCATAGAAGATGTGTGCTCTGTGTACTAAACCAAACAATTATAGCCAAAGTGACAAGGAGCAAATAAGCATATTATAACCAGTGATAAAAATTAGCTGTAATGAATATTAGTAAGCTGTAACAAGTATTAATATCTTTTAAACATAAAGCCACATCCGTTTAGTAACCAGGTGGATTTAACCAAAAATTGCGTAGTGATGTTGGCTTTGGTCCAGCTGCACCAGGAGAGAAGGAGGAAAAGGAAAGAAATCCTCATTTTCAAAGTGATTTTTCAAATTTATCAAGCCTTGTGAATCCTCCAACACTTCTTTGCAGTTTTATTTTGCTTAGTACATCAGCAAAAAGGTGATGCATTTCAGCTTGAAGATGATCTTAAAGACCTATAAACTGCCATTTTTTGGTACCTAAAACTTCTAAAGTTTATTCATTTCCCCTTCCAGTAACTTAATGGGAGTTGTATCACCCCCATATCTCCATAACCCATCAGGATCAGAAGAGTTAAAAAGCCCCTATATAATTACAGAACTTGACAGATCCGCTATTTAGATAGCTTGAATCTTGTGTGGGATTTATCTCCTGACAGGGCACTATAAATTACCATGAAATTCTCTAATGAAAATTTTTCAGTAGAAGAGTTTTTGTAACATCATCTCTGTAGGAAAACTGATACCAGATATTTATTGTTTTCAGTTCAGTAGATTTTCCTGTTTGTATTTTTACAGCTACTGACACAAACATCTTTTAAACGCCCTTAATTACACTTACAGCCTTGTGAAAATAATGTCAGATTATCAAGGTGAACGTAGTGAGCAAAACAGTAAAGGATCAGTGACTTCGGTTTGACTATAAGAAATTACATAAACTACTTTTTTTAATGAAAGAAGAAAAGACTGTGCAAGAATGTCTTAGCATAAGATAAGTTTTCTAACAAATCATCAATCATGTTGGAAAGTTAAATGCTGCTACTGATTTATGTTGTTTCTGGAAGTCAGTAGCAGAAAGATGAAATTCAGTGGAAGAAAAAAAGTGACTATTAAGTCAACCATCTCGTATCTGTAAACCTCCCTACACTTTAATATCCAAGTTCACTTGGGGTGTTGAATTAGGAATATTCTTAATCACGCTACATTCTAAGTTCATCTCATGCTGTATTGTTAAAAAAATGTGCATGTAAGTTTGATCATGCAAAAAAAAATCACAGGAGCTGAAGTGCCTGCTAACCGGAATGGTCCTTTTATTGTGCACCAAACTCTAAATTCCTTCGTCGTGGTCTTCCAATGCAGGATTAATTAAAAAAAATACTAACATCAAGTATCCTTTCTACTTATGAATGTCTCACAGGCTTGTGTAATCTCTTACTGAAGCTATTACTGGAATGCCTTATAGATCAAAATCATTAATTAAACATTAATTCCCTTAAAACATTTTCAAAGCCTTAATTTCAGTAACTTGTAAGTTATTTGCCTGCCACAGTGCACTGTCTTCTTGTAATCAGTATTTAATAACCTGTACAGTTTAATCCCAACGTAATGTATTTGGTAATGACAAATTAAATTGAAAAACCCTGCTGTAAATCTAGACGGTACACTGTGATGCTTTTCTTACTACCTTAATTCCTTGCTGAAAAAGAGACAGCCTTGCCTTCCTCTAATCCTTACACGAGCATTGTTTTTCGAAGGGGATATTATAATTCTCTTCTTTACTTTTATGTATAGCTTACTGAGGGCTGGACCAGATCAGTGAAGAGTCAAATCCAACAGCTCATAACTAACGTACCAAAAATCTTGTGTAATTGAAGAGCAAGTAGATATTCACTGCTTCTCTCTCCTGAGATGGTCATGGGGATTCAGGATATGATCCACTATCTGAGCATCTTGAGAAAACTCAGCCACTTTGCTGCAGACCGCCACTGACTTTTCTGACAGGTTACCTGCAGGTTTCTCAGCTGTGTGCAGAAAGCTCCTGGGGTCGTGGTTTATCATTTATGACAAGTTTCTTCCATCTTCGTTTGAGAGCTCAAGCAACACGTGTTGACTCTGGCCAGGGTTTTGAGGTCTGCACTGCATGTTTTTGCTGAGGCTCTACATTTTTCCTGTGGATTTGCTGATGTGACTAGCCCTGGCTACCTACAGCCTTGTCTTGACCCTCCTGGGCAGGAGGCTCCCCAGCAGCCCACGGCCGCTATCGCTCCCTCACCTGATCTTTGGAAGCTTGGCAAGGGCTTGCTGGGGGACAGGAGGTATTATTGCACGGAGGTCCATGTGTCCCATGGATTTACCAAGCTTTGGGAGGGATACCTGGGCTGGAAGGATTCACCGCTGAACTACCCCCCTTCTGTGCTCTCCTGCAATGACCTGGACAAATGTCCACCAGGGAACTGGTGGCATTCCGTTGTATAGCCCGTAGTTAACAGTGTTTCTCTACGCATGGTAGTGAAGTCAAAACGGCACTGGCTTCCCCATAAACAGCGTGAGGTCCCCAAGGATGGGGGTTTTGTATTTGGGTTGGTCTTCTGTAACCCAGCCCATCGTGCCTTCAACGTGGTGACTAGCAGTAGCTGGCAGAAAAACAAGCACGGCTGTGGCCAGATGAGCCTACAATTGTATCTTCGGATGCAGGGACTCATCCTAGGAGCCCAGGGCAGGATCTTCAACAAAATCATTGCCCTGATCCAGGATTTTGACAGTGTTGGTTGTGTGCATCTGGATACCACAGATAGGTTCAGCTCCGTGCACTAAGTTTGGGACAAGGCGTTGGTCATTCTGCCAGGGATGGAGCCCATTCCTATTGGAGGGCAATGGAGGGATTAAAGGAAGTGAAAAGCACCTACAGAGCCTTTAAAGGTATTAATATCTCATTAGCAGTGACCTTTCTATCTAAGGAAAGGATTATCCTGGAAAACAAATTGGGGAATAGTAATTTGGAATATAGAGAATTATCTCTGTAGTTATAGCTTAACTGATTTGGAAATACTTTTAATGAGGAAGGAGTAATGTCAGTAGGTATCTGCAGAGAATCCACTTGAGTTTTACTTTACTGGAATAGTTGAAACTCGAGGTGGCATTTGGGCATTTGCACTAGCTGGGAAAGCAGAGAAGTCCAGGCAGTGCAAAAGATGCTTCACAAATTACTTTGTTTTGAACTTTGTGTTATAAAACTGATTAATCCCTTATTTACTTAGCTATATCTCTTGCGTATCGGAAGTGGAAGGGTATCAGACAGTTTTATGTGGGGCTGGAGAGATGGCTTTTTACTAAAAAAATTTTGTTTTCAACTTGAGTAGGAATGAGTGTTTCAGAACTAGATCCTTCTTATTATTGTGTTTCTCTGCGACAGCTATTGCTGTAATTCATACTCCACGAGGCTCTGCCTGCGGTGAAGCCCCTGCAGCAGTATTTTCTGCGCGCATCCCTGCTAACTACAGAACCGGGGCCCCATGAAAGGTCTCCTTCCTCCTCCACCCCCTCGCAGCACCCCTTTCCTCCAGGTCAGAAAAATTGCTGAAGACCATTAAAAAAATTAACTTTTAATCCATAGGTTTGTTGTACGGGGCGGGGGGTGGGTGCGGGTGTGTGTTTTCCAGCACGGATCTCCGTCGTGGTTATTCTGGGAGAGCAGAGAGCTGCACGCTCTCCAGCCCGGCTCCTTCACCCTGTCCTCGGGGACACCAGCTCATGGGACAGGTTGGGTTGACGTGTCGGCACCTCCGATGCCCACAGGTGCCCGTCAGGCTTCATTTCCAGTTCCTCGGACGCTCTGCCCTACCGACACCGTTGTCTCAGCAGCAGCTAGGCTGGCCAAGGGCTGTCCCCTTTTTATCGCCTTTAAAAACAAGTCAGCAAGAAAATTTTAGCAGTTCGAACACCCTCAGTTGTAGAACTATAGAAGAATTGGTATTTTTTAATCTATCCTGCCTGGGAAATTTCTTCCCTTTACTGTTTTTCAACCAAATTAGTTTGGGGTCCTGTAAAAAAATTGGAAAGATATGATGTTTCTTTTCTGGAAGTCAGATGGACAAGTTTTTAAGCTCCCAGGCAGGCAGCATTTCACATGGGGGTTCATATGCCATTTCTATATGCGTTTTGCATTTTAACACAGCTCGCGTACTCAGCTTCGTAAAAGTGGTGCAGTCACTAAATACTTAATGTGAATTCTTGTAGCTTATTTCAGTCATCCAGATTAGGAACATTTTGGTTATAAAGGAACAAATAAGCTTCATTCAGTCAACGACCACTTAGAAAACTTGCACTTTTCTGGATTAAATAATACTCAAAGTTCCAAACTGAATATTCAGTAAATGAGAGGGAAAATAAACATGATACCTCTCTGGTCTTCATTTGACTGATTTCAGAGAAATACACAAGATACACCCAGTGTGAGAGAGAGTCCACATTATGCAGTTACTCTGTGGTGGATGGCTACCTTTCCCAAGAAAAATTCAGTGGAGAAATCCATGCCCTAAGGCCTGTATTTACTGCTTGAGGAGTAAGTTAGATATTTTAGGGATGTCATTTTTTACAGGATCAATATTGCTATTTAGCCAGACGGCTGGCCAAGCACGGACAAATATTGTCTGCTATAATACATTTATCTGTCTATTGATCTATCTCTGTACCCGTTTTGCTGATCAAACAGACAGCTATAGCAGGACCAGGAGGAACATATTCCTAATTTTACTGCGTCAGTAATAGGATTTGTCTCACATAACTTCCCACTCCAAAGCTATGTGAGCAGTTAGCTTGAGGAAACGTGGAGCCTATGGAAAGAGCCAAATGGATTCACCCTGTCTATTTTAGGCAGGACCCATCACGTCCTGGGAGTGTCTACTCCAGATAAATGCAACCCACATCCCCTCCTGCCTCCCAATCTCTCAACATCAGAGAACCATGATAACCCTTTAGCAAAGTATTGCATTACTTAAAGCAGAAAATACAATTTTAGTACAGATGGGTCAAAGTGAAAAGGATGGATACAAAATTTTCCCGCATTCAGAATATTCAACGGAGGATGCAGAGAGATTTTTTCGGATCTACTCCAGAAAATACACAGAGGACTTCATGTCAGTCCAAGCTGTTGCTTACTTGCTAGGAAAGTGTGGTCTAGTAAAAGGCTTGTACTGATCAGAGGGTGATGACCCACAGTTCCTCACCTCCACGCAAAGCAGGAACAACTCCAGTGACACGGGTGAAGCTAATGAACAAGAAATCAGTGTTAGCTGCAGATGGAGCCAACGATGGAGAAGGAAAATGTTTTGAAATTTTGAGTCAGATGTGGTTTTAAAAATCTAGGTGATTCATAGAAAAACCCCTGATGTGACATATTTACTGGGCTTGTTCTACACCGAGGTGTGCTCAGGGGGAGGATATGGAGATTGATGAGCTGAAAAGTCCCACAAAACCTGGGTGGGAGCCGGGGATGCTTTCTGGGAACCGGCCAGGGCACGGCAGAAATGCCAGATGATATTTGTATAGTAAGACGGAGGGCAACACACTCAAATTTATGTTGTTTATCTCCCCATCAGATGGATGGTAAAATGTGGCTGTGCTGGGGACGGGGCTGCTTGCCAGACAGCCAGTCGCTCCCTACATCCAGTGCTTGCCACCCTACCAGTCCTGCCATTGCCTTCACCACCCGTGAAGGTCTGATTTAATGCACTCGGATGCCAGCGGCCAGGTTGCTAAAGAACATTGCTGGGTTGCGACCAAACCTGACCAGCCATAGGGTTGTTTTTTTGCAATACAAGAAGAGAAAAGAAACAAGGGCTCTCAGTTTTCACCTCGCAATACTAGTCATCACCCTTGTTGATAAACAGATGGTTTGAAACCATCCTGTTTTTCTGGAAACGGGCAAGGACTCTCCAGACAAATATATGCAATGCTTGGGGAGGCCAGTCCACACAGCGGAGGCAAAATACACCATGAACCTTTGGTGTCTTGAAGATGATCACCTAGGGCATCTCTGATACAGCTCCATCCCTCCGTGCCCCGAAGACAGGCTGGTCCAAGTGGCACAGCTTGGGCAGTATGCAGAGGGGAGGAAGCCTCCGGGGGTCTCACACGGTGCTTCTCCAGGCTGACGTGGGGCAGGAGATGGGCTATATCTATAGCTATGATTATTAATGTTTTCATCTAGGAATTGCTAGACAGACTTAGGAAAAGCTGGGCTACATATTGAGGATAGGAGGGGGGGAAAAAGTTTGGGTTTGTCTTTGTCTTTTTTCTTTTTTTTTTCTTTTTCTTTTTCTTTTTCTTTTTTCTTTTTTTCCCCTTTTTCTTTCTTTTTCCTTTTCCTTTTCTTTTTCTTTTTCTCTTCTTTATATCCTACCTGTGGTAAATTATGGCCTGCATTTCTTTTCCCTCTGGACATGAAGGGCAGTTGGCACCAGGCTTGGGTGAGCTGTGATTTGGTATTATCTCAAAAGAAAGTGTCACTGACCCTAACAAAAATGCTCATTTAGCAAAGCGTGTAAGCATGAGTAGACCTATTGGCCTCAGTTGGTTTTAGTCTGCATCTGAAGTCAGACAGACAAAAAAAGCATTGCTTTAAAGTGCGGAAGAGGAATTTGACTAAAGCCGCCGTAATAAATAATCTCACGACAGGCAAGTCATGCAAATTAGGCTAATGTAGACAAACAGGGTGGGAACCATCTGGCCAAGCTTCGAGATGGGTGAGGCAGTTCAGACACCTTCGTGCCACTCTGGGTTCACGTTGCAGCCCATCAGTGGAGAGCCGTGGGCCACCTCCTCCCCCACGCTCCATCTCCTAACCCGTGGTCCATCTCCTCCTCTGCGGTCCACCCCGACGTGGAGGAAGCAGAGCCAGCATGGGAGAAGGCCACTGTGGATGAGAAGGGGACACCGGGCTGCCGTTGAAGGCAACAGGCGAGTGCACAGGAGATGGACGTGGGGAACTAGAGCCAAGGGGAATACAAGGGCATTGCTCCAGCTTGTGGGGATAAAGGTGTTGGATGGGTATCTAGTGAGCAGATGACTTGGTCCCTGCAGCTAGGACTCTTGGTGGCTTTGGCCTCCTGCACTCTCAGATATCGTGTTCAAGGTCTCCTCTGTGGCTACACGTGCCTTTTCACATGTTATAATTTACTTGGCATCTTTGACTCGTTAAGACTTTTAAGATGATGACTACCTGAGATCAGATTACAACCCTAGCTCTCCTTTATACGATATTTCCCTAATCTCTTTGGTCACAAGGATGGTGTAAACAACTGAGAAATTGGTCATTTTAAAACTTATCTTCTGAATGTCTTTGTGTGTATCACCACAGAAGGTATGATTTTCTTACTACTGCACAAGCATATCCAATCAAAATCATATTTTGTCACCTCCAGATGTATGATGAGCAGTGTTTCGCTGTGGCCACCTTCAGGACTTGGGCTGGTCTAATTCTAAACCTGTGAATAATCCAAGCTATTTTCAATAACACAAATATTTCTGTTTCACGGCAAATGTCCCAGGGTGTTTCAGTGGAGTGCGAGAGCAGACAGCTAATAATCTTCTGCGGTACCCACTGAAGTGGTGTAACCAAGCGGAAACCCTACTGAGCCGAAAAATGCCCCTTGCTCAGGAAAAGCACTCTGCGCCTGCATGCTTCCGATGCTCCGTGGTGGGACATCTCCCAGAGAGGTGGGAGAGCCACGGGTGGGAGAGCCTCCAGTGGCTTTCCTCTGCTACCCACTGGAGGTCTGATCCAAAGCTCATTCAAGGTAAAAGTACCATTTATTTTTGTGGGAATTTAAATCTTTTTCCTGTTAAATGCACTCAGCTTTCAGAAAAGGACGCTCAGGATATGAATGAATTTAGCTGAATAATTTAAGGTGTTGGACGTCTCCATTTCACCTCCATTTTAGGGATGAACTTAAACCAGGTTTTTCCTTGGTTTCAGCCTTGCCTTGGATGCAGAGTAAGAGCAGCCAGACGAGTCAAGCCTGAAAGACCACCCTGGTGTGTACACTAGGCTGGATGCTGATAGACGGTGTATGAAAAGCAACGTGGAAAGCTTATAGCAGGTCTATATGGGTGGCAGTGTGGCACTGCGTAGGTGTGAGCTGTGCACATCTGGTTTGCACAAAAAATCCTTAGCACCGGGCTGGAGAGGAGATGCCTGCAAGTTATTCTGGTAGACACATGGGAGCTTCCCTTCTCCGTGTGGAAACAACAACGGGAATTAACATTCCTCAGCCTTGGGCTCTCTAAGATGAACTCAATAAAAAGCAGGCGGTCGCTGCTGTGAAGCGACACGTGCAGTGGTGCTGGGCAGGGATGCGAGGCTCCGGGTGGCATTTGTCGAGAAAGCAGATGTGATGCTGTGGAAATGACAGAAAGTAGAAGCTGTGCAAGGTTGATGTATATTGTACAAATTCAGCACAATGAGAACACTCCCACCAAACTTGTCCACTGCTTTTCGTAAGGTGCAGTTGTTCTGATGATCACTTTTGCCTTTTTTTTTTCTCTTTTTACTTTTTTTAACTGTTTTTAGTCTTTTTTTTTTTTTTTTTACCTTCAGGGAATGCTTTAATAGCAATTTCACAGGAATTCAGTTTTGGTTTTGTTTGTAATAAATGTTGTCATTGGAGTGAAAAAGGAATCCACAGGAGCAATTACTGGTCACAACAGAGTGAATAAAGGAATTAATTATCTTCAGCTTTGTTATTATTTTCATGTGCATAATGATGACACAGGCTGGCGCACTGACTACAGTGTGTTTAGAGGAGGAAGAAAAAATCTCTGAAGGCCTGTGGAAGGTAATTAGTTTGAACCTCCCTCCAAAAAAGGTGTATTTTAGTTTTGTGGTAACCTCAGTGCTAAGTCCTGAAGATGAAGAGGTTCCTAGGGATGACACCAGACGAGACAGAAATCAGACTACCCTGGGAAGGGAGGAAGAATATTCTTCCCCTGATCTTCACACGGGCTAAAGCAACTGCGCTCGCTCCTTCACATTGCAATCATTTGCCTCTCTGCCAGAAGTTGTTAAAATAGGGCAGAGATACAGCCAACCTCTGTAGCAGTTTGACACTATAATTAGCTCCCTTCGACAGAAAATGCCCTGAGTTTGGCCTAATTATGTTCAGTTGATGTTATTGTTCTTAACTATTTCAGTAGGAGGAGGCAGGTGCTAATGCGTTCCAGGACCAGAAAGCATCAATAACCACAGCAACAACGCACATGCCATACCCTAACTCTAGAGAAAGTACAGAAAAGTTACTTTCAACACTGAAATTATCAGAATAAAGCAGAAAATCATATCCTTGTGGTCACTTTGAGTCCCTGCCTTCAGCAAAGTTTTTTGTGTCCCTCTTCAAACTTCTCCTCCTCCCTGATTTTCTGCTGTAGCTTCAAAGAGTCAGGGAGGTCCTGCAGGCTTGATTGATAGTTTCCTTCAGATAGAACAAGCTGCAGAGTCTTTTTGTGCCTGAAACCAGAGGATTTCAGAAGCGCATGAAGTCTTTGCTCAAGAAGGGTGTGTCCTAAAGCATCCCGCACTTTCTGAGGATAAAAACTTGGTTCTGCTTAATTGCATGGCCCTCGTTTTTTGCACTTCAGCTAAACCTGCAAAGGTCCTTCTCCAGCCAAGGCTGTGCAGTGAAACAGCCCTGGGAGAAAGTCAAACAGTGAAGCGATTGTGACATCTAGTGGTGCTTGTGGCTATTTCAGTACAGAGAAAAATACACACTATAAATATGACCATATATATATATGACCACCCTATGACCAAAAAGAGAAGCCTTCATGACCAACGTGCACTTTTTCTCTACGATGGGGCTCCAGGAAAAAAAAAAATTCATCATTTGAGTCATGTGGTGACTATACTTTCCATGGAGGAGCAGGGCTGGTCAGCCATCCCCTGCTTTTCTCCACTGCAACTGTTGGAAAGGTTTCCCAGAATATAAGAATAGAAGAAATTGCTGTAAAAGAGAGATTTGAATTTCATTAATTCTGTGGGGTTTTCACCAGTGCCAAGGCAACTTTAGAGATGAATAGGAAAATATATATTAAACAATGTTAAGAATGTAAGAATAGGTATATTTAGTCAAAACTGATTTTGTGTGTGTGAAATATGATAGCTGAAGATGTGTCTGCAGTTTTTAAGGATATATAGCCGGAGGGATCTCACAGAGACCATAAGGTCTCAAGTGCTGTAATTGGAGTACCTTCACTGCTGGTGCTCCAAATTTAACTGCAAGTATGTGGAACGAGGATTAGCGCCTGTGTATTTAGTTTAGACATTTGTCTACATTTTGTAGACATTCAATTTTAAGAACTAATCCCGAAGCAAAGAATTTCAGTAGAACATTAACTTGGTCCTGCAGAACACCGCATGGTGAAATTGCTGACTTGGCAAGATTTCAGCGGATGGAAAAACCTCAAAGAAAAATCTTCACTTTACAAAGAAGCTGGGTACTTTTTATGTTGTCAGTTATTTTTGCAAGGACAAAGGTGACTCCAGTACAAAAAAACTCCAATTTGAGCAAAATACTTTTTTCTTTAGTGTAAGACAAATCCTGCTATGGGATAAATTTATATTTACATTTTATTCTGGGTTTGTTAAGCCTCCAGAAAAATGCTGGACAGAACTTCTACTCCTCACAATTCCACAATGCGTGAAAACAAGAGCAATTTTAGTATGAAAAAGTTCAATAGATGTGTTTGCGAAGCTGCTGTAGCCAACAGTGGGATCTCCAGACTGTGCAGGTGACCTGTCCGACTACTTCAAATGATCTGATGACATCCAATAAAAGAAAGTAAAAAGGCATAATTTGTCAGCTCAGCATTTCTTAAGGCTTTAACATATACTCCAAATTAAATAAGAGCGCAACTGAGCTTTGCTTTGTGCTTTCATACGTGTGTTGCCAGGGGAGGTAGGTGAACATCACTGAAACTAAGGGAATATCCCCATGAAACTGCTAGAGGCAGAGGTTTATCAGCTGGGGGGTAATAAAAGCCACCAGTTCCTGCTCCAGGACCACACAGCCCAGCCCAGCCAAGTGGTCCTCCTGTAGCTGTCCTAGCACCTTCCCCATGAAATAGCAAATGATGAAAATGATGGGGGAACAAGAAAAGATGGAATTAGCTGGATCTGCTGCTTCGCGCGGTGAAGGAGCTTGTTCCATGTGCCTTGTGACCTCTGGGGACACAGGACCAGACCTGATCTGTTACAGGCTGTGCTAGATTTAACTAGGTTGAGACCTTCTTCTTCGATGTGACTTTCGGGCACGCAGAAGGAGGTTTTTCCCACTCCTTACTACTCTCTTGTTTTTTGATGCCAATTTTCAGAAGTACGGCTTGCTTAAACCCCCCAGGGATAAAAAACATAAAATTGCTCCATGCCTAATTAGGCAGAGGAACCAAAGTGTTTCAGGGCTGCTGAGGTCAAAGGGTAGGTGCCCATTTCCACCGCTGCAGCTCTGGCCCTTAGACATCAGGGTTGCATCCACCTTCAGCTTAGCTCATGCTGAGCTGCACCCCACAATCCTGAAGCCTTAAAAACCAGCATGGCCTCCAGGGAAGGAGAGTTGAGTTTATTTATCACACACGGATTCATTGTTATTCAGTGGAAGTCTCTTTCAGGGCAAAGAATTAACAGCTAACCCTAATTCCTTACGACAGGTGGACAAGCCACGAGGAGAGGCTTTTCTGGGGTACACATTTCAAGGAACCTACATCCCATTTTGCTCCCGCTTCTTCCTGGATGGCAGAGGCTCTGCAGGACCCTGTATCCTGCTCCAACACCAGGAGAACTCCATGCAGGGTCGTTGAGAGCAGAATTTGCCATCAACTCCTGTTTTCCTTTTGTGAACCCCTCCCATCTTCAGATCTGCTCCACTCCTCACGACCAGCAGGACAACCTGATCATCTGGAAGAGCAGGTCTCCAAGACGTAAACATTTCCCAGCACCGTGAACATTTCCCAGCACCGTGGGGCAGTCGCAGGTCTGACACCTGTGTTTTTAATAAACTGGATCGTTGTGCTCGGCTGCCCCGTCTCCAGGAGGGAGAAAGGCAGTGGGACATGTACGGCTGCTCCGGCTGCAGCCCAGTGAACTGCTACAAAAGCCCATCAAATGTCAAGCTTTTCTTTAAGACCTGGAGTTGCTGAAGCGTTTCTAGCAAAATTTACTGAATAAAACGAGTAAGCTCCGATAAGCCCCTGATATGTGACAGAGCCAGACTTGCTTCAGATCACACAGCAAAGGGGAAAAAAAATAGTATTTAGATGAAGATGACCACAGGTCTTCAGCAGCATCTGCCTTCCTGGAGAAATCCAAGCTGTGATGAATCTGAAAGGGTCAGTCTGGGGCTGGCGGGCTGTGGGTACCACTTGGGTGTCCATCCTTGGGGACTTCCCCCTAAAGTGCTTCTGATGTTGATGTTGTGACACTGACTGGTGCCAAGCTGAAATTTGACCTCCTGTTTGTGAAGCACCGTAGAAATGTCAGGCTCTTTAGAAATAGCAAGCCATGGCACTGCTTAGGGAAGAAGGCGGTAGTGTTTGTGTGCTTATTTATTTTCATTTGGCACTACTAATGCTGAAAAAAAATATTAAAATAACTATACTAATAGCAATAGCATAAAAGTTTGCATGCTGTTTCAGAAGCAGAGAACAGAATATAAAATTCATTTGCTGAAAGCAGTATGGAGACTGCACAGAAAAGGAGCAAGCGAGATGATGCCACCAACACCCGCCTTTCCCTCACCGCCGTAAACTCTCAACTGGTCCTTATCTCTGCTATCTGGAGTTACACCAGAAGTCCCTGTAAGCCCATTTCTAACTAGTTCCTTAGCAGATGCTCTGAGCCATAGCTCTGCTACTGCAAAATCACAGGCGGTAGGGAAAAAATAAAGCAGGTTAAAGCACAAGTGTGGCTAATCCCTCCAGAGGGAATCCTCACCTCTGATTTTCTCGGTGCTCTTTACAAAGGAAAGGAGAGCAGCGATCCAGCTCTTCCTGGTGACTCTCCCAGGGCTGAAATGCTGGGACAATTTTTTCTTACAACCTGTAAATTAAAGTACAAAACCCCACAAACTAGTCTGTTATTAGAAGGGTCCGCACATTTAGCTGCTGGAAGCTGGGTACCGGTGAGGCCAGGGTTTAGCTTCACGCTTGGGTCCCTGCCTTGATTGCAGGGAGATGGGGGGGAACGACCAATTTGTTTGCACATTCCTAACTTCCAGTGATAGGAGGTGATGATCCCACTAAAGCTAACAAGATGCACGAGCATTTCAAGCTGCAGGGTTGTTTCAGTGAGGGTAAGAATGGGAGACAGTGATCAAACATCAGCTGGTGCCAGGAACGTAGGTCTGGAGTTATTGCTGATGTAAGGGCTAAACCAGCTAAAGAGCTTGTCCCTGGTTTAGCAATTATCTCCTAAATACAGGCTTTCCCTTGAAGGATGGCCTTCCTGCTAAACCCTCCCTGCTAGAACCTGCATTTGTCAAAGGGATGTCTTTTAGCTCTGGCCAGCACCAGGAGACAAACGTGTCTGATTAGGAAGTCTGGGGTATATTTTATGCTATTAGATATCTTAAAGTCCATTTTATGGCTCTACCAACTGTGCTGTTTGTACAGCTGCTAGGCTGAATACAACCATAAGTTTTTTAATATGTCTGAGTTTACCATACGGATCAAGTGTGTGACTCCCGGCATCGTCCCAAAGGATTTCTGCCTGGCGTGAAGTTCACCACAAAGTTTGTGGCGTAAGGGGCTGCAGTCCAAGGGCAGTGAGCAGCTGGGTGGGAAATGATGGAGCAAGTCTCTTGCTGGCACCAAAACATCCTTGAACAGAGCTCCAAACAGACCTTTTCTCCTTGCTACACAGAAGGGAAATGCCACTTCTTATTTCCCATTTAATATGCAATCACTATTTAGAAAATTTTGAGGTTTGCTGTCTTTATGCCATGATCAGGCTGCATGTCCTGTTACAGAGAGGTCTGCAGGAGCACGACGTTCCTGACCAGCATTTCCTCCTGCTCAGAGGTAGGTGCTGACAGTCCAGGCTCTTCATATTCCTGGGAAGCTGTGCTGTAGTGAACGCTAAAGACCTTGGTGTGCAAGAAACTTGTTTCGGTTTTGAGATTCCTTTTCAGGAAGTGGCAAGAGGTTGATGGAGTCCTACAAGTTCCCACACAAATCAGTATTACAGAAAAAGATGGCAGGAGGAACTACTGGACCGGAGCAAAGAAGGCGGCATCCTGCTTTCTGCCGCTCTCTTACGATAACATTTAACAGAGACGTGAATGTATTGATGGGCCAGCTATGGAAACAGCATCTACTGAAGCTGTCAGTCAAATGCAAGGCTCAAATCCCTAAGATAACTGGTGGCAGCATTTAACCTCTGGCTGTGCAAATGTAAACGTGAACAGCAAATACCGTGATACGTGCTGGCAGCGGGTTTCCCCTGATCAATTTACATTGTCACTCTCTGGCAAAGCAGTAACAGGGCTCCAAGTCATTTGTCATGACTGTGAGGTAGAAAAAAGTGTTAAATGCTTTATTCAAGAAAAGAAACCACGCTTTTCAGTTTTGTGCTATAACAGACCACTCCAGATGGTCTGCAGGTCCCATTACTTCAGAAGTTTGGAACTGAACCTTTCCCCAACCTCCACATTAGCCTGCCTGTCCCTGCCTCTCTTATTTAGCAACACATTTCACTGGGTTCAAAATACTTTTGGGTGGGAGTCAGGTCCAGCTTCAAACACCTCCAGCAGACAGATCCACTGTTGGCTGCCTCCACATGGGTGGGTTTCTAAGCTCTCGTTGCAACCAGTGGAGATCATCCAGCACTGCAAGGGCTCCAAAAGAGCAGTTGAACCTTCTTCTTGCAGCAGACACCTGTAGACAGCACATGAACTTCTCTTGTCTCTGCTGACTGCATGGACTAGGTTTCCACTGGCACAACGAGAGCTGGGACGGCACACACGTACACACCTGCCATGCAGACACCTTCAGGTGGTTGAAGCTGGACCTGAATTTCAGCCTTAGCTGCATACTGTTCAGACAGCAAAGACTCTTGTTAGGTGTCTAAATATAGGTGTCTAGTGCCATGTGGGGTGCCCTAGGGTATGTATCTGAGGCTTCTGGTGGAGGACTGGGTAATGGGATACAGGACTTACGGGAAACCCAAGTTTTCCTGGAGAGGCGGAAGGAAGCAGGACAGGGTGCTGCAGGGCAGCTCAAGCTGTACTAGATGCCAGTCCACAAGCAAGTGTATTGAGCTGCAGTTCAAACACGTCTCCTGTGTTAATCTGCAGCAAGACCAAGGTCAGTAGGAAATCCAGAAGTGGAGATACATGGATTCACATATGGAAATGTGCACATGGAAAAGAGGATGCTGTGTGAGTTAAGGGGTGAGTTCCTCGTGTGGATGAAGGCTGAGACCGGCAGGCACTTGCTGTATCCATCAAGGCCTCGTGGAGAAGACAGACACGGGGAAGGGTTGGTGCAGGTGACAACTATATCTTGATGTTTCTAAGTGCCAGTGCCTAGAGCACAGTCAGTTTTTATTCTGCAGTATAATATCAAACCTGGACTCTGGGCTGTAAACAGGACACCCTGAAAAACCCAGATGTCTAAATTGTTTTTGCTGCTCTCAGTGTTGGTAAATCCAGACATTTCAGGGGTTGGTGATTTATTTGCATTGCGCATTTTTGGCTGATGATGCAAGTAAACAAAGCATTAGCAATAACTTCTCTTATGGAGAAGAAACCGAGGCTGGGAGAGATTGAGTGATTTCAGTGATGATCCAGAGGAAGTGTGCAGCCAGCCAAGCACCACACCCAGGTCCCTCAGCTGCCCAGCCAGTATCTAAAAGAAGAAAAGAGAAACGTTTTACCACTAGTTTTAAGGAAGTACCAAAAGAAGTTGCATGCAGTGAATCCCCCTTTCATTTAAAGTTCTATGAAAGGGAAAATGTTAGCAGATGGTGTGCTTTTGTCTTCTGCTAGAGCTGGAACTCCTGGGATAGGTAAACATTAACATGATGCTCCTTTGGGTTTTTTGCTAGCAGAACGTCAAGTCCTCTGCAGAGGGATACTAAGCAGAAAGTCCTGTGTTTACTATCAGGAAGATCTGCTTTCACACAGCATTAAAGCCCAACTATGAGTAAGAGAGCAAGAAAAATGTTTTCACTAGAATTCAGCTTGTTCCTGCGTGTGTGATTTTCATAAGGTTCAGCTGCAGGATCTGTGTTGCTCTTAAAATGAAGTTGCTTACTTAAAAATGCATCGGGAGAGACTCCACCCCTTATCTGACCTTTGGGCTTTCTGCAGTGGTTGAAAATTATTGTTCTTAGATGAAATTCTAAAATCTTTCTTAATCCTTTGGCTACCCCACTAGAACTGGGTCTGCCCTGAACTTTGCAACGCACCCCTGTCATTGCTACCTGAGTGTTGCTAATTGCTCTATTGTTTCTCCCCTGGCCGAATGGTTTCTTTCTAGGCAGTTGATTAAAGCAGCTAAATTAATGCTGGTGGGACAGAGTGTTCTCTGACAGGAACCAAACCACTGCCTTAGAACAAATGAAAATAGGTTTAATTTTTCTCAATTCCATGTATGTCTGGCCAATCATATATTGTACAGCTGGTTTCCCTGAAACTTTTAGTTAGGGTGATAATGACTTGCATCAATGTTAAGATTCGAAAGACTCTATATGCATTTAGGTTTTGAATGCAAATGACTAAAGAGTTGTTTCTGCTACTGAGATTTGGAAAAAAAACCCAAACCCAACAACCCGAACCCTCATCTTACACAATCCTACTAAAAAACACTAAAAATTGCAGTTGTCCTTATTTGGTCATATTGTTTGACTTCATGCCTGAGTTATTTTAAGTGCATCTGATATCCAACAGATGGACTTCTGACACTACATAGCTCAACATAAAAGGGAGAGAAAGAACAACCCGCTGTGTAATTCAGCTGCGGTCAAAAGCTCCAGATGTCCCTGTTGACAGGAGTGGGACTCTTCTCTGACCCTTGGCAGTGGGACAGTCCTGCCTGTCACTGTCACCTATGAACCAAGGTGAAGGGTATCACTTGGAAACAGTTGGGGTTCTTATTGTGCCATTTGGCTTTCTGCTATCCAGTCTCACTCATTTCTTCTGTGTGTTATTTTCTAGATCAGCTTCTCTCTCTCCCCCTCCTGAAAAAAGGGTTTTGTTGAGAAACTGCTAAAAGCAAAATCTTCCTGTATACAGAATGATAATACAGTGGCATCTAACTCCAATTCTGTAATCCCCACAAGAGTCTTAGTGAAAGCCGCAAGTCAAGGAAAAATTGATTTGGAAATGGATCCAGGTATAAATCTTTTAGTGAGCGGGTTCCTTATAAAATCAGTGTGTATGTCCTCCTAGCAGGATCATATATACCTCATAAGAAGCTGAACATTTGGATGCTTCATTTATTTAGTACAGCCTCATTCTGGCCTCAGTTTTATGGACATGAAGTGAATGAAATAATCAGGATGAAATCAGCGTATGACTTTGCAAGTTTATTTTTGTCCTGAAGGAATACTTTGTCTCTTCTTGCCCCGCCCCCCCCAGGGTCCCCCTTGCTCCATCTATGCCCACAGGTACACAAATCTATGCACGGGTTGTTTCTGAAGGCAGCTGATGGCATAGGTGATGAACTGACCTGTGTCTGAAGCTCATGTGTAGAAGTTAAAGCATTTTAAAATCCCTTGTGGGAAGCCTCATTGTAGAGTTCAGTGGTTTCTTGTGACACTGATCTAAGATCAATTTACTCGCGGCTGAAAGAATTGCACATTTTTTAATAAGTGAGCGGACTTCACAGCTTTCCTTGGTTTTTCTAACTTTCCTAGAAGTCCCAGTTACAGACACATTCTCTGTTTGCTCTGGAGATGCCGCTCCGGTAATCACTGTCCCCGACACATGCTCTTCTTGTGAATGTTTGCCTAAACTCCCTTGTCAAAAAATAGGAGCTGAGCCTTTCTTGTGGTTCATTAACCATTTTCTCTTCCAGAACAAATGTCCCCTGAAGTTTAGCAGAAAGAAAATGCTGCTGTTAAGAATCTCTGTAAGGAGGAAAGAAAACACTAATTACTGTTTAAGAACAGTGTTGTTTGATTTATTCAAATACACTCTTCTTCCTGCCCCAGGATCAGCCAGGTAAGTAAACTGTCCATGGTGAATGAGAAGGAGGATTGGCAGTTTTCTTTCACTTTTTTTAAACAATTTCATCTCAAACCATTTAGCCCCAGTAAAGAGGTGGGTGCTCAGGACTGCCGCTTATCAGGCTGACCATTACAGCCGAGTTGCTCTTCCTGTGACCATTGCCTGTGTCCTCCTTGGGTCGTCCTCACGTCTTGCAGCATTTACTTAGCACTCGCTTGGCACGGTTGGGATGGGGGTTTTGCTCTCTTTCTACATTGCTTCAAGCAAATTACTAACAAATGAGGTCAGGTATCATAGAATGGTTTGAGTTGGAAGGAGCTTTAAAAGGTCACCTCGTCCAACCCCCCTGCAGTGAGCAGGGACATCTTCAACTTGATCAGGTTGCTCAGAGCCCCGTCCAGCCTGACCTGGAGTGTTTCCAGGGATGGGGCATTGACCACCTTTCTGGGCAACCTGTGTCAGTGCCTCGCCACCCTCATCGTAAAACATTTCTTCCTTATGTCTAGTCTGAATCTACCCTCTTTAAGAGAGGTAACATATTTCATTTGGTCAACCAGTTAACTTGTATATGGGTTTACGTTATCAGTTACTCAATTAGAAGACACTACCTTTCCCTGAAAAATGTGACTTTTTTTGGTATCTGCATGCCCCCGCAGCCACACCACGCCGTGCAGCCCCCCATTCGGCTTTGTGTGGCAACGCTTCTCCTCACCTTTACCCACAACCTATGCCTGTACCAGGGTGGCTTTTCACGGGCAGCCGCAGCCCGCTCCCATCGAAAACCGGTCTTGGCCTGAATTTAGCACAAGTGAGGAGCTACCAGGGCTGGCTGTCGCCTTCCTCCCGCCCTGCGGAGCCGGCCGCAGGCCTGTCACAGCGCGGCCTTGTCCCCCATGTCTCCCCCTGAGGCCACCTCGGACTACAACACCCACAACGCCCCGCGGCGCTTCCTCCGGTCCCACCCCGCCGCCTCATCTCTGACTGGCTGCCGCCCGGGGGCGGGGCCCTGGAGCTGAGCCAATCGGCGAGCGGGGCTGCCCAACGCCGCGCCGGGGTGGGCAGTGCTCAGGCGCCGCGCAGGGCCTCCCGCCCGCTCGCCCCGCCGCTCTCCGCTCCGCTCCGCTCCGCCGGGCCGGTGTCATTTACCGAAGAGGGGACGATGTCTCACTGCAGCCGCGCCGCCGCCCGCCTCCTGGGCCCCTTCCTCCGCCGTGAGTACCGAACCGCCGGCACGCTAACCCCCGGCGCCGGGCCGCGGGGCCCTCCCCGCTGCCTGGCAACCGCTCTCCGCCGCGGCCTGCTTCGCCCGCGGCGCCCTTCCGTAGTAGGGCCGCGGGGCCTGAGGGAGGTGGGCCCGCCGCCGGGGCCTGGTCCGCCGCCGCCTCTTCCTCCTCTTCCTCTTCTTCCTCCTCCTCCTCCTCTTCCTCCTCCTCCCGTCACTGGAGGGGAAAGGAGCCGGGCAAGGTCACGGCCCGTCCCCGCCAGGCCTCTGGGTGCGGCGAGGAAACCCTTCTCCCTGGGCCTGGGTCTGCTGGCGGAGCTGGGGCCGCTCAGCCTCAGCGCGGCAGGGCCGAGGTGGGAGCAGAGCGGTGTCGTCCGGTGGCGGCAGCCCCTCTTCGGGAGCGTTAGAGGGGAGGGAAGAGGGAGGCGGGCTCTTGGCGGAGGTGCGGGGCAGGGGGCACGCGTGGCTGCGAGGAAAACCGCTTTCAAAAGTTAGGGGAAGTTTTGGGACTAAGCGTGGTCGGCCGCAGGTATGGGGACCCAGAAAAGCTGTTCTCTCCGTTGTAATCCCCCGGAAATACTAAAAAAAACTCGGCAAGGCCTAGAGGAAGCTGGTGGAGTTGGATCTAGTCACTTCGAGTCGCCAGTGGTTTGGACTAGAGACCTCTTGAGGTCCCTCAATCATCCTGTGATTTCGACACAAGTTGGTAAAGTTGTTTTTGGTGTCAAGAGAAAGATTATTGGCCTTTAATTGTTGGAGGACACAAGCAGTCTGAGACTAATACTTCAGGTTACAAGTTTTTATATGTGTTGTTCTGAAGATCACAATAAAAAATAAAGTGCCTTTTTTTTTTTATTTCTTTCTTTTCAGTGTGCTTTTTTTGTACAGTTAACACTGCATCCTCTACTGAAATCGGTATGGGTATGCCTAGGCACAAGAGCAGTTTCTTGGGATCTAAACTGAGGAATTGGTGCATTACTCTTGGTTCTTGCAGCTGAGAATGAATGGGCAGCTGTAAACCTACCTCGTTTCACTGCACACAAAGCTTTTTTGTCTCAGGGTGGTGGTAACTTGCAGGTCAGGGTCTAGTAATGTGATCC
>JANHGO010000001.1:7327404-7390685 GCA_024606505.1 Aquila spilogaster | reverse complement strand
ATGAGCACAAATCCCCACAGCATGGGGCTGCTTCATATCTTGTGCAGGCTCTTAGATCTGATAGAATCTTTAAGGTTGTAAAAGGCCACTGAGGTCATCTAGTCCAACCTCAACCAATTAGGAACAAAGCATTCCCAAGTCAGCAAAACAGCATCTTATTTTCGCTACGTACAGGTGTAAATGGCTGCCTGAGGTCACTGGCAAGGAAGAATTGCTTTCAGTGGGCTTTTTTCAGGTTGGGTTATTCCATCACCATCACTAAAGCTAGTGTCAGGGTAAGTATCCATCCCTTGGCTTTTGCGTTGTTTCTTCTTTTCACCTGGATGCCTGCCGAGAGCACGGAGTAAAACTGATCTTGGCAACGACCTGTCACTCATCTAATCCCAGAAGGACTCATCCTTCCCACCAGCTAATGTGGTGCCTTGGACTGCATTGGATTCCCAGTGCTGTGCAACAGGATTAATCTGGTCCTTTGTGGGTAGGCAAGCGCTATGCAGTTACCGCCGCTTTGTCCTCTACTGTGGGAGCTCTGCTTTTGATTTCTGCCAGTCTGCTCTCATCACCTTGCAAGCAGAGAGCCTGAAGAGAGCCACCTTGTCTCCACACTGCTGACTCTGAGCCTGTTTGGGGTCCAGCCTGCATGCACAGCACAGCATTTTTCAGTGCTTTCAGTTCCCAGATCCCTGAAATCTTCTTACGTGAACACTGTATTGTGAATGTAAACCCGCTGATGGCAGTCTTTTTTATTTCGTGAGCTCTTACAGGGCAAGCCTAGTGCATAGTCTGAACTAGAGCCCACAGCTCATGGGTGTTAAAACTGCATGCTATGGAGTGCTACTGTAATGTAGAAGATTGGAATTGTATCTCATTGCGAGGACTACTCCTGGCTAATTCTTGTAACTGTTTCCAAGATACTGATACATGTAGCTGGTGCACTTTGTTAGCAGGTAAAGCTTAAGGGAATGAATTCTAGGCTGTGACACACCTTTCTCAGAATTGCCAAAGTTCAGCCTCGAGAAGAGTTTCATGCAAGGAGGGAGTCTAACTCAGGCAATGATTGTAAGGTGTAAAATTTAACCCACTTCAGGTTCTGTAAGCTTGAACTTCCATTTAAGTCAATGAACGGACCAAACAGAGTGTTACTCCAGGTTCTTTGTGTTATATTGCCACTAGAGGGAAACTCACAGCTGCTTCGATAAAAATAGATCACAGCCACCAAACAGCTGTTTCAGGAGGTGTTCCATACTTATTATGAGTTATGCTTTTCTTTTTTGCTTTTCTGTTGTTTTGAATATGAAAAACACTTCCATTGTTAGTCCCATATGGTGTAAATATTTCGTTTTCCTGCTCCCATTTTTCAGCCAAAGGAAATCAGAGGGGACTCAAGAATCCCACACCTGCCTTCATGCTTAAATACAGGTGTCTCCCACCAGGCTGATAGCCCCGTGCTGTTCAGTATGGAGAGACCTGGATGCAGCCCCATCCCTTTGCACCATCTAAGCATTTCAGTTCAAATCAGCGTTATTCTGATGAAAAAAATCTGGTCTGGAAGCATCATTTCCTCCTTTCCATACATTTCTGCTGCTGATTGCAGCCTCTCAGCAAGCTCAGGATGCAGCACTGCAGCTCCCATCCATGTGGCAGCGAGGAGAACGACATGACAAGTCTGATTTCCTTTCCTGCTGCTGGTAAATAGTGTTTGCTGTGTTCTTGGTGCACAGGCCCGTCAGCTGATCCTGCAGAACGGCTTAACACTAAGTGACCTGGACCGACATCCAGAGGTAAGCAGGACTGCAGAAGACATCACTGACCTCCCTCTAACCCAGTCCTTCATAAAGCTCCAGGCTCATCTGTCCTTGCTGAGGACAGAAGCTCCAGAATGTGAGAGAACTGGCTTAGTTGTATTTTTTTTTTTTCTTTTTCCCTGAGCGTAGTTTGCTCAAAGCTGTGGTCTGGCTGGAAGATTGGTTTATGGTGTCTTGTGGGACCCAGGTCAGTGCAGATTAGGGGCAGGAGACTGTCTCTGTCTACTGACACAGGCTCCTCCATTTTCCAAGCACCAAATATCACAGAATCATGGAATTATAAAATATCCTGAATTGGAAGGGACATAAAAGGACCACAGAGTACAACCTCTGGCTCCACGCAGCACTACCCGAAATCCAAACGCTATGACTGAGAGCATTGTCCAGACGCTACTTTAGCTCTGGCAGCTCAGGGCTGTGCCCACTGCCCTGGGGAGCCTGTTCCACGCCCACCACCGTATGAACCTTGTCGTAATACCCAGCCTCTCCTGATGCAGCTCCATGCCATTCCTTCAGCCTGTGTCACTGTCACCAGAGAGCAGAGCTCAGTGCTGCCCCTCTGCTCCCTGGAAGGAGCTGTAGGCTGCCCTGAGGCCTCCCCTCAGCCTCTTCTTCTTTAGGCTGAACAAACCAAGGGACCTCAGCTGCTCTTCGCATCTCTTGCCCTTCAGAGCCTTGACCATCTTCATAGCTCTCCTTTGGAGTCTCTTTAATGGTGTTATGTCCTTCTTATATTGTGATGCCCAAAACTGCACGCAGTGCTTGAGGTAAGGCTGCAGATGCTCTAAAATCCCAACTGCTGACCCCATGAGGTGACCAAGAAGGGCAGTGCTTGTCTCTGGGTAGTCCCTTGAGATGGCAAGTAGAGTGCCAAGCTGGTGGCCTCCTCTTCCAGCCTGAGGCTTTCTGGCAGGCAGTGTTGCATTGCTGAAGTGTTGTCACAAAGATTTTTGCCAGGAAACCACAGCTGTCATACTGATCTTTAGCTGAGAAGACCAGAGGCTGGAGAGACTTGCCTTGCAGGCCAACAGTTGGTTTTGTTTTGTTTCTTTTCTCCATTTTTGCATGCTTGTGGTTGAGCTGGGGCTATAGTCTCCTTGGGTGGCTGACCAGACACTCATCTCTGGTTGGGGTGGCATAAATTCCAGTGAACTGGGTGAGGTTTCCACACCAAATTTCTTGTCTTCCTACAGCTTGACGTTGCCATCGATGGAGCGGATGAGGTGGACTCTGACCTTAACCTTATCAAAGGAGGCGGGTGAGCCTTGCTGTCTGTGTGTATGTGGCACAGGTGCTGGGTATCCTCTGAGCTGCGCTGAGGAGCAGTCTAATATTTTGTTGTTTTTTTTTTCTTCCCTTGCAGTGGTTGCTTGACGCAGGAGAAGATAGTTGCAGGATATGCAAAATGCTTCATTGTTATTGCTGATTACAGGTAAAATATTACTATTCGTTGTGTGGAAAGATTTGAATGGCCCTGTGTTAGGCTGTTAGAATCCTTCCACTGTGTCAGGGGAGCAAGCATAGGTGGAAATGAGCTTGACTCCCAGTGCTTCAGCAATTGAATTTGGCTTTTTTTCCCTTAATTTTCACTCAGCAGGCCTGCTTGGAAATCAGCAGAGCTTGTGGGGAAAAGGCTGCTCTGCTTTTTTGAGCATAGTGATTGTCAGTACGGAATAAATTTACCCTTCTGTGCATGCAGCCGCAGGGCTGTTGAAAACTTCAATTCTGCTTGTCCAAAATGTGTCAAAACAGGGTTTATGAGCAGAGCTTTGTGCACTAAACTGGTTCTTCCTGCATGAGTGCACATGCAAACTGATTGCCATGCCCTCCAACACCTTACACCTGAAGGGTTTGCAAGAAAGAATGTGATAAGTGCATTGTTAATGGTGGTGACAATGTAATGTCTGACACTGATTCCTCCTCAAACCTCAGGAAAAAATCAGAGAGCCTCGGGGAGCAGTGGAAGAAGGGAATCCCTATTGAAGTCATCCCCATGGCTTATGTCCCTGTCACCAGAGCCCTGACCAAAAACTTTGGAGGTGCTGCAGAGCTGCGGATGGCTGTTAGCAAAGCAGTGAGTGTCCCTTATCTTTCTGTGCCCAACGGAGCCACTTGAATGTGGCCAAAAGGAGGACATTTCATCTGACTGAATCTGGTTCCTTGTGTAATTCCCTTTAATTGTACTTAATGAACTGTGTGTTTAGACGTTGGGGTTGCTTGTGGAAGGCTTATGTCTCCCAGAGCAAGCAGCCCTGAACAAGGAGAAGAGGGGTGGTGGCCATTCTGGGTCTGAGGGCTGCTCTGTGTCTCTCCTTGGCCACAAACAACCTGCCATTCAGAGCATGGGTTGCTGCATTTGTGAAAACACTCTCTGTTCTGCTGGGTTCTCCATTTTACCCACAAATACTCGACCTGTTGTTCTGCAGGAATATTTAGAGGCTGAAGGGCAGCCTGTGCTGCCAAAGTGTCTTGAATTAGGTGGGCAGCTCCTGGGGACCCCAAGTTGCTGCATGCCACACAGAGCAAGAGTGGACTAAATTAAAACTCTAGCTGCTTTGTCTCCACTGTCACCATTCTATCCTGGCTTGGGCAGTGGGGCTTGACCAACCCATGTCATGTGGCAAGGGAAAAGAGGACTGTCTTCAGTTACAGCTGGAGCTAACACCTGAAAGCTGAGCACTTGTTTTTAATGTGTTTAATCTCCTGGCCCAGGAGGTTGAGGAGCTATATTTTGGAGCCTGAGAAGAGAAAGCCAGTTGTCCTCCATGAACTTGAGACCAGCCTTGCTTGGAAAATGCACGTCCCAATGCTCCAGTATGAGCTGTGTCCTTGGAAGATTCTGTCTCCTGCTGTCTTATTCCCTGGTCCTTCCTGGCATGTGTGGTCACAAACCCTGCTCAGTGTTGCTGAAGCATCTTGTTCTCAGCCCCAGCTGTCTCAGCTTTGTTGAAAGGACCCAACTTTTGGGCTTGAAAGAGTGCTGGGCACATCTGGAACACTGAAGGCCATCAGTCCTTCAGCTCCAAAACCTCCCTATGGCATGCAGCAGCCCACTCTTATCATGGGGGTGGAGAAGTCTTGTTTTGGCTTCAGTTGCATATAGTTGCCTGTTTAGGACTTTCCTCTTGTTCTGCTCTTGTGAAAAGGATCCTCTATCCCAGTGAGGAAATCATATCAATTTTTCCAGCTTTGTGATTATCTGTGAACCATACGCAGAAGAATGAGGAAGGAGCAGCTGCCTTGGGCAGTGGTTTTACTTACAGGGTTATTGTTTGTATGGAGCAGTGGACTGTGCCCTTATTTACTTGAATGATGACTTTCTCTACACTGTTGCAGCAGGGATGGCTCCTGGTGTAAGGCTGTGTTTGGTACAACAGGAGCTCGTGGTATTAACATGTAGGTTTGCTTCCCAGGGCCCTGTGGTGACAGACAATGGGAATTTCATCCTGGACTGGAAGTTTGACAAGGTTCACGAGTGGAGCGAAGTGAACACTGCCATAAAAATGATACCAGGTAATGTTAAAGACCAAAAACTGGCTAAGGCTTGGTCCATACTAGAAATCCTTGACCTTGGGAGCTTCGCTAGGAGCATGAGACCTTCTGACCAGACCAGAGCTGCTTCTGGATCATCAGGGTCTGCCCGGGAATGGTGGCACTTCAGCAAAGCAGCATACAAAGGCTGGCTCAGCTCCATCTGGCTATCTTGTCTGAATATTTTGGTGAAAGTCTGCTCTTGAATGTGGTCAGCTTTTGAGTACATCTTATATCTTTTGAGTTTATCCCAGATGATAGCTGTCTGCCCCTACTGTGCACAGCAGAGCTACCGTTAGCTTCACTGCTCTTTGTGTCTTACCAGAGCACACAGGAGCAGGTTGGGATCCTGTTGCACAAACCTCAATGTCTGCACAAAGTGACAATGCAATTGAAACACAAGATTGGGCAGAAGCCATGGATTAGGGCTGAGTGAAGTGTCCCCAGTAACTCCAAGCTGCTTCTGTTTGTTGGCTTTGCTTTCCTCAATGCTTATTAGAAGGCTGATTTGCTGAAAACACACCCATTTCCTTTCTCTGCGTCTCAGAGCACATTGCTAGTGTGTTACCTCTGCCTTGGCTTGTCCTGATGTCTTTGCAGTCTGAATAATTACCTGGCATTGCTCACAGCCGACAGTAGATGGCAGGTTAAGACCTTTGGCAGGAGCAGATCTAAACAAACCAGTGTCTGATGTAAATAGACCTGTGGGTGCTGCTGGTCTAAGCTGTCTCTGGTGCAGTGCTCTGTACCCTAATTCAGTTGCAGTCCATGGCTGTACAAACATCTGTTTAGTTAGAGCTCTTCCTGTGCACAAGAGAATCAGTGGCTGGTTCTTCAGAAACAAAACAGCCTCTTTGCAAGGGCTCCTTCTTGCGTCTCTCAGCCAAGAGGGATGAAGAGGTAAGAGACAGATTGGAGGTGGTTTCAGCACGCCATGGTTTCACCACGAGCTCAGAAATGGGCCTTCTAAGGGGAAAAGAGCATCTTCCCTACCCAGAAGTGGAAGAGCAGAGCTGTTAAAGCCTGGAGTGTGTTCATCTGGTAGGACTTGAATTTGAGGCTTGGCTGTGCAAGCAACCAATATGAGCACTTACATACAGGTCCTGGATTGCAGCAGGAGTTGTTACTGACATGTGGGCTTGCCCAGCGTACTTGGTGCTGGCTCTGAGTGTTGGTGGCCTCTGGGTGTCTTATGGGACCAGGGCCTTGGAAGCTGAGTGCCATGTGTGTCAGCAAGCTGACACCTGAAAGGACTCTGAGGGCTGAAGAACTGTACATCACTGTGAATTACCAGCATTAGAGTTGTTTGAGGATTTCGTGTGCCTCAAAATAGAGGTAATGGAGTCCCCAGGCCATTTTTTCCTCTGTGTAAGGAAAGACCAACTGCATGAGCAACACTTATTTTTTCTCCTCCTCCTTGGTCTTTGGCTTCAAACCCATCTTGCCCTTAACTCCTCTTAATGTGATTAACTTCTCATGGGCTTTTCTGTGGTCCTGTTATCTGTGGTATCAAAGCCTCAAGCGATGTGAGAAGCAGGACTTTCTCCCCTCTCCCAGAGGAAGTTTCAGTGCAATTCATAGAATCATTAAGGTTGGAAAAGACCTCTGAGATCATCTAGTCCAACCGCCAACCCATCCTCACCATGCCCACTAACCACATCCCTCAGTGCTACATCTCCATAGTTCTTGAACACCTCCAGGGACTGTGACTCCACCACTTCCCTGAGCATCCTGTTCCAATGCACTACCACTCTTTCTGAGAATAATTTTTTGCAAATCTTTCCTAAGGAGAGGAAAGGAGTCTGCTGCTGGATGGGAGCAAAGCCTGGAGGTTTTGTGTGAACCCATGCAGCTGGCTCACGTCTTCCATCTGTTTGGTTTGGAAGCTGCTAGGCTGGGTGGTTATAGGATCTCACTGTGGCTCATTGGCCCCTGTGAGGTTTAAGAGCACTCCATAATTATGTAATTAAATGCGACCAAAAGTACATCTGCTAATGGGCCACAAATTGAAGAGGTGGTATCAGATCTGCTTTGTTTTAACATTTAAATGGTTAGGCCAGATGATCTTAAAGGTCTTTTATGACCTCAGAGATTCTTTGATACTATGAAGGAGCATTATCCAGGTAATCTTTAACATTTTTTAAATGCGTTTAAAGGGAAAAGAAAGTCTGTGGCTGCATAGCTTCCTCAGGCTTGTTTGGGCTGCCAGGCAGCTGAAAATGCCATGCTCATGTGTTATTATTGTCATGGTGGGTGGCTGGGTGGTGTGAACATCATGGGGAGCTCTGGGAGTTGTTCCTTACTTTACGGAGAGAGTTTCTTCTGGGGTTGGCTGCAAGGAAAAGACTTCCCAGATGCTCCCTGTGTAGCTGATGCAATGTCATTCATGTTGGACACCTCTCTCAGAAGATTCCAGCACTGGGGTGGCTCTGGCATTAACCGGCTCATGAACTCTTGTTCCCAGGCGTGGTGGAGACGGGGCTCTTCATCGACATGGCGGAGGTGGTGTACTTCGGCATGGAGGACGGCTCGGTCAGCGTGCGGGAGAAGCAGCCTCGCTGATGGTGACGTGCTGCCCGCTCTGCTTTGCCTTCGGCCAGTTTGATTCAGCTGTCGTAACGGTGCCAACCTGACGTTTTGCCTTAACGAGCAGCGGTTATCACAGAAGGTGGAGGGGGAGTTGATCAGAATCCGCTGATATGATACTGAATGTCTTTTTTAAAAAAAAAACAAAACAAAACAACAAAAAAATGATACTCTATTTCCAGATATATATATATTTTTACTTTACGAGAACGTTGTCTTTTTTTAAAGAATCAGTTAAACGAATTGCTTTAACATTGTTATTTTATTTCCTAAGAAATATTTACCAAAAAGAATACTTCTTGCATTCTTTTGTTGTTTTTTTCTTCGTTTTTCCTTTTTTTGAACTGAACTTGAACCCCCCTGGTTGCTCTTATTGCTCAGTGGTTGAAGTTATGATCCTAATAAATCATCCTTTCCTGCCCTGGCTGGGAGGATGATGTACATAACGGGAGCACATCCAGTTGGGACCTACTGATGCCTTATTTGGAACCTTTTTGGTTCAGTATTTTATGCCTTTTATTTTTCTATACCACTGTTTTTTAATAGTTCAGGATGTCTAGTTAATCCTCTGTGCATATGACAAATCTCTGAGCCTAGGGACATTGTGGTCTCTGCATCCCTGTGTCTGGGACATTAATAGGGGCCTTTTTGGGGCCTCTGTATGGAAGAGATGTTCATCCTTTGAGCCAAATTCTGTTCTACAACTGCGTTAATCTAGTACCTCTGATTAAAGTCTGTTCCAGTAGCTGGAGATGTTCAGGATTTCATCCTTGTATAATGAGAGCAGAACTGGGCACTTGATGAAGTTTACAAAAGCACATTTGAGCATTTTAGAGCAGTGTGGAATATCGTTCAGTGGCAAGTTATTTGGTTTGGAATGAAGGTTAATTATCACCTCTCGCAGCTGGTTGATTTGTAGAAGGATAGAGTGGAATGCAAAGGAAAACCGAGTCTTCCTGCCTAAATTTACCATATGTAGCAGGAGAGAGACACTCGTTCAATATATTGTTCTCTGTGTGTAGGTGCTTTGCATGGTTCTGGTGTCAAAATGCAAGCCCTCCTTTTGTGTTATAGACATTGAAATAAAGAGCTGTTATAACAGGTGCGGTGTAATTTCATTCTTAAGGTGACTATTTTGGGGACAACACAAAATACTTGTTGTGACTAATTTGTGCTCTAGTTCCATTAAAAGCTTCTGTCTGCATTTTCTCCCTTAATCCACACCAAATTCACCCTGTTGCATTTGATTTCTTTTTGCTTAAAGTAAATACATTACATTATTTTAAATTAACCAGGTTCTCTAACCATCACTTGTGAGTTGCAGCACTTCCCATGCACCTATCTTAAATCTGCGTGTCTGAAATATGCATATGTAAAATAATTTTGTCTTTAAATTTTGCCTTTCTTGCCCATCCATACTGTTAATTCTGAAGCACTTTGTACTGACCAAACTGGCCGCTATCCAGCCAACAACTCGCTGGAAGTGCTGAAGTATCTCTTCTTGCGAATCTGATGCTGCTGAAGCTGTTCACAGAATCACAGCTCCGTCTGCCTTGCCATGGGCTGTTTTCAGATAGTCTTGGGCTCCTAATGTAATCCTAGATAAACAGAGAGCAATCAAGCAAAGCTTTGTGAGGAAGCTTCTTCTCACACAGCACGCTTCCGAAAATGAGATTAGCAGGGGGAGTGTTGCTGTTGACTCTCTGAAGTCGAACAGCCCCTTCTTAAAAAGCCAATGAAACCATTACTGCACCATTTCTTTTTGGCCTTGGACCAAATATGATCTCATTCAGCTCTGTGCTTAGCAGGGGCTCGTTAAATCTAAGCCTGAACACGGCAGGTCTAATACTTCAGCTTCTCTGGGTGCTTAAGATGCTTGTGGCACAGTCTGGTGCTTCTGCAACAGCTTTCTCTTCTAGGGGAACTTTGAGTAGGTCTCGGGCCATGGGCTACATGTGCACTTCAATGTACTACAGGGTTAGAATTAAAATGTCTGCAGTGCGGGGGAAAGATTGGTGCCTGAACTGGTTCTGGAGGCTTTGCGCAGATTTTGGTGCAGATCCCATTCGCACCAACACAAGGCACTTGAACAGGTTGTGCAGAGGAGCTGTGGATGCTCCATCCCCGGTGGTGTTCAAGGCCAGGTTGGATGGGGCTTTGGGCATCCTGATCTGGTGGGAGGTGTCCCTGCCTATGACAGGGAGTTGGAGCTGGATGGCGTTTAAGGTCCTTTCACACCCTTCCCAACACAGCTCTATGCCATTCCCTGTCATTGTCACCAGAGAGCACCTCACCTGCAGGCTGCGCTGAGGCCTCCCCTCATCATCCTCTTTAGACTGAACACACCAAGGGACTTAAGATGCTCTTCATACACACTGCCCTCCAGAACCTTCACCATCCCCATAGCCCTCCTTTGGATGCTCTCTAGGGGTTTTATGTCCTTATATTATGGCCCCAAACCTGTTCACAGTGCTTGAGGTGAGGCCACACCAACGTAGCATAGATCAACCCCTTTTCTTGCTCTCCTTTCAGTTGTGTTTGCTGCATTTGATTTTAGCATCTTTGGTGGGTTACACTGTGACATTTGCTTTTTGACTTCTGTTTTTTAAGCCGCTTACTAAGAAGGCCTTAGTAACAAGGCTGCCATGTCTGCTCAGGAAGAAGAGCAGTGACGTATTTTTTGAAGATGACATTGCAAAAGAAATCCGAAACAAATGGCAAGAGATGTCCTTCCAGTGCCCAAGGCAGGGGAGCTGTGACTGTTTAGGGCACGATATCACAGCATTCCCTGCTATCTGACACTTTCCATGGTGAAAGGTTGCGATCCATCCCTGCACGCAAACCCTGGCATCGCTTTCTGCACTTGCAGCGGGTAATGCACAGCTGATTGAGCATTAGCACTGAATTATGGATTAGCTTGGCCTTGGAGAAAACAAACATTTCTAGGAAGATCAACAGCAGCAGTAAAATTAATGAGGAAGAGAGGTAATAAAACAGTAGCATCATTCAAAAAGAAGAAAACAACAGCAATATAGATACAATAATAGAATGCTTCAGATCCAACTGAGTTAACCTCTGGTTAGCAGGTTATCTAATTAAGCTGAATTAATTAAACCAAGGAGAAAGAAATTAAGTGCTTAGTTAAAGTGAATCACCTTGTTCCATGTTATAAAACAAGTGTTACCAGCTGTCAGGTTTTTATTAATGTCTCTGTAGGTCTAGTTTTATGATCTGATATAATTATTAACCTGACATGGAAGGAAATGGAAATAATTAAGCAAGCAGCACAGAGTATGTCTGCTCCATGTATTAAACCAGATGATTATAACCCAAGTGATGAAGAGGACATGAGCACATATGACCAGTGAGAAAAATGAGCTGTAATAAGTATTAGTAAGGTATAACGAGAATTAATATCCTTTGAACATAGAGCCAAGACCATCTTGCAAACAAAGAAAGCCTTCTCTTTGCTTATCTGGATGAAATCCGTAAGTCTGGAGGAGCTGGTAATATCCACCTTAACCTGGGATGTTGAATTAGGAATATTCTTTAATCACTCTAAATTCAAAGTTAATTTAACGCTGTATCAGTAAAAACATGCGCACATAGATTTGATCATGCATAAAAATATCACAGAAGCCAAAGTGCCTGCAACTGGGATCATCCTTTCCTCATACACCAACACCAACCTCCTCATTCCCTCATGGTGCTCTTCCAGTGCAAGGCTGATTAAAAACAATACTAACATCAAAGATCAAAGTCGGTAATTAAACATTAATTCCCTTAAAACATTTTCAAAGCCTTAATTTCAGTAGCTTGTGAGTTATTTGCCTGTTGCAGTGCACAGTCTTCTGGTAATCAGGTTTTAATAAACCATCCAGTTTAATTCCAACATAATGTATTTGGAAATGACAAATTACATTGAAAACCCCCACTGTAAATCCAGACAGTACACTGTGACACTTGTCTTACTGCCTTAATTCCTGGCTTGAAAAAGGAGCCTCGCCTTCCTCTTGTCCTTAATGGTGTGTAGCTTTTCAGAGAGGATCTTGCCATTCTCTACTTGAGTTTATGTATAGTTCAGTGAGGACTGGATCAGTCCAGCAAGGAATCCAAATCCATCAGCTCCTTTCTAATGTACCAGAAATCTTGTATAATTGAACAGCAAGTCATTATTTAACATTTTGCTGAGATGGTAACAGGTACAATGCATTTACATTTCAAACTCAAACTTGCCCTCCCTTGGATGCTATGCCATTGCCTCGGCAGCAGCTAACTGTGTTTTATAGCTTATAAAGCAAATCAGCCTGAAACTTTTAACAGCTGAAGCTGCTGCAGAAGAATCATTAGAAAGGTCTTCTCCACTCTCAGGACTGTGCAGCTGGAGGTGCCAGCAATGGTTTGCCATATGTTTTAATCAAAATCTTATCACACACTATTCACAGGTTTGGTGCTTTTTAATCTATCCTGCCACTCTGTGACTTGGGCCGCTCTGCCCCAAGCCTGTAGCATTGCATGGGGTTGTTGTGACCGAGTGCAGGACCCAGCACTTGGTCCTGTTGAACCTCACACAACCGACCTCAGTCAATCCAGATGCCTTTGTAGGGCCTTCCTACCTCCAGGCAGATTGACATTTCCTCCCAACTTGGTGTCATCTGCAAACTTACTGAGGGCGATCTCAATCCCCTCATCCAGATCATCAGTGAATATATTAAACGGGACCAGCCTCAGTGCTGAACCACCCATGATCTGTCACCAGGATATGGAAGAAAGGGCAGAACATGTACTTTGGCACCCAAAGTCTTCCATAACTTTGGTAGAGCTGTAATGGGTTCTTCAGTTCTGTAATAAGGGCCCTTCCTTACTAAGTGCACGACGTTCCGACTTGCTGCTTTCAATCCTCCAGATTTGGACTATTTTGGCTATAAAGGGACAAATAAGCCTCATTCAGTCAGTGGCTGCTTAGAAAACTTCAACATCTCTGGATTAAATAAATTCTGGGCTACATATTCATTAAAAAAGAGGGAAAAGAAATGTGATTGCCTTTCTGGTTTTCATTTGGTTAGTGCAAGAGAAATAAATAAGACGTGATCAATGTGAGAAAGCCCATTCTGCAGGTGCTCTGTGGTGGATAGTGATGCCTTTCCCAAGCAAAATGCATTCAGTGGAGACATTCATGCCTCAAGGCCTACACTTACTGTTTGAAGAATGGGTACAATATTTTAGGGATGTCATTATTTATAGGATCAATATTGCTATTTAGCCAGACAGCTGCGAAGCGTGGGCAAATACCATCTGCTCTAATACATTTCTCTGTCTATCGATCTCTCTCTGCATGTGTTTTGCTGATCAAACAGAGAAAGCAGGAACAGGAGCAACTTATTCCTACTTCTACTGCATCAGTAATAGCATTTGTCCATACAGCTTGCCACTCAGAAGCTACGTGTGCAGCTTGAGTAATTACGTAGCCCTATGTAAAGAGTCAATTCGACTCATCCCATCTATTTTAGACAGGACCTGACTCCTCCTGGCAGCACCTACCCAATCCCAGAGCCCAATCCTTATCATACTGCTTTTCAGGATACAGGAAATCTTTAAAACTCATGCTGCTGCTGCTGCTCGAATGGGTAGCAGGGACTCAAGGGTTTCCTCCTGCAGTGCTCCCATCCATTGAAAATCAGCTCAGTAGAAATCTCTTACATTGATTAATTCTCAGCCATCTTGACAGCTGGAGGCAGGAAACTGAATTGGAGTCAGCAGCACAGCTACTTCTTTTGGAAAAACATAACTGGGATAAAGAAAGATTAAACAAAAAACCAACAAACACAAACCCCTCAACTTATGCTGTATGTATGGAGTCCTATGCCAAGCTAGAGAAATCTGAGTTTTTCATTTGGGTTTGGACTTTTTCAGGCTGTAGAGCTCCTATGGGAACTTGTCCCACCAACACCTTCAGGATGTACACTTCCAACTAAAGAAAATAAAAAATAATAATAGAAAATACTTTGGAATCTGTCATTTATGCCACTGTAAATGAGTAAAGGAGGTTCAGATGACTTCTGGACTGTTTTTAATCTAAATTCTGGCTCTTCTCAATGGGAAATTGTCAGCCAAATGGATTGCCAATGGACCCTGGGCAGCCAGATCTAGTGGCTGGCAACTCTGCCCACGGCAATGGGGTTGGAACTCAATGATCTTTAAGGTCTCCTCCAACCCAAGCCTTTCTGTGATACTATGGTTCTATGGTTCTGTGACTCTATGATTTTATTCTAGGATCCTAGGATTGTAGGATTCTGTGATTCTATGATCCTCTGAAATACGCTTTCTCTGCATACAGCCCTCCTCCATGTCATGGTCATAGCATCAGAGCAGAGACTGCTCTGCACCTGTGGTGTGCTGTGGGACAGTGGACATGGAGTACTCAGTGTAAAGCTGTAGAAGCCCCACAATTGCAAATGAGGGAAAGGAGACGGGCTGCGTGTGGGGGTAATACCCAGACTATGTAGTGGGGTGAAGGCAGGTAGTTTGGTTGCTGGGCTCTGCTGCAAGGAGGTGACCGCAAGGGCTGCTGGTGACAAAGAGGGCTCTACTGAAAGGATTTTCTGCTTTCTGTGGTGTGATTAGTTACACGAGTCTCACACAGTCGTAAAGACCCTGCAGGCCAGGGATAACTGCCATCCTTTATTGGGTGCACATCAGGGCCAGCAACGCTTCCTGAACAAAAATACTGTCCTGAAAATCTAAAAGGTTCCATTTAAAATACATTTCGTTTTTAAAGAACAAAAAAATAAATAGATTTTTTAAATTCCAAAAATGAGAAAATTCCCAGAAAATATTTTGAAACTTTATTGGCCTCTTTTTTATTCCCACTCATAGGGAGTATATTTTATTTCTAATAGGACTGATGCGTGTAGTGGTGACACTTCAGTAGTTAGTGCTGCTGCCAATCCCTGCAGCACCAACAGAAGAGATGTTCAAAGACAGGAGTGTGGAAAACTCATTTTTGTCCCTCCCCATGAAAACAACTCTCTGTAGCACTTAGGCTGATCTGAGAAGACCCGAGCACATTGTTTGCCTTTTAATGGCATCGAGAGCTTATTTCTAACACTCCCATTGATTTTACCTAACGCTGTTGGGGCTCTCTCACAGCAGTGATGCTGCAAATTAGTGTTCAGGTTAAAATTGTGGTGGTGTTACACTCAGCAGCAGAACTCCTAATGATCTTACAGCAGATAGATTTTCCCCAATGGTTACCCTATCCACAGCAGCATCCTGTCATAACAGGGACAGTAACTCCATGCACCTGCAGTACACATAGATAGTCCATCCACATGAGTACAGAAGTAAGGTGCAGGCGTTAATTCCTCCCACCACCTCCATCTGAGTTTTCCAAACATTAAGGCCAGAGTCCTTTCACTTACAGCTCTGCGAGACAAATAAGCCTGTTGGTTTCTAGGAGCATTATCTTGCAATTATTTTACCATAAGGATAGTAATGGCACTGGAACAGGTTGCCCAGAGAGGTGGTAGATGCTCCATCCTTGGAGATACTCAAGGTCAGGCTGGATGGGGCTCTGAGCACCTGATGGAGCTGTGGGTGTCCCTGTTCACTGCAGGGGAGTTGGACCAGATGGCCTCTAAAGGACCCTTCCAACTCAAACCATTCTGTGATTGTGTGATTTCGGGGTGTTGATGCTGCTGCAGTGTCACATAGCTGCTTGGAGCCAGGATGAGCTCAGTGGGGCTCCCTGGCAGGGAATGGTGATAGCAAGGACACGTCAAGGAGTTTTAATTAGAGGAACAGATAAATTAACATGAGGAAATCACTGCCCATTGCTAAAACTTAAGAAAACAACATTGGATTCAATCCTTTCCAAGACCAACAACAAAACAAAATCTTTGTGTGTTAATTCAAGTATGTTTTTTATATCAGAACAGTATCTTTAGAATAGCTCTGTATTTTTGTCTCAGCACAAACTGCAACCAAATGCGATACTTTCCACACATACTTAGGCAACATCCAAATCTTTGATGAATACATGTGCTTACTTGCTCAAGATACCATAATTCTTTAAGATAGCTGAAGTAAAACATCTTAAAATAATGGCTATGCTGAGAATATGGCTGGAGTCCAGCAAATAATTGATAAAAGGGAAGAAAATATTTAACTTCCTCATGGCTTTCCTCTTGTAAGTACATATTTATAATTGACTTGCCATCATCGACTAATTAGGATTTATGAATATGACAGCTACCGGAGATATGATTACAGCCCTCACTCTCCTTCGCACAGTATTGTTAATTTGCTTGTTTCTCTGAAGACCATTAAGATGATGCATATATCTGCAGATCGGCTATTTATTTTAGCTATTGCTTAGCTATGCACCAGCTATTTATTTTAACTATTGTTTAGCTATGCATCAGCTGTTACTTTAATTAGCTGTTTTAAATACTAGTTAATGGACATCTAATTTTTTCCCTCATCTTGGGTATTTAGCATTAAAAGCCATATCCAAAAGACCATGACATCAACCTAGTTACTCCAGTCTAACCAAGCAGGAACAATAAATTAGGTATAAAAGAATAAAAAGAACAATTTGGGGCACTGCCATCTGTTCCCATTTGCCACATGGCACGCATGGGCACAGTGGATGGTCCTATGGTAAGAAATGATGAACAACACTGGGAGAATCACTGCAGAAGGTACAAACTTCCTCTTGCTGCATGAGCATACCCAACCCAAATCGTATTCTGTCATCTGGGTATGTGCGATTGGGAATGTATGATGAACAATTTGGCCCTTCTCCATACTTGGGCTTGGACGATCGTAAACCTGTATATATAATAATCCCATTGATTCTAAACAGAATTAGTATTGCAGATATTGAAGAATTAACATAGTGGGACACAAAGTTCCTGCACCTTTTCATTTTGTTTTAGGGATGGAATTAAACTGGATATTCCTTTCTTTAATCCTTGCCTTGGAAGCAGTGTAGCAGAGCCTGCAATACCATCTTGGTGCACACAGATGCTGATGGATGGAGTGAGAAACAATGAGGAGAGTTCAGAGCAACCCCAGGGTTGTGGGGCTCTGCAGATGTGAGATGTGTATGTCTGGTTTGCAGAAAATTCATCAGCAATGGACTGCAAAGGAGGTGCCTGAACATTATCTCAGCGGACAAGTGGGAGCTTTCCTGCCCTATACAGAAACAGAATGTGAAATAACATTAAAATGTTAAATTTTAACATTTTGGGGGATTGGGAACGGAGAAGGCATGCAAGATTTAGTGGGCATGGTGGTGATGGCTTGGGGTTGGACTAGATGATCTTTTCCAACCTTAATGATCCTATGATTCTGTTTAAGTCAGCATTTGGTGAGAACAAAGACACAATGCTGTGAAAATGATAGAAAGTTGAAGCTGTGGAAAGCCATGGATGCTGTGAAAGAGTATTTTGTGAGTGGGGGTTTGATGTTTCTCTGGGCTGAGATATGGGGATTCAGCACATCGCTGCTCATTAGTATGAGATGATCCCACCAAATCAAGGCAGACTGATCTAGTGGTTGGGACTGGGCTGGAACTGCGTGGGCTCTAAGGTCCCTTCCAACCTCAGCCATTTTATGATATGATTAATGAGTGAGCCTGCTAGAGAGCTCGAGAGCATGGGCATGGCAGCTTCCTTCCAGGACTGAATTCCCACTGCTGTGAGTAGCCAATACAGAGTGCGGGGGGTAAAATGAGCTTATTTGTTTCTTTTCAAGGAAAAAAGGAACAACAACAAAAAATTCAAATCCTGTGGAAGTTTAAGTGAAATATTCCTGGCTTTGATTAAAGCCACTTCGTGATGTGCTCTCAGAACTGGAGGAGAGGAGGGAGGCAGCCTTTCTATTTTGTCTGTCTATTCAGAGCTGGATTTACACTGACATTTAAATATTGCTTTTTAGTCAACCTTTAGATATTTCTTTGAATAGTGTTTGAATGGAATTTGCACACCTGCTCTGCTGAAAGATGCCCAGCACTTTTCTGCAGTGCACCTTCCAACCAGGGATTGATGGTGAGGCACTGGCACAGGTTGCCTCATGATGTGGTGGATACCCCATCCCCGAAGACTTTCAAGGTGAGGCTAGATAAGGCGCTGGGCAACCTGATCTAGCTGTGGTGTCCCTGTTCATTGCAGGTGAGTTGGACTAGATGGCCTTCAGAGGTCCCTTCCAACTCTAAGGATTCTATGATTCTATGATTTCTCCCTCTCTCTCTTTAAGCATCCTTTAGAGAATTTGCTGAGCTGAAGAGCCACAGTACAGTGAGAGGGAAGACACATCAGGACAAATGATCCCCATCTTGAACGCTGCTGACTGCAAGAGCAAAATCTGTGTCAGAGACTGTATGGTTTGTTAGGATGGAGCTGGAGAGGAGAGATTGCCGTTAGTTTGTTGTTTCCTCCATCAGTTTCTTCCAGGTGTAAATAGGGAACCTTACTGCAGTTGCAGGTTATGATGCCAATCCTTGGACTATTGATTTCCATGGGAAGACAAGACTGGTTCCCATTAAGACCATGAAGTAGGAGTTGTGTGATGACACCATACTGTCACTACTTGCAAAAGACATCCTCCATCTGACCCATAGGTTCACCTGGCAGATCTGACAGGAGGTAGCTGCGGGAGCATGGCATGTGCTGAATCACAGAACCGTTAGAGTTGGAAGGGGCCTTTAAAGATCATCTAGTCCAACTCCCCTGCAATGAACAGGGACACCTACAGCTCCATCAGGTGCTCAGAGCCCCATCCAGCCTGGTCTCGAATGTCTCCAGGGATAGAAGAGTGCTGACTTTTGTTTCAAAGCTAAAATTTAGAGGCTGCTTTTGTAGCAAGTCATGTCCTGCCAGATGCTGCTTTGCTCCAGGAGACAGGGATGCTGTTTGCAGAGGTGCCGGGTGGGGTTTCCATGGGTGATGGGGTTTCCATGGGTGATGGGTCCTCCAACAGCCTGGTAGCAGCCTCCTGCAGAACAGGAGATTTGCAGCCAAGGTGTCTGGGACAAGGTTAAAATGATGACATACAGGCATAGAAGCTAGCTAAACAAACTCATTTTGGAAACAGTCTTTAGCTATTTCCTGAACCACACCTGACTTCCCTTAAAAATTTCTCATCAGAAGTACATTGTGCAAATTCAACACAGGGAGAACAGTTCCATGGAATGTGCCCCGCACTGTGTAAGGTGGGTGCAGTTTGTTCTCACAATCACTTCTGTCTTCTTTTTCCACTGTTTTGTTTTTTCTTTTTCCTTGTTTTTATTTTTGCTTTTCCCTCAAGGGATTGCTTTAATAGCAGCTTCACAGGAATTCAGTTTTGGTTTTGTTTGTAGCATAAGTGTTGTCAATGGAGTGAAAACAGAATCCACAGGCGCAATTATTGGTCACAACAGAGTGAATAAATGAATTAATTCTCTCCAGCTTTGTTATGACTTTCATGTGCAGAGTGATGGCACAGACTGATGCTTTAACTGTGCTGTCTTCAGGAGAAGAAGAATTCTCTGAAGGTTTGTGAGAGATAATTAGTTTGAACCAACCTCCAGAAAAGATGTATCCTCCTGTGGGAACCTCAGAGCTAAATCTGGAGAATGAACAGGTTCCTATGGGTGACATGAGAGGAGACAGACATCAGGCTGCTCTCAGAAGGGAGGAAGAATATTCGTCCGCTGCCCTTCACTTGGCTCCTTCGTGCTGCAGTTATTTGCCTTTCTGCCATGAATAGGGCAGGGATGCAGCCAATCTGTGCAGCAGTTTGGCACTAAAATTAGCTCCCTTTGAGAGAAAATGCCCTGAGTTTGGCTTAATTATGTTTGCTTGATGGTTTTTGTTATTTGTTAACTATTTCAGCAGGAGGAAGCAGGTCTTTATGAGCTCCAGCTGGCAAGCATCAACAGCAGCAAGGTAAATGCCATTAGTTAATCCTAGAAAAAGTGCAGAAAGGTGACTTTTTTTCCAACAGTGAAATTATCAGCATAGAGAAGAAGGCCATATCCTCATGTCACTTTGATTTCCTGCCTTCAGCAAAGCTTTTCGTGCCCTTCCAACATCCTCTTCCTCTCCCTGACTCTCTGCTTCCCACAGGTTCCCTTCAGCCTGACCAAGCTGAGGATTTCAGCAGGGCACGAAATCATTACCCAAGAAAAGTCAGTCCTAAAGCATCTTCCAGTGGTGGCCTGAGGACAGGAGCCTGGTTCTGCTTTGCTGCACAGCCCTTGCTTTTGCTCTCCAGACAAACCTGTATCAGCCCTGGGAGAAGAGTCAAACAATGAAGCAGCTGTGACATCTAGTGGCACTTGTGGCTATTTCAACTTAGACAAAAATACCTACTCTGAATATGACCAAATGTATATTTGACAATCAAGCCTTCATGCCTAGCCTGCAATTTTCCTCTATGATGGAGCTATGGGAAAAGTAAAAATCATTATTTTAGTCAGTGGTTGTTCAGCCATCCATTGCTTTTCTGCCACAATTGGCTTTGAAAGGTTTTCCAGAAGACAAAAGCAGAAGAAAATACTTTAAAGGAGAGATTTGAATGTCATTCTGTGGGTTTTCACCAGTGCCGAAACGACTGTAGGTTTGAATAGGAAAAAAGTGATGAGGATGGGCTGATGGTTGGACTACGCGATCTTAGTGGTCTTATCCAACCATAACAATTCTATGATTCTACGAAATTTATTAAACATCAGGAAGTATGTAAGAATAGGCACATTCAGTGAAAGCTGACTGTGATATAAAACAGGAATAAAACAGGAATCTCAGAGGCCACAAGGTCTGAAGTGCTGTAACAGGAAAGATTTCAGTGCTGGTGCTCCGAATTTAACCCTAAGTGTGCAAAATGAGGGTCAGACTCTTTGCATTTAGTTTAGACACATTTTGTAGATTTTTGATTTCAAGAACTGATTCTGAAGCAAAGACTTTCAGAGGAACATAACTTGGTCCTGTGGAGCTCTGCACATTGCTGAGATAGCAAGATCACAGAGAAGAAAAAGCCTCAAAGAAAAATCTTCACTTTGCAAAGAAGCAGGGCACTTTCTATTTATGTCGTCAGCTGTTTGCTGGAAGCACAAAACCCCCTCCCATTTGCACAAAATACTTTTCCTTTGGGTGGAAGACTAATTCTCCCACTGGATAAATCATAGAATCACAGAATGGCTTGGGTTGGAAGGGACCTTAAAGCTCATCCAGTTCCAACTCCTTGCTGTGGGCTGGTTGCTTCCCTTTAGATCATGCTGCCCAGGGCCCCATCCAACCTGGTCCTGAGCACCTCCAGGGATGGGGCATCCACAAACTCTTTGGACCTATAGACAGTTGCTATAGCAGTGCCTGCAGACACTGCAGGAGCTGTTGTTCTGTCTCTGCTTACGACACCAACAAAGTCTCCCTGGGCACAAGAGCTGGGACAGAAGATGTGTACTCACCTGGCATATAGGACCTGAATTTCCTCCCTAGCTACATGACATTTGGAAAGCAAAGGCTCATGACCAGTGCCTAAATATAGGTGCTGAGTGCCATCTGGGATGCCCTATGATACCTGAGGCACCTGCAGAAGGCTGGCTGGTTGGGTATAGGATTTAAGGGAAAACCAGGCCTTCCTGGAGGGGCAGGGAGAAGCTGGATGGGGTGCTGTGAGGTGTTTGAGCAGCACTAGATGCCAGTTCACAAGCAACAATCCCATACAATAGGTCTGCAGGAAATCCAGAATAAGAGATACGTGGATTCATGTATGGAAATGTTCATATGGGAAATGGGATACTGTGTGTGCTAGGAGTGAGTTACCTGTGGGAACAGAGAAGGTGAGCTTGGCAAGCACTTTCTGTACTCATCTCAGGCTCATGGGAAAGAGAAACACAGGCATTTAATGCAGGTGACAATTGTATCCTGGTGTTTCTGCGTTCCAGTGCTTGGAGCACAGTCTGTGTATATGCTGTGGAAGTAATCAAAGAATCATAGAATGGTTTGGGTTGGAAGGGACCTTTAAGATCCTGTAGTTCCAACCCCCTGCTATAGGCAGGGATGCCTCCCTCTAGACCAGGTTGCTCCAAGCCCCATCCAGCCTGGCCTTGAATGCTTCCAGGGAGGGGACATCCACAACCTCTCTGAGCAACCTGTTCCAGTGTCTCACCACCCTCACTGTAAAGAATTTCTTCCTGATAACTAGTTTAAATCTATCCTCTTCCAGTTTAACATACCAGACACAGGCTCTGGAGTGTAAGCAGGACACCCTGGAAAATGCAGGTGTGGCTTCTCTGCTCTTGGTGCTAGTAAATCCAGATGTTTAAGGGTGATTTATTTGCACTGTGTGTTTTGTCAGATGATGGAAACAAACAAAGCATTAGCATTGCCTTTTCTTATACAGAAGAAGCTGAGACTGGGAGGTATTGGCTCATTTCTGTGATGGCCCCAAGGAAGTGTACAGACCCCAAGCACCCAAATCCCACAGCTGTCCAACCAGGGTGTAAGCAAAGGAAAGAAAAACATTTTACTGATAGTTTTAAGGGAGTATCAAAAGAAGTTGCATTTTATGCAACTAAAGATCTAGGAAAGGGAAAATGCGCACAGGCAGTGTGATTTTATCTTATGCTACTGCTGGAGCTCCCAGGTAGGTAAACATTAACATGATACTCCATTCCTTTGGGTTGTTTTTTTTTTTCCTATCTGAAGGCCGAGCCCTCTGAATAGACAGATACGAGGCAGAAAGTCCTGTGTTTAAGATCACGAAGACCTGCTTTCAAACAAGATCAAAGCTCAACTCTAAGCAAGCAAGCAAAAAGACATTTTCAATGGGATTTGGCTTGTTGCTGGGCATGTGATTTCCTTAAGGTTCAGCTCTAAGATCCGTGTTGCTCTTAAAACGAGGCTGTGTGCTCAAAAATGTATTAGGAAGACCCACCCCTTCTTGCAATGGCTGAAAAGCATTGTTCAGAGATTAAATCCCATGGCTTTTTTTCTCAACCCTTTGGCTGCCCCACGCTGAGCTCAATCTGTCCTGAGCGGCGTAGCCGAGCCCATGAGTGCCACCTGAGCACTGCTCATTGCTGTATTGTTTCTCCCTGGGTTGAATGGTTTCTTTCTATGTAGCTGATTAAATCAGTTAAACCAATGTTGATGGAACATAATGTTCTCCGCTAGGAACAAAGCCACTGCATTAAACCAATCGAGAACAGGCTTATTTCTTCTTATGTCCAAGTGAGTAGAGCTGGTTTCTGTGCCCTGAAACTTTAACTTTTAGGGGGGTGATGACTTGCATCAACATGAGGTTGTTCAGTATGGGGAAGAGGGGACTCGGGGGAGACCCTATGGCTCTGTACAGCTCCCTGCAAGATTTAGTGAGCTGAGGATCAAAGGTCACAGCAACAGGACTAGAGTAATGGCCTAAAGTTGTGCTGGAGGAGGTTTAGGTTGGATATCATGAAAAATTTACCAGAAAGAGTGGTAATGCATTGGAACGGGCTGCCCAGAGGGGTAGTGGGGTCACCGTCCCTGCAGGTGGTTCAGGAACTGTGTAGATGTGGCACTGAGGGACGTGGTTAGTGGTCATGGTGGGGATGGGCTGCGGTTGGACCACATGATCTCACTGGAGCTCTCAGGGCTGCCTGTCTCACCCGGCGGCGGGCGGGCACTCCCAACTCAACCCTCACCCTAGCGAGGCGCCGCGAACTACAGCTCCCACAACTCCCCGCGGGCCCTCCCGCCCCTCAGCTCCCCTCTGATTGGCTGACCCCACACGGAGGGCCTTCCCCTTGAGCCAATCGCCGCGCGGGGCTGCCCGGCGCCGCGCCGGGGTGGGCAGTGCTCAGGCGCCGCGCAGGGCCGCCGGGCCGGTGTCATTGGCGAGGGGACGATGTCTCACTGCAGCGCCGCGGCCGCCCGCCTCCTGGGCCGCTTCCTCCGCCGTGAGTACCGGCTCCCGCCCCTCGACGGCGCTCCGAGGCCTTCCCCGCTGCTTGGCAACCGGCTCCCCCCGCGGTCGCCGCTCCGGGGTAGGCCGCGGGGCCTGTGCTGAGGGGGAACCCGGCCGCCTCCTCCTTCTCCCCCTCCCGCCGCCGAGGCCGGGCCTGCGGCGGGGCAAGGTCACCCGGGGAGGGGAGAGCGGGGCCGGGCTGCGGGCATCGCTCTGAGGGGCGGTGAGGAGAACCCGCGCCTCGGGGGGCTGCGGTTCCTCAGGATGGAGGAAGGGGAGCCCAATGCTGCGCTCTGGGGCAGCTTCTTCTGTGGTGTGGCGATGGTGGAGAGGAGCCAAGTCGCGTTCTTTCGGGCAGCAAGGAATGCTGGATTCTCAGTGATACATTATACCTTTTGGAAAGGACCAACGTGGATTATGGAGCCCAGCTCCTGGTTCTGCACAGAGCCACCTGGAACTGAAACCCTGTGTCTGATTGGAGTGTCCAAATGCTCCTCGAGTTCCACCAGTGTAGTTTTAAAATGAGGGGAAGTTTTCACGGTGAGAGATGGGAAGCTGGGAGGCTTGTTGTCTCTGTGACATCCCCAGAAATAATCAGAACTCCCGGAGACCTAAGGAACCTGGTGGAGTAACTGTACTCTGGGCTGCATCAAAAAAAGAGTGGCAGTGGGATGGGGAGGAGACTGTCCCCCTCTGCTCTGCCCTTGTGAGGCCCCATCTGGAGTACTGTGTCCAGGCCTGGGACCCCCCAGCATAAGGTTGTAGAGCTGTTAGAGTGGGTGCAGAGGAGGGCACAAAGATGATCAGAGGGCTGAGGCACATCTCATTTGAAGGCAGTTTGAGGGAGCTGGGCACATTTAGCTTGGAGAAGAGAAAGCTCTTGGGAGACCTTAGTGTGGCCTTCTGGTACTTGAAGGGAGCTTATGAGCAGGAAGGGGACTGACTTTTCACAAAGGATGAGGGGGAATGGCTTTAAACAGAAAGAGGGGAGATGTTAGGAAGAAATTTTTTACTCAGAGGGCACTGTAGCCCTGGTACAGGCTGCTTCAAGAAGCTGTGGGTGCCCCATCCCTGGAGGTGCTCAAGGCCAGGCTGGATGGGGCCCTGGGCAACCTGAGGTGGTAGGGATCAGTGAGCCCATGGCAAGGAGGTTGGAACTAGGTGGACTTTAAGGTCCATTCCAATCCAAACCATTTGGTATTTCTGTGAGTTGGATTTGCTCACTTTGAGCAGTGCTTTGGGCTGGAGGCCTATTGAAGCTCCTAAGTTATGCAATTTCAACATAACTACATGAATTTGGTTCCTGTTGTCAAGAGCAAGAACCTTACGCAGTAACTGGGGAGACCACAAGCAATCTGAGGCTAAATCTTCAGCCTTTATTTGTGTTGCTTTAAACATCATGATAAATAAAAAGAAAACAACAACTTTATTTTTCTTTCTTTTGGCTTATTTTGCGCAGTTATTGCTGCATCCTATACTGAAATCAGTATGGGAATGTCAAAGAACAAGAGATGTTTCTTGGAATCTTAAACTGATGATTTGATGGGTTAACCTTGGATCTTGCAGCTGGCGACAAATGGGCAAAATTAAGCTTAATTGATTTCACTGGAACTCCTTGCAAGCAAAGCTTTATGCTTCAAATGTTAACTGGTAGGTCAGGGACTCGTAACATGATTGTGCAGTGCTTTAGGCTGTGATACTGTGACCCACCCTGCCCCATGTGTCCTTTCCTGCCTCATGTTCCCCATAAACATCAGTGGAAAGCTGTGCTGCCTCAGCACAGTGTCACTGTGTTGAGCTCTTTGAACTCGCTCCAGTGAGTCCAATGAGAATTGGTTCTGTTGGAGGATGGGTGTGTAGCACCTCCAGCGTTGGTTAATTTGTACTCCAGCAAAGCTAATTTTTTACAGATTTTTACTTGTTTAAAACCCCACTTCCTTCCCTTTACAAACAGCAGTAAAACAGATTGCGGGAAGAGTGCTTAAGGTGCTTTTTGGGTAGTAAGGGGAGAGGTGGACTGAGTGGTTCAAGAGGTGTTCTGTTTGCAACACTTCATAAACTCTTTTAAAGAAGCTCCTGAGGGATCAAATATTCCCTCATTTGAAATGTTTTTCTGGTTCAGTACTGTTAGTAAAGTGTTAAAAGTCTGCTGGAACCTTAAATTTGGGATGTTACACTCTGAGTGTGATTGAAGGCTTTGTAAAGCTCTTAGATTAAATAATGGAAGTAAATGATGGGCATAGCTCTGACAAAGAGTTGCTGCAGAAATAATGATGCAAACTGAAGAATTTGTTTGGTGTTTTAGTGCGAGCAGCACTGGAGGGAGGAGGACTCCCAGCCCTTCAGCTGCATGCATTCTTAGTGAAGTATATATGGGAAAAAGTTTGTTGTCTCGGAAGAGTGGTTCCTATTTTCCACTTGATGTTTCAACTTCTTAAATTTGGGAGGAAACTTCTCTTTCAAATGCCCTTGTGACTCCGTGGCCCAGTGCACCCAGTATTATGAGTGAGTGGTGATTTTTGGTTAGGGAGCAGAGGGGTGTTGAGGGAAGTGAAATTTTTCTTAATGTCACTTCCCCATTACTTCCCAATACTCCTCTGTGTATTGCGGTGGGTGTAGCATAGTCATTGCATCTGTCCTTTTATAGACTGGTTAATTTATTTCCTGAGCTCCTATGCTGTGTTCATAGATGGGGTTTTCCATAATTAACAGGAATTTGATGAGGGAAGAGAAGCTGGGGGTGTGGTAGCTAGAAATCCTGCCCTGACCACATAATCCTGTTTCAGACAAGGAGTAAGGTATTCTGAGCGATCCCTCAATTGCACAAGATCTCCTTGGTCAGTAAGGGTCATCTTGTACTAGTGCAATTGATATCTTGAGGGCTGAATTCTGTAGACTGATTTGGGAGAAGATGGATAATTGTTCAAAGTATGCGTGTGTGAATATGACCTAATAATGACAGTCTAAACCTAAGGGAGGACAGGGATGAGAAATTGCATCAGTTCTCAAACTTTTAGTCACTGAGCTTGGAAACTTCACTGCAGCACTTTGGTCTTCACTCGACTTTTTTTTTTTCCCCATGTATGTTCTGTGTTGTAAGAAACTATCCAGAACTGCTGCTGTTCTGTCTTCTTCCAGCCCGTGTTTGTAGGCAGAGGAGGGAGATGGAAAAAACTTTCAGCTTTTCCTCTGGTGCTCTTTGTATTTGACCCTGTCTTGGCCCTGGAGTCCATTTTTCCCATTTGTACTGGTGCCCATATATTTTCTAAGGCTTTCTTCTTTCCTTACATAGGAAATAGGAAGGAAAAGGAATGTCTTCCTTCATCTCCAGGTTCCCAGGGCATTTCAAGAGGGACAATTTCATTTACTACTCGTCAGACTCCTGGCAATGGAGCTGCCTGCTCCGGTCCTTCTGGAAAGGAATCTCTGCTGCTTTCCCTTGCTTTCACGTTGTGCTATTCTGTGAGCACCTTCAGATGCTTCCTCACCTTCCAAACTTCTTTTTTTTTTTTTGGTCCAGGATAAATGTGGGCAAGAGAGAAGCGCTCTGATTTGGGTTCCTGTCTATAGCTTTAGGTAATCTTATGGCAAGTCCTGAAAATAACGAATTTCCAACTCTACAAAGCTTGAGTTGGAAAGAGATTGAGCCCTGGTATCTGTACTGCTGGAATAAGCTGTGCGAAGGTAACTTGGGCTGTATCGCTTTAAATCAGATTTTTTTTTTTCCTTAAATACCAATGCAAACTATCCAAAACAGAAAATGGTGTGGCAGAAACAGAAGGGATTACCTGAGGAAGGTTACTTAGCACCATATTCTGCTTTTCTGAAGGTATATTACGGGCCTTTGTGGAACACGGTTATATTAATGTTAGATCTCTGATTTGACAAAATACAGCACTTCCACTGTGCTTTTGATCAGATCTGGATTTGCTGAGACTTGTCCTTGTGCTCTTTGGCTTTACACAAGGCCTGCACTGTTGCAGCTTGGCCTGTAAGTTAGAGCTGTACATTAAAATAGTGTCAGCAATGAGATTGGCTTTTATTGACTTGTTACTGAAGCTTTGCAAGCAGAAGAGCAAATGATTTCTTGTCCTGCCTTCCTGAAGGCACATGGATTACACTGAGGAACCCTCATTTGTTCTATCAGAAGCAATTGCTTGAACAGGAGTTGGAAGCTGTGAAACAAGACGAGCTGGTGAGTGAAAGTCCTAGCTGGAAATTGAGACTTCGATTCTATTTCTGACTCTTACCTGCTGTGAACTTGGGTGTGCCATTTCCATTTCCACCTGTTTCCTTCTCATCTCGTGTCTGTCGTAGCCGCTTAAATCTCCAGCTGTTTGCACCTGCGACTTGCAGCCTGTACCACGTACAGCAGAACTTCATCTCAAGCTGTACCTTTGCTGCTCTCACTGTGCTGGTGGCCAGGGAGAAACTTTTCTACTTCAGACAAGGCCATGGAGGGAAGTACAGAGCTGTATCATGCCAGCTAGAAAGAATAATAAAAGTCTCTCATCCTAATCCAGCCCAGGAAGTGCAAAGTGATTTTTTTTTCATTTCTTTCAAAATGTATTGCCCCACAGACATGTGCTCATGCTGAGCTACCTCTATCAGAAGTCAGCAAACTGCTCGCACCTATAGCCAGGCTTTTCTAAGCCAGCTGTATTTTCTCTAAACCAAGGTTATTCAGTCATGTATGAGGTACTTTCAAGAGTAAATCCATAGAAAGTTTTGGAATTTAAGCTGTTTTTCAGTTATTGGTGCAGAAGAATCAATCTTTTCCAAGCTATCGAAGTACAGAAAAGAAAAACATGAAAGCTTCTTATCTTTGAAAAATATATCCATGTATATGTCACAAAGCTGAGAACTGGTCAGCTTAAGCTTTTGAAAACATTTTTGTGAAAGGTTATAAATAGCAGAAAATAGATATGGGATGGACAGCTGAACTGGGACTGTAGAAGTGCTTTTATGGTATGGAGAAAGAAGAGTAGCTGTGTGTCAGTCTGTCTTTTTTCCCCAAAAAAGTTGTGTCCTGCTACAAGTCATCTCATTCTTGCGTCAAGTTTATATTGAAGAATACGTTTTCTGTGTAGTAGCTTTTGCTTCCTTTCTAGAAACCTGGGATTTTAGTTCTTCCTTTATCAGTTTGCAGAAATTCTTAGAGGACAGAGGCGTGTTCTCTTGCAAATGAAAGCAGTCGATAAGATGTTTTCATCAGCTGTTTGTCCTGACTGAGGTTCTGATGTTAAGTATGGGGTATGTGAAATACATGTTCTGACCCTCAGCAAACTTGAGTAATCACAGTGGCAGAGTAAATTACAGATGTTTAATATCTTTGAAAAACCAGTCATTAACACTTCAGAACTTTCAGAGCTGCTTTTAAAAACGTGAACAAATGGATCAGTTCATCTTCACGTGGAAACATAGATGCATCTGTACTTATTTGTTAGGACATTTTTTAATATGGAGCATGACAAGGCAGTGGATTAATGGTTTGCTTTCTCTTTTCTGCCTTTCTCTAGTGCACCAGAATGGAGTACGGCACTGTTCCTACTCAGCATCAAGGAAAAATCTGTACATTAACAAAAACACAAAGGTTATCTGTCAGGGTTTTACAGGCAAGCAGGTACGTATGTGATCTATTTCTTCTATCACCCTTCTGATGCAGAAAGTTATTTGGCCATACAATATAGTAACGCATAAAAGAGATTATAGTTTTTTCTATGCAAAGCAAGACTTTGTGGTTGAGGAGATCCCTTCAGCTATGTGGTTTCCCACTTTTCTGTCCAAATAGCTTTTTTCTTGATACTAATAAACTATAGATTTTTTTTTTTTCAGCATGCAGACTTAAAACTTTGTTTTTGAGTCAAAAACTTTTGGTTTTGAGTGTTCTGATTCCTGATTTTTTTTTTTTTTTTTTGTAGTTGGATTTGCTCTTAAGCCTTAAGCTCTGTACAGCTGAAAGGGCTTCTTTGTAAAGGGAAACTTGCTCCCTTTACAAGCTTTACAAGCTACAAAAACCTTACAGTTTTGAAAGTGCATCTGTCACAAATGCCTTTGAACATCGATGCCTATGAAAAAAATTGTTTTAATTTCAGGATATTTAATAATTTTCTCACATTGACTCTTTTACACATTTGTAAGGGGAGAAGACTGCTTTTGCTAAATCTGTCATCTAGTCGTGGATGAGAATGGTAATTTCTTCTGTTTCATTATTGTATTTGTCATCTGCCATAATTGATGTGGAAAATAAAACGTGGCTGCTATGTCTACAGGTGTATTGGCAACACAGAACAAACTGTTCTTTAGTGTGCAGCCACTGTGCTTCAATTTAAAACAAAAAAGCTTAATGTATTCTGAATTGATTTAAAACAAGTTGATGCACTCTTCAAAATAGCTGATTGTGTATTTGGTGTGAAATCACCTCTTCTCATTGTAAATTTAAGTGCAATAACTTGTTTTCAGAATTAGAGATATCATCAGAGCTTTTTCACATTTTATTTGTTATTGCATGCATTTTAGCTTTATTGTTTTTCTCTCATAGGGCACCTTTCACAGCCAACAGGCACTGGACTATGGCACCAATCTAGTTGGAGGAATTTCTCCAGGGAAAGGTGGAAAAACACATCTGGGTCTGCCTGTCTTTAATTCTGTGAAGGAGGTAATTTGTAGCAGTGACTGAAATTGCAGACAGTTCAATCCAAGAACTAATGATGCTGAATGCTTCCATCCCTCGTAGTGAAGAGGCAAATTTGAACCTTGGATGTCACTATGCAAGCAGTGAAATTAGAAGCCTTGTAAGAGAGGCTTTCCGTGTGGTCAAGCATGAGTTTGCCTTCCACTGATCTTTGATCTTCACACTCTGTAATGCAAATAACTTTTCTTCACAGTAGGTTTACATTTTGTGCTGTAGCTAGTTTTGATTGAGTCTGGTTTGTACGAGGAAATTGTGGCAAATTATATAACAGTGTTTTTAGGGGAGGTACTTTTCAGGTAGTGCTTAGGATTCAGTTCCCTGGTTGCACTGCGTATGTCCATCTGCAGTGAATTTAACACTTGCATGATTATGGTAAACATATATATATCTATTTACTTTGTTTTTGCCTGCAGTGGACATAATTTAAGTGACTAGTAATCAGACGTTCTCTTCGGGCTCATTAAATGCTTGATACCTTTTTTATTATTGTCCTTGTAGGCCAAAGAACAGACTGGTGCTTCTGCCACGGTTATATACGTACCTCCTCCATTTGCTGCTGCTGCGATCAATGAAGCAATCGATGCAGAAATGCCCTTAGTTGTTTGCATTACTGAAGGGATTCCCCAGCAGGACATGGTTCGGGTTAAACACAGATTGCTTCGACAGAATAAGACACGGCTCGTGGGCCCAAATTGCCCTGGTGTCATCAATGTAAGTAACTTCTGGATTTGCTCCAAGGCTGAACCATTCTTAGTGATGGTTTGAATGTTTGATCTGTCTTCTCCCCTTCTTTCTTTAGCCTGGAGAGTGTAAAATTGGTATCATGCCTGGTCACATTCACAAGAAGGGAAGAATTGGTGAGTTTTTGAATATTTATGCACTGTCTAAAAGTAAAGTTTGATACTCTAGTATTCTTATCCACAAGGCTAATCTCATCCTACTCAGAAGATACTTAACACACTGTATAACACTTTGTCCTTCAGTTCATAAGTGAGCTTACCCATTATAAATCCTGAAGGCCAAAGTCTTAAAACGTACTCTAGTAGTCACCGAGTACTGATAGAGGCCAAACAATTGGAAGAGATTCCTTAGGTGTGATGGACTGAGTTTCCTTAATACTATTATTTGAGCATACTTTCAAAAAGAGCAGATTACAAAGAACTTTCTAACCTGAAAATCAGGCAGTTTTACCATGATGAATGAAATTAACAAGCACACCCACTTCTCAGGCAGGGGAGTTGAGATCAGAGAGGCAGTGAATTGTTCATAATCACCCATCAGTTACAAACTCTGTTGCGTGCAAGTGTTGTGTCCTGATTTCTGTTGGTTCCTTGTCCTAAACTATGAAGATAAGAATAGACTGTAACTCCTACATTGCATTATTTAAAAAGTACTCCAAAACACATGCTGCTGCTTTAATAAATAGAGCTTCAGAAACATTGTAAGCAGCATACACTGCCATTATCTGTCAGTGGGGTAGCTTGTTTTACTTGAACACAGCACCCTTAATGTTTTTAACTTTTCTGGTAAAAAGTCTGTTTGCTGTGGGGAAAGCTGTTCAGTGTACTTGAACTGACTGTTCCCAGGGCAGTTTTTCTAACATGAAGAACTCTCTCTTCTGTTTGAACAGTTCTGATTTTGGCATAAGTTGTACCTAGTGAATGCTGGAATGGAGGAAGCATTAACTCTTGTGTCAAACCTGAAATTGAAAAATCAGACCACTGCAGTTATTCTCCTTCTAGATAACATCAAGCCTTTGCACTATGACTGTCATACTGTCATTCAAGCTTTCTTCTGAATCAAAGTTCTGTTAAGATCTTGAGCATCTGCTGGAGTCACAGGACCATGGAATCTGAATAAACGAATCTTTTGCACATCAAGTGCAAAAGGATGTTTTAAATCCTGATGTCCTACTACTGCTGGAAACATTTTTGATGGTGATTCAAGAGTCAGAGAATAAAGATGTGAACTTTACCGGCTCCCCAACTTCATTTAACACTGACCTTTGGTGGAATGCTCCCCAGCCTTATCTTGCTGTGAGGCATCCAAGAATCATTTGAAAATCTTAGGATATGAGCTATAAAAATAATCACAGTCTTTTTTTCTGTAGTTTCTTTCAGGCAATCTAAAACGTAGTAAATAGGAAGTTCCTTGTGGGCTGTAGTAAGGAAAAAAGCCAACACTGCTGGTAGAAATCTGCACTCTTCTATGGTAGAAACAGTAGACAAAACTAAATGTTAGTCTAATGGTGCATTTTGCCCTCTGTTTCTGGAATATACTAATTACATTGCTTGTTAAATGACTTGAAATAGATGGAAGATAGTCTGTTTTTCCTGAAAAACTTCCTTCTTGTAGTGTTAACAAAAACTTGACTTTAAAAAATGAACAAAAAGCTTGAAAGTATTTTGTCCCCAACCTATGATTCAGTACGTAACTTTGGCTGTAGAAGATGTAGTTAGGTCTGGCTAGGGTTCTGATCTCTTATAATACTGTAATATAAATGTTAGGTATGTGTTGTAGAACAACTCAGTTGCAACAATGAGTATCTTAGTAATGGTGACTCTTCTGTGTGGTGTCTTTGGGTTCTGGAGGAACCTAATTGAGTTGCAACTCTGTTTTGAGTTCAAGGCGTAAGCTACTTTTATACAGGACAAGGTAGATATTCTATTTTGTTTCCAACGTTCTCTCCTGATAAAGCGGTAGAGTGAAGAATGCCATCTCAGCCAATATAACTGCTTTGCCGGGCAGCTTTAATCTTTAATTGTCAAAAATGCCAACCAAGAAAAAGTAGAAATGTAATCTTACATAGAGTTTTCATGTTCTATCATGGCAATGATAGCTGGAAAACCTGACATCTTGTGTTCGGTTCAGTAAGGTGATTTTGATGAATATAAGAACAGCTACCTGTAGTCATACGCTTAGTGTCAAGTTTATCTCCCTTTGTTCCCAAAGGTATTGTGTCAAGATCTGGAACCCTGACCTATGAAGCTGTTCATCAGACAACACAAGTTGGATTGGGACAGTCCTTCTGTGTTGGTAGGTTTCCTCAGAAGCAGCCTTTTGCAGCCTGTTAGATTCATTTGCTTTTTCTTCACAGGAATGCCTCCAAAATAATTTCTTTCTGCAAGCCTAGAAATTGCTGAGCAGCTTATCATTATGCCGAGAAATGAGATCCCTGTCTGTTGTGAAGAATATAACCCTATTCTGTTACCATTTCTATGTCCTAGAAGACATCTTTGAGCAGAGAGCTGCCGGCAAACATGGCATCAGTTTTGAAACAAATTGTTCTGAGAAGTTTAGTATTAACGTAAAGGGATAGAGCATTTTTAGGCATTTGGATGGGTATTCTGAGCAAGTTGGCTCATTCACATTTTTCTACAGTAAAATTCTGTTGCTGGAGTCTTAACTCTGCTGTATCTTGTATGGAGTCTCCATTTAAGACTTGTTGTTTGGCATATGGTTTGGAAGGTGATTATTCACAGATGTTTAACTTTGGATATCAAGCTTTCTGTGAAATAGTGGAGGAGAGATTTAGAGCAGATTCTTTGGCACTCTGAGAGCTGTCTGTCTTATGAGGCTTTGGGAATAACCTTCATGTTGAAATTTACTTGGAAACTGTTAGTGTAAATGCAGTGTCATTAGTTTGAGTTATTTTTTTAATGCAATTTTACGTTTTCTTTTTTCCAGGGATTGGGGGTGATCCCTTCAATGGAACTAATTTTATTGACTGTCTTGATGTCTTCCTGAAGGATCCTCATACTGAGGGGATCATATTGATTGGGGAAATTGGAGGAAATGCTGAAGAAGATGCGGCAGCTTTCTTGAAGGAAAATAATTCCGTAAGTTTTGTAGATCTTACTTCCAAATGTGCTGGTGGTTAGCTATTTTCTACCATGTCAAGAAAGCTTAGTTCAATTTCTAACCTCTACTGACAGAAGAGCAAAAGATACAAGCTATCATACTTGGATATAAGAGAAATTTAACATGATTAAAGCCCCCAATTTCAGTTTAACTGCAGAGCAGCATCAGCTCTAGATTTTTAATTCTGTTATGGGATTTGTAGGGGAACATCTTACTTTTTTTGTAAAGTATTTTGTAAAGTATTGCTTCTGGTTTATGCTGTTTATCAGAAGGTAGAGTATTCCACGCTCCTCAGACTAATGATTCCATGTTGTCTGAAGTTTCTAGCTCTTTGGTATGTCAAGTAGCCAGGCAAAGATGTATTATTTTAAATCTGTTACCTAGGATTGCTTTTCATTCGCCCTGTGCCATGTAACTCAATGTCTTTTCTTTATTGACAGGGTCCAAATGCCAAGCCAGTAGTGTCATTCATTGCTGGTCTGACTGCACCTCCAGGCAGACGGATGGGTCATGCTGGAGCAATCATCGCTGGTGGAAAGGGTGGGGCTAAAGAGAAGATAGCTGCTCTTCAGAGCGCTGGTGTCGTCGTCAGCATGTCCCCTGCTCAGTTAGGTAGCACCATCTACAAGGTTAGTTATTTGGAAACTGTTATACATACACACTCACACAGCAAGTATCTTCTTTTGATGGAATAAGAGTTGGCAGTGTGTGTCATACCCAAATACTTTGTTGCTCTAAGCTTGGTTAAGCATAGCAAGACTACTGAATGAACAAGCTGTAGTTATTACTTAGATGATATGCAGAAGTAGTTATGTGTAATATTGCCTTTATAGGAAAGTGAACAGCAAAATACAGAAATGATTACATTTTGCTGTTGAGTGTAACAACTTGTCGAATTGTATTTTCTGGGTTCTATCAGAGGAAACAACCCAAATTAATTTTAAATAATAAAGCACTCTTTGAAATTGCAGTCGATATGGCATATATAAATGTCTCTTAAGTACTAATTCAGAATTATAGCTGAATGCATGCAGCAGAAAAACTTCTGTGTGAGATGGAATTACTTGCATTTTTCTTAATTCATCTTCAAAACAAGGCATTGTTTCATTGCTAGAGGAAATGCATAGTTTAACTGTCTAGGTATTTGTTTTTTTTCCTGTGATGACTGTATAATAGCACCTTCACAGGCTGCTGTGGGAGTCTTCCTTTCTTTGGCTGTGTTTTTTCACGTACTAAAATGAAAATCTTTCCTTCATTGCATCCCTGGCTTGAATCCTTTACTGTGAGGATTCTACTGCAGTTCTTATGGAGAATTAGTGTTTTTCAAGCCAGTTTATGCTGTGTCTGGGAGCAAGCAGTTCCTTGGTCTCAGTGCAATCTAGTGCTATTGCTTTTCATAGCCTGTGAGTTCATGTGAGGTGAGAGAATATTGGCACATATTACATATTTTTTTAATTTAGTTTTTAATTCCAGTTTTAAATTCCTAAAGTTAGATTTGTTAAGATAAATACAAAGTAATTTAAAATATGATACTAATGGAAGCTTTTTTTGTTTTTTTTAATTCCATCTATAATGTCTGTGTGCTATTTGCAGGAGTTTGAGAAAAGGAAATTGCTGTAAGAGAAGATACTTTGGAATACTGCCTCCAGAACATCAGTGCAGCACCTGGCCTCTGCTTATCTTCTGTTTGCTAATCTTCAGTTGCCCAAATGACTGGCACTGGTCATGGAATTTGACTTGGAAGCCATAAACCTTTTGGCTAAACCTGTTTTGATGTCTCCTCGTTTCAGACATGATCACTGCACTGTAAATCACAGCAAATTAATAAATCTACTACTAAACCTGATTCATCTTTTTGAATTCCTGAAGCAGAACCGTTTCTTCAGCCATCATAAAGAAACTCATCAGCCTTGCATCTTTTGTAACTTAAGCACTGCCCAGTTTAAGGTAAAGTCGCTTATAGAGATGCTTTTAAAGGTCAAGGCACTGACTTTTTATGCACATAAGACAGTTTGCTTTATTTTTAAAAATCTTACTTGTTTGTTGCTGACAAGTATGTTTGAACAATAGGCCAAAGTTTCCGTCCACTAAACCAAAGCTGCTGGATCTGAAGGGGTTGCTTGTTGATCCATGTAGCTGGATATGACTCAAGTCCAGACTTCCTTTTCAAGGCTGAGCCATGCACAGGTAGTCCTCTGCTGACAAATAACTCTGTTGTATGGAGAGGTGGGATTTTTACTCAGAAAAATGAATCTAATTTCCCATGCAAATATATATATTCAAAGTTGTAACTATGAAAATGGTTTATTCTTCGGCGTGCATTACCTTACTTACTTATTAGGATTGCATTGTGTGTTCTGAAATCCCAATAATACTGGGACATAGTGGACAAGATTGAGTAATCTCTGAAAAGGAATGTACTAAGTTATCTTACATGTTAACCACTCCAAACACTGTAATGGAAAGCCCTTTTTTACTTTGGAAATAGCCCAAACACAGTGCCTATAAATTAGTGTTATAAGTTTTATCAGGATGGGCTAAACCCAAGATTGCTTTCTTTGTATAGGGGACTGAAAATCCCTGTAACGTGGCACTTGTCTAAAGCTAACCTTGTGTTCCATAAAGGTGCTGTTACAAAAGCTTGTGTTGTTATTTGTTTAAAACTGTGAGCTTTCTTTCTCAAGCGCCTGTGCAATTTTGCTTCCTAATGCAAACAGTGACCGTGTATTTCAAAGCTGACATTTACAGCTCTGAGAGCTAAGCCCTGAAGAAATGTGTAAAAGGACAGATCATATATATCAGCTGTTATGGATGTGTATTAGTACACTTCACATGCAGTCAGGATTGGTCAGATGATAGAGTCCATAGGATGCAGAAGTTAGATGCTGTAAAACATTGGTGTGATTTGCTAAAATGGGCCTGACACCAAGTCACTAGGCAGCTGGGAGCAACACTGAGCAGTAAATCATTTGATAAAACCTATGAAAACAGGTAGGAATTGAATACTAGATGTGCTCTTGTTTTCAAGTAGTGCCTGATTTAGTCTGAAGCAAAAAAGACAAATCAGTGCCCTTCAGCTCAAGAAATATCAGTACTAAAATGTCTCAATCTCTGTAAGAGCGCAGTTCTTCACCAGTTAATGTCAGGATATTGCAGTCTGTCTTCCTGTGATCCTGCATCAAAGTTGACTCATTGTCATGGTGGGCTTCTCCACAACAGCTTTAGGGATGGGTAACCCTTCCTGATGCAGCACCTGAATTTCATCATTGCCACCAGTGCTACAGTAAATGACCTTAGAGGACAACTGAAGTATAGTAAGTTTTCTGCTAGGGATTGCTCAATGGAAGCTATTTTAGAGGCACCAGCAATTTTATAAGTTAGCCATAAACTCCAGTGACTATTTTACCCTGAGGAGGTGTTCCTCATATGTTGGTATTTGAGGAAGGGTTTAAAAGTGTGACCCTGACTCTAATGTTCACAGCAGACGTTCAGGGCTGCACCTTAGCAGCTGCCTGGTTCTGTGCAAGCCTGGGGAAGCAGTCTGTGCCAGCCTGGAGCAGAGGATCATCTGGAGATGGAGAAGAAATCTGACTGTGATAGAAAGGCTTAATCTTTTCAGTTTTCTCTTGCTGCCTAAAAATGCGCGCTTGTGAAAGGCTGATGATATTTGTCATTGATAATGACAGTGTCTCTTTGAAAAATAGATTCACATCCATTTAATACCATATGTGCTTGTGAATAAATATTTCAAGTAATCTGAATTGGAAATTCGGTTTCTTTTTTTTTTTAAAGGAAAAGGTAAAGTTAGTGTTGAGCTTTAACCTCTTGCTGCTTTACAGCGTAATAAATAGGTTTTATGTGCAAGAGAAGCGTGTCTGATGCTGCTGTTCAAATTCTCATTAGGTTTTAAGAAACAATCTTCCCTTCCCCACCCTTCATTCTCCTTGATCTTAACTGTCCATAAATATATATACTATTTTTTTTTAGATTAATGAAGAGATCTGCCACACCTAATAAATCCCATGCCTCTTGTGTTTTTAGGATGTGTTAGGGACTGATCGTTCTCCTGTCGTTTGGCTGTTTTCCAGAATTAATACATTCTTTTGGAGAAGACAGCGTTAGTCTTTGCATCTTTATACTTTAAAAGATGCTTGCTAGATTCTAGCAAATGGATATTTATTACTCAGTTTATTGAAACTCACTAATAAAAGGAAACATTTATGCCTATTCCTTTGGTTAAATAAGGTCTTCGTGCTTGGGAGCCAGAGGAGGGAGGAGAGGTCCTGAAAGATGGGTGCTGAAGTGTCAAGCTATACTTAACACAGTAAGGGATGATTGAGATAATGATGGTGATTTTCTCAACAGCTGTTGTGGTAGTTACTGAGCTTCGCCCCAGTTCTTTACCCCTTCATTTGGATATATGTTTTCTCCTCTCTGATTTCTGCTTCCTCTGGTACTGGCAGAGTGCTAATTAAAATCGGATGGGTGCTGCGTTGTGTTGGTGTAGGTGATCTCAGTTGAATTGAAGACGCAACTTAATTCTTTGTGGATTGAATAGCAAATTTAAAGCCTTAAGGTGAGGAGGGAGCACTTGCTAATAGGCCTCACCAGTGACGAGTGGGTTAGAGGTTGCACTCCGGCAGAAGGCCACTGATCAGGTGGTGTGAAAGTAGCTTAAAAAATGTCCTTTGGCCTGGGGCAGTGACTGACCTCTGCATGTGGGCTGATGCTGGTGACTGGGTGTCCTGATGGCAGCCAGGTGAATGGTGTATGAAAACAGGCTGGGAAACGTTGGAATATTAGCACCAAGGCACATCACTGTGGTTTCAAGAACAACCACAGGGGCTGGCTTCTGATTCCCCACTACTAAGCTCTTATCTGTGCTGAAAGTGTGGAATGAAGCATTACGTGCCACCTCTCGCTTGTCAAGGTTAGATTAAAGCTTTTCTTAAGAGGGACTCTGTGCAAGTCGGATCATGCGGGCAGGAACCTGCTGGCTGTTTCTTGAAGCACTGATGGAGAGCCCTGTGCTGCTGCAGACACCTGGCAGCAGGTTGCATCTCCTGGAGCAGGGCTGAGGGCTGCAGATGCTGAGCACCGTGGCTGTATGGTGAGGAGGAGGTTTTTAGAATCATAGAATCACGTAATTGTTGAGGTTAGAAAAGGCCTTTTAAGATCACCAAGTCCAGCCCCAACCTATCCCCACCATACCACTGACCATGTCCCTCAGCGCCACATCTCCACAGTTCTTGAACACCTCCAGAGATGGTGATTCCACCACCCCTCTGGGCAGCCTGTGCCGATGCATTACTGCTTTTCCAGGGGAGAAATTATTCCTAATATCCAATCTGCCCCCTCCAGCACAACTTAAAGCCATTACCTCCCATCCCACCACCTGGGAGAAGAGGAAGACCTCCATCTCTCTTCAGCCTCTCTTTAGGGAGCTGTAGGGAGTGATGATTAGTGCACCGATTTTAGAGGGAGATTTCTATATGTTCTCTTTCCTCCTCTGTGAAAACATGTTTAGAGTTGAACTGACACAGAATCAAAATGTGAGATGTTTGAAATGTTTCTTGGCTCAGAAATACTGAAACACTTTGAATTTTCCAAAGGGAATTGGCAACATCTTCCTTTTGAGTCTGGCGTGGAAACGCTATATTTTCCTTTAAGTGGGCATTGAAAGTTTGCTGCAGTTAAAAAACCTCAGGAAACTTCCTCAGAAGTGCACTGTGATGTGTCTGCTTATATATCTTCTTTCTTGTGGTCCTGGTGACATGTGCTTTCTGGCCTGGGATGCTGAGCACACAGCGCCCACCATTGAACTTAGGCCCAGATGGTCCACTGCCACTCGTAGCATCCCAAACTTATGATTAAAAACCGACCGCTTTCTGCAGTAGCGATGTGATCTCAAAGAGAAAGAAATAAATCAGTCTGTTCATGCAAACTACAAATTGAGGGAACTGGAAGGAAAAAACGCTTTCCTGTCCTATAATCGCTAAACCGCATGCGGCAGTGTTTGTGCTGAGAGTAGATGCAATAGCCTATAATGATGTCTGTGCTGTGCAGATACATAATTAAGTGTCTCTTAAAATCTGTTTTGTTGCCGTAAAAGACAGCACAGCGAATTTATAGTTTCTAGCGTATCTGTAATGCTGTGAGATAGCTGCTTTAAAAAAAACCAACACAGAACAAAGAAGAAAAGACCCACACCAACCCACCAACCTGTTTCCATTCGTTTTGCTCTCTAGGTGGCAGGTTCTGACACTAAAACAGGTTTGAGTTCCCTCTCTTAACTCGGGGACTGAAACTGTGCCGGAGAAACAGAAGATGAAAACAAGAGCAACACTACTTCATTCTTTCTGGATGTTATATTGATTTATGATCATATCCTTTTATCTGAGTCGGGGAGAGGTGGTAGAGAGCCCAGCTGGTTTTCTTCCCTGTGCTCTCAGCATGCCAGCAGTGCTGCCATTTCATGTTGTTCTTCAGTCTGATATGAGTAATGTTGTCTGAACTGTGTGGCTTTGGCAGTCAGATGGGACCTGCCTTAGAGAAATACTGATCTTCGTTCTGATGTGGATAAGAAATGTCTTAGGCTGTTTCTTCAGGAGCTTACCTGTTCTATTTGTTGTTGTTGTTGCTTTTATTCTGTTGCCCAAGGCTGGAGGGCTGATGAGGGGGAGCATAGGTAGGACTGTTAGGGAGGAGAGACTTGAATTGTCAAGAATGAAAGATTTTCTGTGTATATTTTTCATTTACAACAACAAAAAGAAGGAGAAACCCTATCAGTTCATAACAAACTAAGCTATGAAATAGTCACCCTCTGCTGACTCTCTAGAGGACAGCGAAAGGAGAAGGGACTCGGGACTCCTTGGAAGAAAAGCATCTTCTGTAGAGTCACATACAGCAGGCTGTGTACACTGAAGGGAGCCAGCAATGAGCAGTGCCATTGGGACTGTAGTAGTCCTGCTTTTCTGCGATGTGTGAGACAAGATTGGTTTGGCTCAGGGTCTTTAGCCTCAGCCATTGTGTGGAGGAGGTCAACTGTGCAGAAAAGCTGGAAGGGGTCTTGTAGCCTAGGAGCTGTGGAAATAGATATTGTGTATGTAGTGACTGATGTATGTGTGCCTCCGTATGTAGAAATGTCTGAGGGATTCACAACCTGAAGAGCTGCATCTTGCCCAAGGTCATCTTCTTCTTTCTTGCTCTGCCTTCAGGCTGCAAGTCTTGCTGCTAACTAGCAATAGCTGTCAGGAGAAGCAGTCATTTAACTGGGTAGACCTTGTTTATCTTTCGGTAGGAAACTTAGGTGAGTTCAAGTCAGACCCTGAACTTCGTCTCCCACAGTGTGGATGATTTGGGAATAAATCATAGAATCATAGAATCCTTAGAGTTGGAAGAGACCTTTAAAGGCCATCTAGTCCAACTCTCCTGCAATGAACAGGGACATGCACAGCTAGATCAGGTTGCCCAAGGCCTGATCCAGCCTCACCTTGAAAGTCTCCAGGAATGGAGCATCAGCCGCATCTCTGGGCAACCTGTGCCTGTGCCTCACCACCCTCACTGTAAAAGACTTTTTCCTTATATCCAACCTGAATCTATGCTCTTTAAGCTTGAAACCATTTCCCCTTGTCCTATCCCAACAGACCCTGTTTCCTTCCTGTAGCTCCCCTTTAGATTCTGAAAGGCCGCCCTCAGGTCTCCCCGAAGCCTTCTCTTCTCCAGGCTGAACAGCCCCAGCTCTCTCAGTCTGTCCTCATAGGAGAGGTGTTCCATCCCTTGGATCATTTTTGTGGCCCTCCTCTGGATGCACTCCAACGGGTCTATATCTCTCTTGGACTGAGGACTCCACTTCTGCATGCAGTACTCCAGATGAGTAGCCAACCAGAGCTTCATGGAAACCAATCTAGACTCTGGTTCCAGCCCCATTCAGAAACACAGAAGGATTTTGCGTCAGGATCCATATCCATCTCCCAAAGTCTTCAGACATGGCAGAATTGGGTGTTTGGAGTTAAGCATGTAAGAAATGAAGCAAGGGCAGCAAAACCCCTGGTGTGGTCAAGTAGACACATTTGATCATTGATCTACATTGATTAGATCTCTGGCCAAACTCTCGTAAAAGAAACTTAGACACTCAAAGCATGCATGATCGCACCTACCTGGAGACAGCTAGGTTGGCTCTCTCTGGAGCTGCGCTCCTCCTCCCCTTGGCCAGGATGTACTCAAAGTCACGTTTAAAGTTTCTGCCAGGCCAGACCCCAGGCCATCTCTCCCAAAGCCCAGACTCACGTTTCTAATGTCACTTGGGCTTTCCTCCTGATTTCATGTCATACAGCTTATACTCAGTATGCATGGTTAGTGTGTTATCCTCATTTCTGATGCGTTGGAACATAGCAGCAAATCAGTATTTTTCAATTTGGCCTGTTTATGGTACAGTCTATTTCTGTTACAAAAACACTGTTTGTTTATTTAATGTGTCTTTTATAAATCATTTGAGAATGCCTCTATCTGATTCTTGTACAGGGAACAAAATCATACAGCATTAATCCATTCTTTCTTGCAATGATTGTAGCAATGATGGGAAACAATATAATTAGAAGCCATTCTTTCAGCCTGGAAATTGTAATTGGATTGTGCATTTTATAGCAGCAGCTTTCAAAAAATAAACAAGAATTAGTCAACTAAAGAAAATATGCTTGGCTTGTTTCCAGCCAGGGCTCTGTTCAGTGGTTAACTTAAGTTTCTGTTGTTGTTTTTGTTATTCTGGTAAATAAGGCATCCACAGATGCTTCTGGGATGCTAAAAGGATTTTTCCTTAGGGAGAAAGGTGCCAACACTCTGCCTGAAGCAGGCACTGTGGTCATGTCCTCTTCGCTTTCCACCCTGAGGTTCACTTAGAGCATCTTAGGATGTATTTGTGCTCCTGTGGACCAGGTATGCTTTGAGATTTGGTTGAGAAGCCAGTGTACCCTAAAGGTGAGTGATACAGCAGTGTGCAAAGAAACAAGGAAACAAAGCACAACATAACCAACTCACATGTAGTTGGGATGTTGTAGAGCCTCAGTGATGGAAGCAAGAAGGCAGCATAGGAAAGGTGGAAGAGGTGAATGCTGTTGTATTTATTGCCCAACGATAACACAGTCTTGGTTGAAGCACAGAACATAGTGCATAGTGCTTATAAAAGTATTAATTTCCCTGCAAGACTCTATTCATGATAAATACGTAGAAACCCTGTTGCATTAATGAGGACTCAATGCAAAACAGGCTTCTCATCCAGAGGGAATTTCCTGTTAACCTGACAGCAGTGGTGGTGGGATCTGCAAAGCCATATGAATGTCTCAGGGCATCTCTTGGACTGTTGTGTCTCTGTTGGATTGTTGTGCCTCAGCAGCCCTTGAACCTGGGTGTTCTTCCTAGTGAGGCAGCTAAATCACACGTTGGCTTACCCCAGTCCTTCCTGCCCTGGTCCCATACCAAGGCCCTCCTCAGCACACACACTCAGGAGACATTTTGAGCAGCCCTTCCCGTAAGATCCAACCTCATGAAACACTGTGCTCTATTCAGTGCTTTGCTCCAAGCAAAAATGCTGAAGGAGATTTCACCTGGACTTGTAAAGTATTTCAGGATGGAAGAGATTGCTTTCTCAGTATTTGTTATTTTGCTCAGCTTTAGCTAAAACCTGAACGTTTCAAGTGAAGAAGCAAACAAGTGTAGATGAACTGAGATTCTGCCTTCCTCTTCCCTCCCTAACCTTGGCCTCCGGGCTCCCAACGGGAAAGCAGTTTCCAGAACTGTCAGAAAACACTGACTCCAGACAACTGATGACTGCACTGTCAACTTATACAGCAAGGCCCATTTGAATTTTTGTCAGACAATGAAAAGTGAGGGTGGGTAAACACCGTGCATGGAGACTGCGTTACCTTTGGTTTATGGTTAAAATAAAACCAGTAACAACACAGCCTCATGAAAATCCCCATACCCATAAATTTGAGATGCTCCCCTCTCCCCTCAGTCCCTCCTCGCTCTGTCACTGTCCTATCCCCAGCCTGGAGACCCTCCCCTGACAGCTTTATGGCTGATTGCTGAAGAACAAACTGTTATTCCTTGCAAATTATTTTCTAGATTGCCACAAAGGTATACATCATTGTGTCACAGAGTGGCAACTGTATTAAATCTGGTTAGATAGTTGGGGTGGGTTGCTGTCATAAATCAGCCTTCGCCTGCCTTGTTGTGGGGGAAACGCAATCAATAGTTGCTGCGATGGTTTATACAGTTAAAAACATTTCCTTTTGCAAAAGCATTTTTTAATACTTCTCCAACTCATTATCATCCTGTCTGTTTACTGCTTTGAAGAAAGTCAAACATGTCATCCTCTTGGACATCTGCGCCGCCACTTCCGTAGTGCATCAGTACGAGCATTTGGAAGTGGTTAAAAAGGGGAATTATTTCATCGTGATAAAAAAAGAAGAATGAGAACGGCTCAGCTGAAAAGATTGCTTTGTCAGTTCTGATTTAATGTGCGAATAATGCTAGTGGGGTGGGGAGAACGCCTTCTCCTGGATAGATTGCTTCTATGCTGGTAGAGTCTGCATGCTGAGATTTACAGCGTGAAACTTTTCTTTTGATGGATCATTGTAATGAACCGAGTTTTGTTTCATTTCCCTTTTGAATGTGAAGATCGCCTGAATGTCAGTCATGCAGGAACTTGAAGGTGGTTGGGATTAGAGGCACTCAGCCCACACTTCAGGCCAAAGGCAGCACTGACATCTCTCAGTGACAGCATTTGTGCCAGGAGTGGCAGTTTGCTATTTCTTGCCCCAGGGCTGCGGAAAAAAGCTTGAAAATCTGCCTTGCTTGCAACCTAAGAGCTCAGACATAAAAAGGGAATTACGCCGTGTGCTCCGGAAATGGGTGTAGTCATAAAATCCTTTCAAATTTGGCAAAGGCATAGGAATCATTAAGGTTGGAAAATATCTCTAAGATCATCTATTCCAACCCCAACCCATCCCCACTAACCCACGTCCCTCAGTGCCACATCTTTATCTTGAACCTCTCCAGGGACAGTGACTCCACCATCTGCCTGGGCAGTCTGCTCCAATGCGTTACCACTCTATCTGAGAATAAGTCTTTCCTAACATCCAACCTGAACCTCCCCTGGCGCAAACAAGGAAACCCTTCTTATGGGGTCAAAACATTGGAGGTTGAGAAATTGGGAGGTAGGGTAGAGGCTGCTCTTGGCAGCAAGCACAAGAGAAAAGCACAGCCAAGCTTCTGGCTCCATTCAGGCCCATGAAACACTGCATTCCCATGAGGCAGGAGTACAGAGCACTGTGTACCCTATCAGCTTAGGTTTGGGGAAAATTTTGCAAAGAGAATGCAGCTGGGCCTCCCACCAATGAGAACATTGTTTGACTTTGCTAAACGCACCAGGTGAACAAAGAGAAGGTGCGATTAGCAGCCAGCTGGTGTTTGATTTGTGACTATTTTTATCCTTATTTGTTTTATGCGTCTTTTCGTCTCATTACAGAAGTGAATTCCAGCCTTGGGATTTGAAAACGATCTTCTCCACATGTGGCTCTAAAGAACAGCTCGTAAATGCCAATTATCCCAGGCAGCAGAAGGGCCCTCGAGGGCAGGAGGCCACAAAGTCTGACGGCTCATTTGAGCCAGGAACGACCTCTAGTTTGCCTCCTGCATACAGCTGAGCATTAAACCATTCCTGCTCTGTGCCTTATGGCCGGGTGAAGGCCTTTCATGCAAAATAGCAGTGAATTTGAACCACATCTTCCACAGCTGCAGCATCTATGGAAGACCCATGGGCTGCTGGAGAGCAGAGGGAGGCCACGGGACAGCTTGGGACATCCAAATTGGCATAAGCCAGTTGCTAAATTGACCACTAGGTCTCCTTTGATGTTATGTCAGCCTGGTCAGCTTGCTCAAACCTCTATCTGGATGCCAAAATGTAGGTAACTCCAGAGCTGAGAAGCATTTTTAACATCAGATTAAAAATAAAAGGTGCATGTGTGAATTTTAATAGGGAGAAGGGCGAGTTTTGTCACTTTTCATCCCCCAAATATTGAAGAAGTTATCCGAGTCTGGGATGACCTTACAGCCCTTCTGAGTTTGATGTGAACCCAGACCTAAGCACGGGTTGTGAGTCCTGTGGAGAGAACAGGGGCAGTTGGAGAAGAAAATGCTTTTTTCTGAGATCTTAAATCTCAGTTGAGGCTTCCTTTCCTCCTTTAATGGTTAAGTGAGCAGCACCAGGTCTGCAAAAGGATTTCTGCGCCTCTTTCCTATGCTCGCACCCTCATAAGGATTTCAGCCCTCAAGGTATCTCAGCTTCTAAAGATGCCTCTCATGCTACTGCATTTATGAGCAAAATAATCTTTGCGGAGAAGTGTTTGCTGCAGATCACTGGCTGAACTAAAACACTTCAGCCCATGTATTCAGGAGTCAGGTTCGATGATGGGTCTTTCTGACATCCAACACCCACACACCAATTAAATCACTTCTGGTCTGCAGAATTCAGTACGTAGCTCAGCGTTCACTCCTAATGTGCTTTTTATTTCTTTTTCTGAGCCTGCAAACCATGCTTAATAGTGCTCTGGATTTGTAATGTGGATAACTGTTCTCAGAGAGCTTGAATCAAAGTCTGCTACTCATGCTAAGTGCACAACTCAGCTGGCAGGAGGTGAGGGGCCAAGATGACCAAGGATCATAGGATAACATGGGTTCAGAAGAGATCTCAGGAGGATCAAGGTCAGCTTTAGGTTCACTGCAGTAAACCCAGACTGATAGCAGCTTTTGTTTCAGACAGCTGTGCATGAAAGCATAGCTACAGTTCTCTGCTCTATATGCCCAATGTGGTCCTGGACTTCAGTTTTCTACTTGCTGATGGATTCTGCAGCTCCCCCAGTAGATTTAGCTAATGTAAGCTCTTTGCCTGTATGAACACCTGAATTGTCTCTTTTTGCTCTTCAGTATGCATTGCCTGGTCCAGAATTGGAGCAACTCATCTTCAAACTGTCAAAAGAAGAGAGAAAAAAAAAAACCTACAGCTTTTGCTCATCACAATTAATATCAAAGTTGTGCTTCTGCTTCAGAACTGTATTGCCTAGAACTGTTCTCTCTGAAGAGGACGCTTGCAGAAGTCTATCCAGTGAATTTTTTGGCTTTTCTTTCACTAGGACTCCATAACTCAAGAACACGTAAATAAGATACTAAATGGCTTTTTTCTTTCCCTGTATGTTTTACACACTGCAAAGCTTCATGAAACAAATATGTCCATACAGGCACCAAAGGGGAACCAAGAACTGATGTTACAGGAAATGTTCCCATTGACTTGAGTGGTCCGGGAGATGATGTCCAAGTCTAGACTGGATTAGAGCTAGACAACAGTATTCCTCTGTTTGCCTATTCAGTGAGTGCAGCCAACTCAGCAAATCCATCAGCCAATCCCTTTTGGCTGAGGCCCAGCTAATGTTAGGGCTTCACGTTCTGCTCATTCCTGATGAGCTCTGCACATGATCTGGACTCACAGTGAAATCACAACGGTGACCAGAAAAGCTGTTTCTCCTGGTTAGCCAGTAAGGATTGAGGTCACTTCTTTGCATGTTTATTTACCCAAAGTGATCCATCCTTTCAGAGTTCACTGCCTCAGAGGGTGGTGAGGCACTGAGTTGCCCAGAGAACCTGTGAGTCCCTGCAGGTGCTCAAGGCCGGGTTGGATGGAGTTCTGAGCAGCTTGATCTGGTGGGAGGACAACCAGCCCATGCCAGGGGGTTGGAGCTGGATGGGCTTTAAGGTCCCTTCCAACCTAAGCCATTCTATGGTTCTATGATTCTATGAATACTGGAAAGTTGTCTGTGCCAAGCTCCTCAGAAAAGATGTGTTCAGGAATTCCTCTATTTTTGACTCAGGAAATGAGTGCAGGAGACTGGTGGCACCTCACAGAAGTCTCTATCTGCTGAAGCACCTTGAAACAATGCAGGGGCCCTTGTTATCTTCCAAACACCAAGTTAGTGAGGACACAGCTATCAGCACACCTACAAGACTTACACAACAAGAAGCAAGCAGGATATAGAAACAGAGAAGGTGATCAGTGGTGCCCCCCCTTTCTTCCTTTCCAACTCATGCCAGCTTTGGACCAGCTTCTTTCATCAGTCCCACGCTGCCATCTCTCTCACCTTTTAAGCAGGTGCTCACTCCTGCAAAGAGAGCAGCACAGACACTGAGAAGATGCAGGCAGGCTGGAATCTGTCTGTACTGTCAGCTTTCAGTGACTCTTCAGGTGTATGGTCACGCCATAGAATAGAATCATAGAATCAAATTAAAATTGGGAAAGATCTCTAAGATTATCTAGTCCAACTGTCAACCCATCCCCACCATGCCCACTAACTGTGTGCTTGGGACATGTCCCATGTCATGGGACATGAAGTACATGTGTCATAACAGGTCATACTAAAAAGGAGTCACAAAGCTTTTCACCTTCTCCCTTCACCCTGGTCCTCCTGCACCTTGTTTATTTGTTGCTACATCTCTCATTCTTGAAAAGTTGGCCTTTGCATCTCAATAGAAAACACGGAATGTTTTCCATATGCCAATATACAAGATATTTGTACGGCAAGTGGATTCTGATACCTACTGTTTAAATAACAGCTACATTGTGAAGACAAGTCTTCACTGAGTGAAAACAGATGTTCTTCTGCTATACGTAGTCCTTTGCATCTCCTAAAATCAGTTCCATTTGTTCATTTATTCAAAAGTAATTTGTGTATTAGAGAGACATTCCTGTCTCCTTTGGTATTATAGAAGGGGGTTGAAAAGCAAAAGTAGAGTAAAGATTTATTCAGCAATTATCTCCATGAACAAGGACCAACCTTTTCAAAACCTAAGTGCTATAGTATAAAACAAGGTATGGGAGGGGGAACAGGCCAGGGCTGATGGCAGTATCTGGCCAAGACATCAGTATAATGGAGCCATAAGGAAGACACTAGTGTTGGCAAACTGTATTTCCAAGAGAGGAGCATAAGTCTCCTTGTAAATGTTACGTGAGTCTGTACAGTGACTGAGGTATAAAGCTCATGCCCATAAGATAACATTAAACTGGAAGCCCTGTAGAGAACATCAGCTAGGATGGCTGCAGGAATGGAGAATGTATTGTCTGCAAGGTGGCCAAAATAATCTGCTTTGTAATGGCAAATGTTTGAGGGAGGATATGATGTTGAAGTGCTGTCACCTGGGGAAAAGCTGTCAAAATGCTGGTACACAAGACCACAATCTCCTAATAACACAAAACAGGCAGAATCATTGCTGTAGCAACATCTGTAGTGTTTTCCACTCCAGGTGTAAGAATGGAGGTTAGTGGTTGGTTGTGAGAAAAACAGTGACCTTCGCTATGGGATGTTGGTTGAAGTTGTTTGGAGATCACTGACAGCGATGGAAAAGGAAGAAAAAGAGCTTCTGAAATGACAATAGCAATGCAAGGACAGGTGGGCAGAGACTGGATATGAGTTTAGTGAAATTAGAAAAAGGAGGAAATGAGAAAGGAGGGACAAAAAAAATGAAACAGTATGATGTGTATGGTGTGGGCCCCTGCCTTTGTGGGACCCATCAATCATCTTTGCTCTTTCAAAATATGTCAGTATTTTCTATAAGCAACCAAGACATTTTAGGCCATATACAATTCTCAGTGGAAAAAGAGAGGAGGGCAGGGAGACCAAGGAGATAGTGAAGAAATTGATTTTTGTTCTCTTCTGGTTAATTCTTTCTTCTTTTATCCCTACTTCTTTTTCTTTCTCCCTCTTTTGACGTGTTCCTCGCTGTCTCAGTGCAAGATTAATAATTTGAATAGAAGTGGCACTTTCAGGTAGTTGTGAAGAATTACGTCCGTGATCACTGCAAAAGGGCTGAGGTGTTCAATTTAAAATGTTGCCTTTGCAGAGCCAGGTTCACGTTGGCTGGACTCCCACTCTGCAAAGAGCCATTGCAGCTGCCACAGTGAGCCAAGGGCTTCACAGCAGCAGCGACCATGAGGGGGAAAAGCCTCTGTCCTCACTTCTGTGAGAAACCTCTGCTTAGTGTGCACCAAAGAGCCTCGAAGCAAACAAGGCTGTAGATGGTGTTAAGAAAGATTTGAAAATATCTCAATTAGTTTTTTGTCGGTTTGACACCCACACCATGAAGTTGGGTTAAGTCTGATCACCTTGTTGGGCAAAGCATCAAGCTCGATCACTTTGTTGGAGAGCCAAAGAGTCGCCTCTCTCAGCAACAAGAAGAGCTCAGAAAAAAGGAAAGCAAAATAATCAGCACTGTGAGAAAAAAAAAAGCCTCTCTTAAAAGAAATGAAAACTGTCCGTGGATAATACCTGGATCAGAGCTCAGCTCATAGAAAGCTAAGGCTACTTTGCACTTTTCTACTCAGACATCAAGAGTGGGAGGTGCCTTAGGAAGGGCTGACATTGCCCAGTGTAAGAGTAATTTTTTGTTGTTAAGGATAAGAATCTCATGGTAAAAGAAGGTAAAAATATTTCTGGCTGCTTTCTTTAGCACACGAACTTTGAATTTCCCACCTGGATCCTTGCTTTCCCCCATGGAGAAGGCTGGTACTGGGCTGGTGGATTGAACCTTGGGTGGAAACCTGCCCCGTCTGCCATCCAGACTGCTACAAGCCAAGTACTTTCTAGAGTAATGACATGACTTGGCAAGTTTATTCCAGACATGGATTAATATGTCTACAAGACCGGGTTCCCTTTGAAATTCCCTGGACCACCTCTTCCACACCTGGGCGTTCCGTCTCTCAAACTAGCTCAGTGGACAAAATGATTCTCTCATTCTGGAGCTCCTGAGGAACTGCATAAGTACAATTCCCCATGTAACTCCATTTGAGGTTTTTTCCATTCATATGTTTTGTTCTCTCTTAAGATTTCTTTGCATTTCCAGTCCCTTAATCCCATTTCGTCTTTCTCCCAATGCTCTACCATGCGCATTCATCTTGCTGACATGGTAAGTTTTTCATTTTCTACTGAGAAATGACTCACTTATTGCAATAAGCTTTCCAGCTCTTCACCAGCTGCTTACAGATGCCCTTTGAATTGAGCGTTGAAATGGGCTTCATGAATAATAACAAAAAAGTAACCTAGTGATGCGATTTGACTTTAGCTCTTGGAAACCCATATATCATCTTGAGCGTCATCAGTTAAAAAAAGGTCCACTGAGTGTAAGAGCATGCATTTGCCAAGTCAGAAATAGGCTCTGTGCAACTTGGTTATAAGACTTGTAGGTCCAGAAAAATGGAGAAGTCAGGTCTTTTTAGTCACATGTAGCCTTGTATGGAGAATCCATTGCTTTGAGAGCTTGGAGACACCCACATCAAGGCTGAGAAGATGCTGTGGTCCAGATGGCTTTTGTCCAGCAGGGAATGGCACAACTCAGAGGCAGAAGGTGCTGATGGATACCTGGCAGTCCTGGCTTCAGGCCTCAGATGTATTCTGTCCTAGTGTGGTCCCACATGTGAGGCAAATGCCTAGAGCACCTTGCTGATCTCTTCCAGATCTCTTTGATGGTGAGCACAGGTGGATGGGGGATGATGGCAGTGGTTGATGAGCAGGGTTTGGCATGTGGGGTAATCCCCGTAAATATGGGAAGATGGAGGGAATAAATGTGATTCATGGGATGTGCTCTGTGCCTTTACATGCAGCTTATTTGTAAGCAAAACTTTAATCTCACTGGGCACAACCTCATGAATGCTTTGGAAATCCAGATATGGACTTACAGGTGTGGGATTGACAACACCAGAGTCTCCTTCCTAAAGGTATCCTGGTGAAACTGTGGGAAATCCCTTGGCTGAATCATATTGATTAAGAATTGGTTGGATGGTCATAGCCAGAGGGTTGTTGTCAACAGCTCTATGTCCAGGTGGAGGCCAGCCACGAGTAGTCTTCCCCAGGGGGTTCATCTCAGGATCGGTGCTCTTCAACATCTTTATCAATGACATAGACAGTGGGATTGAGCGTACCCTTGGCAAGTTTGCTGATGACATCAAGCTGAATGATGCAGTTGACACAACAGAAGGGAACAGCACCATCCAGAGGGACATGGACTCGCTCAAAAAGTAGGCACATGAGAATCTAATGAGGTTTAACTAGGCCAAATGCAAGGTGTTGCACTTGGGTAGAAGCAATCCCAGATATGTGTACAGAATGGGAGAACTCATTGAGAGCAGCCCTGCAGAGAAGGACTTGAGGGTCCTGATGAATGAAAAGCTGGACATGAGCCAGCAGTGTGCGCTTGCATCCCAGAAGACCAACAATATCCTGGGCTGCATCAGAAGAGGGGTAGCAGTGGGACAGGAGTTAATTTTTGCCCTTCTTCTACCTTATTATTCACTAATGATAGCCAGACAACAAACCAGTATTTTCTCTTTTTTTTCCCCTTTGATTTCCCTTTCTGTTTCTCTCTCTTCTCTTTCCACCATTCTATTACTCTGGGGAGCTGTGTAGTTTCTGATTTAATCCACTTTTCATTTGGAAGTGTTTACAAAGAATTAAATCAGTTTATGATGAATGCCAAACCCAGTAATGACTCAATAAATTTTATGTGTAAGCAAAGAAATCAATACAATATTGGGGAGAATTCAATATTAATATCAAACAGAGAGGTAAGTCCTTCTTTTCAAGAAATACTCCTTTGTGATAATAGCCAGTGCTGTAGACAGAAAGACACACCAGACTTTTATTCTGCTTGGTCTGAAATACAAAGGAAGTCAAGGGCAACGGTGAATAGAGTTCAGAGAGGTGGATGGGGAGGGGTGTTTCATGGTCCCCTTACACTGTGTTAGTGGGGATGAGCGCAGCTGCAGCCTAAGCAGGACATGAGTCTCAGTGAGCAATTTTAGCCCTATGTGCTTCACCTGTGTCAGCCCTCCAGCTGCACCTAATGCTGATCCTGAAGGAGATCTGATTTGCTGGTGAGCTGGTTTAAGAGTGTGAACGCCCCCTCCTCCCCTCCCCCCAATAACCTGGTAACATCAACCACCTATCCTCTTCAACCTCCAGCATCTCCTCCTGAATTACTGTGTTGGCTTTGCAGAGAGAGAGGGGGGAAAGGAAAAAGTGTTCTGTGACAGCTAAAGGTAAGCTTTTTTCTCTCATGTTTTTGGGTTTAGAAGTTTGTTCCATCAGTGAGGAGTGATGTTGAGAGCAGGTTCTCATCTGTTAGGAACCTTGCTCTCTCTGGAGTTGGTTGCCTATTGCTTAGGCTGTTTTTGAAAGCTGAATGTCTGTACAGCTGGTCTGGCACTTGTTACTGCAAAGCTAAGTCTTTTTGGCTGTGAAGTATGTATTCTTGGAGTTTCACACGCACACACCCAATAAAACAGGACAGCAAAATTTGCTGGTTTGAACCATCACGGCTGCAGATTCAAGGATTGCTTATAGGCCTTTCCTTCATGGCCCGGTGAACGCAGCGGTGCTCAACAGCCACTAGATAAATTATGATGAATGCAGCTGTATGATAATGGACTCATTGCAACTCTGCCAATGTCATAGATCAAACTCGGTTCAGCGTTTCAATGTTTTGTCTAAATTGATATCCTGAAATATTGTGTCTGCTAATTGTGACTTAAATGCTTGAACTCAGTAGAAACTTGGCAGCTGGCTGTGATTAATTGCCATATTTTGGTACCACTGATGCTACGGACCATAAAGTTTGTTTCAACAAAATGCCAGCTAAAGGGGAAGTTAAAAGTATTAAAAGGCAGGAATGGTAAAATTGTCTGGGCAGAACACCAAGCTCAGAAGTGGCACTTTCTCCTCTGCTTTGCTGCTGAGTAACTATAATAAATTTTGAGTCTTTCTTTGCCTCATCCACGCTGTGCTCAGGAAAGGGACTGTCTCTTCAGACCCATCTGTATGGTGCCTTGTGAAATGGGGCTGTAAATACTGCAGTGCGTCTACTCCTGTTGTAGAAGTAATAATAGCTCAGTCTTCCCACAAACATATCTAAAATACAGTTATGTCTCAGAGCACACGCCAACTGTGGTGCAAGAAAAGTCAACTGAGGAAGGTCATGGATGAGGCTGGAAGAGGTTAAGACTAGTGGTTTAAGACCACCTTCTCCAGGTGTTTGCCTGTATTGCTATAGTTTCCTGCTCCAATGGAGTGTTGGGCCAGATTAATGATGACCTGGTTTCCATGGTGTCTTTAGGGCAACAAGAGATAAAATTACCCCTTTTGCTGAGAGAACGTTTGGGAGGAAACCCTTTCTTTTAATGAATTTTAGGACTGTCTATGGTCTCCTGACGTGCTCCAAAGTACTTCTCAGCATCGTGTTTTAAAAGTGATTGTATCCATCTGATAACACTTCTTGTGTTTGTGCAGTGATAAAAGCAACAGTGACGAATATGGGATTGGTTTGATCACGTTAATGCTCTGTGCTATGTTATTTACTTGTGCTGAGCATGGTGATTAAAGATGCTGTAATTAACCATCCAGTGAGGGTGCAATATGTAGAAATCATGTAGTTCGTGAACAGGTTTAGGGACTACATGGGATAACACTGAAGGCTGAGGGGCTTCTGTAGGTTGTGTGGTTTGTGCCTACTCCAGGTGGCTGTCTGATACTGCAGTACATATGTTCCAGGTGCACCAAGGTATCAGTTTAGAGTACTGAATTGTTCCTGTATATCTCCCTGGCTTCTGGTGGGAGATCTAACACTGCTTCCCATTAAATGTTTTGGGAGCTGATTAAACACATCGAAGACTTTTGTCCACTGCTCATTAACATGGCTTTGGTTCTGTTGCAACCAAGTTTTCTCTTCTGCTGTTTCAAGAGGCTTTTAAAGCAATTGAGACAAACTCTTTTGGAGGAAAAAAAAGACCCAAGTTCATAATTTGGCTGTAATCTCACCACTTCAATGCATACTAGAATACCACTGATATGTCAGAGATGTATCTTAGCTGTAGGAAGTCCTTTGTACAGGATCTTAAGCAGTGTAACTGTTTAAGCAATTTCTAAATGCCCCACGTATCTATTTTGATTGCACCTTTCTCCTGGCTGTTCTTCACAGATTTGAAAGAGAAAACTGGTAATTAATTCTGGTAAAAGTATTTATTGACTCTAATAAGAATGATAGAACAGAGCTTACCGTTCACAAAATGCCACCAAATCGAGATGAATGAAATCAGTACAGAAATTACATGGATATTAAATTCATAAGGTAATTTCCTTTAGTGGTGTTATCATATCTTCCAGTGTAATCCACAAAAGTAGATGCTCACGATATGGCTATAAATATTCATCTGTGCAACAAGCTTTCAGTCTCATCTCCTGCTGTTGGCTTTCCATTGCCAGTAATGGTATTACATGATTTCCTGCGAAACTGAGCATGCGAAGGTATTGGGTGCACAATAACAAAGTTAGAGATAAAACTTGCTGAAATTAAATTCACTCCTGTTGAATCCTGATAAACTCTTCTTATCTCCAGAGCTACTCTTGTGAGGAAATGTTTTTATAATCTATTTGGCAATTAAGAGGAATAAGAGGGCTCCTGGGGTTGTTTCATTGGGGAATAAAGGATGTGGACATGTGTGATGCCCTGTATGAGAGACCTGACATCCTGGTGGCTGGTTCCTAGTTCCTGAGTTAATGCAAACAATATTATGTTCCCTAAAGGAGTTTTATAGTTAGAAAGAGTTATATGGTAATAAGAGTTATATAGGTGCAATGCACCTGGGGTGTATAAAATGCTCAAATTGCAACCCTTTCAAAGAAGTTATCATCCTTGGAAGTGGCTATAAATATATGTGAAAAGGAACAACTGAGGACTGAAGGGGAAAAAGTCAGCTGAAGTTTTCTATATTTCCCCTGCCCTCCTGTGAAATTCAAAGCTATATCAAAACCTATTGAAGTAATCCAGAGCCCCTGTAAGGTAGAGCAGTGCCATCTTATGAGAAGCCATAATCCTGGTAAGAAGCCATAACCGTACAAAATAAATGACCAACAAAAATCTATGAACGTGGCTTTACACACGCAACTGCATTTCATTTTTCTTTTTAAGATGTCAGGAGTCCTACCGATGTTATTTTAATTCATCTTATTATGTAGCTATTTATTTTCTACCCCTCAAAGGAAAATGTTGAAGTAAAACAACATACGCTTGTAATTCTAATTTAAAGAAAAAAGTCGTGGTTTCATTCCATTTCTGCTTTTACTTTGCAATCAATTCTTTGAAAGCCTAAGGAGGTTCAAATATTTGATTTATTTGGGGGAAAAGAAAAGATTTTAAAGGTTACTGCAAGAAAAAACATTAATTTCTTCATAGAATATAAATTACTTCTGTCAAAAACCTGCTGTCCAGAAACCAACTGGTGTATAAGCCAGCCACCCTCCAAGCGTCACAATGAACTTGCATGGTATTTGATATCAAGTTGATTTCAGAGATGTATTTCCCAGCCTTTCTAGAAGAAGTAACATAAGACATTCACAAAAACAAAACGTAGCGAGGTCTTCACAGAAACTCTCAGGCAGTCACAAAAGCACTTCCTCATTAAAGGTGTATAGAAATATCACTACTAGATGCTGGAAGGGGGCTGGAAAAATCTTCCTTCCAAAACTGCACATAGTCATAGCTATGAGAAGGTGGGTCTCGCTGTCATTTGAGTCATCTGTTTTGAATTGTTTTTCTCTTCTCCTTCTGTTGTAGAAAAGTAACAACTCACAACGATCTCCCTTTACAATTTAGGTTCTACCATGTTTTTAAATACGTTTCACAGCACGTGATGTTAGAGAGTTAATGTGGTATCTCACCTCTTCCCTTCTGTTTTCTTAACATAGCAACGCGCACAGAAGATGGTTTCCAAAGACATAGAACTCCCATAGGTGTCTATTTCCCAAGAGGGCAGCTATAGGTACAGGCATACTGCTGGCAAACATGGTTGCACACACATGCTAATTATTTTAATATGATTTTTTTTCATTTTTTTTAGCATTTTATTAATATTTACAGAAAAGATTTTTTCTTTCTGAGAAGGTTTCTGTTTCTTCCATGAAATTAAAGCACTTTTGCTAGGCTGCTCTTGAGAGGTTCATTCCTTTAAACTGAAACTCGTGAAGCTACTGGGGGGGGTTATGCTTGCACAGCAACAAACCAAGCTATATTCAAGCTACTTATTTTTATTGCTAAAATCAAAATGCCTCTTTCAAAATACTCATAAGCTTGGCAGGGTGTATGGAAGATGAATGACAGCAGTTGAAGTACAGCCTTGGGGAATGGCTCCAGAGCTGTTCTTAACAACCCTTTTACCTCTAGACCAGGTAATGCAATATCCATGAATTAACTATTTATGCTGTCTATGACTCTGCAGTAAATTTGCCCTACCTCTGATTTAGCGCAACCACAGTCCTGTTTATGACACAAAACCTTGGATTATAATGTCACGCTTAACCTTGTGCATTGATTTCTAACAACATGAAATCAAAACAAGTCGTCTTGTGAACCAGTTAAACTGTAAATGTCGAATAATTTCCTGAATAAAAACCCTATTCCAGAATTAAGCAATAAATAGGTTTCAAGGCTTTTTTCCTCTGTTGCCTAATTAAAAAAACTCAAATAACATCTGTGAAAGGTAAATGATTCATGCATCGCTACTCATTACCCAAGTCTGCTTCTCACATAACTTCTAATAAAGCCCTTCAAAAAAAAGCCTGTCCAATCAGGCAATGCACTAATCTGAAATAAATCAGAGACAAAGTAAGTCCATCTGTCTTGGCTTTTGGAAGAAGGTGGAAGGCACAAAGCAGGAGAAATGCGTGTAGTGCAATCCTTGAAATCTGGCTGGAGTGTTCCAGGTACCACACCAGCCAGCTGGGTCATACGTAGTGGTTGTGGGTTGTGAAATGCTGCTCATGTAATAGAGCTGTCAGTGATGTGATGTCAGTGTGTGCACTTCAGTGGGATTTATCTTGGGCAAAGCAAGCTAGTTGTCAAGACCAAGGTGGGATCACCATGGGAATTGTCCCTGGCGTTTCCAGGCTTTACCCAACTGTAATTGCTTTGTGGGCCTGAGCTCTTCCACTTTGAAGTTCTTTGGGGTTCTGCTGGGAAATTGAGGGGGGAATTTTTTTGTGGCTAAAGAGATGTAGGTTCTTACTGTCTTGTTGCCTGCTTTAGTCAGTTCACTGATTTTTAGAAGGAGTAGCACTGCTGATGGTTGAGATGGTTGCATCACCTGGTAAAACTGATACTTGGGCTTTTGGGGTTTGTTACCTGGCACCTTGCTGTCCTGTCATTGTGTCAGTCAAAATCATTGTTAGGGAACCACTAGGAACACTGTGTTGTAGCAGTGCTTAAAGATATAAACTGGTAGCAAGATCCCCTTACAATGCCCAAAGCTCAGACATCCAGTGCTGGCCCTATTAAGACCTGTGATGCAAAGGCACAGAGCATTGGGACAAGAAACAAGAGTTGCCCTTGGTCACAATTTTTAGACTATAAAGAGGAACCAGCTCTCTGGCTTCCCTGGCCTGTGTTTCTGCTGCAGGGCACAACCAGTGTAATGAGTAGATCAGGTTCAGCTGCAGTGCCAGCACTGGGGCTTTCCTCCAGATCTTTTAGTGGGGGAGCTCCTCTGCCTGTGGAGCTCACCAGCTGGTTGAGCTGTAAGGAAGGTCTACCTTGCAGTAAATTCAATGTGCTTGAGAAAGCAGAAGGGCTTTGAACTCCTATTTTTCTAATGTAGAGGAAAACTGAAAAAGATGCCAGGGAAATGTGATAGAAATGTTCTTTCTATGCAAGTTTCTTGTTCTGTCTCTAAATTTCATCTGATATATTTTCATTAGACCACAGTGTAAAGGCTGAATTTGATTGCGGTCATGATTTCTGACCCACCAAGCATTACTGAAAACTATCTCTTGAGGCAGAGCAACTACTTAATATTATATATCTTTTGTGTTAAGCCACAAAAGCTGCCTACAGGGTCTAGCATTTCTAAGCTGAGTGAGTACCTATTGTTAACTGCACTCTCCAGACAGACAAGGGGGACAGATATATACAGTTAGAACACTACTCTTATTTTCTTTCAAGTTCATTTTCATGCCTCTATGAGACAGGGGCTCTGTTATCTAGCTACACCTCATTTTCAGTATAAACCTGTACATGAAGCAATGTGTATGACTTGATGTTTGTACCTTTGGCTTAAATATTCTCGTTTGAGTCTTGCCTTCTGTTGCCTTGTAAATAGGGCTTAAATGTGTTTTTTTGCACCTGGAGGAATCCCAGTGAGCATATATTATCATGCCGATTTCAACAAAACTCAGTATGTCAGTAATGCAGGGCGGGTATCCTTCAAGCAGGTTAATAATACCGGTCAACTTAAGCATATGGTTATAGAAGGAAAAGCTGGACTAGATGATCTTAGTGTTCTTTTCCAACCTTAATGATTCTATGACTGTGTAGGTACCAATTAAAATACAATAAACAGATATTTGAGCTGGGAAAATGCTTTTAATTATGGAAAATATACCTGCTGACTGATGGTCTGTCATTGTGATCCTGAATGCTATAGAAAAGTTCCTTAATATTCTTTAAGGATGTCACAAAGACATACGGTAATAGTGAAGCACAGCAACATGTTCACAGATTACGTGCCTAGCAAGGATTGCATGTTCTTCAGAACATCTAACGTAGTTAGAATTCTCTGGTGAGAGAGGCCAGTATGGCAAATTGCAAAGGATGGCGACTGAGCTGCAAAAAGACATCTGGAAAAACAATTTCCAGTTGTTTCTTGGCACGATGAGAGTGGGTGGCTTAGATGCAAAGTGGAATTGTGAGGCTCCAATAAGGGAGCTGTGCATTTTCAGGCAGATGATGCAAAATGTTATTGCTTTTTTTCTGCCCACCTCATCCCTTTGGCATAGGAACAAAGAGCTGTGGCGAGAGACCACCTGAAACCACTGCAGGTGGTTACCTGGAGCATCTGAGTCGATGCTTCTCATGCACAGTAACCCCTTGCCCTGCAAAAAGGCTCAGCAACAGCTTGTTCCTCCAGGCCATCAGACAGCTGGGATGCACGAGTTTCCCTCCCTCTGACTCTGTGTGACCTTGGCAGTGCTGGCCTCTTTGATGCTCCTTTCCCATTTGTTTACCTTCCAAAGGATGAAGTGGTTTTTGCTCCTGGGCAGTTCTGACAGCTGCCCTGACTCCACAATGAATAGTTCTCTCCCTGTCTGGCCAAGCTGCAGTTTGGCTGTGTGTTGTTTAAAGGGATGTGTGTGGGAACCAAAGGAAGAAATAAGAGGAAGCAGCTAATGATGAGGCCAGGGTGTGAGCTTGATGAGGAAGGGGACTATGTAGGAAATCACAGCACTTTGATGAAGCAGCACCCGACAAACCATGTGCCAAATGCAGTGCTTCTGTGGCCATACCCTGCTGCAGAATTGAGTCGGTCATTCCTTTTGTCTATTCTCCAGATTACTGCCCACCTTCCTTCAGAGAATTTATGTGAAGATTGCTGAAGTCTGTGTCCTGTTTACTTGATGGCTTAGAGATGCCAGGGTTTCCTCTCATTGTTTCCAGCCTACAGCCTTGTTCTGTCATGGGAAGGAAATAATCTCCTAAATTCTGCTATCCAGGAGAGTTCAAAAACAATGGTGGGAGGAAGCAGGGGGACTAATTAGACATCTCTGGAATTAATCCCTCCAACTGAATTCTAGTCGGCAGTTGGAAGAAACAGTAAATCCTGGGAGCTCATGTACAAATGACTGATTTGCCTTTCAGTCACTCTAAAGTGTACTATGCTCCAGAGGGCTTTGTTGGGGATGGATTTAGCACCAGAAAGGCATCCACAGCCCCTCCTCTCAGATCTGTTCTGATGGCTGAAACACAGAATCAGCAGTGACTTGCAGCCTGCCCATATAGGAAGGCAGTGGCACCTGAATTACAGGAAGCTAAAGAGAGACTTGAGTAATCAGTCTGAGGCTTCACAGAGAGTGTGAAAGATGGGAAGGGTTGCTGCCTTCCCACAGCACTCACTGGAGAGGTTGGTTGCAACAGCACGAGTTTTCCTTTGAATGGGAGATCATTAGGGAAACAACCATGGCAATGGTTGGATTATTCACTGGCCCTTTGCAGAGCAGTCTGCTGAGAGCTTGCGCCTTGTTTTTCCCTTTGCAGATGGATTTTTTTTTTAGTGTAGGAGCCTGTGGCTTTGGCTGTGGTTGGCAGAGCTGGTGCAGCAAATCTGAATATCTTCTGAGGCAGTGCATCTATGAGACGTGATCAATACGACAGCATCCATGAATGTGAGCTGCCTGACTTATGTTGTGGCTTGTCCTCAGGTTGGGTGGGCTGATGGCTTTCTTTATGGTAGCATCTCAGTTCTCTGCACGTATCTAGTTGTTGTGATCTGGCAGAGCTGACCTGATCCACCCCCTGTCTCTGCCTTTAAAACAAGTGCTTTTATGTTGCCTGATCCTCCTTCCAAATCTTCCCTGCAGCACATCATTCTCTTCCCTGGCAGCCTTGCACATTTAAAAGTTAAGGACTGAAGGAAAGAAAAAACACCTATCTAGAAAAGACAAATAAATGAACAACACACATGAAAATGGCTTGCCTTGAAACTTAAATTGCTTGTTAACTTTCTTCTGGCTTTGGCAGGGAAACAGATTATTTCCAGCACCCCAGCCTTAGGAGCTTGGCTGCTTTTCAATGTCTGACTAGGGCTTCAATGCTGGGAATTTTATTGTCTTCAACACCTGCAAAGGCAAAGCTAATAAGTAACTGAAGTTTCAAGGTAGTTTGATGCTGCTGGATTTGTTAATTGAATTTTTAGCTGGATTTCCTAAGGAAACAAATTTTGCTAGCTACCTACTTCTGTGCATGCGCCTTGTCATTAGACTTTAAACCAAAAATTGACTAGAAATGATAACCAGAGGTACAAGTGTCCAATTAGAAGTCAGAACTGATTTATAATCCCTCCTAAAAGGAACAAAAGCAGAAATGTGGGGACACTGTTGAACTTTTCTAGGAGAATCCACATTGAGACACACTGCCCAAGTGCTCCAACTCACCAGGCAGCCTCCATCCTGATCCTGCTCTGTGTCCCACTGCTGTTGGAGCAGCTGGTGTGTATGAAGCCTTCTTCCCAACCGATTTAGCTGTAGGCTGAATATTGCTGGTTCTTGGCACGATGAACATCCTGGGCCTCCCCTGTGAGGGCTGGGCGTGGATCTTCTTCCTTCAGTTCACACTGACAGCACTCAAGTCCTGGTCTCCACTATGTCTAGAGGCATAAATGCTTTGGGAGCATGTAAGGAAGATCTGAACTGCTCTGGGTTTTTCCTAGAGGATGGATTAGATCATAAGATTGCAGACTGGTTTGGGTTGGAAGGAATCCACCCAGCTGCAACCCTTGTTGACCCCCACCAGCTCAGGCTGCCCAGGGCCCATCCAACCTGGCCTGGAGCACCTCCAGGGATGGGGCACCCACAGCCCTCTGGGCAAAATGACCTAGGAAAGTTCTTTCCAGTGCTTTTCTGTAAGACTCTTGAGTTGCCATTTCCTCTCCATGGTGCTGTTCCTCAGAGGAGGTTGAGTGCCTTCACTGAAGGCTGAGAGTGAAGATCTAATTGTTCCCATCCTGCTTCAATAGCACATCATTTGTCTGATGTTTCACACCTACTGGGGAATTAATGTAATTTTTGCTTGCTTTTTGCACACATTAAGAAATTTCTTCATATATGAGGAAGAGATAATTGTGTATAAGAATGACACTATAACCCAATTAGATATGAACTTGCAATCTTTATATCTTGCAACAGAAAAAAAATCCTTCTGAACCCATCAAAAAAGAAGCGTTGGTTTTGGGGGGCGCCCCC
>JANHGO010000001.1:7262570-7327304 GCA_024606505.1 Aquila spilogaster | reverse complement strand
ACTAAACTGAAGACATGTAGAGAATGTCAGCTAGGATGGCTGCAGGAAAGGAGAATGGATTGTCTGCAAGGTGGCCAAAAGAGTTTGCTTTGGAACGCCAAGCATTTGAGAGACGATGTGATGTTTGAGTGCTGTCGTCTAGGGAAGAGCTTTCAAAATGCTGGTCCAGAGCATGACCACACTGCTAGTGCAGAGCACAAAACCTGCAGAATCATTGATGCAGCAACATCCACAGTGTTTTTGGCTCCAGGTGTGAGGATGGAGGTGAGTGGTTGTCTGTGAGAAGAGCCCTGATCTTGACTGTGGACCATTGGTCCAAGTTGTTTGGAGATCATTGACAGGGATGGAAGAGGAAGGGAAAGAGCTTCTGAAGTGACAATAGTGATGCAAAGACAGGTGGGTAGAGGCTGGACATGGGTATACTGAAACCAGAAATATGAAAACTCATTCATGTTCTGTGCTGCTCTACGGTGGGAAATGAGAAAGGAGGGGCAAGCAGCCAAAACAACATGATGTGGAAGGTAGAGTGAACCATAGCTCGGTGGCCTTGAAGTGTCCTTCACTCCTATGCTCCACCTTCCCAGGACCTATTCATCACCTTTGCTGTTGCAAACTATTTCAGCATTTTCTGTAAACAACCTGCATGTTTTGGGCCATATTTATAATTCTGAGATGAAAAATACGGGAGGCAGAGAGACAAAAGAGATAGTGCAGAAGTTCCTCTGTATTCTCTTTCCTTTTAGTTATCTGTTTCTTCTTTTATCCCTCCTTTTTTTTCCCTCCTTTGATGCGTTCCTGGCAGTCCCTGCACAAGATTAATCATTTGAATGGGAGAAGTGCCACTTTGAGGTAATTGTGAAGGATTACATCCATGATCATTGCAAAAGAGCTGAGGTGTTAAATTTAAAAATGCTGCGTTTGCGGAGCTGGGTACTGATCTGCTGGGCTCCCTGCTCTGGAAAGAGCCATTCCTGCTACCCACATGGAGCAATGGGCTTTACAGCAGCAGCCACCACATAGGGGAAAAGCCTCTTTCATCATTTTTGGCAACAAAAAGTGGGCAACAAAAGGTCCAAAAGCAAACAAGATGGTAGATTACATTAAGAACAGATTTGCAAATGTCACAGTTAGCATTGTGTCAATTTGAGACCCACACCATGAGGCCAGCGTAACTTTGAACACCTTGCTGGGGAAAGCAATGGGTAGCAATAAGAAGAGCTCAGAGAAGGGAAATTAAAATAATCAGCCCTGTGAAAAAGCCTCTGTTAAAAGAAATGAATACAAGATGATGCTGTAAAAGGTGAGTCTATCATTCAGGCTTTCCTTGTCATACTAGAGCAAGGACCCTCCTAATAAAATACATTTTGAAGTGATGAAAGCAAACACCTCTGAACAGATAGAAGTACCTGGAAAAACTTCAACCAGGAGATTTTCTTGAGAAAAGCACAATGAATTAAAGGAACTGATACTTTTAAGAACAACAAAATGTCAGTGGTTTCTCTGGCCTGAAAATAAAAGTAGGGAGCATGCTTCCAAATGTATAGTCATCACGTGGGAAGGGGACAGCAGGAGGGCTGGTAGAAATGCCTGGGTTGGGGACAGCTGGAGAGGAAGGAACCAGCTGCAAAAGTGGACACAGGTAAGACCTCCTCTTTGAGGTGGAGAAAGTTTTAGTGAGCCCAAGAATATTTTTTAACGGACTAGGAGCCAGTGGTAATTTTAACACCTCATTATTTTAAATTAGACTGAACTACCTCCAGCTGAGCCCTGCTCGAGAGTCAGATGAACCTTTGTGCCTTGGCTTCTAAGTTAGCAAGCTTTGGTTTGTCCTGGAAAGAAATCTTTCCTTCTGTGAGCAACAGTATGTGACTGCCAGCTGTGAAGGTTGTCTGCCTTCATCCTGGATGCTGTTAGGACTGCGTGTTAGGCAGATGATTGCCTGGCTCTGATTTGGCAACCCCTGTAGAACAGTTACTCCCCTGACCGCATAGACATGGATGTAGCCTAGCTCAGATTTAGCTCACGCAAAGCTAAGGCCGCTTTGTACTTCGCTAACCAAAAATCAGGCAGGAGTGCTAGGTGGCTTAGGAAAGGCTGCCATTGCCCACTGCAAGAGTAATTTTTGTCCTTAAGGATCAAAAACTTGTTATGGACAGTGCAGCAAGAAAATAAAAATCTTCCTGACTGCTTTCCCTGGCATATATACTTTGAATGCTCCTACCTGGATCCTTGCTCTCTCCTTGGAGAGCCATGCTAGTAGGCTGGTGGACTGAACTTCACGTGGAAACCTGCCCCATCTGCCATCCAGTCTGCTCTGAGCCAAGTACTTTCTCAAAAATAATGTCCTGACTTGGCAAGTTTGCCCTATTCATGGATCAGTATGTCTACAAGGGCTGTCTCCCTTTAAGACTCCTTGCACCATCTCTTCTGCACCTGGCCATTTAGTCTGTGAAGCAAGCTTGGTGGGAAGGGAGGTGCAAAGTAGTTTTATAAACCGGATTATTTTCTCTCATTCTGAAGCTCTGGAGTTTTTCAAGAGCTTCATAAGAACAATTTCTTATACAACTCCATCTGAGGCTCTTTCCACCCGTATATTTTGCTCTCTCCGTTTCCCTTAATATTTCCTTGTATTTCCATTCCCTTAATCCCGTTTCATCTTTCTCTCAATGGTCTACCATGCGCAGTCATCTTGCTGACATGGTAAGTTTTTTGTTTTCCACTGAGAAATGACTCATTTATTACAGTAGGGGTTCCAGCTCTTCACCAGCTGCTTACAGATGCCCTTTGAATTGAGCTTTGAATGGGCTTCATGGATAATAATACAAAAATAACCCAGTGATGTGATTTGACTTCGGCTCTTGGAAACCCATAAATCATCTTAAGCATCATCAGTTAAAAAAGTCCACTGTGGAGAAGAGCATGCGTTTGCCAAGCCAGAAATAGGCTCTGTGCAACCTGTTTACAAGACTTTTAAATCCAGACGAGTGGGGAAAGTAGGTCATTTTGGTCACATGTAGAGACTTGGATGGGCTATCCATTGCTTTGAGAGCTCGGAGACATCCATATCAACACCGTGAAGATGTCACAGTCCAGATGGCTCCTGCCCAGCAGGGAACGGCACAGCTCAGAGGCAGAGCGTGTTGATGGATACTAAGCAGCCTGGGTTCAGGCTGCAGACATCTTCTCACCCAGTGTGGAAGAGGGTCAGTGAAGGCTCACACGAGAGGCAAACGTCTAGAACACCATATGGCAGGATGAACAGCTTGGCTTCAAGATCTCTTTTCCGTTTCAGGAGGTAGGCACGGGTGGATGGAGAATGACAGCGGTGGTTGGCCGGCCAGCCAGCCCCAATGGGGTAACCAAGCAGGGGACGATGACGTGCTGCCTTTTTGGGCTGAATCATAGGGGACCGAGAAGAAGAGAGACCCAGCAGTCTTGGCTTTGCCTCTTGTCCATGACCTTGCTCAGACCTCATGGACAAAGGAGTGGCAAGGCTCAGCAGGCATGTGGAGGCCCATGAGGATGGGAAGATGAAAGGAATAAATTTGCTTCACAGGATCTGCTCAGTGCAATGCAGCTATGTGCCTTTATATGCAACTTATTTGTAAGCAACACTTTAGTCTCACTGGGCACATTGTCATGCATGCTTTGGGGTTAATTTTTCTTCTTCTACCCTGTTATTCACCAGTGACTGCCAGACGACGAACCAGTCCTAGTATTTTTTTGATGTTTTTTATTTGATTTGCCTTTCTATTTCTCTCCTTTCAAGCATTTAGTTAATATTTTTGTTTCAGGGAGAGGGGGAAATGCTTCTTGTCATGAGATGCTCTTTTGTGAGAATAGTCTGTTTATAGTTCTCTTTTTGCGGGTGCCATGCCAAGTGTACAACACCTATAATTCCAGTAGTACCTTTCAGGCTGCAAGAGTCCAGTGTTAGTGTGGGCTAAGATAGACATGGTGACACAAGTGCTACAGCAGATGTGCCAGATTGCTTGTATTTCTCTCTGATGACTTGATCTGAAATGCGTTATGAAGTTGGTGGTGATGCTGAATAAAGCCCAGAGAAGCGGATGGGGAGGAGAGGGCAGCTTCATGCCTCGGCCAGCTGTGAGATGCAATTAGGAGGACTCAGGAGGAGCGTGTAGCTCGGAGGTGAGGACCCCCTTACCTCTGTGTTAGTGGAGACAGGTACAATTGCAGCCCAAGCAGGACGTGCATCTCAATAGGCAGTTTCAGCCCCATCTGCTTCACCTGTGCCAGTCTTTCAGCTGCACCTGAAGCTGATCCTGAAGGAGCTGTGATGTGCGGGTGAGCTGATTTAAGAGTCTGAGCCCTCAACAGTTATTCTATCACCCGGCAATGTCTCTCAAATATCATCTAGCAGCCCCTCTCTGAAATGCTACATTGGTCTTGCAGGTACAGAAGTGAAAGGAGAAAGGGTGCTCCTTGACAGTTAAAGGTATTTTTTTTTTCCCTGTTTTTTTCGTGTTTAGTGGCTGTTTATCCTGCTAGTGAGGAATGGTGTAAATAGCAGAGCAGTATCTCACCTGTAAGAAAGCTGTGGGTGAGACCCACGTTGCTCCGGAGCTGGTTGCTATTGCTTTGGCAGCATCTTTGGCAGCTGAATGTACAGCTGGTCTGGCACTACCGGAGCCTGTTACTGTAAAACTTGACCTTTTTTGGCCCTAAAGTGCTTATTCTTAGGAATTTTACTGGCTGTGCACGTGTGAAACAGGATGGTAAAATTTGCTGTGCAAACTAAGCTTGAACCATCATTACTGGAGATTCAGGGATCATAGTCCTTTCCTTCATGGCCTGGTGAACGCAGCAGTGTTTGATGGAGACTAGATAAATTATGATGAATACAGCTGTATGATAATGGGCTGGTTGCATCTCTGCCAATGTCATAGATCAAATTTGGTTCAGCATTTCAATGTTTCGACTAAACTGATATCCTGAAATATTGTGCCTGCTAATTGTGACTTAAATGCTTGAACTCAGTGGAAACTTGGTGGCCGACTGTGATTAATTGTCATATTTTAGTACCATTGCTGCTATGGGCCACAAAGTTTGTTTCAACAAAATGCCAGCTAAAGGGAAAGTTAAATGTCTTAAAAGGCAGGAATGGTAAAATTGTCTGGGCAGAACACCAAGCTTAGGACTGGCATTTTTTTTTTCCTTGCTCTGCTGCTGAGTAACTATAATAAATTTCCTGGGTCTTTTTTTGCCTACTTCATCTGTATCCAGCTCAGGAAAGGGACTGTCTCTTCAAACCCATCTGTATGGTGCCTCGAGAAATGGGGCTGTAAATACTGCAGTGTGTCTATGTGGTCCTGGAACAGAAGTAATGGTAATTCAGTCTCCGCACAGACATGTCTAAAATATGGTTATATCTTAGAGCACACACCAACTGAGGTGAGAGAAAAGCCAGCTGAGGAAGGTCGTGGATGAGACTGGGAGAGATAAAGGGGATTTCCATGGTGACCTGATTGCCACGCAAGATGGTGAGGGTGGTGGGACTGGTCGCTGTCTGAAGCACCAGTGGAAAAACGAGAGACACTGGCACAGTAGGACCTGTCCCAGGCAGTGACACCTCTCCCACGCGCTGAAGTGGTGACCAGTGGTTTTCTTGTACACGAAAACAGAGAGAAACTTGACTGTTTCGTGGTGAGCTTGGTGCAGCCTTTCAGGGGACCCAGACCCTGCCCCTGCCTTTTGCTCTCTGGTATCTTATTTTGGTTGCCCAGCCTGGCAGCCCGCCAATAATCAGAGCCCATTCCTTCTGCTTCTTCATGTATTAAGCTCAAAATCACTTCCTTGTGACTTGTGTCTACTTCTTTCAAGACATGGTTTTCTTGGCAGCAAGACCACCTACTCCAGGTGTTTGTTTCCCTGTGCTGCTGCAGTTCCCTGCTCCATCAGTGAGATGGATCACGTTCAACACAACCCCATTTCCATGGTGTCTTTAGGGAAACAAGGACCTTAACTGCTCCTTTTGTTAAGAGGAGAACCTTTGGAGAACCCATTGGTTTTGCTGAATCTTGGGACTGTCTGCGGATGCCAGACCCTTTCAAAGACACCTCTCAGCAAAATGTTTTAAAAGACATTATTTCTAGCTGATATCACTTCTTGTGTTTGTGTAGTGATAAAAACAACAGGGAGATAGCTTGACCCCTGCTAATGTTCTGTGCCATGTTATTTACTTGTGCTGAGCATGGGGATTGTCCAACTAGAGAGTTAGGGCAAAATCTGTAAAAACTGCGTAATTAGTCAACAGGCTTTAGTATTGACATGACACTGAAGGCCAAATCACAGTTTATAGTGGAAAGCGAGGCAGGCTATGAGGAATGTGTTGCTGAAAACTAGCAAATTGAGTAACTGTTAGTATCCTTTAAATATTTCCAACTTAGGTGCTGGTGGGCAACAGAAAAGCTGTAGGAAAGAGGACGGGCAGCCCTGCACAGGTGAGGGCAAGAGCCATGACTTCTCAGGGCAGAGATGGCTCAGGGTAGCGTGCCGTGGTCCAGCTCCAGGAGACATCAGGTTACCAACAGGAGCTTGGGTAGGGCCTGCAGCTAAAATGACATTTTAAGCATCAGGAGGACCAAACTTTGAATATGGTAGAAGGTATTTCTGCTTTCTAGACCCACCTTCATGGGAGAGAGATGGGTCTGGCTGTGGCGTGGATTGAGGAGACGTTGATCAAGGAAAACTCCCTGGAGGGTCCAGTGACTTTAAAGGAGAGACCAGGTGCCATCTGAGATGCCCCAAACGTCCCGTTAGACAGAAGGGCACGGGGCTCCCGTAGGTCCTGCGTGGTTTGTGCCCGCTCTAGGAGGCTGTCTGATACCCCAGTGCATCCCAGATGGGCCAAGGTACCAATTCTGGGCATTGAATCATGCCTGTATATGTCTCTTCATCTCCTGTACCTCAGATGGGGGATCTGCACTCTGCTTCCCATTAAACACTTTGGGAGCTGGATAGACCCACCAAAATCTGCGTCCAGTGCTCATGCAATCAGTTTCCATTTCGTTACAACTAAGTCCTCTCTTCCCTCCTGGAGCAGTTTTAAGAGGTTTTCAAGGCAATTGAGACAGGATCTCTATGTTCTTTTTTTTAAAAAAGGACACAAGTTCCTAATTTGAATGTAATCTCATCACTTCAGTGCTGAGCGGAATGCCATTAAGAATGTCAGAGACATATTTTAGCTGTAGAAAAGTCCTTAGCACGAGATCTTAGGCAGTGTGACCGCTTAAGCAATTTCTAAATACCCCGTATATCTATTTCTATTGTTACTGTATCTTTCCCGTGGTTGTTTTTATAGAAGATTTTTAGGAGGAAATTGGCAATTAATTACAATAACAATAATGATTATTATTAGCCATAATAAGAATAATGATAGAATGGAGTTTACCATCCACATAAAATGCTACCAAACCTAGATGAATGAAATCAGTACAGAAAATATATGGGTATTAAATTCATGAAGTAATTTCCTTCGGTGTTGTTCTCATATCTTCTAGTGTAACCCAAGAAAATAGATGCTCACAATGTAGCTATAAATATTCATCTGCGCAACAAGCTTTCAGTCTCTCATCTCCTGCTATTGGTTTTTCATCGTCAGTAATGGCGTTACGTTATTTCCTTCAAAGCCAAGTGTGAGAAGGCATCAGGTGCACAATAGCAAAGTTAGAGATAACGCTTACTGAAATTAAATTCACTCCTGTTGAATCCTGATAAACATTTCTTATCTCTAGAGCCACTCCTGTGAAGAAATGTTTTTATAATCTATTTGGCCATTAAGAGGAATAAAAGGGCTCTTGGGCCTGTTTCATCCCAGAATAAAGGATGTGGACATGTGCAATGCCCTGCACGAGGTGCCCCAGATCCTGCCTGCTGGCTCCCAGCTCCTGAGTTAACGCAAACAATATTATGTTCCCTAAAGGAGTTTTGTAGTTAGAAAGAGTTATATGGTAATAAGAGTTATATAGGTGCAATACACTTGGGGTGTATAAAAATGCTTAAATTGCAACCCTTTCAAAGAAGTTATCATCCTTGGAAGCGGCTGTAAACATATGTGAACAGGAACTGAGGACTGAAAGGGGAAAAGAAAAGTCAGCTGAAGTTTTCTATTCCAGTTTCCCCTGCCCCCTCCTGTGAAATTCGAAGTTATATCAAAACCTATTGAAGTAACCCAGAGCCCTGTATGATGGAGCAATACCATCTTATGAGAAACCATAATCCTGGTAAGAAGCCATAACCATACAAACAACCCTCCTCTCTCTCAAAATAAATGACCGTAACAAAAAAAAAAATCTATAAATGCAGCTCTACACACACAACTATATTTCATTTTTCTTTTTAAGGAACATGTCAGGAATCCTACTGATGTTGTTTTAATTCATTTTATTATATAGCTATTTATTTTCTAACCCCCTGAGGAAAATATAGAAGTAAACCAACATGTACTTTTAATTTAAGTAAAAAAAATTTTGTTTCCGTTCGACTTCTGCTTTCACTCTGCAATCTGTTCTTTGAAAAGCAAAGTAGATTCAAATATTTGCTTTATTTGGAAATTCCCTGCTGCAAAAGGATTTAAAGGTTACTACAAAAAAGATTTCATTGTAGAATAGAAATTACTTTCGACAAAAACCTGTTTTCCATCAGAAACAAACCCCCGCATAGTCTAGTCTACCTCCAGATATTGCAGTGAAGTTGCATAATCTTTCATATAAAGTTGATTTCAGAAATGAGTTTTCTCAACCATTCCAGAAGAATTAACGTGGCAAGACCTTCATAAAGACTCAAAGCAAGATTTTCATGGAAACTATCAGGCAAGCACAAACCCACTTCTTTTTTAACCTCCAGGTGCCTACAAATCTCACTGATCCACACAAACAAAAACCTGGAAAATCCCCTTTCCAAAAGGCACAGAGATAGTAGCTGTGAAAAGATAGATTTATTTTTTTTCTTGTGTAACTCATCTGAGTTGTTTCAAATTAGCTTTGATTAAAAAAAAAAAAAAAAAAAAAAAATTAAAACAACATACCGCAATGATCTCCCTTTAAGGTAGGCTTTATATCATACTTTCTAACACTTTCAAGGCACATAGCATTGGTGAGCTAATAGGGTATCTGACTTCCCACCTCTTCTCATCTTTCTTAACACAGTAACATATATGGAAGATGGTTTCCAAAGACACAGGGACTTATGGGAGGTATTTTTACCAAGAAACAAGAGGGGAGGCAGCTGCAGATGTAAGGCATACTGCTTGCAAAACTGGTTGCATGCATATTAATGCTAATTGCTTTAATATGAATGACTTTTGTATAAGCAGTAATAAAAAGTTAAAAAACAAAGTGAGCTGCTTTTTGAGAAGCAAGTAGGTTCCATTTCTTTCATGAAGTTAAAAACACGTTTGCTAAGCTGTTAGTTTTGAAAGGCTCATCCCTTTAAACAGAAACACAGGAAATTATTCTAGGGGAGTTGTGCTTGCACAGCAACAAAACAAGCAAAATGTGAGCTACCTATTTTTATTGCTAAAATCAAAGTCTCTTTCAACATACTCAAAAGCCTGGCAGGCTGGATGGAAGATGAATGACAGCTGTTGCAATACAGCCTTGGGGAACAGCTCCAGAGCGTTGTTCTTAACAACCCTTTTACCTCTAAACCAGGTAAAGCAATATCCATGAATTAACTATTTATGTTGTGACTCTGCAGTAAATTTGGACTACCGTATTCTATTGATTTAGCATAACTACAGTCGCATTTATGGCACTAAAACATTGAGTTATAATGTCATATTTAACCTTGCACATTGATTTCTAACAGTATCAAGTCGAAACAGGTTGTCATATGAACCAACTAAGAGTTGTAGATGCCAAATAGTTTCCTTGATAAAAACTTATTCCAGACTTAAATGATAAACACATCCCAAGGCTTTTTACCCTATTGCCTTATTAAGGAAAGCCCAAATAACATTTGTTGAAGGCAAGTCATTCGTACATTGCTGTCCGTATCACCAAAGCTTGCTTCTCATATGTCTTCTAGTAAAACTCCTCAAATGAAAGCCCTTCCAGGTTGGCAAAGCACCAGAATAAAATACATCAGAGTTGAAATAGATCCATCTGCCTTGGCTTTGGGAAGAAGGTGGAGGGCGTAGAGCAGGAGAAATGTGCGTGCAATCCCCTGAGTCTGGCTGGAGCACGCCAGGTACTGCAAGACCATGGATAGCAGTTGTGGCGTTGTGAAATACCGCTCGAATTCTAAGGCTGTCGGTAACGCAATGCCAGGGTGAGCACTTCGGGGGGATTTATCTGGGGCAAAACAAGTTGGTTGCCTGGAAGGTCAAGGTGGGAGCATCCTGGGAATGGCCCTTGGTGTTCCCAAGCTTTACCCAACTCTGCCTTTGCGTCCTGAGCCTAAGCTTTTTCATTTGAACTTCTCAGGGGTCTTGGTAGGAGGCTGAGGTTTTGGGTTTTTTTTATGGCTTTGGGGTAGCAGGCCCTTGCCGTCCCTTGGCTCCTTGTAGCCAGCCCACTTTCATTCTCAGAAGCAGCAGTAATGATGGATCTGGGATGGTAGTGTCACCTGTTAAAACTGATACTAGGGTTTTTTAGTTTTGTAACCTGGTACCTTGCTATCTGGTCACGAGTACTTTGTACGTTAGTCAAGGGCATCGTTACGGAACTACCAAGAACATAAAGCTGCCTGGATGGGGGCGAGGGAAACTGCTCTTCCTTGCAGTTATGCATCTTCCTATCTCAAGAAACTGAGTTGGTTTGCAGAAGCTTCTTTCAGCACTTTGGAAAAATCCATGCTGTTTGCTCTTACAGCCAGGAGAGGATTAGTGAGCTTGTGTTGTAGTGGTGCTTAAAGATATAAATTGTCGGCAAGATCCGCTTGCAGCGACCAAGGCTTAGACATCTAGTGCCAGTGCTGGCCCTGCTCCAAAGCCCTGTGACACAAAGGCACAGAGCAATGGGACAAGAAACGGAGGACTTGCTTTTGGTCACACCGTCTGTCTTAGCAGACTGGAAACAGGAACGATCTCTCCGGCCTCCCTAGCAGCAAACTTTGCTCAATAGGGAAGTCATCTGTGTAATGAGCTTCTTGGGCTCAGCCGCAGGGCCAGCCTTGGGGCTTTCCTCCCCCCTGCATCTGCTGCCAGGGCTTCCCAGCAATGGGTCTATAGCTCCGTGCCAGCTGCAGTAACTCCATCCGAGAAGCAGTAAGGGGAGGAGAGGAAGGAGGTACCTGGGAAGAAGCAGGACACCTCTCTGTAGATAGGGAAAGCTTCCAAGGGGAGAGCTTGACCTTCTTTCTCCCTCCCCTCTGCCCATGGAGCTCACCAGCTGGTTGAGCTGGGAGGAAGACCCACCTTGCAACAAATTCAACGTGGCAAAGAGGCAAAAGGTCTCGGCCTCCTGTTTCTCTAACGTAGAGCAAACCTAAAAAAGATAGGCAGGGAAATGTGGAAGGAAAGTTCCTCTTTTATGTTTGCTTTTATGCAAGTTTCTTATTCTGTTTCTAAATTGCACCTGATATATTTTTATTGGACCAAGATGTAATAGCTAAATTTGATCGCAGTCATGATTTCTGACCCACTAAGTGTTACTGAGAATTATCTCTTGAGGCAGAGTAACTACTTAATACTGCATATCCCTTGTGTTCAGTCACAAAAGCTGCCTACGGGGTCTAGCATTTCTAAACTGAGTGATTATCTATTGCTAATTGCACTCTCTAGACAGACATGGGGAACAGACATATGGTTAGAAGAATGCTTCCATTTTTTTCTCCTTCCTTTGCTTTGGCTGCTTACTGCTAATGACAGCACTTCAGCTGTTTCAGACCCTGAAAAATGTTGTAAAATCTGAAGGAGTCAGGGGAAAAAGAAAAAAAAAAAATTGCAAACAGCAGCTTACCTTGGCAGAAACATTGTTACCCCCATCATTTCAAGGTGATTTTATGCCACGCAGCCAAGCTCAGTAGTGGAGAAGTCATTAAAATCAGCCTGGACAAAGAACTGGAAAATATACGTTAGGGAAAATCTTGCATTGGCCCTGAGATAGGCTTAATGACCTAATCAGTCTTTTAATGCAGTGGCAATAGCTGCAGAGAGAACATTTATCTTGCAGCAAGGAGATCAATCTCTGCAGGAGTGCTGGGCAGGAGCAGGGACTTTTTAAAAATGCTGTAAGCAACCTGCTCATGGAAAGTGCTTGAATGTTGTAGCTCCTTGTGGGCATGTGGTGTGGGAAGGGATTGCCTGAGCTGTGAAGTCAGCTCTCTACTTTCATAGCCATCGAAACCAGTTAATCCCTTCAGAAACCCTCCAAGGTCTAAATTCAGCCTCAGTTTTTTCCTCCACTGGCCCTACTAGATTGGTGCTCTGTTATCTGGCTGCACCTCGCTTCCAGTATAAATCTGTACACGAAGCAATGTATATGGCTTGACCTTTGCACCTTTGGTTTAAATAACGCTTTCCATTTGCTGAGTCTTGCTTCTCGTCACTTTGTAAATAGGAATTAAATACAGCCTTTACACCCTGAGAAATCCCAGTGTGTTTATAATAACTGATTTCAGCAAAACTCTGAGCATTTCTCTTGCAGGACAGGTGTCCCTTAAGGTGCCAGTGCACGGGTATTTAAAGCAGGTTAATAACACTGTGGATGATTTAAGCATGTGGTCTTAGAAAGCAAGGCTGGAAAAATGCTTGAGAGATCGTCATATTCATCTTCGCTGCCTCAAGATTGGGTTAACAGCACCTCAGCCTTTGCAGAGCTGTCGCTTTTGGGAATTTGGGCGGGGAACACGCTTAGGCTAGGACAGGCTTCATCTCATGGGAACACAGTGTCTGCAGCGGGGATGTTTGCTGAGCTACCCCTGCCAAAGACTGTGCTTCTACAGTAAACAGGAGTGTTTAAATGGTGGGTAATGCACCAGATCTATTTGGGCCATCAATGTGAGGATGAGAAGACCCACGCCTGAAGTGCTTTCTCTCCACTGCTGATGAAGAGCCTGGGGAGGTGGGCTGAGGTGGAGGTGCCTTCGGCGCAGACATCTGTGTTTAGTCAGATGTATCCTGCCTGAAGTAAATAACTGATGGCCTCTTGTACCTGAGCCCCCGGAGACTGCAGGTGTAATTCACGTCCCTCAGAAGGGGCAAATCACCTGCTGGAGATGCCCGACTTACCGTTGGGTGAGCAGGCTTCCCAGTCGCTGCGGTTAACTTCCTCAGGTTTGGTGGGATTCAGGAAGACCTTAATATCTCTGTCCCACTCTGTCCCCTTTCTTTACTTTTTTGAGTGTTGAACAATCTCTGGGCAGTATGTGTGTACGTACATTATCTACTAATGTGGGGTCCTGAGGCATGGTAGAAATACGTGTGGTATCAGCGTGTCTGATCCCAGCCACGTTTATTATAGCGCGTGAACTAGGGCAGCATGGCTCATGTGGTAGCTGCTGACCACAGTGAAGAGTGATGGCAAAAGCTGTTGTATGAAAGGGTAAAGCTTCAAGTCTGTGGTCCTGATATGTGGAATAGTCCAGACTACAGGCACCTCCTGTAGACTTGCCTAAGACTTTGGCTACAAGGGGGTTTGCAAATTCCCTGCTAATTATCAATGCTCAGGTACTTTTCAGTGTCTACGGTGATTTTACTCTGAGGTGTAAGTACTTTCATGGCCTAATTTAATGCATAGAAAATCTGGAACTAATACATGTATGAGTCTACAAAGTCAGTGCCTAAAGCCTTATACCCACAGAGTATGTTGTAGCTGTGACAACTTCATAGCTACTGCTAGAGCAAGTATTTTGAGGCATCATCAACTCTGTTCCCTGCGGGCAAGATTAGGGCAGTCCCTTGAAGTTTAAGTCATCTTCTGAAGTTGTCACTGGAGCAATGCAGTAAAGGATGAAAGAACAGAGAAAGGTTAATCAGTGTGGATAAGGATGTTGCGGTTAGTCCCTCAGCAAGGGAAAGTTATTTTTCTCCCAAATATAGTTAGTTTGGCTGGAGATGTACACAACTATGTAAATGTACAAAGCAGCAGAACCTGAATCACGATCTGTGAAATGCTTGTTGTTCATGAAACCTTGGAGAACTGCATGCTGCTCGTCAGTGGTACGCACATGGCTTCGTGCTCAAAAGGGATCTCAAAACAGAGAATGAAGAACCACTCTAAGGAGCCACTTAAACTCTCATTGCAGTGGCCTTTCCCTGCCAGCAGGTCTTGCAGACCAGCTGCTTCTCCCTACATGACACATGACCTGTGTCGGGGCTTATTTCTCCCAGGTGGCCTTTGAGACAGGGAGCTGCTCTTCTAGAAGGACCAATGAAGAGGTGGTTGTCTAGTGCTGTACTGCTCATTTTCAGTACATCAGTGTTTGACATGTAGATACAAATTAAAGGATTAGAAACAGGTGTTTGGTTTGGGAAAAGGCTTTTAATTGTGAAGAATATACTTGCTGACTAGAGGTTCTGTGGTTAAATGGGTCTGTCATGATGATCCTGAACTCTATAAATAAACAACACCCAAACATTTAATATTAATTAGAAATGTTACAAAGACATATGCTAATGCTGGAGAACAATGACATGTTCACAGACTGCACAGCTGGAAAGAATTGTGAATTTTTTGAGAAATCCCATCCCAACTAGAATTACATCTCTGGGAAAAGAAAACCCCAAGGTGACAAATTTCCATGGATAACAACTGATCTGCAAAAATTGGTCAGACTTTCCAATTGTTACTTGGCCTGTTGACAGAGTGGGGGGGTTACGTGCAAAACTGAACCATGAGGCTCCAACAAGTGAGCTCTGTGTCTTAAAGCAGATGATCCAAATCCTTACTGCTTCTGTCTGTCCATCTCATCCCTTTGGCAGTGGGGCTTGACCTTGGTAGTGCTGGTGCCTTTGATGCTCCTTTCCCATTTGTTCCTCTTCCAAAGGCTGAAGTGGTTTTTGCTCCTGGGTTGCTCTGGCAGCTGCCCCGACTCCAGAATCAGCGTTTTGCTCACTGCCTGGCCGAGCTGCCATCCCTCAGCGTGTGGCTTACAAGGTTGTGCGTGGGAATGGAAGGAAGAAAGAGCAAGAGGAGACAGCTGAAGGTAAGACAAGGATGTGGGCTTGAGTAGGAAGGGGAACTTGTAGGAAATCACAGTACTTTGGTGATGAATGAGCATCCAATAAACGTTGGCTGAGCTCCTGCTGCTGTGGCCAGAAGAACTACTCTGGTGCAGAACTGAGCTGGTCTTTCTTTCTGGTCCATTTGTCAGACACCTGTCCGTGCATCTTCAAAGGGTTTCTCTGCAGATCTTCTAAGTCCTCGCCCTCTGTGCTGAGACTTGGTGGCCTTGAGGTGCCTGGGTCTCCCCTTAGTGTTCCCAACCTTGTTCCTTGTAGCCCTGCTCTTTGGGTAGCTCTCATGCCTCAGCCCTGAGACATGCTCTACTGTGATGGCAAGGACAAATCTAAGTTTTGAGATCCAGGAGGGTTCAAAAGTGGTGGTGGAAGGAAAGGGGGGAATACATGGACGTATGCCTCTGGAATTAATCCTCCTTAGTCACTGAATTCAGAAAAAAATAAATCCTGGGAGCTGAAGTGCAAATGACTAATGAGTTACCTGTTAATCACTCTGAAGTGTACTTTGCTCCAAAGAGCTTTGCTGGGGTGGATTTAGCAGCAAAAAGGCTTCCACGGCCCCTCCTCTAGAGTCTGCTCAGATGGTAGAATAGCAGAATCAGTCAGTGGAGAGTCTCAGCTCACCCGTAAGGAAAAGCAGCAGCACCTGAATTAGAAGGACTTAAAGAGGACTTGAGTAATCATGCTCTGGGACTGAGTTAAAGGGTTTCATGGGGAGTGGGAAGGGTTGTGAACCTTCTAGGACTCTCACCAGGGTAAATGGTTGCAATAGTTTGAGTTTTTCCTTAAACAGGAGGTTATTAGACAACCATTGTTATAGCAGGCTTATTCACTAGACCTTTGCAGGGCAGTCTGCTCGGAGCTTGCATCTTGTTTCTGCCTTTACAGATGGATTTTTCCAGCACAGGAGCCTGTGGCTTTCATGGCTGAGGGCGGCAGAGCTGGCACAGCTAAATCTGAATTTCTTCTCAGGCAATGCAACCACAAGACACAATCAGTACAACATCACCAGTGAATCTGAGCAGCCTGATTTATGTTGTGGCTTGTCCCTGGGTTAGGTGGGCTGATGACTTTGTGGTATCATCTTAGTCCTATGCGTGTGTCCGGCTGTTGTGATCTAGCAAAGCTGACCTGATTCAGGCCCTCTGCCTCTAAAACAAGCACTTTAATGTTGTTTGAGTCTTCTTCCAATTCCTCCCCACAACACATCATTCTCCTCCCTGGCAGCCTCGTACAGTTAAAAGTTAAGGACCGAAAGGAAACAAAAACCTATCTAGCAAAGATAAATAAATGAACAACACATGTGAAAACGGCTTGCCTTGAAACTTAAATTGCTTGTTAACTTTCTTCTGGTTTTGGCAGGGAAACTGATTATTTCCAGTGCCCCAGCCTTAGGAGCTTGGCTGCCTTTCAATATCTGACTAGGGCTTCAATGTTGGGAATTTTATTGTCTTCAGCACCTGCAAAGGCAAAGTTAAGAAGTAACTGAAGTTTCAAGGTGGAGTTTGACACTGCTAGGTTTGTTAATTGAATTTTTAGCCTGATTTCCTAAGGAAACAAAGTTTGCTAGCTGTGTGTGTGTGTGTCTTACCATTAAATTTTAAACCAAAAATTGACTAGGAATGGTACTGAAAGAGACATAAGAAGTGCCCAGCTGGAGATGAGAATTTATTTCTAGTCTCCAAAAGGGAAGAAAAACAGCAATGTGAGGACTTCTTTGAGTATCCCTGGGCAAATCCACATAGAGGCATACCGCCCAAGTACTCCCACCCACCAAGGAGCTTCCACCCTGATCTTGCACCATGTCCTGCTGTATTTTAAGCCTTTTCCTGAGCCATTTCAGTTGTGGGCTGAATACTGTTGATCCCTGTCATGTCAAACATCTCATGCCTCCTGTGGGGGACATGGATCATCCTCCTTCACTTCATGTTCATTACACCTAAGACCTGCCCTCCATTACACCTGGGGCCAAAAATCTTTGGCAGCATGTTAGGAAGATTTTGGGTGATCCAAGTTCTCCCCAGAAAATAGACTAGATGACCCGGGGGAGTCCTTTTCAGTGCTTTTCTGTAGGTTTCCTCAGTTCCTGCTTCCTCTACATGATGCTGCTGCTGTTCCTCAGAGAAGCTCAAGTGCCTCCAGTGAAGGTTGAGAGATAAGATCTACTTGAAGACTCTCCTCCTGCTTCTGTAGCTCATAGTTTCTGATCAGCGTGTTGTGTTTGACACCTACTGAGTAATTAAAAGAAATATTTTTGCCTGCTTTGTTACCTGCATTGAGCAATTTTATCTTGTAAGAGAAAGAGATTGTTGCATAAAAGAATGACACTATAACCAATTAGACACCAACTTGCAATCTTTCCTACCTCTTGCAACAAAAAAATCTTCATAAAACCATCAATATTGCACTAAGAAGAAATCAATGCCCACAAGTAATACATACCAGACACTCAGTTCGCTAGGGACTTTGCAGTTTCTATTCACATTATGTACAAGGTGTTGAGCTGTTATGCAGAAATTAGGATAAAACAGTTAGATGGAATGAAAGTTGATTGTAGCCAATTCAAGAAATTTAGAAGGAAATATGTCACAAGTTCTTCTGAGCAGGGTCACACAAAGAGTACTTGTTCAGTTGCTTTTATTCTTGTGAACATCATCCTGAATCAACAAAGACTTATGCATGTACCTGGCTCTGCAAGCAGAATAAATTTCTGCTGCCTGTGCATTTAAAGCACATTTGCCTTCAAGGAGACTTTGCCCAGAGCATAAAGTTAATCACGTGTCACTGAAGCTTTGCAAAAATATGTCTGACTAAGGGTGGCTGCAATAGCCAAGAGGAATTGGAATTGGAGAGATCATATCCCTGAATGTGTTGAGCTGAAATCCCCCCTCCTTCAGCTCCTTCTTCTGGGTCAGCTCTTCTGTGGTTCTGGGGAAATTTTTGAGGATTGTTAGAGGAGCAGAAGTATGTATCTCGCCTTCTGGAGTAGCTGTCCAGTCCAGCAAGAGTTATCTTTCTCCTTCCAGTAAGGAGATGCCATTAAAATACTTTGCTGGGAATTGATTCTGGGTCTGTGGTGGGAGGTAAAGCAGTAAGAAAGAAGGTCATTAAGTTTTTATGGGTCTGAAAAACCAGAAACATCTACTAAAGAACTGTTTAATGTACTGAACCAAGCAAGTTCCCTCAGTCTCTTTGTATGATCCGTACCAGTGTAGTTGGGAGCAATGACTGTAGAGGCACTTAGCAATCCAAAGATGTTGATACATTGATTTCATCCTCTGTATTATCAGACTGGTGGGCTAGACTCAGCTTTGGGGTTTGTTTTTATTCCTTCCCATCCCTGCCAAAAGCTTGTGGATGGCTCCTGAGAGGCAGGAGGATTTGGTGCCGTTTGGTTTAGTGGCAGCATTAGGGAAGATGGAAATACAATTCCAGCAATTAATTTCCACAGAAATATCCATTTGCTTACAGCTGCTCTGACGGGATCATTTTTAGGTGAGAGGAGGCTGATGTGGAATGCTCTGCAGGTCTTAACACAGAGGAGATGTGCGAGTAAGCTCTCCTCCATCCCTGAGAAAGAGCAACGATCCCATCTTTTCTTTGCCCTCACCCTGGTGCATGGGAGCAGGCAGCGGTGATTCCAGCCTGCCCGAACTGGGCAGGGCGCAGAGAGGGAGCAAGAAGGAACCTGGGATAAATGAGTCTGTGTGCCTCTTCTTGGACAAATTAAATCAAGTAAATCTATGAGGGTGTGATCCAGAACTGCCAGTTGCCAGTTGTCTTTAAACTATCATAGTTTTGTTATTTGTTGGAATACAGCTGCTTTTTTTGTAGTTGGTGTGATGAGCTTCAATTCCTGTACTGCAGCAAAAGCGGTGGACTGACCGAACAACCACTTTGGAAACACATTTTGCAAGTATTGCTGTTTGTGGCTCCATTAGCCTCCCAGCAAAACTCTGCTGCAGAAAGTCTTTAGCCTTAATTTCTGTGCAGAACAAATTCTGGTTCAGTGTAGGTGTAGGAAAAGAACTCTCAAAGTTCAGATAGGATCCAAATATGCCTTTTAAATAAATCCAGTTATCACAAACAGACAAGCCACCACTTTCTTTAGATTGCAGTAATTAATAAATTGCACTCTTTGAGTTTAATGCCAGGATTAACACCAAACACCAGGTTTCTCCTGCTCAGAAGCCCAGGAATATTGACACTGCATTGTAATTAGCATGTATGAGCAGCAGAGGGTAGTGTATTACACAGAAAATCTTCCATCAGGCTAGCAGAAGCTATTTTTCAGTGTTTTTTGGAAAACCAGATTGATAGCAAGCACTTAAATTGAAAGCAGGCTTGGCTCCTCCCTGCTGCAATCCGTGTGTGGCAGGGCTTGCTGTGTGCAAGCACTAGCTGCTGCATTGTTTAAAGATGATTTAATAGCAATAGTTGTTTGGGTGCAGAAGAACATTTGTCTGCGATTAAATGCTCAAAAGTTCTGCACTGCACCGAGGTGTGATGCTGTACTTGAAGTTTGATTTCCACGTGTCCAGGCAAAGCATATGCTGTCAGACCAAGGTTTTCTGGGGTCTTGCCTCTCGTGCATCTCAGCTGTGTCCCCATCATACTGGGGAAATATCTGAATATGCCCCATACGTACTACACTAATTACCTTGGAAGGGTGCTACAGCCTGCGTCACCAGGGACCAGGGCTGTAGGGCTCACCCAAAAGTGCAGCTGCTGCTCAGTGTAAAAGCAGCTTTAAACAGATCAGTCATAAGGGGGTTCAGAAAACATGTCTGGCTGGATGTAGTGTGGGTTAAATACTGTGACGAGTATCAATGTACCCTCCTCTTCCCTCCTTATATCTATGCGGAGATGACTCGCTCTGGTACTGCAGAGCAAATCTGTACCTTCCCAAGCTGCTCATGCTTTTTCAAGAGTGGTTGAAGAATTAAAGAGGTGTATAAACCGCCTTTGTGCTGCTATTTCACCTATATACCTTTCACGGCTCAGGATAAATAGAAGCAGTCCCAGCGGAGAACATGTCCCCTTGTCATCTCAATGGCTCTGGAAAGGAGAGCTCTAAACAGCTCATCAGTGATTACAAAATTTCTCTGCCTTTCGTATAACTCAAGAGAATGGAATTTGGTAACTGGTGTTGAGGGAAGCTGTTAGAGAACAGCTGTGCTGTTTGAGATAATACATGTATATTTGCACATTAATATTTACAGATATTCTTAAATGTGAGAATTCCACTTTTGCTTTTTTGCAAGGAAGTCCTTGTACAACAAGCACTAAATGGACCGCGATATTGGCAAGAGCACAGAGGACTTTGTAAGGATGCTGGGGAGACCCCTCATCACCTGCTTTCTTCCTTTGGTTGATGCATCACGCTAAATATCACCCTGGGAGATGTCCCTCAGCAGGCTGGTCTTTTGTGCATCTCCTTTTGGATGAATGAGGTCAATGAACAAGCTGTTCTTGACCTTTCTGGTTACTTTGCTTTCAGCTTGTGCTGACCCGTCACCAACTGTGTCTCCTGCTGAAGGTGCTTGTAGGTAATTGCACCTCCATTTATCAGAACCATAAATTCCTGTACAAAACGAGAAAGCTCCACCTGGTAGGCACCTAAAACGTAGCCCAGACGTGGGCAGAGAGGTAACCGTGCTTCTCCGTGTTTGGTCTACAGTGATTTCAACTGTGAACAGCTAGGGAAGATGTTTGTGCTTTTCCTAAGTGGCTTTTACAGCATTTTCCTGGAGACTGAAGGAGACTCTGGACTCCTCTTGGACTGAAGGAGTGCCTTTTGCTATTTCCACCACCAGATCACTTTGTAAGTGGGTGCGTTTCCCATGGAGCTGTGTCAGTGGGCAGAAGAGTCTCATAAAATAACTGGGAGCAGTGAATGAGGACCAGGAGCCGTGCTCTGTACCAATTCATGTTGACATTGCTTGGGTGCCCTCAGTCATATTATTGCCATCAAGACCTATCTATGCGTATCCAGCTGGGGAGTTGTGGAATAAATGTGCAAGGTGGAAGAAGGCCAAGATCTTTATGTCAGGCAAAATGATTTTTTTTTTTTTTTTTGTCACTCTGGGGAACCCCCCCCCCCCGAATCTTATATTTCAATCATCCTCTTCTTAATCTTTAGTAACCAGAAGCAACATAGGTTTCTGAAGAAATTACTATTTCAAATTGGAAAATTCCAATGTTAATTTAAATATTTCAGAAAAAAAAATCTTGGGAATTACCTCTATCCCCCTTACAGACAAACCTTGGATTTGGACAAACTGGCATTTTGCAACAGTGTGTTTAATTAGAAAATCCTTGCCAATTTCTGCTGGTGGTGATTATATTCTTACAAGTAGTCAAAAGGAAAATGAAGTCAAAGAAGGTAAGTGACACTAAGGCAGCTGGGTAGGATGGGGCGTACAAGGACTGGAACCCTTTCTGGGCAACCAGCTGTGCCTGGATGGATTGTGCTCAGTTAAAACCATGGTCCTCTCTGCCGCTGACTTTCCCTCTGACATACTAAATTCAAAGCAACCTGATCTTTTTGACTCAATAAAGTGGATTTGTTGCTCCTGTTTCCTAATGAATTTCCTGAACACCCGCCAAGATGCTCATAACAAGAAATGTTATGAAAGCCATTTCCTAAATGGTTTGGGGTTTAATTTGGTCCTTATGGCCCTGGATAAGTTAAAGACTTTTGATCTGCTTAATCACAGTTATTTGTTTTATGGTCTAAGGCCTTTGGGTCTTGCGGCAGTCATTCATCCATTTCTTGTGCTAAAATGTTACTTTCTGTCCTTAATCGTCATCTTGGTGATAAAGGTGATTTATAACTTTGCTTTTTTCTGTTCGGAGTGGGATATGACAGCTACAATCTCTCAGGTATACTGCACCCTCCATTGAGCAAACCATTAATTCTAGCACAGCAAAGGTGTCTACCTAACTGGTTTGGAGGTGCTGAGATACATGTATCTCCCCTTAGATAAATGAAGTCAATTAAATCTCCCATTAAGATCTTCTAGCTTCCACAGATGGTCTTTCTTTTTCTCATATGATAATCATATTAAAATTGCATGCAGAGCCATTTGTACATTTTAACGTTAACGTTCGCTGCTCCAAATCAGCTGGGGGAAGAGGGAATTGTCACAGTTTTCATCAGCCTCTTTTGCTGTCATTGTAATCCTTCCAAAGGGAGCCACTGCAGCCTGAGTCATTATCAGCTAAAATGTGTTTGCACAAGCAGGTGAAAAAAATAAAACGGCTAAACCAGGACTTTCCTGGGAGTCCATTGTAAAATGGAAACATGTTTTCTGAGAAATTATTTCTGAAGAAATGAACAGGGCCAGGGGATGCCGTGCCCAGCTGGCTCTTCTCTGATTCTGTTGAGCCAATACTTTCAGCAATTGAGAAAAGCAAATTTGAGCCTTAGTGCTCTCTGCTGCACTGGGATCTGGGAACGGTCAGTGCTGAGCGCCCTCAATTTCCACTTGTAATGATGAAAGCAGTGACAGTGCTGGAGAAAACAGTAGCATAAGGTTGGAAGGGGTCTCATGGGTCAAGTTGCCTGTAATCAAAAACAGCACTTCATACCCTCCTCTCAGACAATATGAAGCTCTATCTTAAAAGAGTTGGTTTTTCTCTCTTCTTTAAGCTCCAGCTGGGACTTGATTTCATGGAACTTGTTTCTAATTGCCAGCTTAAATATATTAATGGCCAATTTTACACCAATTTTTCTTTTTGTCAGTGTTTTTCTTCAGCTTCAGAGTACTTTTGTCTGTCACTTGGTACAAACCAAGAGGAATCAGATCCCCTCAGCTGTCTCTTTGCTGGGAAGGGCAAGCGTCATTTCAGAAGAGGGGGTCTCCATCCACATCTCATCCTCAGAACAGTTTTCTGGCTCTTTTCCCATTTCAACCTCACCCTCTTGTAGAAGGGTAATCATAATTTCATTTCTTTGTACAATGGCTTTACTATACCTTTACCTCTGCCTGGAAATACATGGATGCCTACCTTAAGTTAGGAGAGAAAAATGACGTTCTTACCGAAGAGCCTACAGGTGGATCTTGGGGTAGGGTACAGCTCATCTAAATTCAGCTATGTACTAGCTGTGCCTCCAGTCTTAGGTTTCTTTCTAGTTAATAAAGGGAGATGGGTATCTCCCAAGAACAACAGAAGATATATCCTAAAGATACCTACATTTGATGGAGTATGAACAAATGAAGTTCATTGTGGAAGTACCTGTCCATTTTATTGGCCATGAGGAACTCGGGTGACCACCTTTGCCATGGTGTCTAGCCTTTAGATAGCTAAAGGTAGCGAGATGAAATTTTGGAGTGGATGTTAGACACAAGCTACCGAGTACTTGGGCACAGCTCTTCCTCCTGCCACCCCTCTCGATGGTACGGGCCACGCGATTTCATCCTTGCGCATGCAAAGCCATCCATGGGCTCCTGAACTTGGCTGACTGGGAAAAGGTAGAACAAATTCAACTCTTATTTGCACCCACAGTTCTTAGTGATTTCAGTAGAGTGGCAGGAGAGACCAGAAGAACCTCCAAGACAGTCTGTGGGGTAGGTGGCCTCCATGGAGTCTGGTGTGGTAACAGGGGGATATGTAGGAAAATGTTCCATCTGTGGTAGATCGTATACCTCTCAAACAACCAGCAGGGCCTGCATGTTACTAATGGCTTTCTAGAAGAGGAATGCCCTGGATTTACAGCTCAAGGACAGAATCTTCATCAAAACTTAATGAAGAATTAATTTTAATTCTCATTTATTTTACTTTACAACATTTGCAGACAATGAACTTTACTGCTTTAATGAAGTATTTCTTATTGTAGACCTGTCAAGTCTGCTACAGAAAGAACATGGATTATTTTTTCTGTGTACGGCAAAGGGATTTCATTAATTTTTTTGTGATCACCTACTTATAGTTTACGTCACAGTCTTCAAAGCAACTAAACCAGAGGCTATTCCGTTTACAATGGCCCACTTGCAGCAAAGAGGGCCAAGCAACAAGAATACATTAGTATCAAGCTCAGCTTCTCTTTTTGGTGGTGAGAAGTAGTCGATGCTCAATAACTGTTATTTGTGAACTACCAGTCTAACTATGGGACTAGAAACAAGGAAATGCAGATCTTGCAGTACTCTATTATAGCCTTGGGCAAATGGTTTCACTGCTCTGGGTCACTTTCCTCATTTGTGAAAGGAGAGCATCATGGAAATGCAGTAAAGTGCAAACAAATGTTTGGCTTTAAAATTTATATGCATAAGAGTGAGGAATACATAGACAATACTTCAGCCACTTCTGAAGCAGTTCCCACTAAAACATGTGCAATAGAAATTCAGTGAAATCTAATACCAAATAACAAGACATGACTGTGCAGCAGTTTGGGACAGAGAATGAATAGGGGTTCAGAAGATTGAGCCTGATACCTACTTTCTGTGTACAGTGAACTGGGAAAATTATGCACTTGGAAATGATATTCATGAGCATCCATCAGGCTGACAGGTAACGGGAAATGTCTGAGTCCAGTCTGAGCCCGTATGTATCTCCCTGACTTGGGTGTCTACCTACAGGTGGTGGTTAGCTGCCTCTTTGAAGGAGGATTTGCTGGAGAAAATCATACCTTCCAGGTAGGTTTTTAATTTTTTTTTTAAGCATAGAAAACTAGCCATTTTTTTCTTTAGAAAGACAACAGGTGACAGTGATGTCTGTCTACTGCATGAGAGTATAATAAGAGTATTTGGTCCAGAAGCAGTATATCGGTTTGTGGTCATTTTCTCTTCAACCTCAGGGGTTTAAATGTGCACCGTTTTGTTTCTCAAGCTCCTGGAGCTGCGTGCTATCGAAGAGCATTGCTGTATCACCGTGTGGGCAAGAGTCCAACACATGGACCACAGCAGGAGGGCAAATGACTTTCTGCCCTAGTGCCTAAGCCCTGGGCTAAGCGAGTGGTGAGAGAGCTGTGGCTTGCTGTCCCTGCTCCAGCTTTGTTTTCTATCTAGCAGTAGTCTCCTACAGAGCATGGCAACAGCCCAGGAAATTGAGCCCAATGTACACGTTCTGGAGTTTGAGCCTCCCTACCCCATGGTCTTGGTGTATTCATGTCACCTGAGCCCTGGTGTGCCAGAGGAGATGGGCTGGTTGGTTCCCAGGTTGGCCGGGTCTTTCCTCTTCTTCATATTCTGGAGCCTGGACCTGGTGCATGGCCAGCATGTGGAGTAGAAATCGCTGTGAGACCTTCTGTTGGCTTCAGGTGCTCTTCAGACGGAGTCTGTTAAGAGAAACAGAGTCTCTGACCTGACTGACAGAGTAAGCTCTGGAAGATGCCTCAAGTCAATTCATGAACTGTAAGTTTAAAACTGCCCTTCACAGCTTCCCTGCAGAAGGGTGACTCTAATGCAGCCCACGGGTTTTTTCTGCCTTTAATCCACACAAGCTAAAAATCTCAGAAATGGCTTTTGATTTGAGACTTGGAGCTGGAGGATCGATGCAAGTTAGGGCTAAACATTGCAGTACAATTGACTGGGCTCCTGGCTGCTTGCAAAATGCTGCTACTGTGATGACAAATAATAATAATGACAGCCATCATCATTATGGCTTTTGGTGGAAAGATTGAATGGATAGAGTTGAAGAACTTAAATGTCGATAATCTTAATGTAGTTTCATAAAGGCTGAAGTTCTGTCCTCCAAAGGAAAAGTGCCCAGTGTTAATTTGGCTATCAGCATTAAAGCGAGCTTCTGAGGTGAGGATAGCCTTCCTCAGCTGTCAGAATGGATCTCATGTGGTTTGCATGCCCAGCTTCTCGGCTGCTAACTTTATAGGGAGTCTACCCGGGCAGTGTTGTATCTTTCTGTTTTCCTACTCTCCGCGCTGTGCCTTACTGCTGTGTATGTCCTGTTACACGCTGAGTATGCCAGGCTAATGCTGTAAATTACACCATTGTGTAATTGTTCATAAAAGGCCCATCAAGTCACATGTCCCTGAAAATGACACCAGAATGCCTGATCAAGTGGCACGTAAGTCAATGAAGACTGTCAGGTCTGACCCCAAATCTCAGTGAATAGAAAAAAAAAATATTGGTACTTACAATCTTACCCCCAGACCTTATTGTTTCTGTGTCTTATTTCCAGAGCAAGTAGAGGAAAATTGCCAGTGCTTTCATGTGGCTATAAACTAAGAGCTATTATCCACTGCTTGTAGTGCTGCACCACCAAAAAAAAAAAAAAAAAAAAGGAAAACTGTAACTTGGAAACACGAGCCATTTGGGTAGGATGAGTTCTCTGTCCTACTGCTGCCATTTTTCCCTAGATAAAGTCAACACACAGAGGCAGAAGGAATCTCAAAATGGCCATGGAGTTGCTCCTTTGTAAGGTAAATTATGGCTGGCATAACGCTGGAAGTACTGCTGATTTTGCCTTACTTGAGACTGTGCTGGTTACTAGAAAGCAGGAGTGTATCAGGGCCAAAAGACGGGGGAAGCTACCGTATCTGCAGTGAAGAAAATGCAGTGTACTGGAGCACAGCTCATTGGGGTGTGAAGATATTTGGAAATAGCTTTGCATAGCTTGTGCGATCAGAATTAGCTTTGTCCAGCTGATCAATGATTTGCCTATTTCTGTATACAAATGGTGTGAATACCTGTCCCAGAAAGTCCAGAGGAGAGAAATGGGGATGAGCTGGTGTCTTGGAAACAGAACCAAACCTCCTGAGTCTATGGATGTCAACTTTCTAGGTAGACACATTTTGCCTGGAAAGCACCTTCACGCAGTTTAGCTTAGGGTAATACATCTGTAAATCACCGTGGTTTAATCCAATGTGTCTGACTTCTCAGCTGGACATGAGGGACCAGGGTGGTCCTTGCTTTGCAGCTCACAGGTGGTAATTTGGTGGGGACAGAGCAGCAATACAGCTGCTTATCACCCTGTGAGCATGCAGCTGTGCATCTGCATCTGGAGACAGCTTTGCTACCTGAAGAAGTAACCCCCTCCCTCCTTCCCCTCCTCCTCACCTATTTCAGTCCCAAATGAACCAGGAGAACAGAAGTCTCTTATTTAAAATGATTTAGCTAGACTGAGAAGCTTGTTTTGGTGAGGAGTGAGGGTGTGGGCTGGGAGTACAAGGTGGGCCATCCTGGTGATCTCCAAATTCACAGTTCCCACCTTGGCTTCCTTCACAAGATCTTCCTGTTGTAGCTAAAACCTTGCAAATGCTGTCACTCCCACTCTCAAAAAACAGGCTTCCACTGGGTTGTGGCAGTAGATTTCAAATCTATCCAGTGTCAGGAGGTTCCCTCAAGGATTTTGTCCTTTTGGGAAGAGGAGGGTGGATAGTCTGAGCGTGGAGAGACAGGGTAGAAAGTAAAAGTAGTCAGAAAATTTCAATTTTGTAAAAAGTGCCGCCTGATGAAGTTATGCAAAGCAAACTAGTGCTCTCTGTTGCCCATTAAAGGGGTAGGAAGGGGTAGTGGCGTTAGGTGGCACCATCCCCAAGTTTCCCCTAATCACTGCTGGGAAGGGAGCTCCCGGGGCTCCCACCGATGTTCCCTTAGACACCCCAGGTCCCTCCTGATTATGGAAGAAAGGTGTGGGTACATTGGAAACAGCAAGTTTATTGTCGTGCCCCAAACTGCAGCAACAGGACTGTTTGCAGGGACCCCGAACAACGCTGATAGCATGATTTTCTCCCCTTTTCCCCCACTTTCTCCCTTTTCACCCTTATTCTCTCCCAAGTAACGAACCCACACCTAATTACTTTTTTTGCATTGGTCACAATTTTGCTATGTCCATACCCAAACTTGTTATTTCTGATATGGTTATTTTCTATTTCTGGTATGTAGGCGATCTCATCTTTACACAGTATTGCTGATGTAATTCCCCAGATACTGCTGCTGGCCTTGCTAAGCTTGGGCCCCCAAAAGGTCCCTGGCACTCCTGTCCAGTTACCTGTCTAATTTGGCCATGCCTCACAGCGCTATCTGTAACTTTATTCGTTTCTTGCATTGTTATTTAATACATTCAGTGCTTTCTTGTGTCATACCTAGTAGTTTTCCATGTCCCGTTCAGTTATCTAGACCTCAGCCAGAGCTTTGTCAGCTGCCTGCAGCCCCAGCACTCCCAGGAATGACCCACTGGGCAAAGGTGCAGTAGGTATGGCCTTGCTCCATTTAATTCAATACTGATTAATCTAGTCTCTAGGCTTTCTCTGTTACAAAAGTTAATTCTTCTAGATTATATTGTATTAAAACATAGCCTTTTGGGGTTGAAAAGCCTTTTTGATCCCTTCAAGGAGAACACATGCAGAAGGTCTAGGCACATCTTTATTAGTCCTCATCACAGACCTTGTTGCTTCTCTGTTCAGGCTCAAATTTCTCTAACAAGTCCTTTGTCTTACTTCTGGAGACTATTTATGGCTTATGTCTCAGTGCTCACTCACATCTCTCTCTGGAAAACACTTGTGACAGGAACAGCTTGTCTTAAATTCTTCTAAGAGAAGCCGTTCTGTTGGAAAGCATGTCTGCGTTTGGAAGTATCCATCCAACAGAATTTGGTCAGATTACTTGCCATTCATTGCTGTCTAGGATAATGCTTTGCAGCTCAGCCTTATTAATTCTCAAATGAGACTGAGCAATGCTTTAGAAGGATGCTTAGCTTGATCTGCTAGTGCCTTGTTCTGCACCAACACGTCTACTGTTTTAGATGTGAACAAGAGGAGGAAGAGCACCTAGTAATTCTTCACTGACTGCTTACTTTGGCAGAGGTACAAATATTTAAAATGAGGAGCTGTTGGGTCATTACTTGCGTATCTTATTCAGCTCTTGTTTAGGGCTGAGAATTTTGCTGGAGAAGGGCATGAAGGAATATCTTGCAAAATTTCAAATATCTTTTTCCCCCCCTTATTCCATACAAATGGCTCTGTGACCTTCCTAGGGGCTGCTTGCCTAAGTCAGGAACACCCACATGTGGCAAATATTCAGGGATGAAGGTTTTTACCAACAAAAAATAAAACAAACCCAAAGCAACCAAAACCCCCCAAAGGTATTTTGGCTATTGAGTTCAATGAGAGCAGATCAGGAGGGAAAACTGCAAGAATACAGTTCTTCCTATATCAAAAATAAATAAGAAAAGGAAGGGGAATTCCCCATATCACAGTGATTAGGCATTAATTCTGTGAACTGAGGTTACCCCATACATTGAGCTTCAGTGAAATGATAGCATAGTAATGGATGGATATGTGCCAAATGGCAGCTCCCTGTAGGTAGGAGCTGTTACAGCTAGCCTATGGAAAGAATTAATGCTTGGCTATCCATAAGTGCACCTGGAAAACATCCATCATCATTACTTATATCGTGCAGGCTCATTAACATTCAGCTCACAGAAGCTAATGGCTGAAAAATCAATGTTGCTAGTTGAGGAGAATGGGAAAGAAAGAGTTTTCTTTTTTCCTTCAGGCTGTTTGGAAGAGAGCTGTTTCTACCTTGAAACATTGTCCAGAGGAGTGAAAAAATAAATAGGGGGAAAAAAGGCAAAGAGAGGAAAAGAAGTAAATTCCTGTTGTAAGCTGTGAGCTGCAGGCTTTGAAATGCTATTCTGGTCTGCTTTACCACAGAGAAATGGCTCACAATGAAAAAAAGTGAAAGAAGCTTTCGCTGACCTTTTGGTTGGCAAGAAACGAGTATTGCAGACTAGCTGGGCCAGTACTACTCACCTAAAGCATGTCCCAGATGGTAGCAGAGGTTTAACAGTCACAGTGATGTGATGTGTTTTTCTAGCTAAACTGATGGTTTTTTCTGTTTTCTTTTCCTTTTCCAAGCTACTTTGGCAACTGTTAACCAGCTTGTTTCACATATTTGTCAGAGCAGGGTAGCACTAGAAGATCCTTTCTGGATTTAGGGCCAACAGTTCCCAGAGCTGAAGAACACGTACAACAAAGAAGGGGAGAAGAGTAACCTCCAGCTTCCATCAGGTTTTAGAGCCAAAGCCCTGAAAGATCCAGGATCTGTTTAAACTGTGATTTGCTTGTGAGAAAGCAGAGCCACTTACTGGGGATTGACCTGCCTCAGGCACAGACATGAAGGATGCCACGAAGGCACGAAGTAGTAAGGGGTTTGGACGGTGCTGTGCAGCCCTGGTGAAGTGATGGTGCATCGGTCTGCATAACATCTTCTAACATTTAATTTAACATCTTGGTGGAAATGTATTCTTGACAGCAAGCTGCATCCTTCTCAACGACGGGGAGAGATCAGCACCTCTGTAGAACAGTCTATTGCATCTGTTTTATTACAGTGTGGATTGTCCTCTAGATTACACACCCAGTTAACATGTCTAACTTTTAGCTGGTTAAAAATTGGTGAGATTATTCTGGGCCTATGTCATCTGCATCCCTTGAAAAGCCTGAAAGAGACAAAAAATGCAAGTTCTTTTTGTTTATTCAGGGAGTAAGGATTCTCATTACTCATCAGCAGGACAGTGTCTTAGAGAAACAGGTTCTATGATGGCTTGCTTGGGACCTTCAAGCTTTTGTGTGACTTATTTTTTTCAAAGTTCCAAACTCTAAGAGTAACTTTCCTGACACATTTTTCATGAAGTAGAGCCAAAAAGAAGGAAATGATTTGGTAGCCATAATCATGAAGGTCAGGAAAAGAAATGAAAGCAAGGTGTGCAAGATTTATACTCACTTGTTCCTCTGAGTGTCTTCCAAGTAATTTGGGAGGAATTCGGTCTCAGGTATTATAAATGTGCTGTGATGAATAACGTTGCAATTTAAACATTATCAGTGCGACCTGGAGGTGGGTTCAGAGATCACACACGGGCTGCTGAATGGTAGAAACGGAGCTAGTTAAAATTCTGATGTGTTTTCTGCATGAGTCAATGCAAGATTGAGATGGTAAGTGTTTGCATATCTGCACACTCTTTATTTTATAGATAATGTAATTATATTCTCACTTCAGCTCACCTATAAAAAGAACTCAAATTTGCACTAAAAAGATCTTTACCCCTTTTCTGCTGATCATTGCTTAGCAAAGTATTTCACACAAGAGGTTTGTTATCTTTGATAGCACTAAAATTACTTAAAGCAATTACCTGCATCCTTTTAAACTCTACAGAGGTTATTAAAATATTCTCATGGCAACTGTAAAGAAATCTGAAAAATAAGTAAAGATTAAATTGTATTTTGTCTCAGAAAGTCATTTGCCTGAAAGCATGTTTGGTCTTTAATTTTTAAATAGGCAGCTTTACATCCTAAACTGAGTACCTTCCTCTATGTTTGACCTTCCACATTTCAACATTAAAGGTGGTTCTGTTCTTAAAATAACCATTTCAACTTCAGGACAAACAAACAAACAAACAAACATGTACAGAAAAAAAATCTGCATGGCCACCTGGCAATGACATCCCTGGACATAAATGAACCTGAGCTTTGAAAATCTACTATTAAGTCTTTTCTTAATTTAGTATGAAGTATCAGAAATTAACTACTTAAAAGAAGACTCGATGGCATATCCTGCATGCGGCTTTGATTGTTTTTATTTCTCTTTAGGCAGAAATTTCTTATAGCACCCAGTGACATAGGTCAGCTGAAGAAGAACTTTCCACTACTGAGGTTTATTAACTATTGGTCTAGGCTGCCACCAGAACGGGGGGAATTATGCAGGAATTTGTGGAATTATCAGAAAATCTTGTTTGTTGCCTAAAGCCCTGGAAAATGGTGCAGTCTAGTAAGATGGTCTCATTGCTACCCGTGCTGCATCCCTTATACTGGTACTCTTATGATTTCCATCTGCTGCATCAACATACTAGAGCAATGTGGAGCTGAAGGCGTGGCTTTTTATATAATAATGATGTTGAAGGAAATTAGCATAGTTCTAATTAAAGGATGAAAGCAGCAACTAATTTAGAGAGTTTCGACTTCTATGCCAGAGACGTTACCCCAGCAGACCTCCTGGAGCAGGGCAGGAACATGTTCAAAGCACAATGCTACAGCATGACAATAGCATCAGTGAACATGAAAGCAAAATTAATTGAAATAATGGAAACGCTAGAGCAATTATGTTACCATTTCATTTATTTTTACATGTACTGTTGAGATAGCACGTTTGTAATATCTACTGCAATTAATAATCTCCTCTTGCTGCACAGCTGTTATTAAACCAAGTGATTTCTTATACTATTTTTCTTCCATTGAAGAGCCCAGTACTAGAAAACTTGGAGGCAACATTTCTCCTAACTTCATGCAAAGTCCAAGGTTAGGTGGCAGTTGGGTCATGATGTGGTGTTTTTCCCCAGTTAAGCTGTGTCTTGAAATCAATTACGATCACAGTGGAAGAGCTAAAAGTTGCTGATTCAAGCAGCCCCTTTCTGGCAATTTTGCACTTAATGCTCCTTTCCCTCCCACCAATAAAAGCTGGAATCAGAGATCAAAACTTCCTCAAGTTGTTAAGCTTCTGGCATCTGCAAAGCCAGGAGTTCAGAGACCATGTCAAAATCATTACCTGCAATTGAAGGAGAAGCATTTCTTTTTGTTCACGGTCATACAGGCAAGTCCTTTTTCTATCATTTTCATACGGTTTCATAGAGTTTGAGGCCAGAAGGGGTGATTAGATCATCTAATCTGACTTGCTATGTATTGCAAGTCATTGCATCCTTCTTAGGTTCTCCCAGGTGACTCAACTCAAGCATTCATCTCCTCAGGCAACCAAACTGTTGGGAAATAGAAGCAGGAGAAATGGAAATAAGATTAATATCTGAGGCTCCTGCAATGGTAAGGAACTAACTCGTAAGGCTGGCTATGACCAGGTAAGCATCTGATTCTCTGTCCCAGTACTCCAGAGAAAGCCAAAATCCAAATGAACAGCTCTGAAAGTCCAGGATGGTACAACTGAGGGGAGAGTTTTCTGCCAGGCACTAATCTGCTGAAGCTTATCAGTGAGCTCTGATCCCTGAGCTCTGCTGGTCATGCTGCTCAGTATCAGAAAGCAAGAAAGCCCGAGTATACTGAAGTTAGCATAGGGTCAGACTGCCCAAAGCTAGCTTGAAGCCTGCCTTCTCCAAAGGTATCCTTTATAAACACGGTGACACCACCTTGCCCTGTTAATCTTGCTACAAGGAAACACCAACGCTGTTTCTAAGCTGAACTAATCTAATGTAGTCTTGTGACCAGTTCCAATTTTCATTTCAACTTTCCAAGCTAAAATCAGCAGACTAAGGGCGAGTTTCCGTCGGGTACCCCACAATTGTATATGATTTAGGGTACCCCACGTGCCCTGCAGCAACTATTCCAGAAAAGCCAAGGTCTCCTGTAGGTCCTGTGTAGTATCTGCCAGCTCTGAGCTCTCTGAGATACCCTAGAGCATCTCAGATACCTGTGTCTGAGGTAATTAATTAGACAACCGAGTCCTGCTCTAGACTTCATACTGTAAGACCCATATTATAGGTATATCGTGTAAATGGCAGAAGTTTTCCAGTTTTTATAATAAATAACACATAACACATGTGGTATTTGATATACTTTTATGTAACACATTAATCAGATATGTAAGTGCAGGTCTAAAGGATTAAAAGAATTAAACTAGGAGACTAATTAGTCTCCATCCCAGAATTCAGACTAAACTCACACGTGAACTTGCAGGTCTAGTGTAAGCCTAACAAAGGTAATGCTATACACTTGTCAGATAACAGACCTTACACACTGAAAAGGCAAAAAATGGTGTTGAGCATATCCAGACTTTCTAGCGTGGCTGTAATAGTAAGGAAAACTTCAAATTTTTCAGAGGGGTAGAATAATTAAAAATGTGGAGATAAATGGAACAAAATGAAAACAGGGATTTATTACAGAGAATTCATTGCTATATAAATTAGCTTCTTTGATAGATTTTTTTAGACAATGATAACACTTTTAGTGTTCCTAGACTTCAATGAACACTTGTAAGTCGGGGGTTAGTACAGAAATCATACAGGAGATGAGGAACTGCATAGAAGAGAAAAAACAGTGTGTTGGTTGAAAACTGAACTATCAAGTAGGAGGGATGTTAGTACTGGAGCTCTACAAAGACACATCTTTAGATCAAGGGTATTTAACTTTCAGTCGCTGTCCCTAGCATAAAAAGTGAGACGATGGGGGTGAAACTTGCTGATGACTTTGAGCAAAGAGGAGGACTAGGGAACATGAGGGAGGACCTGGGTGACAACAAAGGGTGGAACAAGAGCAGTTGAATGAAATTCAGTGCTACAAAATGCAATATCATTCGCTCAGGAATGCAGAACAAGTGTTCCTGCTGTAGGCTTGGAAACCACCAATAGAGAAGAAGGAAGACCTCGTTGTATTTGTTGATCTTAGGATGGTTATGGGCCTTCAAGATAATAGTTAGAAAAGAAAATGGGATATAAAGATATCTCACAGAAGGTATTTCCAGCAGAAACTGGGAATTACATGGTGCTGTAAGATCTCATTTAGAATGATAACAGAGAGTCCTATTCACACATGTTCAAGAAGGATGAACTTAAATTGAAACAGATGATGGACAACGTACCTTAGTAAGAAAAAAAGGCAATAGCTTTGCTTATTTAACCTAGAAAACTGTAATTTACGGGGAATGAGACTATATTGACACAATGATATAAAAGAGACTTTGTAACTACATCAGGAGCTTTAACAGAAGGTGTTTAAGATAAACACCTATCCTGGCAGAAGTGCAAATAGCTTTAAAAGGACCATGGCTACATTTCACCTGATGTTTGAAGGAAGTTAACCTGCGGAGGGTTGTAGCTCTGGAATGACTTTTCAATAGAGACAGCAGGAGTAAAAACATAGTTTAATACAGAGCCTAATGCATTTGGGATTGTAGTTCTAGTGTGCAGTTGCCTAAAGTGCATGGGGAAGGGACTGGTTGACTGAAGAAATTTCTCTCCATTTTATGTCCTACATTCAAAAGTATAATTTTTGTCTCTGATCAAACTAACCAGTGGGTTTTCTGTTTGTCTTTTTTTTTTTTTTTTTTTTTAATATCTTTTCATTCCACAACACATTTAGGCCAGAATTGATTTGGTCTTTTCTATTTATATTCCTGGAGTTGATGACAATTGATGTTCTTTCATTTGGGTTTCAAAGGCATGAACCACATGATCAATTTATGCCTTGCCACAACGCACCTCAGGATACGATATATACCTGGCATCTAGTTCCTGGGTAACAGATCTTTAGGACAGCTTAATGACTGATGCAGCTGTGCAAGTGGTGATGATGAAAAGAAAATCCATATTTCAGCTTTTGCTCAAAATAGGGGACATTCAATCAGTAATTCCGAGGGAGGACAAAGGCAGAAATGTGAAAGATTTTGGCCTCTGCTCATTTTTATAGCTGTCAATAGAAATAGTTTATGTTGGCTCCCAGATTTACTCAAATACGGGGGCAGATAGCCTGTTTGTCATTAAAAGAGCATTTTAATGCAAGCTTGACGAGGTCTGAGATGTTATCGTTTGGAAACACTACAAAATGTCACTGACCTTCCTTTACAAAAGTTTGATGATCAGAGATAAAATGAAGATGAGAATGGCATACATGTCAGATCTGTGGCAAGGAAAACTGGGAAAGTCAGAGAAACAACTTTGAGGTTAATGGCCCCAATTCACCAAGCTTTATGCACATGTCTGACTTCAAGCATGTCAATGAGACACATGGACGTACGTAAAACAAATCACCTGCCTAAGTTGGCCCCATTTTTAATCTCTGTCTGGGATGAGACCCCAAAAGGATAAATACAGTAATTGCCTAGAAAGAAAAGTAAAATTTACAAAACTTGCTGTTATTCACTGACATTATGAAATGTCAGCAGAGGGTTCAGGTCTGCACAGAGCTCAGCTCACTGGCCCCTCTGACTCACTCAGCTTGTGTTCAGGAAGCGAATGTCGTGCTGAACCAAGAAAGGCGGAGAAGTGGATTATTTTCATTATTATTTGCAAACCCATAATTTATTAAATTCTGGAACAGAAATCCTGCTGGATTTGTAGGAAGGAGGACAGGGAAAAACATTAGAAGTCTACCTGAGTTGCAATCTGCGTCACTATGCAAGCAGGCAACAGGGAAACTCCCATTAGATGTGAAATTCCAGTTAAATGGTCAAATGAGGGTTTGCTTTGGACTCGTACAGCCAGGTTTTGCTCTGGTTCTGTGGCCGTGCTTGGTTCCATGTTGCAGTGTAGACGAGAGCTGGAAGAAGCAGCTGAGAGAAAAGCCTGTATGAAAGTGCTTTGAGCAATGGGGTATAAGGAGAGGACGATGAGAAGGGATATATCCCAGCCAAACAGCACTGATTGAGAATGGTGGTAAAAAAAATATTAATCTATAACTTGGTTTGAAATAGGGAGAGGTTTCATCTGTCTTTTAGGCAACAAAGTTCAGGGCAGCAGTGTTCTGGTGCAGATCAGAAACAAAATGGTGCTTCAGATAGAAAATGGTGCCAACTTGGGCAGGTGGTGGAGTAAAGATGGGATAAATTGGCTTTTACCTGCTTCCCTGGGCATGTTGCTCCGAGGAGACCTGCCACCATACCTGTAGTGTGGTGCCATTAGCGGTCCCGTAGTGACCACAGGGGAGTGGGATAAAGCAAGTGAACTTACCACAGCAAGCCCTTCGCAATTAGCACCTGTGTGGAGCCATGGGTGGCCAAAAAGTTGATGTTTCCCTGCTCTCCAGTGTACAATATTCAACCACTACACCCCGAGGGCAAGTAATTGGACACTGATGCCTTTTCTTTGAACTTTTTGCTGGAGCACTGGAGGATTTTGTTAGATGTTTTAGCTTTTATGTATCATTCACATTATTTTGGCTGTTGTCCCAACATAGCAGTGATACTTTTTGAATCTATTTCTGATTTTTTTTTTTTTTTTTTAGAGAGCATACTCTCTGCTGGAACTGGATTAGGAACAGCTCTTCCTTTAAGCTACTTAGGGATGAATTTTAGGGGGCAGAAATGGAAGGAGAAGAAGGAGTTACACCTGACTCCATGAGACAAAGTAAAGGGCAGTATTATAATTTTCCTGGTTTTAGCATAGCAGCAGCCTATTCAGGCCGGTGATCTATGCCTGGGAGGGCGACCGTTTCTTTGACAAAGAGACATCGTAGGTGGGAAGGAAAAGACTGAAGAATTGTTCTCATATATTTGTGAAAAAAGAAGATCGTTCTGCAAAGAGGAAAGGAAAGAAAGCAGGGAAACTCTTGTCGTTCGCAGGCAAAGGAGCCCAAAAGGTAAACTTTTTAGTAAACCCTTGCACTAAGAGGTATGCAGACTGCTTCATCCTCCCAGGAGAAACATCTCCACAGGACAAGCCCACGGCTGCTCTCAGCCAGTGCAGCAGAGGTTTTATGGCTCTGAAAGCTTGCAGGGTAGCTCAGTCCCACAGATGATTCAGACTGCTGGGTGCTGAGCTACTTTCATTTCAGGAATCACTATGAAATGAGGCTTTATATTGCAGCATTGAAATACTCAGGGAAAATCTATTAAGGCAGAGCTAATTCAGCTGCAGGATGGGGTCAGCAGGCAGCACAGCAAGGAGAGCAGGAGCCTCTAATTTACACAAACTATCTACCATGAGCAAACCCACCAGGGGTGACATTTAAATGGTCTCTTCACTCTAGCTGCGTTACCAAAACCAGCAGCATAAAAAAAGTAATTTGTGGATGATACTAAACTAGGGGGAGAGTCTGGTGTGACAAATGACAAAGCGGCCACCCAGGGGACCTGGATTAATTTGAAGATAGGGCTAAAAGAAACCCAATGAGATTTGGCAAGGGGAAGCATATAGCTCTGTTCTCGGGGTAGAGGAGCCAGCTGGGACCTGACTGCCTGAAAAGCAGCCCCGCTGGAGAGGCCCCGGGGGTAACAGGGGATGCCAGCTAAAATACAATCCACAAATGCACTCTTGCTGTGATGAGTCCCGTCCTGCATGGCCCGCAAGCAGGGGAAACTTATTGCCCGTGGCTGGCGCTGCTGAGGCTGTACCTGGAAAACCGTGTCCGCAGATGGAGAGGGACGTGGAGAGGGTGGAACGAAGGGCCACCATCCAGGTTGAGGGAGCTGGGCTTGCCAGGGCTGGTAAATCAACGGCAGCCTGCAGCTCCTCGAAGGGGAGCTGCAAAGATGGGAGAGTTAATGTCTTTCTCAGCAAGGGCAGAGGAGGTGGCAGGGGCACAAAGTGCAGGCTGGGTTTTAAGTAAACCTTCCTTTACCAGGCAGGTGGTGCAGCCCTGGGAAAGGTGCCCAGAGTTGCAGTGAAATCTGTCTAAGAAGGTTTCAAGGCTCTGCTAGACGAAGCCGTGGCTAGGCAGATCTGTGTTACTGATGGTCCTGCTTTGTGCATGAAACCAGACTAGGGATCTCCAGAGATCTCCCCGGGCTAGTGTTTCCATGATGTTATGAAGAAACCAGAAGAGGGATCTGTAGGTTTTATCCTGTGAGTGACACTGTAAAGTGTTACACTAACAAATTTTTATATTTCAGCAGCAATGCCAAGGCCCAGAGCTCTTTTTCCAGGGATTAATGATTGACTGGGAGAGTTGATGGCTTGAAGCAAGACTGCAGGGCATTAAGACAGTTGGCCATCAGTTTCACAGAAAATGTCCAAGAGTGATGTTGTTACTGCAGTTGGAAGAGCATGTTTTAAAGGGTACTAAGTTACGGGGTTTGTTGTCATTTTTTATTTCCTTTGATGTGAGGGAAAGGAAGAAGTATCAAAACAATTTCTCAAAGGTGGCAGGAAGCAGAGCAGGGAAGTGGAAATGCCTCAAATAGTTAATACCGGAGATGGATGAAAGTGATTTTACAAGGATTTCAGGAGTTTTCTGCATGCTTACTACAAGAGGTCATCTAATATGAATGATGCTCAAGCAAAATTTTTAAAGGTTGGACAAATGTAGCCATTAGCAACTTCAACCAACCTTGAAAAGTTATTTTCAGGAATTTATCTCAGGTTTTCTGCATTTATTTGTAAGCAGATTTTGCTTGTTTGTTTGTTTGTTTGTTTGGTTTTTTTTTAAATGATTTTGCTCATCATTTAAAATTATTCAGTGATGTTTTCTGTAAGAAAGTTTTCTGTTGTGCACAGAATTTTACTGCAATAGTGGCTTTCAAGATTTGCTCTTCTGAATTTCCCATTTGTGTTTTGCCTCTCTTTTCCTTGAGCATTCCTGTGTGTGGACATAAGCCCAGGAGGAAATCTGCAGAAAATCACTAACTGGCTTTGTAAAACCTGTTCGGTGAATTCGTGATTTTCATTTTAACAAATGTTTGAGAAGATTTGGCAAGTTGAAAAAAATAGATGGCTTAGATGAAGAGAGACAAATAAGGTGATTATAAGCCCTATTATCCCTGTCTAGTACAATGGTTATGTTCTGGGTCAGGGGCTACCTGGCCACATGCTCTTTTTCTGTCCTTCTGCCCTCCGTCCCGTTTCTGGGATAGGATTGCATCTGGCATTGTATGAAATGTTTATTTAGGAGTAATAAGAGATGTCAATATCTTTCCAACCTCACTTACATAAATTACAGTGGTGCTTTACTTGGTGTGCCAAATACTGTGTTTTGTTGGATTATCTTGGATTTGTCTGTGAGCTGTCTGTCTCTGGAGTCATTCAAAGATATGCTCTGTAGCTATAGGCTCATGCTGGCTTTCCAGTGACTGGACTCGAGTTTGAAAGGAGGATCCAGCTTCCCAGAGCCATGGGCCAAAGAAGGTGCAGGTCAGAGATCCTGAAACTAACTGACACTAAAGGAAACGTAGAAATTTGGGTCTGATTTTGGGAACCCAAGCACAGCAGCATAGCAAGTGTTTGGTTCATGGTTGCCTTAGCTGGTGATGGAACACAGTGGATGTTTCTTTCCAACCACGTGTGGAACAAGAGAAATCAGTAATGCTTTAGTGAGCTGCTTCATCAGAAAGCTGGAGAAGCCATTCCTAGCGTCATAGCTTGGTGTGGTGCTGTGTTCATAGAAAAGGGACTCAGGCAGTGCAGCAAGGAGAGGAGGAGACGCTACCAGTTAGACCTAATGGTTTTCAAACCAGCTGTGCTAAACTAAACCCCTGTGTTCAACACTCATCTCCCCTTCCACCTCAGCAAACGGGACCTGAACTGGGTTCCTGAATTTTTTCTCTATTGCTGTCAGTCATGGCAGAGTCTGCACACCCATCAGTATCTTTCCTTCCAATTATGGCTTTTCAGTATCGCCAGATGTATGGTGAGTGTTTTCATTTTTTTCTCCTTTCTTTTGCAATGTCAGGTGCTGATAACTTCTGGAGGCAAAGTCGTAACTTGATGGACTAGTGATAAGATATAGTCTGACAAAGCCTTGGACCCCATTATTTCTGCCTGATGATATTTCTCTGATAGAAATAAATCATTTGTCATTTTTTGAAAATCTACACATCTGTCCCAAGATATTTGAAGCTAGCTGCAGTTCCCTTGCAGCTGTCTCAAAGTGATCCTTTAAGTTGCCCATAGAATTTCATTTTTGCTAAGCTAAACTACAAGAAAACTAAACTTTCTCCTTTCCCCGCTTCCTTTTAATTCTCCAGGACAGATACAGTTGCAAAAAATAGTCTCATCCTGCTTTGTCATTTTGCTATTACCTTGTGCAAGATGAGCATCCCAGTAGGTACAGAGTATTTGCTGTAACAGGTCAGCGTATTTGTTTATCCAGCTCCCAGAAGAATATGAAACCTTTTGAAATGCACATACTTTTCAGTACTTCAATATGAGTCAAGAATAGAGTTCGTGTCACTATCATTTAACTATAGGAGGTATGTAAACAGGACAGTAACTCTTAAATAGTCCACGAAGCCTCCCATGGAAAACCTCATCTCCTGTATCACAGGAGCCACCTTAAACTAATCAGAGCAATAATGTACACAAGGATGACATATCTGTGCATATTTAATGAACATGGTTTTGGGATATACCTTCACCAGTATGCAATGTCATATGCTTTGTAGTTCGTAAAGTGTATTCAATAGACCTAAGAAGCCCATAACCTGATCCGCTTCAGCTGCTCTTCTGCCTCTACCGAGCTGTGCGGCAGAGCCTCTGTGCTTGGCAGCCACGCAGGTAACACCCAGGGCAGCCTCTGGGCTGTGGGCGCAATGCCCAAGAGGGAGGGATGGGACATCCCTTCTGTCTGCTGCAGCACAGGACTCCGCAGTCTGTCTCCGTGGAGCCCGTTGTGTCACCTCTGCACGGGGATAACGATTTCCATGATCGCTCTGCTCCAGGGATGCTTTTTGCCTTGTTTGTCATCAATCTTGTACAGAGCTCCTTATACCACATCCCCTTTGCATTTCAGCATTGTATTCAATGGCTTTTACTGGATATCAAAGCCTTTCATACCGATTCCAATACCTATGGGAAATCAAACATGTAACCGTTCTCTTGCATTGCACGCAGGAAAAAAGTCAGACCTCTGTCTATTGCCACTATATTGCCTACCTCTGTATTGGAAGTATATTGTAACTTTGGCAGCTTGTCTTTTCCTAGAGCTCTACATTGATCTCTTCTGATTGATTTTGCTCTTTGCAGACTTCCTTCCTAACCATCTTTGGATGCCCTCTCTTGTCTTTGTTCATTGCCTCTTATGATACAAATACTATGAAATGTCAAATGAGATATTAGGTGACAGCAATAGGTAGTGTCTCTCCATAAAATATGTTGTTAAACCACGGAACCCACTGTCTGATCTTTGGATGTTTCGGACGCCAAACTTTCTGATGGGTTCAAAGAACAATTGGACAAAGTTAAGAAGAAAAATCCACTGAGGACTAAGATGCAAAGACATTTCTGTAAACAAGAAAGCCACAAGGTCATTGAAGCTGGAAGAGCATGGTTGGGGCAGGATCACTACCTACCTACCTTGCTCTTGCATCCACTTGAAATCCCCATATTAGCTACTGACAGGGGTCAGCATGCAGGCCCAGAGGAGTCGTCCTCATGCTCTGATCCCTTACCTTATTCTTGAAACAGCTTCCCTCTGCTTGAATGCCAGAAGACATCAGTCCTCCCTTTCTATTTGCTTCTTGAATTGTTCTTCTACAAAACTTCAAGCCGGACTCTTTTTAGCTATCTTTTCTCTATTGAGCTGATGTGCTAAAATAGAAGTTCCACCTGCTGTTACCCAAGATGTGGATTTTTACTTTGGTAACGGTACATGACAAGTAAAATAAAAATAAAACATAAACATATACAGGCACACCCACAAATATAGCACCTTGATTCTACTCTTTTTTTTGCAAAGAAGGGGGTCTGTGGGCAGGTTTCGAACAGGCTAGTGTTGTGTTTCTGCTTGCATAACAAGCTGGACTGCCTGTCTTGGCTTGAGCATGTTTTCTTTCCAACATGGACCTTGTCTAACTGGTTCACGTATCTGCCTGTGATAGTCAGTGTTGTGGATATTACGTATTTCACTTGGAGGAGAAAATGCTTTGAAAAAACCTAGAGAGAAAGTAAGATCCTATCAGCATGGGTAGTGCCGTTACTGAATTTTCAAAGTCTTGGCTATCTTTTTTAGCAGCCCTTTGGAAGCAGAGCTCCTCTTCACAAAGGCAAAGGGGAACACTTCATCCTACTAGACACTCTCCTTAATACCCCTGAATAAATCTTTTTTAATGACAACAGAGGAATACCGTACTTACGTGTTTAAGGACTCCCATTTTCACTCTGTCTACATCCTCTTCAAGTGTTTTCCAGCCAGTCTTGGATGACAGAGACTGGAAGGAAATAAGAGAGGTCAAAACAACATGGCTCTGTCAGCTGAATGAGCTGGGTTTTGTTCAAAACCCTCCTTTCTCCTCTGTGTTAGTAATTTGAATTATTACAGCTGAGTGCTGAGCAGAGATTTGGCTGATTCTTACAGTTTAAGAACAGGGAGTGAAGCACATTGATGTGTGTGAGTGATACAAGTGCGGCGGATTCACGCATGTATTGTGTGTGCATACAGATACGCTCATGTTTTTTTGATGCAAAATCTATCCACTGGCTAAAAAAGACCTGACAGGTTGATGGCTCTACTTCCCCTTTCTGAAATTGCTCTATTATGTCAAGTTGTAAGATGTCATATGAAAGACAGACATGGAAAAGTACCCTCCATACAGGCCTAGAGTAATAAATTAATGAGCTATAAACAGCAAAATAATCATGTTCTCTGCATCTGAGACTGGAAGCCTGGCTCTTCGCATCCAAAACCACCAGCCTGAAGCTCTTGAGCTAATGGCAAATCTCTCTGATGTGTTGCAGCAGCAGGTCTCCTCTCCTTGCTTATCAGCCACATCACACTCGAGGGAAACATCACGTTAGAAGCCAGGAACTCTCATAAAGTTTCAAAGGCAGTATAAACCCTGCTGCCTGGATGCATAAACTACAATGTGAGGATAGTCACCCTGCTAAAATATGGCTTGGGAGACCAGTAACTCTTGCAGATCTCTTAGGTCTCTGCTTCAGCTGCCTGTTGTGGAAAGGGGTGAGCTCTTGTGAACAGAAGTGCGTTACAGGCTACGAGGAGCTCATTGCCCGAGGCACTGGAGGGACATATAGATGTACTGAGAGTATAGCTCTAGATATTTTCACGAAAGGTGAAACATCCCAGGGCATGGCACACATCCCAGTGCACGTGCTTGTACTTACCTGTAAAATGAGCTGAACTTGATCCTGTTACAGTGGTCACGTTAAACTAGCTGGACCGCTGACATGATGCATTAGGCCACCTTTCTGTGCTTTAGCAGGTCATTTGATCACTCTTCCCACGCAGTCTCCCTCCTATTACTGCTCTGTGCCTACCTCAGAAGCTATCAGCTGGAGTAATTAGTTCATGTTCGCTCAGGAGTCTGAATAGGGAAGGGGCTCTAATTCTGGTTGCTTCTGATCCATTAGGCTGAGTTTTAAAATTAAGCCTCCTTTTCTCTCCTCTCCCTAAAGTTGTCAGTACAAATACCAGAGCGTTTCATGTCAGCTCTTTGTATGGATGTGCAAAGGAGGCACTAAACATCCTGTTTTTCTAAAAGGCCAGTGGCTGAGGCTTGGACATTCTCTGGCAAATATGCACATTTTCAATCAAGGCATTTGCAAAAGCAATAGGGCAGCCAGATTCAAAGAGACAGCGCAGGTTTTATCCCAGGCAGGCAGTGCCACTGAACTTTATTTAATCTTAACCATGCCTGAAAATACAACCGTAACCTCACAGAAGAGAGCAAACGGCAGTCTCTGCCCCAGATGCCTCAGTCAAGAGCTTGGGTTGAGAGAGCTTTCATGCACAGTGCGCTTGGAGCCTGTCTGGCCTGATGGGAATTTACCTTCTGGATCTTCCTCAGATTAGAAGGATGCTACTTTAATTGACAGGATCAAAAGCAAAGCTTAGGCTGGCAGTCAGCCAGCCATTTCCTTCCTCTCCCTACAGTTACCTCCCTGTTCGTGGCAGTGGGGGTAGATCAGGGCACTTGCTCACGTAAAATAAACATTTCTCTTTATTTAACACCTCCCAGGTAGGCTCCCTCAAAGCTGCTGATTTTATTCAGAAAGGACAACACAGCTCCTTGGAAAGCTAAAACGTTTGGCACAATCTCACGTGGTGGGAAGGTTTGTTTCTGAAGCTGTGAGTGCAAAACCTCAGATGTTTAAACCCTCTCATTGCCATCTGCAAAGGACTCGTTCTTTGATTTCCTTTTCCCCACTTTGCTCGGGCATTGTTGTCAGGAGACTCTGCAAATGTCAAAACCATTATCAGTCACAGGCAAGCAGACTCTTAATTGAACTTTTATTCTCCTGTCTAACTTGCTGCACTCCAAAGAAAAGGCTGCATTGCTGGCATGGAAATGGCCTTTTGGAAGTCACTGACTGTTAAAAGTAAATTATCTAAAATTGAGATATATATGTATATATATTTTTCCCCTTTGAGACTTTTCTTTGATTTTTACATATACACGTACAAATAAGCATGTAGATTTTTATATGTTCAAAGTATCTGTGTGTGTTTACTTACATATATAAACATCAAAGATAGGTCCAAGTGTTTGAATACATCTTCCCCCTTGCAAATTCACTCAGGCATATAGCAGCTCCCAGCTCAGGAAGCATACTGTTGCCTTGTGACAGGAGCCCACAGAAAATAAATACAAAATAGAGGGGGGGAAAGTGTGAAATAACAGTCTTGTTTGCTGCCTTGTGCTGTCTCCATCCTTCTTTTTTATCCCTTGTTCACATTGTTTCCCTTCTCCATTTATTTTGATCGAGACATGACAGGCAGACCTGATATTCAGATGCCTTAGTCCATAAATGTCTCTTCGGATGATGCTATGCTCCAAACAAAATTCAGGGCAATTGGAACAAATATCCTTAGTCCATTATTAGTCCTTCTGCTTTATTAGGACATTTTTTCCCCTTTATGTCTCCCAAAGTGGTTAGCTCAGGTCTTGTCAGATCCGCTTTGGCTTCAGGAATCTACTGGATGGCAAATGCTGTTTTTGCCATTAATCACCCAAAGGACTCTGAGCCATTAGAGCTTCTTCTGATTTATTTCTGCCTTACAGTCTGACTGACTGTCCAGGCTCTGTGCTTTTGTATTGTGTCTTTCATTCCACAGGAATTCAAAATGCCTCACAAAGGAAGAACCTAATCCTGTCCATTTAGGAACTGAACCCTGAACCCGAGGGTTTTTTATGTCTGCGTGAATAGCCTCCCTTTCCCTTCCATACAATGTAACCTGTGCTGAACCCATTTTTAATAGTACGCATCTTCATAACTAAGCAGAAATCTTGTGAAATACATCTCGTTTTAGTCCTATTCAAGCTCGAGGTCACATCTGTAAAAAGGCTGTTTTGGGGTATTCGGCTTCAAGCAGTCTCTGATTTGTATTGTATTTGTATTGAACAGAGATATTTGCAGTTTCCAGAAATGGGATAAAACAGAGCTGTCAACTGAACATGCGTTTCGGATGGTGTGTGCAACAAAGAGGCTGAGTCTTGTAAAGCTCTCTTGCAGAAGGGTGGAAGAGGAAGAACTGACCTTACTGGTTTTAATCCCAGACGTGCCAGACATGAACCATTGGTGTTACAGAGAGCAGGTCTATTAATCTAATCACAAGCAACTGCTTGGTCCCATCTCATTCTCTCTTAGCTTCTCTGAGAATAGTGGAGTTGCCGTCGGTTTAACCCCTCAGCCTCCTTTGCATGAGACCACAGTATTTCCAGTTCAGATCCTACAGGTTTGCAATAGCAGGAAGCGCAGCAAAACATTGGCTGAAGATCTGCTGTTAATCAGGTTTAAGAGGAGAAGGGAGACTTCTAAGACAAAGATGCCTTTCGGTACCCCACGAAAACTGCTTTTTTCCATGTGTGTGCAGCGAGGTGGTGTGTTAGGAGTTAGCAATTTCCCTTCCCTGTCGCTGGCAGATGCCAAAATCATAGTGGAGGTTGGAGAGTCCATGTCGGGTAGCTCTGATGGCAGCTGTTTTGGAGTCACCGAGGTGGGAAGAGTGGGCCAGGCAGTAAAGTGCAAAGAGAGGGACTGCAACACAGACACCATCTTTGTGGGAAAGGTCCCAGAGAGTTGGCTTTCCTCAGTGGTGTCTCTCTCAAGAGAAAACTTCAAATTCTATAGGACCATGCCAGAAAACCCTCCCAGATATGAATCCCAATGCTCCTTAGGTTTCATCACTATGTGCCGCAGTTTTTAAGGGAACTACTCTAGATGTAACCTATTGTGGACCAAGTCATAGAATTGTAGAATGGTTTGGGTTGGAAGGGACCTTTAAGGTTCATCTAGTCCAACCCCCCTGCATCTTCAACTCGATCAGGTTGCTCAGAGCCCCGTCCAGCCTGACCTTGGATGTTTCCAGGGATGGGGCATCAACCACCTCTCTGGGCAACCTGTGCCAGTGCCTCACCACCCTCATCGTAAAACATTTCTTCCTTATATCCAGTCTGAATCTACCTTCTCTTAGTTTAAAACCATTACCCCTTGTCCTATTGCTACAGGCCCTGCTAAAAATTCTGTCCCCATCTTTCTTATGAGCCCCCTTTAAGTGCTGAAAGGCCGCATCAGACCGTTCTTCAGCTTTGCCCTTCTACTTTGCTGAAACAGCTCATATTTTGCAGTAGAGAGTGACTAGCGAGCAGCCAAGGAAAGGAAAATGGCAGACAGTCCCTGAGCTGTAACAGCTTTGCTGGTAGCAACAAGCAGTTGCTCTTATTGCTCCCCACGTGTTACGTGAGGCAAGAGTTAAGAAAGATCATGCACGTGGATTTTTTTTCATCTGTGCTACCCACAAACAATAATTAAATCTTGACGTGTACTTTAATTAGGCTCCTTGCCTTTTCTCGGGTTGCAGTTCATGAAGAGTTTTTTGGCTTCCCATGGGTAACCATAGATACCATGCATGGGGAAGAGGCAGGGAGGAATATTAAATATGCCTCAGTTCTGTGTAAGAGCTTTGTAGCTCCTGTAACTTACACAGACTTTCTTTTTTTTTTTTGGCTATCTTCACCAAAAAATCTTTCTATCACTTGATGGCAGTAGAGCTATAATATAAATTTATAGATACTGATGCTGCATGGATGCATCGAAGGAAAAAAACCCTCATATTTATGTTTGTCCATATATTTTTCTATGGGCTCTGTTTTGTATTATAAGTTTTAAAAAGACATAAGGTATAGGAAAGCCTTGTATTTCCAGAAGGGATTAATGCAGAGGATATTTCATTCATTCGCAGCAGTCATAAATAACAGTTGGTACAGCCAAACATCCCCTAAATTTCTTCAGCTGTAGCTCCAAACTCTGCAGAAGTATAATCAACTTTCTTATTGCATTTTTAACTTCTGTGCACATAATTCGCTTTCTGTTGTTAGTGCTGTGGTAAAGGCAGCAGCTTCTGTAGTTTTGAACTTGTGAGCTTTCATGCTACTAGCAAGGCTACTGCTCGCTCTTTTGTTCTTTTAAAGTCAAAATACGCATATTAAATGCAACAATACTGATATCGAGTTACTCTCAGCTCTCATTTCCCGAAACTCAGGTAAGTCCCTGACAAATAGTAAGGCTTTGCTATATAACCAACAAATGTCAAAGCCTCTTTGTAGTAGTGGTCCCACAATCCAGATGAAAATAATCTTGGATAAAATCAAGACCATCCCCTAAAAACCCTTTCTACCTCCCCCTGGAAGGTATAGCAGGGTATACCTTTACTCACGGTATAACAAAAGTCTGGCTCCATCCCCCAGAAGCAAACCTGCAATCCAGCTCGTGTTTAATACTGCACTGGAGATGCAGCAGTGTGAACTAATTGCCAAATAGCTACGCACTAAAATATGAGCTGGTTGCCTTGCTTGTCTTTTTACCCAAGTGATTGGCATGTGTTAGCAACTGTTACCTGTGGCACTGGATCCAGGGTCTACCTTGCCAGAACCATGCCATTATTTTGCTGCCTAGATGCTCTGCGAGCTCCAAAATATTTCCTTGCCTGGAGTTATGAGCGTACAATTTCCTGAGCTGTCCAAATCTCCTTGCACTGCCTTTTAGAGGAAAAACACCTCCCTACCCCAGTGCTGATCACTCTTGGACTTTTATATTTTTACCACACTTTGATGTTTCAGTCAGATCAAGCTGGTTTTTTCCTCTCTTTTCTTAACTCCCAGTCCTAAAATGTTTTGCAAAAGTATCTGGCAGTTGCACAGCTGGAATATTTCACTGCGGAGGGCACTCCATTTCAAATATCCCCGGCCAGAAGCAGAGTAGCCCTGCAGAGAGCAGGCAGCATTTCACGGTAACCTCTCTCCGTAAGCTCGGGAGCCGTGCTGACCGACATCCCTTTCTGCCTTTGAGCATTTTCCCCGGCCGCAACGATTTCACCGTTTCTTCCCGCTGGTAGGTGGCAGAGCTTTTGCTCTGCTCACCCTGGCAGATGTTATTTTTTGCAGGGGGATACCCAAACACCTGGCTGCAGGAGCGCTCGCCTGCAGAAGCAGGGATGCTGACCCAGGTCTGCTCCCGCAGCCAAGGCATTGCCAGCTCCCGCAAGCCCTCCCTCGCCCTTTCCCCGCGAAGCTATTCCAGCTAGCGTTGCTTGTGCTTTCTCTCTCTCTCACAGGTCTCTGGTTCAATTAATATTTAATTCTTACACTCGCTGGGACAACCTGAACGGGGGAGATGAAGGAAATCTTGTTCCAGCAGCCTGCTAAACAGCTGCCTGGGGAGATGGAAGACACAGAGTCATTTCTCCCTTCTAAATCAGGCAGAGATGGACTTGAAAATATCTCCTATTGCAGACATGTCTTAGACATAAGTGGCTTTAGGATTTTGTTTTCTTTCTCCCACCTCCAAAATTCAGAGAGAAAGGAGACGGGTGATTTCTGCTGCCCTAGCTGGTAGATGGTCAGCACCATCCGTTGCCCTCTGCTGAGCCTTATCCCGAGCTGAAAATTGCTTTAGCAGGGCCCTTTACAGCTCTACCCCTGCGACTTTTCCCTTGAGGACATGAGTTCATTCAGGGGACAGAGCCAAAGCGTGCACACCACAGCACCCACCCTGCGGATCTTCTCTCTGAGCCCTTGTCCTTGCTCTGAGCTGCTCGTTCTGATTCTGGACTGTAAGCAGTCCTCACTTAGCAGGACCTATCCTTTAGTATTCCCCATTACTTTGTTCAATCCGCTGTTAAGTGAGGCAAGCAAGGAAAAACAACCCCTCTTGATATCAGATAAACTGCCGTTATTTCACTCCAAGGTATTTTGACATTAATAATGTTGGGAACATTCAAATAACAGTGCCAAGGGAATGGAGCAATATTTAACTTTCATTTTACCTTGATCTCATTACTTGTTAGAAAGCCTATTACAGAACAACTGCTTTCTTGTTTATGAAAGAAAAAGATGAAAAATAACCATAATTTTAAAACCTGAAATGGCTAAAGACAACACAGAGATTATTTACCCCAAACCAACAATCTCAACTCTAGCTATGGTAACTTTATAGGAGCTGCTGTAGCTTTTCAGTTACCTGCATTTTATGGCTGGTGAGGACTTTTACCATAAATTCAGACATTTGCAGTTCCTTTATCTGTCTTAAGAAAGTGGTTGGTAAATAAGCGAAGTGCTCCAGTTCCCAGGGACGTTATGATCCAGCACCTGCTGAAGTCCATGGAAAAACTCCCTGTTGACTTCTGCCAGTTCTGGATCAGACATTTTTGAAAAAGGTGGAAAAGGCAGAATATTTTTGCCTCTTTATCATTTAGCAGTAAGAGAGCTGTTAGTCTGAAGCCCCTTTCCTGTGCCAGTGTAATTCCACTGGACTCAAGTCTTCAGTGAAATGGAATTAAACCAAGAAATATTAGGGCCAGATATCTGGGTAATGAATTATGTTCGCCCTCAGGAAATGAGCTCCTGTGATGTACTTCAAATCCCTGCAGGCTGTGGGAGCCAATCTCTCTAAAACATTGCTTTATAGATGATTCTGTTGGTTCCAGTCCCTTCAGAAGGGCTGACCTTCCTGCACTAAGCTCAGCCGCTACCCGAATATACTTAAAAAGTATTACTGAGTTTGTCCAATTTTTTTTCCCTTTCATAGAAAAGCATTAGCCTTCTTTGTTTAGATGCCTCCTGAAATAATTTTTGCTCTGACAAGCCCACGCTTCTCCTAGGAGAGTCCCCTGCTGCCATTTGCCATCAGCACTATTTCTGGGGTACCGCCGCCGAGCTGCAGGAAGAGTCAGTCTGGGGACTGATTTCTTCCCTGTGGCATTGTAAATACTCTCGGTGTCTGCATAAAGCAAGTCTGACAGGAATCCACCAGCTGTCTCTGCTGAGGATAATATTGTTAAACAACTAATTTCTTCTGAGGTCTTCCATGGAGAAAAAAAATTAACCGTTCCCTCCATCCTGTTTCCTTCTAAAAGAGAGGCAAATGGTCCAGGCTGGTGTCAGTCACCCTTCTCCATCAATTCCACTCTTTCCTCAACTTCAACACTGAAGTTTGGGGTTAAGCTGAACTCCCCATTAAAAAAAGTCATTTTCACCACTCCTTGTCCCAGCCCCCTTTCTTTATTGTACCACCTTCCTCTTCAGCTCATTTGCAGCGATGCCATCTGTTAGGATGGAGCACTTGCACTTGGAATATCTAGCCCTGACTAGATCCAGTCTGAATTTCCTCAAGCTGTCCTACGATAACCCCGAGTTATTAAGAAATACTTTATGCTTACTCAGCCTTGAGCACATGTCCTTATGAGGATCGTTTTTAAGTCAGGCACCTCTAAATCAATCCTAAACTGCAAATCCTGAGATTAATAATGCCTATTTCAGCGTCCAGGCTTCTTTCATGATTTCCAGTACTCTCTTCCAGTGCCTTTTCCCCTAAAAATTACTATGGAAGCATCAGTTTTCCAGGAAAAATGCTAAACAATTTGCTTATTTTCTCCTTTTTTTTTCTTTTTGAAATCCTTGTAACCAACTAGATTTCCTAGAAAATAAAACAGTTTTGGCTAAGGGGAATGAAAGGACATCATGCACATCTCAGGAGGCCTGAAGCTGACAGACCAAAGTGTTTGTCTCAGGATAAGGCACAAGGCTTAAAGTGCCTTTCGATAGGGAAAGAGATTTAGAGGCCAAGAAAAGGAAAGTGCAAGGAAATTGCTGAGGGTCGTTCCCTTGTTCTGTGTATTTTGTATGTTTTCTGGTCCCTGTGAACCTGTACTGGGTCAGGGCTGAGAGGTGAGACGTATGTCTATGGACTTGGATTCATGTTTAGGATGTTGAAGCCTGGGTGGTCCCCAGGGTTTCACGGATAATGGAGCAACCTCTGAATCAGCATCTGGACATAGCGTTACCTGCAAGAAAATGCACACTATAAGCTGTTGCAGCTAAACAGCTCGGTCGTAGCCTGAGTTTGGGGTACATCTTTTGATTTATGTCTGCCCCTCCTCCCTCTGCTCTCCTTACTCCCGACCCAGATCACTAAACTCTTTGGCGGTTTTAAACCTCTAAGCTACCTAATAGACTGCTACACCAGTTGCTGGTTATATCCCCATGTTAGCACCCATGCGACTTTCAGTCTGGGGGATGGGGACAGGGAGTTGCATCTCTGCACTCTGAACATCTCTCACATCTCTTAGGAGCCCTCCTTGCTGATACCAAAGTTCCCGGCCTCTTCTTGTTCACACAAGACCCTTAAAACGTTTTTTGTACTTTTCTGCTGGCTTCAAAAAGCAGGTATGCGTTTACTTTAGAAGGAAAAGCTGAAAGCCTTTACAGCAGTATCATTGCTATTCTGGTGATGTCTCTTCTATGCCTCCATGGACTTAGCAGGCAGAAGGTCTTCTGGCAGCCTGAGCTTTGCCTCTGGTTCAGAGTGAGCAGCTCCTTACATAAAGTCCAGTGAGAAGGGGAAAACTCAGGAGAAAAAAGTCGTCTTTTTTTTTTTTTTTTTTTTTTTTTTTAAATAATTGGCCTATTTCTGTCTAGTTTCCTGCCACAGTAATAAAGCCTATCCTTTCACATCAACTTTTCCATAGATCTGAACAGGGACACATTGTATTCTTAGCCCTCCATCACTCCTTACTGGAGCTGTTGCAATATGAGGGTTATTTTATGCTCAGGAGGAAGCTCACTGGTTCGAGCTGGTCCAAACCCCAGAATTATGAAACAAAATTAAGGGGATCAGCTGGTTTAGTTTTCTGGGTGACACACAATCTGAAGCAGTGGCTTTGCACCGCTCTGCTGTGTTCTTCTGTGCCCTGGAAATCTCCTTTCTCACGTGTGGGATCCATTTCACCTCATTATAGACACGGAAGATTTAATTGTTCAAGCTAAACCACTCTGTGTGGGCTTTCCCTGTAGTTGTTAAAAAGTAAGTGTTTCCAGAGGGGGATTTATCTCATGTGCTCTAGGATGCTGTTTTACAGTGTCCTTAATACATCAGTCTCAACTATTGCAGAAAATAAGTGATCCTATTCCCCCCCTCCGCTTTGGCTGTACAATCCTGCCCACTCCTTTGTGCTAAAGCTCATTTTCATGAGGAATCTGGTCAGGGAATTGAGCTGGCAGAGAATTACCCCTGGTGGTTTTTTGTTGGTTTTTTTTTTTTTTTTTTTTCTTTTTTTGTTGTTTTTGTTTTGGTTTTTTTTTAGTTTTTTTTTAGTTTGGTTCCAGCTAGCTTAGTTTCTTGGACACTGAGCAGTCAAAGAAAATCTAGCAATGACAGAAAGAAAGAGAAAGGAATAACTGGCTAAGGCAGAGGGCTGTTGGAACAGCCCTTTCCCCAGCACCCAGCACCTTGGGAGTATAAAGCGGCTGTGGAATTACACCCTTAAAGAAGACGAATCTCTTTTTGAGGGTATGTCTCTCATATGCCAAATGAGCTTAGAAGATTTCCACTTGTGAAGATGCTGACTTCCCTTTAGCCTAAAACCCAGCCTGACAGGGCAGGTTATATGCACCTATTGCTCCGAAGGAATAGCAATAACTGCTGTGGAAATAAGTGCTGGAGCTGTATCCATCTGGTCTGTCTTGGCATATTCGCCACCTTCCCTTTGCTGTTCGTCCATCGCGCTTGCGGTGCAGCTCTCCTTTTTGCTTTGCGAGACAGCGCGACAAGGCACTGCCAACATCGTGGTCGAGTTATACGTGGTGGACAGACAGAGGCAGTGTTAACAAACCCTTTTCTTTAAAATTTAGATCCTCTGCTGTTGCACATCGATTTATTTCCACTGAAGTCAGCATTAGTGAAGATCAGAGCTGTTCCTTTGTGGAATAAGGAACAGGTCCGTTGAAACTGATAAGACTTTCTATTAGGTTAACAGGCTTTGGACTGGGCACCACATTATTTGTGAAGAATGGACAGTTTATGTGTTTCCCTGCACTGTACAGACAAGAGAACAGGAACGGATGAAAACCAGGCAAAATTTAAAGCCCTCACTCCTGTTAGCTTTGGGAGAGAAAGGTGCAGATGACACAGGAATGCAGATGTGATGAGGGATTTCTGTGGCAGCCGAAGTTCATTGGAAAAAGTTCACCAGAAAGCAATCCTGGTAAAGAAATTGCTACAGGGAACTGCAACAAATAAGGATTACAATCAAGAACCGATGACAAGAAAGCAGAAATGACAGTTTTTTTCTGGAAGCATTTCCTGATTTATGTCCAACCAGAGTCTCTCCGAGTGAGCATATTAGAGCTTAGATTATATAGCAAATAAATAATGAAACTAGCTGAAAATACAGGCATCCTTGCTCACTGAATGATACTGGTTGCTAAAAGATACTTAAATAAGCTAATAGCCTTGAAGCACAAGATGACCAGATGAACAAAATTGTTTTGATGTGCTGCCACAGATATGTTTGTTCTTAGTAATATACATGTGCTAATTCTATTGTTAGAGAGTACTGAGTATAAATAATAGCAGGACCATACGGTTTTCTCTCTCCTGTATCTCCTGACTGCAGTATATTAACTGAAACATTATTTAAGCATGAGTATAACACCCTGTGACTACCAACAATGCAGTGTAAGCACAGATCACGTCCCTTTGGCTCCTGCCCTAGACAGTCCTCCACCGCTGTCCCAGCATGGCCTTGTTCTCTCTCCATAAACATGCTCCTGTCGTGTCCTGGAGTGGGAACATGCAATCTTGACTGAAGTCATGCTATGAAAACCCCACTGTGAAGCCAGCCTATTTTGGGCACTTTGAGATGAAAGGCAAATAGTGATTATGGATCAGCACTACAGGGATGCCACATTGGGCTCAGAAGAGATCGTAGATGAAGTGTGGATGTAGCCAGTCTACTCTGGATGGTGCTACTGGGAGCAGTGTGGACATGAACCAGACAACACCAGTTGGGTCAGGAGCAAGGGTCCATTCTCTGACGTGATTCAAAGGCAATAAGGATGTACCCACTTAGGCTATCAGATTTGGTCTGCGCACTATAGTGAGATGAAGGACTTCTCTAGTAGACCCAGCATCTTTCTCCAGCACATCTAGTTATTTCACTGTACCTTGGCTGCATCTCTCTATGTTAGGCAGGGCTTTTGATAACCTGGACATTTTTCCTAGAATGGGCTGGAAACTAAGGACCATAATCAAGGGTATTATTTTGCCAGTGGACCATGGCAAGTTCATTTGGCAAAGATTAGGGGCCCTGGGCAAAAGCCATTGCTCACAGGGTTGAGTGCAGAAGTATACAGAAGATGCCTGGGAAAGGGCTGGGAGGTATGGGGTAGCAATAGCTGCTTTTTAGGAATAATCTCCCTCTATAACAAGGCAAGACCACAATGAACGAAAACCGAGAGTCAATAGTTCTGCTTTAGATTCAGGCACTGTTTTTCAACAGACGTTGGCTGCTAATTTCTGCGTTTCTCCCCAAAAGGAAGAGAGACAGGATGGGGCAGGGAGGTGGGGAGGAATGAATAATGTGGCATTCTCTTTTTGCTAAGTGACCTTTTAAAACCAAGGGACTGAAATCCAAATACCAGGGGGGAGCCTGGGGGAGAAATTACAGACAGCATCACTGCTCTCTGCACTCGGTTACATGCTCCGTTCCTCTATTGAAAAGGCAGTGCAGGAGGCTGAGCTAAAGCATGAAGAACAGGGTCACAATAGTCACTCCTTTTTCATTTAAACAACCAGTGCAATCATTTCACACTTGGCAGATCATTACTAAAAACCTACTCATAAATTCTGAATCAGTTGGTTTAGAACATAAAATTACAGATTTAGACAGCTGCAGAGTACCAGGAAATACTGAAATGAGTACTATTTGGTATTTACATTAAATATGACATGGCAAACAAAAGGGTTTACTTTGCTGTTCTCTGCATGTGGCCAACATACTGAAGCCAGTAATATTCAAAACAGGATTATGCTCCTCTGTCTACATTTTGAAGTCATCGTTAAGGTCAGTCGGTAGTTTGCATGTGCTTGAACTCCAGGAACTGATTTGCAGATCATTGTACGATGATATTGATCTGGCTGAACTCTTATTTGCACCTGACTCATTGCATGTCCCTGTTAAAATTCCTAAGGCCAGAGGCCACTCCATCAGAAAATACCCCAAGAGGATGGGCAACTGGCTCTGGGTAGTCCTGCCTGAGCAGGGGGGTTGGACAAAATGACCTCCAGAGGTCCCTCCTAGCCTCAACCATTTGGTGATTCTGTAATGATGAGAATGGAAAAAATTAGGTGTTGATAGTGCTTAAACCGCCCAGAACAGATCAGAATACAAAGTTCATTTTATTCCTTCCTTTTATTTCCACAATTACTCACATCTGCACTGCAAACCTTGATAGTGACCCCATCTGAGAGAGAATATTCTAGCATTCATGGTAGTCAGTGTTATAACTTTCCAATACAACATTAAGAAAGTAAATTTCCCAAAGAAGTTTAGCCTCAGAACCACGTCCTACATTTACCAGCTGACACAAATGTTGATCCCATGAATAGGTTAAAGGACAATAAGGAATGTAGGGCTTGAAAGGACATTTTGGCCATTGAATCCATCTCATGTAATCACAGCAAATATTTTATGGACCAAAATGTCAATATTATAACCAGATCTCCCATCATAGGTCAAGTGTATGGGGGAGATCAGCACCTAGACATGTCCTGAGATCATGCAAGAGGATCCTAAAGACCCTGGAGGTAATTAATTGAGTAAATATTCTAGAAAGAAAAAAAGAAAACCCACATAGATTGTCCAGGTCAACATAAAGTGGGAGAAAATCTCTTCCAGTCTCTGATCTGGGCAGTTGTTTAACACAGATTTGTGCTGAGAAACACAAAACAGATTATGTGCTGGATCTCATTTCTAGAAAACCACCAGTAGATTGGGCTCATCCTCTGTCTCCAGCTGCGGCTGATCTCTGATGAGCTAAGAAAGGCTAAAACCAGCAGGAAAAAACAATTAAACCTCTCATGTCCAAACACTAACATTTGTGGAAATTTGCTCTAGGATTCATAGCTAAATGTAATGGTTCAGCTCTATTTTTAACACCACATATAAAGTTAGTTGTCTTATACCAACTCTTTCACTTGTAGAGAATCAGCAAGGCACATATAGAAATTCATGAGCCAGACTGTGGTCACAGCAATTTGTAATGCTGCAGTGAGGCAACAGCAAAGATAAATGAAAGAGATACTCAACAGAGTAACAGTTATGGGAAAAATGAGGGAAATAACAATCTCTAGCCAAAAGGCTAGTTCTCTTCAGCTGCATTTTGAGCTTGGGTGGTGAAACTGTTCCTCATTTCATTTCATTCAGAATCATCCTAAGCTGGTGAGACAAACTGTGTTGTCTGTGGCACGCCAGCGCCAGGGGAAATGATTGGGATAAGTCAATCCTTCCTTCAGTAATGCTTGACCTGAGCCTCATGAATGTCCTTAGCAAGTGATCCTTCATCCAGCCTGAAAAATTCCTTATGAGAGGTGCCAACACATCATGAAATGCCAGGAGTGACCCTGAAAGTTGGTGCTGCAACTTGTAACAGGTGAAATGCTAGAAACACAATGTGGCTTCATGCGAAACCTGTGAAATGAGGAGGATGATATGGCCCAAAGAACCGCTGATGCTCACAGTGTTACTGGTAGGTCCGGATAGGCATTGAAGTGAAGCAAATTTCTGGAGCATCTCTCAGATCTGGTACAGAGGATGGACTCTGCTAAGTTTTACCTGATCCACAGGTCACTGAAAGGATCAGGTAGTTTCCTTCTGTCTTCTCGAAAGAAGTGACCATTGGCAGCGGGCCACGGCTGGCTGGCTCTGAAGGCTTTGAGCAGAGTCCATCAGAGTTTGACCTGCCCTGAGTGAGTAGTGACAGAAGGTGCATTTAAGCATCAGAGTGACCTGGAGACCTGGTGACTGGTAATGAAAGGTTTTAAGTTTTAATCGTCCACAGCCCCTCTCCTATTTTGAGCCTCCTGCCGAGTAGCAGAGGTCTGTAAAGACACACTGCTGAAAATCTTAGGCTATAAAACATCTGCTGGCTTTAAAATGACTTCAATAGGTTATAGTCACACTGTGAAGCTGTTTGTTTCAGTTTCCTTGTTTAGATTATACCGGAGAATTACATCTGGGGGGGGAGGTGACGGAAGGGAATTAGGTAAATAGGGAGAAGATGCTCCAAATCCTTTCCTTCACATGGCAGGCTCTGAAAAGATACTTCCTTTCCCCAGCTGGTACAGGACTATGGAGACAGCAGGGAGTCAGATGGCATTTGTCACCTTTCTGAAAGTTTGATAATTGGAGATGCACTAGATTATTGCAAAACCAGCCCCATAGTCAAAAGAATGCTGCTGTCCACAACTGCTGCAAAGAGTGAACCTCTGATACCCACGAGTGGGGTGGTGAGGCGTGGATACGAGACTACAGGCAGCCGTGCTGTGATAAATCAGCTCCTCCTATGGCAGGTCAAAAGTTATCACACCCTGTTCCATGAGAAAGGTCAGATAATCAGCATTCAGTCAGAAGGAGAGAAAAAAATGAGCCTGGAATTCATCAGTGTTAAAGTAAATGTTCTAAATTATGTATGGTGACTCATTTATCTGCGTATTTCCATTCATAAGATGGTCGAGGTTGGTTTAGGAGGGAAAAAAACCCAAAACTTCTGGTTTGGCCTAGTCTCCAGAAACTACCCTTTGACTTGGAAACAAAGTCGTACCAAAGAAATAAAAATCTTCATACTCCTAAACAGTCCAAATGTTCCTTAGGGCAAATTTAGTAAGCCAAGAGATATATCGATTATTTTTCTGTGATTCCATAATCCTTTGACAAGTACTTCCTTCTGATGCTTAATCTCCACAATAAAGTGCTGAAGAATAACTAGTTTTGATTAATCCTACCAAAAGACATAAAACCCCCACACCTGTGGTTTCAGAACCGCGGCCGCATACTCTGGCAAGAATAAGAGGCCACGTTAGTTCAGGGGAACATATGTAAGGGCTATGTATGAATGACATATGTATATATGTCAAAGTGAACTTTGGTCTTTGGATCTCAAGTCTAGTTCCCCATATTCTCGAGAAGTGTCGCATAGGCCGTTTCACAAGAACCTGGAAAATAGAGAAAAAGAGGAACTTTGAGAAGCTCTTCATCTTGTCATGCGATCTTTCGCCAGGATCAACCACTCTCATGTTGGTCCTGGCATACATTTTTTCTGTCCTATCTTTAAATACCTCCAATGCAAGAGACATTTCACATCTTATCGAGATAATTAATTCAAATGCTTCACCTGCCATTAGACTATTTATCCTAATGCCTAGCCTGTATTTCTTGATATGATTTAAGATTCTTTCTCACTCTCCCGTCAGAGGCACCAAGAACAGACTGCCCTCTTTGTAGCAGAATTTGTTTGCCATCTCTCTCTTTCTCTCCTCTCCTCACCAGTATGAACAGCTCCAGATCTGTCAACCCCTCTCCCAGGGGACATGATCTGTAAACCTCTATGGGTTCTTCTAGTTCCACTTGCCTACATTTAGACTACATCTTTCAAGTGTGGCACTCAAATCTAGAGAATCGATCCACTTCCAGCAGTTAAGAAGAGCCAAAGGATTTGTGTCTCATTTCATAGGGTGCAGTATGGTTTTAGCAGCACCAGGACGTTTAAGTTGTGTTCTGCTTAGATCTGCCAAAGTCTCCCAGATACTGTGCTGAAGAGCGATGGTTTAGGCAGTTGGATCCCATCCTCTATATGTCTAGCTTGATTTTTGCTGAGGGTTATAATTTTGTTCTTGTCCACACTGATTTTCTCATACTTGTCCATCTCACAAAGCAGTTTTTCCACTCTTGTAATAGCTACAAAATGGGACAGGTATTCACTGAAGAAAACACTGAGGACTGCAGGACCCACTACAAACCCCGTGGAAAACTGCTCAATACATCACTTTAACAGCAAACCCTTGACAACTTCTTTCTGTGTCTGATTATTCAACTAGTTTTGCACCAATTCTACAATCATTTCTTGCTGAGTCTGGTTCCATCACTTGTTTATGAGGATGTCACTCGAGGTATTGTCAAAAGTCTTAAGTAAAAAAAGACATCTATTGTTACTCTCTTCTTCACAGGCCTGTTATCCTGTCATAATGGGAGATTATATTTGCTTTACATGGTTTCTTCTTAACAAATCTATATTGGCCGACACCCATTTCTTTGTTATTTGCCAGGAAGATTATTTGATTATTATTTACAAACTGCTCAAGTATTTATTGAAGGAGGAGAGTGTTTATATTTTCACTTTCTTCTGAGACCTGAAGTTACCCCAGCTTCCTTCCCTTTCCTTTCCCTTCCCCTTTCCTCACCCTTTAAAAATGGATGTGTACCCACTCTGCTCCACTCTTTTCATTATCCATCAAGCCCGACATTAAAAGCAGCTGGGTTTTTCTCCCTGTTTGTCTGACTGAATGCTGCTTCTGCACCTCACTGCTCTGGCTGGTAGAAGCCTTTCCCTCTATTTTTCAGACTGGATTTATTTCTGGGCAGTTTACACCTACTTTCTCTTTTGCTAGGTCTGTCCTTCAACTTAAGTAGTTCTTTCCTCCCTTCTGCTGTTTATCCCCAAGGAGATATTTGCAATTTCATCCCTTTCAGATTTCATTTTGCGAGACTCAACAGAAGAAGTGGTCACCAATTTTATTTTATTTTTTTCTTGCGTGAAATAGAATAACCTATCAATCCCCAGAATATATTTTCTGCATCTTTGCCTGTTGGATTTCCTCTTTCTTTGACACGCACGACCTGGATCATCCCAAGCACACTAGGCGAGGCTCAGCGGTCGCCGATGGTGAGGTAGCTGCAGGTCACATTTGCCTCTTCCATGGCTGCATCTGGCCGGTTACTTGGTCCAGGAGTGACTCACACCTTTCTAACTCACACCATCGAACAGAAATCCCCATTTTTCATCCTGAGATGCATGAGATCATTTTGTGCTACAGAGCATAATCCTTTTTTTATTATTTTGACGGGCTTCAAAGGTATGTGGTTATTCCTGTGTGATTTCTCCAATGTTCTTTGTACTCATGCTGCTCTCCAGCTTCGTATCACCAGCATACTCCGTGACTTCACTCCAACTTTCCGTGCAAGACTTACTCACAGAAATATTTTACTGAGATCACTCACCAGAGAAGTTTTGGAAGAATCATCCCTGTTCCCTTTCCGCACTACCAGTTCCTCTTGCTTCTTCCCCACCTTACTGTACTGGTACCTTCCAGCTGTGTCTGCCTCGTCTGGAAAATTCTACCGTGATATCAGACCTCAAATGCAGAAAGACGAGGGGACATTTCCTACATTTCTTACATCTGCAGCATCAACTCTCAAATGAAACAAAGCCTTGGTAAGACCAGGGTTGAACCAGACACCTCTCGGCTGTGTTAATGCAATTCTAGGCTCAGGGTTGTGTCCCACAGCAGCTTCCTATCTAGGACTAACATCCTACAGCAAGCTGTAAAATTCCCCACTATCTCTCCTGAGCAGAGTGAACCGATTGCTTTCATTTAATTAAAATAAGATGTCATGCCTTGGCCCTCCTCCCACACACATTCAGCCCAAGCTCAACAGCAGCGTTTCTTGAAGCCTGAGTTGTGGGGTCGTTTAATTTTTTTTGTTTTTGTTTGCTTTTTTGTCGGCAGCTCTTTGCATTCTTCTGGTTTCTGAGTAGCATATTATCAAGCTAATATGCGAGAATCACCATTTTAAGTTTAGGTATCTTTGCAACAGCCCTATGCCTTGGGGAAATATTTTATTCTGGGGTTTTTTACAGGCGCGGAACTGAAGCACAGAAGCAAAGGGTCAAATCTGCCACTGCAGATTTACTCCAGTGCAATCCAAGGAAGCAGACAGCTGTATAAAACTGCACTTTCACAGTGATTAACCAGGCTATTCGATTTGTACTTAATGGTTTATTACAGTCTTCTCTGAGTTTTGCTATATTTACTAAATCTGCCATGGAACAGTTTAGGGTCAGGATGCTAAATCAGCATAATGATATTCAAATACGAGGCACTGTGCTGTTGTAGAGAAACGAACATATCTTTACACGTCTGACCTGCTAAAATGAAATGTATGATTCAGCAGCCCGGGTTATATGCGCGCAGAGCGGTGGGTGACACAGCTCCCCTGCAGCTTGCTCCCAAAGTACTAAAACCCTCTGCCTGCCTTAGTGCAGTGTGGGCGCGGATCATCCGAGGACACACTTTCAAGTGCCATTACTTTTAAAGGGAATTAGGCTGTCTGAAGTGTGATTTATGTCTAAGAAAATATGATAATTGACTCAGAGCTGGGTGCTTTGACCCATCTGACTTTGATGTTCATGTGCTTTCCCCGGTGCCAGGTCGCACTTGCTGGCGACAGAATTTTCCACTTTTCATCCTTGCTTTGAGTTGACTGAAATCTGCCTTTTCTCTCAAACTGGACAGCTGCTGCCGTCTCCCTGCCTGTTGCAGAAAAAGGCTAAGCAGGTTTTCAGCTTCAGGGGTTTGCTGGAGGGAAGGATCAGTGAAAGAGCAGCCAGAAAGATGCAAAATGCAGGTTTAAATAATAATAATAAAAAAAATTCCTTTTGGCTTGCCTGCAGATGGCCCTGAAAGGATCCTCTCCAAATGGCACCCCTTGTTTACCAGGAAGGGTTGTGCAAGGTGATTCCTGCAGTCAGAAACAATCTCTGGGAGATTTCTTGACCCGCTGAACAAGCTGATTTACAGCCAGTGGAAGCTGAAAAGTGAAACTCCCTGTATGGGTATTCTTGTTTTAGTGTCTGATGAGGGTTAAAGCCGCTAAGCCATAAATAACATCAATATGCTCCAAATTAAATCAGGCAGCGGCGAAGGGTCGGGCACCCCTTTACAGGATAGATGCCGGAGCATGGTAAAGTTGGCTGATTTGTGCCGATTCATTTAGTCTCACTTGATACCTAATAATATTTATGAGCCACTCTGCGCTGGGAGAAGGTGAGGCAGTTCCTGTACCTCACAACACATTTAAATTGATGCAGTGTGAAGCTCCATAACCCTGCCTTGATGCCTCACCTTGCAGCAGGGCATGCAGATAATCCACCCGCGGTGCTTGGAAGGGGACGGGCAGACGCTGGGGTTATGCGGGGCCAATCTCTCTAATTAGATGCAGCCACTTCTCCACCACCTAGCCGTAATTCATCAAAAAAATGCTTGGGGAGAAAGAATTCCTTTGTAACAGCATTGATTTTACCATTTCTGGCACAAGGAAGCCCTGGCTTTCAGCTCTTGAATAGACCCTAGGGCTGATTTTGGTGCAGAGGGGAAGGGGAACCGTTTTGTTAAAGAAGGCGCTGCTAAAAACCAATGCTCAGAAGTTATTGCTCTGTGCCCTTGTAGTGACCTTTTCTTTTAGTTATTCTCCTGTGCTCTAGAAGCAAAGAGATTTTGTGTGTTTGTTTATTTGCTCTCTCCTCTTTTTGTCCCTTTTTTTTGCCGGGTATTAGGGCCAGTGCAAGACCTCAGCGCCATGAAACCAACTGAGTCCCAGGAAGGATGAGGCTCAAAGAATAAAACCAAGGCATGTAAACCCAAAGCACATCCCGGGGCAGCCAGGTTCTGATTGTCTGAGCCTATTTTCAATCAGTTGCAACATAAATGGTTGGGGATGATGACAAACCTTTGGCCACGGCTCCCCGGGAACTGGATCCCTCCTGGTGCCACAGGTGTTGGCTGTCTTACCCATATCATTATCTAGCTGGAAAACGTGCAGGGATGCTAATTTAAATGTCAGCTCTGCTTAGTATTTTATCATCAAAAGGACATTGTGCAGCTAGTTTGTGACCTGCACAATTTATCTCGGGGAATGCCTCCTCTGGTGACCCAAAGTTGGTGGCGGCTCAGCACAGACTGAACGTAAAAGTGGAATTTTATTAGACCACTGTTTAAGGATGAATCCAGCTGAAAACCACCTCCAGAGCTGCCTGGACCCCCTTCCGACTGTTTAAAACAAGTGTCACTAAATCAGACAAATGCTGGTGCTGGGACACAGCAGGCACTAATTTAACCCATATGCTCTGGGAGTGCTCCCACATCTGTTTGTTCTGGGCAGAACTAAATAGTGGAATTAAATTTTTTTCTCCCCCCTATCAAGTAAAATTGTATCACAAGCTAGCCACACAATTTTAAAGCCCGTTGGAAGGTAAATAAAGAGGACAATTTCTGACTCAGGAGAGCACCGGTAGTAGCTCACTAATTGGTGTTAGCGTGGTGGAAACTGAAAAACTGCCGAGCACTTCAGGGCTGGTGTATTGGGTTTGCGTGGCAAGGTTCTGGTAGGGGTGGGGTACAGGGGTGGCTTCTTTGAGAAGGTGCTGGAAGCTTCCCCCATGTCCGACAGAGCCAATGCCAGCTGGCTCCAAGACGGACCTGCCGCTGGCCAAGGCTGAGCCCATCAGCGATGGTGGTAGTGCCTCTGGGAGAACAGAGTTAAGAAGGGGGAAAAGTTGCCGCACAACAGAAACTGCAGCCAGGGAGAGGAGTGAGAATATGTGAGAGAAAGAGCCCTGCAGCCCCCCAGGTCAGTGCAGAAGGAGGGGAGGAGGTGCTCCAGGCGCCAGAGCAGAGATTCCCCTGCAGCCCGTGGGGAA
>JANHGO010000001.1:7158545-7262470 GCA_024606505.1 Aquila spilogaster | reverse complement strand
AGCTTAATGACTGATGCAGCTGTGCAAGTGGTGATGATGAAAAGAAAATCCATATTTCAGCTTTTGCTCAAAATAGGTGACATTCAATCAGTAATTCTGAGGGAGGACAAAGGCAGAAATGTGAGAGATTTTGGACTCTGCTTATTTTTATACCTGTCAATAGAGACAGTTTGACTCCTGGATGCTGAAAGAGGGGGCAAATAACCTGTTTGTTGCTAAATGAGCTTTTTAATGCAAGGTTGATGGGGTCTGAGATGTCATTGTTAGGAAAAGCTTGAAAGATGTCACTAATTTTTCTTCACACAATTTTGATTAGAGATTAAATGTAGAAAAGAACTGCATAGGTGTCAATTCTGTGACAAGGAAAGTAGGAAAAATCAGAGAAACAACTTTGAGGTCAATGGCCCCAATTCGCCAAGCTTTATACATGTCTGACTTACAGAGTGTCGATGAGCCATGTGAACTGACATAAAACTAGTGCTCCATCCCTGGAGGTGTTCAAGGCTGGATTGGATGGGGCCCTGGGCAGCCTGATCTGGTGGAGGGCAGCAAGCCAATGGCAGGGGTAGGGTCTGGGTGGGCTTTAAGGTCCCTTTCAACTCAAGCCATTCTATGGTTCTATGATTATGTTGTGTGCTGTCATGAAATGCAAGCAGAATATTCGTGTCTGCATGGATCATCATCCCCTCTGACTTAGGCTATGGGCTGGAAAGATGGTCACATTGACTGAAGGAAGGCAGGGGACTGCATTATTGTTAGTATTATTTGAAAACCTATAACGTATTAACTTCTGGAATAGAAATCCTGTTAAATTTCTGAGGACAAGGACAGGCAAAACACTAGAAGCTCACATGAGATGCAATCTGCTTCAATATGCAAGTAGGCAACAGAAAAATTTCAACTAAATGTGAAATTTGGACTAAATGGTCAAATGATGTTTTGCTTTGGATTTACGCAGCTGGGTTTTCTCTGGATCTCTGCTTGGTCTGGATTCCACGTTGCAGTGCAGAAGAGAGCTGGGAGATGTCACTGAGAATAAAGACTTTTATCCAAGTCCTTAGAGCAATGGAGTATATAAAGAGGGCAATGAGAAGGGAGATATTCCCATATAAACAACGCTGTTTAACAGTGCTGATAAGAAGCCGGACAAGAGCTGGTGTAAAGATGGGATGAATGGCTTTTACCTGCTTCCCTGGGCTCTGAATGCCCAGCGTGTTGCTTTGAGGATAGCTGCCACCATACTTGATCTCTAAGATGCCATAGGGGTCCCATAGTCACTATGGGACAGGATGAAGCAAGCAAATGCACTGTTTACCACAGTGAACCCCTTACAATTGGCACCTGGAGCTGTGGAGCTGTGTGTGGCCCCAAAACTGATGTTTTTTGCTCTCTGGTTTGCAATATTCAGCTGCTACACCCTGCAGGCAGGTAATTGGACTCAGATGCCTTTCCTTTGAACTGTTTGCTGGAGCACTGGAGGATTTTGTTAGACATTTTATCTCTTATGCATCATTCACATCATTTTTGCACTTTTCCCAACACAGCAGCAATACTTTTAGAACCTCTTTCTGATTTTTATTATTATTTTTAAAAAAGGATACTCCCTGCTGGACCTGGATTAGGAACAGCTCTTCCTTTAAGCTACTTAGAGATGAATTTTAAGGAGCAGAATGGAAGGAGAGGTAGAAGTTACACCTGACTTCATGAGATGAAAAGCAGTATTGTAATATCCCAGTACACGTGGGAGGGAGACCTTTTCTTCAACAGAAAAACACGGGGTAGATGGGAAGGAAAAGACTGAAGATCGTTCCAAACTCTATGAAAAACAAAGCTAATCCTGCAATGAGGGAAGGAAAGAAAGCAGGGAAACTTGTTGGCAAGCTAAGGAGACATAAAGGTAAACTCTTTTCAGTAAACCTGTGCTTTAAGAGGTATATGGGCAGCTCCATCTCCCATGGGACAAAGCCAAGGCTGCTTTCAGCCAGTGCAGCATCTGCTTTATGGCAGTGAAACTTGCAGGATATCTCAGCCCCACGAACGACGCAGACTGCTGGGTGATGAGATGCTTCCATTTCAGGAAGCACTATGAAATTAGGCTTTTCATTACAGCGTTGAAATACAGGGGGAAAATCTATTAAGGCAGGCCTAATTCAGCTGCGGGACTGGGTCAGCAGGCAGCACAGCGAGGGGAGCAGAAGATTCTAATTTACACAAAATATCTACCACAAGCAAACACACCAGGGGTGACATCTAAATGGTCTCTTCGCTCTAGCTGTGTTACCGAAACCAACAGCATAAAAAAAGCGATTTGTGGCTGATACTAAACTAAGGGGAGAGTCTGATGTGACAAATGACAGAGTGGCTGCCCAGGGGATCTGGATTAATTTGAAAGTGGGGCAAGCAGAAACCCCATGAGGTTTGGTGAGGGGAAGCTTGTGCTTGAGGTGGAGAAACCAGCTGAGAGCTGCAGTCCAGCTCCAGTGGGGAAGACCTGGGGTTAACAAGGGATTCTGGGTTGGACTCAAGGATCCTTATGAATCCCTTTCACCTTGGGCTACTCTATGATTACAAAGCAGGATTCAGAAATGCCCTCTCACAGAGATCAACCACATCCTGCATGGCCAGCAAGCAACGGGAGGTGTTATTCCTCACAGCTGGTGCTGCTGAGGCTGAGCCTAGAAGAACTGTTCCTACATCTGAGGAGGATTCAGCCACCATCCAGCTGGGGCTGTAACCCTTGTGCCGTGGAGGTGGGCTTGCTAGGGTTGGTAAACACAGCCAGATAGCACTTCTTCTCTGAGAAGATTTCAGGGCTCAGATAGATGGAGGCAGGACTGTGCAGATCTGTGCTGCTGATGGTCTTGTTTTGGGCATGAGATGGGACTTGAGACCTCCAGAGAGAGCTTCCACCGAATGTTTGTGACATTGTGAGAAAACCAGAAGAGTGATCTGTAAGATTTGTCCTTTGAGTGACACTACAAAGTGTTATGCTAAAAAATTTTCATATTTAAGCAGCGATGAGTAGGCCCAGAGCTTTTTCCAGGGATTAATGTTTGGCTGGGAGAGTTTATGGCTTGAAGCAAGACTGCAGGGCACTAAGACAGTTGGGCATCAGTTTCCCAGGAAATGCCCGAGAGTAAGGCTGTTACAGCAGTTGGAAGAGCATGTTTTAAAGGATACTGAGTCACAGGATTCGTTGTTATGTCTTATTTCATCTGCTGTGAAATAATTTCTGAGGAAACAAAGGAAGAAGTATGAAAACGATTTCTCGAAGAGGGCAGGGAGCTGAGCAGGGAAGTGGAAGTGCCTGAAATGGTTAATACCAGAGATGGCTGGAAGTGATTTGATCAGGATTACAGGGCTTTCTGCATGCTCCCTGCAAGAGGTCATCAAATATGATTGATGCTTTAGCAGGATTTTAAAAGGTTGTACAAATGTAGCCATTAGCAACTTCAGCCAACCTTGAAATGTTATTTGTAGGAATGTATCTCAAGTTTTCTGCATTTATTCATAAGCAGATCTCGCTTGTTATTTTTTTTTAACGATTTTGGTTGCCATTCAAAATGATTTAGTGATGTTTTCAGTGAGAAAGCTTTTTGTTGAGTACAGAAGTTAACTGCAGTAGTGGCTTTCAGGAATCACTTTAATGAATTTCTCATGTTTTGCTTTTCTTTTCCTTGAACTTTCCTGTGTATAGATATGAGCTGGAGAAGAAATGGCAGGAAATCACTAATTGACTTTGCATAGCTTATCCAGTGAGTTTGTACTTTTCATTCTAATAAGAATTAAGTAGAAGACTTATGAGGCTGTGATGAATACAGACAAATAAGATAACTGTTGCTCCTGTTATTTCTCTCTGACATCATGGTTATGTTCTGGGTCAGGGACTGCATGGCCACAAGCTGTTGTTTTTTTTCCTCCTGCCCTCCATCTCTCATTTCACAGAATCATTTGAGCTGGAAGGGATCTTCAAAAGTCATCTAGTTCAACTCCCCTGCAGTGAGCAGGGACACCTACAGCTCCATCAGGTGCTCAGGGCTCTGACCAGCCTGACTTTGAATGTCTCTAGTGATGGGACATCCACCACCTCTTTGACCAACTTGTTCCTGTGTTTCACTAAAGCATTTCTGAGTCAGGATTGCATCTGACAAGGAATATTAGGAAATATTTGTTTTAGGAGTAATAAGGGAGCACCAAAATCTTTCCAAGCCCATTTATGTAAATTACAGAAGTCTTCTACTGTTTTTGTGCCAAGTACTGTGTCCTGCTGGATTATCTTGGATTTGCTTGTGAGCTGTCTGTATTTGGAGTCATTTGAAGACATGCTCGGTAGCTATAGGCTTGTGCTGGCTTTTCGAGAGCAGGCTTGAGTTTTAAAGGAGGATGAACCTTCCCAGAGCTGTGAGCCAGAGAAGGTGCATCTGGGAGATCCTGAAGCTGATCTACAGGAAACAAGGGAACTTGGGTCTGGTTTTAGGAACCCAAGAACAGCAGATGTTCATAGTTGCAGCAGCTTAAGTTGGAGCCCAGTGATTTTTTTCTTTCCAACTACATGTGCTACAATAGAAATCAGTATTTCTTTAGAGAGCTGCTTCATTGGAAAGCTGGAGAAGCCCTTCCCAGCACTGCAGCTTGGTGTGGTGCTTTATTTGGGCACTTGGGCAGTAAGCAGGGAGAGTAGGAGGTGCTACCAGCCGAGACCTGTGGTTTTCAAACAAACTCTGCTAATCCAGACCCCCGTGTTTGACACATGCTCTCCCTTTCCACTTCAGCAAATGGGACCCAAACTGTTTTTCTGAATTTGCTCTCTATTGCTGTCAATCATGACAGTCTGCACACCTGTGTTTGTCTTTCCTACCAATTATTTCACCACTGCCAGATGCGTGCCAAGTGTTTTTATTTTCTTCTCTTTTCTTTTGCAACATCAGGTGTTGATGACCTCTGGAGGCAAAGTCCTCGCTTGATGGACTAGTGATATGATACAGTCTGACAAAGCCGTGGCCCCCGTTATTTCTGCTTGATGCTATTTCCCCGATAGAAATAGATCATTTGTCATTGTTTGAAAATCTACACGTTTTTCCCCAGAAACTTGAAGTCTCCCTTTCTTTTAATTCCCCAGGAGAGACACAGTTGCAAAAGATCTTTTTGTCCTGCTTTGTCATTTTTCCATTACCTTGTGCAAGATGAACATCCCAGAAGGTACATAGGATTTGCTGTAACCAATCAGTGTATTTGTTTATCCAGTTCCCAGAAGAATTCAAAACCTTTTAAAATGCACATCCCTTTCAGTACCTCAATATGAGATTCAAGAATAGAGTGCATGTCACTATGATATAATTGGAGGATGTATGTGAACAAGGCAGTAGCAATCCATGAAAGCTCCTATGGAAATCTTCATCTTAAACCACCTTAAACCAATCAGTTAAACTAAACAACATACTTAGGATGGCATATCTGTGAGTGTTTAATGATCATTGTTTTGGGACATGATAGGACAAGGGGAAATGGTTTCAAACTAAAAGAGGGGAGATTTGAATATAAGGAAGTTTTTAACAAAAAGAGTGTTGAGGCACTGGAATGAGTTGTCCAGAGAGGTGGAGGATGCCCCATCCCTGAAGACATTTGAAGTCAGGCTGGATGAGCCTCTGAGCACCTGATGGAGCTGTAGGTGTCTCTGTTCATTGCAGGGCAGTTGGACTACATAGCCTTTTCGGGTCCCTTCCAACTTGGATGATTTATGATTCTATGACATAGCTTTACCTAGAAGCAATGTCATATGTTTTATAGCATATAAGTGCGAAAGACACAAGAAGCCCACAAAATCCACTTTAGTTGCTCTTCCACCTCTGTTTGGCTGTGCAGCAAAGCCTCTGTGCTTGGCATTAGTGCAAGTAACACACCTCACAGCCTCTGAGCTGTGGGTATGATGCCCACGAAGGAGGGATGGGACATGTCCCTCCATCTGTGGCAGCACAGGACTCCATACTTCGTCATGTGAAGCATGTCTGCACTGGGGTAGCGATTCCTGTGATCACTGCACACCAGGGATGTTTTTCACCTTTTTTTAAAATCAGTCTTATACAAACTCCTTATGCTTTATCCCCTTTGCCTCCAGCACTGTATTTGTGTTTTTCACTAGCCATTGAAGTCTTTCATGCTGTTTCCAAGACCTATGGGAAATCAAACATATGTTTTTTCTTGCATTGCATACAGAAAAGAAGTAGGGCCTCTACTGCCACTGAATTGCCAATACAACCATATTGGAAATTTTTGCAACTTTGACAGCTTTTTCCCAGATCTCCACATTCATCTTTTCTTCTTCTGACTTTGCTCTTTTCAGACCTTTCTAACCACCTGTGGATGGCCTCTTGTCTTTGCTCCCTGTCTTTTAAAGTATGAAATATCAGATGAGACATCATGTGGCAAGAATAGGTTGTGTCTCTTCAGATGGTGCATTGTTAAACCATGGAGATCATTGTCAGATGTTTGGATGTTTTGGGCACCAAACTTTCTGATGGGTTCAAAGAGCAATTATATTACAGTCCGCAGTTATTTTCTCCATAATGTTAAGTGCAAAGTTATTTACATAAATCAGAAAGCCACAAGGTGATTGGAGTTGGAAGGACATGGTTGGGGTTGGATTGCTACTCACCTGCCTTGCTCTTATCCACTGGAATACTCATGTTATCCTTTACAAAAGATGATGCATTGGCCCAGAGGAGCCATCCTCGTGCTCTGATCCCTTACCTTGCTCGTAACACAGCTTTCTTCTGCTTGGACACCAGCAGACGTCAGTCCAGACATCATTTCTTCCTTTGTTTTCTTTTAGAATTGTTCTGCAGAACTTTTGGATGGGTATCTTCAAGCTGGACTGTTTTTAGCTATCTGTTCTCCATTAAGCTGAAGATTTACTAAAAAAGAAATTCCACCTGCTGTTACACAAGATGTGCATTTTTTACTTTGGTAGCAGTACGTGACAAGTAAAATAAAAATAAAGCATAAACATATACAAGCACACCCACAGATGTAACACCTTAGTTGTATTGAAATTGCCATGGTTTGTTTTGGAAAGAGAGAAAGATTTCTGTGGGCAGATTAATGCACAGGTTCGTGTCATGTTTCTGCTTGCCTAGCAGCAGGACTGCGCATCGGGGCTTGAGCATGTTTTGTTTCCAACAGGGACCTTGCCTAACTATTTCGTGTACCTGTCTGTGATATTCAGTGTCGTGGATACACATATCATTTGCAGGCAAAAATGACTGCTTTGAAAAATAACAGAAAGATTGACATTGGGTGGCGATGGTACTAAATTTTCAAACTCTATTCTTTTCAGCCGAGCTCCTTTTTATAAAGGCAAAGGGGAACACTTCTTCATCTGAGTCACTCTCATCAATACCCCTGACTAAATCTTTTTTTAATGACAACAGAGAGAATACGGTTCTTAGGTGCATAAGAACTCACATTTTTACTTTCTCTACATCTTCAAGTGTTTTCTAGACCAGACAGAAACTGGGAAGAAAATAGGAGAGGTCAAAGCAGTATGACTGTCAGCTCAGTGAGCTGAGGCTTTGTTCAAAGCTTTCCTTTCTCTTCTGTGTTATTAATTTGAATAATTACAGCTGAGAGCAGAGCGAAGGTTTGGCTTATTCTCCTGATTTAGGAACGGGGAGTGAAGCACATTGTTGTATGGGTGATACACGTGTGTGGGCTCGTGCATGTGTTGTGTGCATGAAGATACGTTCATGTTTCATTGATGCAAAGGCCATCTACTGACTAAACAAAACGTGACAAGTTGATGGCCCTACTTTCTCTTCCCAAAATTACTCTGTTATGCCAAGTTGCATAATGTCATATGAAAGACACACATGAAAAAGTACCCTCCATGCAGGCCTAGAGGAATAAATTAATGAGCTATAAACAGCAAAACAATCATGAACGCTCTTCTGGACATCTGAGACCAGAAGCCTGGATCTTGACATCCAAAGCCACTGGCCTGAAGCTCTTGAGCTCATGGCAAATCTCCCCAGCACATTGTGGCGGCAGGTCTCTTCCTTGCTTGTCAGCTGCATCGCACTCAAGGGAGGCATCATGTTAAAAGCCAGGAACTTTCATGAAGTTTCAATAGCAGTGTAAACCTTGCTGCCTAGCTGTGTAAACTGTGATGTAAGGGTAGTTGCACTGCTAAAATACGGGCTGGGAGACCAGTAGCTGTTGCAAATCTTGTAGGAGGGTGAGCTTTTCTATTCCACAGGGCTTCTGTGAACAGAAGAGTCTGATGTTACACCTCTAAATATTGCCAAGAAAGGTGAGATATCCACAGAAAATGGCACAAATCCCATTGCACATGCTTACACCTACCTCTAATATGACTTGGACTAGATCCCACTTCTGTGGTCGCATTAAACTAGCTGGACCACTGACATGATGCATCAGGACATTTTCCTGTGCTTTAGTAGGTCACTTAGTCACTCATTTCATGTAACTGCTCTGCTCCTACCTCAGAGGCTATCATCTGGAGTAATTAGTTCATGTCCTCTTGGAAGTCTGAAGAGACTCTAATTCTGATTGCTGCTGATCCATTAAGCTGAATTTTAAAATGAACTGTTCTTTTCATTCCTCTCCCTGAAGATGTCAGTGCAAATAGCAGTGTCTTTTGTGTGAACTCTCAGGATGGACACGCAAAGGAGCTTTTCTAAAAGGCCACTGGCTAGGGCTCTGGCAAATACCCACATTTTACCTCAAGGTATTTGCGAAAGCAGCAGGGTACCAGATCCAAAGAGACAACACTAGTTTTGTACAAGGCAGGCCATGCCACTGAACTTTATTTAATCGTACCTGTGTCTGAAAATACCACCGTAACCTCACAGAAGAGAGCAAACGCTCTCTGCTCCAGATGCCGTGGTTGAGAGCTTTGGGTGAAAAAGCTTTTATTGAGTGTGCGTTCCATTCCTTAGTGAAGAGCCTCATTCTGTCCTGATTGGAATTTGCCTTCTGCATCTTCCCCAGCTCAGGAGGATGCTGTTTTAGTTGACAGCAGCAAAAGCAAAGCTTAGCAAAACATTTCCTTCCTGTCCATAGAGTAGAGTTATCTCTCTTTCAGGGACATGTTTGCTACAGAAAAGTTCAATTTCTCTTTATTTAATGCTTTCCAGGTAGGCTCCCTCATAGATGCTGTTTTTATACAGCTCCTTGGAATGCTAAAGCATTTGGCACATGCTTGCATGGTGGGAAAGATCATTGCTGAGGCCATGAGTGCATCAAGTCAGATGTTTGAAGCTTCTCTTTGCAGGGCGTTTTCTGCCATCTGCGAAGAACTCATTCTTTGATTTCCTTTTTCCCCACCTTGTTCAGGCATTGTTGTCAGGAGACTCTGCAAATGTCAAAATCATTATCAGTCACAAGCAAGCAGGCTCTTAATTGAACTTTTGTTCTGCTGTCTAACTTGCTGAACTCCAAAGAAAAGGCTACAACACTGGCAAGGAAATGGCCTTTTGGAAGTCACTAAATGTTAAAAGCAACACTTAAAAAATAGATATCTATGTAATATATTTTTTCTTCATTCAAACTTTTCCTTGGTTTTTATATGTATGCACATAGATTTCTATATATTCATAGTACCTGTTTGTGTTTACTTACATATATAAAAATATAGGTCTAAATGTTAGGATATATCTTCCCCTTCACAGTTTCACTCAGGCACGTAGCGTCTCCTTGCTTATGAAGCATACTGCTGCCTTGTGACAGGAGCCCACTGAAAATAAATAAAAAGTAGGAAAAAAAAAAGTGTGAAATAACAGTCTTGTTTGATGCCTTGTGCTGTCTCCATCCTTCTTTTTTATCCTTTGTTCACATTGCTTCCCTTCTCCATCTATTTTGATCGAAACATGTCAGGCAGACCTGATATTCAGCTGCCTTAGTCCATAAATGTCTCTTCGGATGATGCCGTGCTCCAAACAAAATTCAGGGCAATTGGAACAAATATCCTGAGTCCATTATTAGTTCTTCTGCTTTATCAGGACATTTTTTCCCCTTTATGTCTCCCGAAGTGGTAATCTCAGGTCTTGTCAGGTCTGCCTTGGCTTCAGGAGTCTCCTGGATTCTACTGCATGGCAAAAGCTGTTTTTGCCATTAATCACCCAAACGACTGTGAGCCATTAGAGCTGCTTCTGATTTATTTCCGGCACGCAGTCTGACTGTCCAGGGTCTGTGCTTTCATATTCTGTCTTTCATTCCACAGGAATTCAAAGTGCCTCACAAAGAAACAACCTACTCCTAACCATTTAGTAACTGAACTCTGAACCCAGGTTTTCTTTGTGCCTCCATGAATAGTCTCCCTTTCCCTTCCACAAAACGTATCCTGCGCTGAACTCATTTTTAATAGTAGGCAACGTGTTCATAACTGCATAGAAAAGCTTGTGAAATAAATCTTATTTTGTCTTGTTCAGTATTGAGGGTGACATCTGTAAAAAGGCTGTTTTGGGGGTACTAAGGTTCAAGCATTCTCTAATTTGTGTTGTATTCATATTGAGTGGAGATATTTGCCATTTGGTATAGCTTTTAGAAATAAGTCAAAGTTGTCATCTGAACGTGACTTTCAGATGGTGAGAGACTGAGTTTTGCAGTCTCCTTGCAGAAGGGTATGAGAGGCAGAACTGACCTTACAGTTTTTGATCCAGACATGAGCCACTGCTTTTATGAAGAGCAGGGCGATTAATCTAATCATGAATGACTGCTTGGTCCCAGCTCATTCTTCCACAGCTTCTCTGAAGACAGTGGCATCACTGTTGGTTTAAGCCCTCAGCCACTTTTGCATGTAAGCACAGTATTTCCAGGTCGCATTTTAAAGATTTTATAATACCAAGAAGAGCAAAGATCTGTTGGCTGAACTCCTGCTATTAACCAGGTTTAAGAGGAGAAGGGACACTTCTAAAATAAAAATGCATTTTGGTACTAGGGGGCCTTTATTCTTCAAGCTTTTTCCGTGGTTGTGCAATGAGGTGGTGTGCTGGGAGTTAGGCCTTTACCCTTCCTGTCACCATCAGATGTTGAAATCCCACTAGAGGTTGGAGAGCCCATATTGACCACAATGGGAGGCAGATGTTTTGGTCTTGTAGAGGGGAGAGAAGGAAGATGATCTGATTTTTGGGTGGTGTCCTGTGTGGAGCCAGGATTTGGACTTCATGATCCTTATTATGGTTCTCTTCCAGTTCAGGACATTCTATGTTTCTAAGGTGCGAAGAGAGTGATAGTGGCACAGACACCATTAGCCTGGGAGAGGTACCGGAATGTTAGCTGTTCCTTTTCAAGAACAAATCCCAAATTCTATAGGACTGCACCAGGAAATCATTCCTGATACAATTTCTGCTGTACGTTTTGTTCTATGATGACATCCCACTGTTTTCAAAGGAGCTAATCTAGACTTAACCTGCTTTGGACAAAGCCACTAGCCTGCTCTTCAGCTTTTCCTCTCCACTCTGAAGAAACAGCCCGTTTCAAGCACAGAGTCATAAACAAGCAGTCAAGGAAAGGGAAATGGCAGTCAGCTCCTAAGCATAGCATCATTGCTGGTAAGAAGTAGTAGTTTGTTTCTATTGCTCCAGGCATGTTATGCAAAGCAACAGCTAAAGAAGGTCACGCACGTGGATTTTTTTCATCTGTGATACCCACAAACAGTAATTAAATCTTGATGTGTATTTTAATTAGTCTCCTTGCCTTTTCTCGGGTTGCAGTTCACAAAGAATTTTGCAGCTTGCTGTGGGTAACTATAGCTACCATTCATGGGGAAGAGCAGGGAGGAATATTAAATATGTCTCAGTCCCGTGTAGGAGCTCTGTAGCTCCTGTAACTTGCATGGACTTTCATTTTTTGATATCTTCTCTAAAAATCTTTCTATCACTTGATGGCAGTAGAGCTATAATATAAATTCATAGGTATTCATGCTGTATAGCATCAGAAGAAGAAAAAACAACACCCTCATATTTATGTTTGTCCGTATATTTTTCTACAGTCTCTCTTTTGTATTAAAGTTTTAAAAAGACATAAGGCATAGGAAAGCCTTGTATTTCCAGAAAGGATTAATGCAGGTGATATTTCATGCATTCACAGCAGTCATAAATAACAGCTGGTGCAACCAAACATCTAAATTTCTCCAGCAGTAGTTCTGAACACTGTAGAAGTAAAGTCAGTTTTCTTACTGCGTTTTAACTTCTGTGCATGTAATTTCCTTTCTGCTCTGAGTGCTGTGATAAAGGCAACAATCCTGTAGTCGTGAGCCTGTGAGTTTCACACTGCTGGAAACACTACTGCGTGCTCTTTTATGGTCAAAATGCATATTAAAAACAACAATACTGATATTGAGTTACTCTCTCATTTCCTGAAATTCAGATAAGTCCCTGACAAATAGTGAGACTGCTATACATCCAGCAGATGCTGAAGTCTTTCAGCAGTGCTTCCACAATCCATGTGAAAATAAACTTAGATAAAATCATGATCTCCCCCCAGATATTCTTTTTTCTTCACCTTGGAAAATGTACCAGGGTGTACCTCAGTTCACGGTGTGACAAAAACCTGGCTCTGTCCCTATGGGTAAACCTGCAGTCCATCTTGTGTATAATACTGTACTGGAGATGCAGCAGCGTGAACTAATTGCCAAAAAGCTAAATGCTAAAATATGGGTTAATTGCCCTGCTTGACTTGTTACCCACGCAATTTGCATGTGTTAGTGACTCTGCTACCTGCTTCAGTGAATCCAGTGCCTACCTTGCCAGAACCAAGCCTTTATTTTCCATCCAGTCCTCTGCAAGCTGGAAGATATTCCCTTGCCTGGAGTTATGAGTGTATGATTTTATGGGCTGCCCAAATCCCCTTGCACAAAAATGGCACTGCCTTCTCAAATTAAATCACCTCTCTGTCCTGCTGCTGGATGCTTCTGGATGCTCTAATATAACTCTGGTACTTTGATATTTCAATCAGATCAAGCTGTTTTTCCCCTCTTTGTTCAACTTCCAGCCCTAAACTGCTTTGCAAAGTATTTGTCTGTGGAGGGCACTGCTGGCCAGTAGCTGTACAGTGTCATGGTGACACCTGTCCACAAGCCCAGGACCTGTGTAGGCCAAAGTCCCCTCTGAACATTTTTCCCTGGCACAGTGATTTCACCGCTCTTCCTGCTGCTGTGTGCAATGTTTTTGCTTTGCTTACCCCTGCAGATGTTACGTTGAGATTGGTGTACCCAAGCACCTTGCTACAGGAGCAAAGACATGAACCGGGGTCTGTGAGACCTCCTTTCCCTATAAAGCTCACCCAGATAGCACTGCTTATACTCACAGTTCAGAAATCCACAATTCAAAGAGGAGAGAGGCAAGCGATTTCTGCTGTCCTCGCTGATAGACAGTCAGCACCCTCCGCTTCCTCTTCTAAGCCTTATTTTGAGCTGAAAACCCTTTAGCAGAGCCTTTGAAGGCTCTTACCCTGTGGCTTTGCCCTTGGGGACAGCAGCTTATTCTGCACACAGAGCCAGGCTCTGGGCTCTGTCCTCACCCTGAGCTGCTCGTTCTGCTCCTGGGCTGCGAACATCTCCCCTGTGGCAGGACCTGCCCTTTCTATTCCCCATTACTTTGTTCAATCCTCTGTTAAGTGAGGCGAGCAAGGAAAATAAACCACCCTCCTGATGTCAGATAAACTGCCGTTATTTCACTCCAAGGTATTTTGACATTAATAATGTTGGGAACATTCAAATAACAGTGCCAAGGGAACGGAGCAATATTTAACTTTCATTTTACCTTGGTCTCATTACTAGTTAGAAAGTCTATTACAGAACAACTGCTTTCTTGTTTATGAAGAAAAGAGAGGAAAAGTAACCATTATTTTTTAAACCTGCAGTCGCTAAATACAACACGGAGATTATTTACCCCAAACCAACGATCTCAATTTCAGCTACAGTAACTTTATGGGAGCTGCTGCAGCTTTTCAGTTATCTGCATTTTATGGCCGGTGAGGACTTCTACTATAAATTCAGATGTTCCCTGTTCCTTTATCTGTCATAAAAAAGTGGTTGGTAAATGACTGAAGTGCTCTCGTTCTCAGGGAAGTTATGATCCAGCATCTGCTAGTCTATGGACAAATTCCCTGTTGACTTCTGATGGTTTGGGATCAGACACTTCTGAGTAAGATGGAAAAGGGAGAATATTTTTACCTCGTTGTCATTTATAGGAGTAAGAGGGCTGTTAACCTAAGAGCTCGCTTCTGTGCCAATCTGGAGCTGGACTTGATGATCCTTGTGGGTCCCTTCCAACTCAGGATATTCTATATATTTTCACTGGACTTAGTCTTCACTGAAATGGAGTTAGATCAAGTAGTATTAGAGCTAGATATCTGGGTAATTAATTGTTTGTCCTCAAAAAATGAGCTCCTGTGATGTGCTTCGTATCTACGCAGCCTGTGGGAACAAATCACCCCCAAAATACTGCTCATATAATCTATAAATGACTCTGTTGGTTCTCATCCCTTCAGATGGGCTGGTCTTTCTGCACTGAGCTTGGATGCTACCCAAGTATACGTTAGAAGATTATAGATTTTGTCCAATTTTGAGCTATCGACCTTGTTTCTTTCATAGAAAAGCATTTGCCGCCTTCGTTGTGATGCCTCCTGAAAGCAAATTTTGCTTCAATGAAGCCACAGCTCTCCTAGGAGTGTTTCCTGCTGCCATGTGACACCAGCACTGGTTCTGGGGTGCTGATGCTGCAGGAAGATACAGTCCTGGGGCTAGTTTCTTCCCTGCGTCTGCATAAAGCAAGTCTTGCAGGAACCCACCAGCTGTCTCTGGTGAGGATGATACATTAAACAACTAATTCCTTTTGAGGTCCTCCACAGACAAGGAAGAATGACCGATCCCTTCATTCTGCTTCCTTCCACTAGAGAGAGCAAGTGATTCAGGCTGATGTCTGTCACCTTTTTTTTCCATCAAATTACTCTTCCCTCGTTTTTGACAATAAAATTTGGGTTTAAGCTTCACAAATCATTAAAGAAGCCATTGTTGCCACCTCTCGTCCCAGCCCCCTCTCTTTGTTGTATCACCTTGCTCTTTAGCTTGTTTGCAGCAATGCCATCTGGTAGCATGGGGCTAGCTCACTGCTCTCGGCGTATCTAGCCCTGACTCGACCTAGCCTGGGTTTCCTCAAGCAGTCCTAGGATAACCTCATACCTTCTGTTGCCTCAGCCTTGAGCACATGGCCTTATGAGGATCTTTTTTAGTTGATGCTAAATTGCAAATCTGAGATTTCAGGGTCTGAGTTTGTTCCATGATTCCCTGTATGCTCTTTTGAGGTATCCTTTCCCCTAAACATTACTATACCAGAAGTGCCCATTTTCTGAAAAAACAAACTAACAAAAGTAACCCTGAGCAGTTTGCTTACATTACCCACCTTTTTCTTTTCTAATGCATGGAATCAGCTAGATTTTTCAGAAAATAAAACAGTTTTAACCTAACAGAGTGAAAGATCCTTACACACATCTTAGGAGTTTCTGTCAGTGTTTATCTCAGGGTAAGGCACAGGGATTAAGATGCCTTTCAACAGCAAAAGGATTTAGGGGCCAAAGAAAGGAAGTACAAGGAAATAGCTGAGGGTAGTTCATTTGCTCTGTGTACTTTAAATGTGCTTTGATCCCTAGGAACTTGTACAGGATCAGGACTCACAGGTGAGGTGTGTGCCTGTGGACTTGGATTCATATTTAGGGAGTTGAAGCCTTGTGTTCATGAAGGTTTTACAGATAGCTGAGCAACTTCTGAACCAGCATTTGGAGAACAGGGTATGGAGGTGGAGAGTTACCTGCAAGATGTTCAATCATAGAATAGGTTGGGTTGGAAGGGACCTTTAACATCATCTAGTTCCAAACCCCACACAGATGGAGCACATCTTCTAATTTCTGTTTGCATCTCTTTCCTCTGCTGTCCTTACCCTTCAGTTGGATTACTGAAGATTTTGGTAAATTTAATCCACTAATAAACTACTACACTTAGTTGTTGGTTAAATCCCAGCACTAGCAACCACAGCTTTAGGGAATGGCAAGAAGGGTCTTGCATCTCTGGACCATGAATATTTCTCTGATCTTTTCAGAGCCCTCTTTGCTGATACCGAAGTTCCCAGCCTCTACTTGTTCACATAAGACCCTTAAAATGCTTTTTCACTCTTTTGCTGGTTTCAAAAAGTAGGCATGCACTTATTTCAGAAGGAAAAGCTGAAAGCCTTTGTAGTAATATCATTGTTATTCTGGTGATGTCTCTTCTACAGCTTCATGGACTTAGAAAGCAGAAGGTCTTCTGACAGGCTGAGCTTTACATTGGGTTCAGAGTGAGCCAGCTTCTTACAGAAAGAACAGTAAAAAAGGGAAGAATCTATATATTAGTAATTGGCCTATTTCAGTCCGGTTTCCTGCCACACTAATAAGTCATATCCTTTCACACCAGCTTTTCCCTAGATGTGTGTAAGAACACAGTATTCTTAGCCCTCCATCACTCCCAACAGGAACTGCAATATAAGGTTATTTTAAGTACAGGAGGAAGTGTGCTGGTTCTAGCTGGTCAAGCCCCAGAGTTAGAAAACCAAATGAATGGGATCAGCTAGTTCAGGCTTCTGAGTTACATGTAGTCTGAAGCAGTGGCTTTGCACAGCTCTAATGTGGATGTGTTTCTGTGCCCTGGAAATCCTCCTCACGCACGGGATCCATTTCACCTCATTACAGAGGTTGAAAATTTAATTGTTCAAGCTGAAAAGGTCTGTGTGGGCTTTCTCTGCAGTCAGTAAAGGGAAAGTGTTTCCAGAGGGGGATTCATCTCATCTACTCTAGGATACAATCTCATTAACGCATCAGTTTCAGCTGTTGCAGATAATTAGTGATCCTATTCCCTTCCTCCTCTGGGCGGTACAATCCCTTGTGCTAAAGTTCATTATCATGGGAACCATGGACAGTGAATTGAGCTGATAGAGGATTACCCTTCTTGTGTTTTGTTTTGTGTTTTTAATTTTTGTTGTCGTTGTTTCTTTGTTTGTTTGTTTTTTTTTTAGTTAGTTTTCAGCTAGCTCAGTTTCTTGGTCGCTGAGCAGTTCAATAAAACCTAGCAATGATAGAGAAGAAAATACCTTAGAAAGGCAGAAAGCTGTTGAAGCAACCCTTTCTGTAACACCATTAAAGTGACTGCAGAAATGCACTCCTAAATAAGATGCATCTCTCCTTGGGGTTGTGCCTCTCATACACCAAGTTTTACAAGATTTATGAAGAATCTCACCTCTCTTTAGCCTAAATGCAACCTGAAAATGAAGGTTATATACACGTTTGCTCTGAAGGATTAACAGTAGCTGCAATGGATATGAACTCCAGAGCTGTATAGATTTGGCTCAGCTTGGTGTATTCACTGACTTCCCTTTCTCTTCTTCTGTTGTGGTTGGGGTATAGATCTCCTTCTTGTTTCTGGGGACAGCAAGCACCCAATGGCACCGGTACTGTATTCACACTGTATGTGATGGGCAGACAGAAGCAGTGCCCTGTGCACAAGCTTCTTCTTTAAAATTTACGTCTTCTGCAGTTGCACATCAATTTATTTCCACTGAAGTCAGCGCTATTTCATTGTAGAATTAGGAACAGGTCCATTAAAACTGATAACTTTTCCCATTAGGTTTACAGGCTTTGGACAGGATGTTATTTGTGAGAACTGTACAATTTGTGCTTTTCCCTGCACCGTGCAGACAGGAGAACAGGAGCGGACCAAAGCAGACAAGATTTAGAGCCCTCAGTCTCCTAGCAGCTCTGGGAGAACAGAGTGCAGATGACACAGGAATGCAGATATGATGAGGGATTTCTGTGGCAACTGAAGAAACTGAAGTTTCTGGCTTTACCAGAAAGCAATTTTGGTAAAGAAAATGCTGCAGGGAGATTCAACAGATAGGGATAATAATAATAACAATAGTAATAATAAAATAAAGACAAGAAAGTAGAAATGACATTTTTTTTCTGGAAACATTTCCTGATTTATATCCAGAGTCCCTCTGAGTGAGCATCTTAGAGCTTAGAGCTTAGAGCAGAAAAATAATGAAATAATGAAACTTTCTTAAATACAGGCTCCCTTACTCATTGAATGATACTGCTTAGTAAAATGACAGACTAATAGCTGTGAAGCACACGATGACCAGATGAACAACGTTGTTTTGATGTGCTGCAACAGATATGCTGGATTTTAGTAATAGCTCTGTGCTGGTTGTATTGTCAGCGAGTACTGAGTATAAATCATAGCAGGACCATACAGTTTTCTCTCTCCTCTATCTGCTGACTGCAGTATTAACTGAAACATTATTTAAGAGTGAGCATGATGTCCTGTGACTGCCACACATGCAATGTAGGCACAGATCAGCTCAGTTCAGCTCTTTCTGCCCCAAGCACTTCTCCCTGTGTTCTTGTTCCCCCTCCACAGACACATACCAGTAAGTATACACCCTGCTTAGGTTCCTAGCTTTGGTCCAACCTCTGCAGTGAGACGAAGGACTCCCCTGGCAGACCCAACATGTTTCCCCAGCACATCTGTTGTCTCACCAGAGGTTAGCAGCATCCCTTCCGTTCTAGGAAAAATCTGGACAATTTTCCTAGAAAGGGGTGGAAAATGAGAACCTTCACCAAGGGAATTACTTTCCAATGAACCATACCAAATTCAATTGGCAAAGATTAGGGGCTGTTAGCGAACCTTCCCCTGTGCTATACGCACGCGGTTGAGTGCAGCATTATATAGAAAATGGTTGGGGTGATAATAGCCGCTTTTTAGAAAGAATCTCCCTTTAATACAACAAAAAGAACAAAGTGAATGAAACAATTCAGAGTCAGTAGTTCCACTTTAGATACAAGCACTGTTTTTAAACAGACATAGACCACTAATTTCTGCATTAATCCCCAACAGGAAGAGAGGCAGGATAGGGAGGGAGGGGGTGCGAGGAATGAGTACTGTTGCATTCTGTTTCTGTTAAGTGACCTTTTAAAACCCAGGGACTGAAATCCAGATACTGGTGGGGAGCCTGGGGGTGGAATTACAGACAGCATCACTGCTCTCTGCTCTGTTATGTGCTCTGTTTTCTATTGAAAGGCAGTGCAGGAGGCTGAGTTAGAGCATGAAGAATAGGTTCACAACAGCGACTTTTTTTTTTCCAATTAAATAACCAAAGCAATAATTCCACACTTGGCAGATCATTACTAAAAACCTACTTATAAATCCTGAATCAGTTGGTTTAGAACATAAAATTACAGATTTAACTGTGGAGCACCAGGAAATGTTGAAACAAGAGTACTGTTTGGTATTTACATTAAATAAGAACATGGCAAACAAGAGAGTTTACTCTGCACATGGGTGTCATACTGAAGCTGGTAGCATTCAAAGTAGGATTATGCCCCTCTACCTACATCTTGAAGTCATTGTTGAAGTCAGTTGGTGCTTTGCCTGTACTTGAACTCCAGAAACTGTTTTGCAGATCAATACATGATGCTACTGAGCCATCTGAACTCTTTTTTTTTTACACCCAGCTCATTCCATGGCTCTATGGAAAGTCCGGAAGCTGTAGGCTACTACATCAGAAAATACCCCTAGACGTGATGATGAAGATGGAAACATTAAGTATTGATAGTGTTTAAACTTCCTGGAACAGAATACAAAGTTCATTTTATTCCTTTTATTTCTGCAGTTATGTTGATCTGCACTGCAAACCTTTATAGTAACCCCACCTGGGAGAGTGTATTCTTCCAGCATTAATGACAGCTGGTGTTTCAGTTTTTCAATAAAACATTGAGAAGGTAAATTCCCCAATGACTTTAGCCTGAGAGCCGGGTCCTACATTTTCTAGTTGAAACAAATCTTAATACTGTGAATAAGTTAAAGGACAGTTAGTGGTGTAAGGCATGAAAAAACACCTTGACCATTGAATCCATCCCATCTGTTGTGGTTTAACCTTGCAGGTGGCTAGACACCACACAGTCATTCACTCACTTCCCCCATCCCACTGGGATGGGGGGAAAATAAAATAGAACTGATGGGTTGAGATAAAACTATTTACTGAGATAAGGAAAGGGATCATAGTTACAACTATATATATATAAATATATATGGATGTATATAATAAGTGATGCACAAGCAATTTTTCACCATCCCCTGACTGATGCCCAGCCAGTCCTCTGCGCAGCAGAAGAGAGACAAATGAACTCCCTCCCCCTTTAAAACTCATTCTACATGATGTCATGTGGTATGGAGTGTTCCTTTGGCCAGTGTAAGTCAGATACCCTAATTCTGTTGCCTCTCAACTCCTTGGGCCCTTATTGTGAATGCCTAGCTGTACCTAGCTGTATCCTGGGATCATGCAAGAGAATCCTAGGCCCCTGGTGACAATTGAGAAAATACCCTAGAAATACCACAAAAAACCATGTGGATAATCTAAATCTACATAAAAGAAAAAAGCTTTTCAGCCTCCAAACTGCACAGGGGTTTAACTGGTTTAACTCAGATTTTGCAGGCAAACCAGTTACGTGTGTGATCTTAATTGTAGAAAACTACCAGTAGATTGAGGTTGTTCTCTGTCTCCAGCTGTGGCTGATCTCTGATGATCTGAGGAAAGCTAGAAACAGTAGAGAAAATGATTTACCTTGCATGTCCAGATACAAGCAATACTGAAGGAAATTTACTCTAGGATTCATAGCTATGTATAATGGTCATAACGGTATATAAAGTTAGTTGTCTTCTACTTGTAGAAAATTAGCAAGAAACACGAAGAAATTCATGAACCATACTGTGGTCATGGCAATTTGTAATGCTACAATGAGACAAAACCAAAGATCAATGAAAGAAATACTTGAAAGAGTAACAGTTACAGAAAAAAATAATGAAGTAATTAACAGCTCCTTAGCCGTGAATTTAGCCCTCTTCAGCAGAATTTTGTGTTTGAGTGGAGATTTTTTTCCTCGTTTCAGTTTATTCAGAGGCAGGAAAGCATCCTACACTGGGAAGACAAACTGTGTTGTTTGTGGCATGCCATTACCATGGGAAGTGGTCTGGATGAGTCAACTGGGATACTGGGAATAGGAATAGGGAATACTGGGAATAGGAATATTTAGGAATACTGGGATAGTATCATTGACTTGAGTTTCACAAATAACCTAAGACACTCATCTTTCATCCTCCCTGAAAATTTCCTTATACGAAGTGCCAGCATATCGTGAAATGCCAAGAGTGACCCTGAAAGTTGTTTCTGCTACTTCAGGTACATGAAGCTCTGGAAGTGCAGTGCAGCTTTATGTGAAAACTGTAAAATGGTGAGGACGATATGGCCTAAATAATTGGTGATGCTCACAGTGTTACTGGTAGGTCTGGAAAGCACTGAAGAGAAGCAACATTCTGGAGCACTTCAATCTGTTTCAGAGGATGGATTCTACTAAGCTTTACCACACCCACAGGTCACATAAGGGATAGGAGAGTTTCATTTTGTCTCCTTGTTAGAAGTGACCATTGGCAGCAGGCCACAGCTGGCTCTGAAGGCTTTGAGCAGAGTCTGCCACAGTTTAACCTGCCCTGAGCAAACCATGACAGAAGGTGCACTGAAGCATTAGAGTGACCTGGAGACCTGGTGTCTGGTAATGAGAGGTTTTAAGTTTTAATTGTCCACAGCCCCTGGCCTACTTTGAGCCTCCTGCTGAGTTGCAGAGGTCAATGAAGTCACAGTGCTGAAAATCTTAGCCTATAAAACATCTGCTGGCTTTAAAATGACTTAAATAGGTTATAGTCACACTGTGAAGGTGTTTGTTTCAGCTTCCTTGTTTAGACTATGCTGGAAAATTGCATTTGGGGGCAAAGAGGTGATGGAAGTGAATTAGGTAAACAGGGAGAAGATGCTCCAAATCCTTCCCTCTTCACACAGCAGTCCCTGAAATATATATTACCTTTCTTTTAGCCAGTGCAGGACTATGGGGACAGCAGGGAGTCAGATTGCGTGTGTCACCTCTATGGAAGTTTGATAATTGGAAATGAGCTCTACCTCATTGCAAATCCAGCTCGAGTCAATAGAAAGCTCATGCCCACAACTACTGCAAAGAATGAAGCTCCATTAGCAGCGGGCAGGGCGGTGAGGCATGGATGTGAGGTTACAGGCAGCTGCTCCTGGTAAATCCAACCTTTATTGTGGTCAAAGGCCATCACATCCTGTTCATGTGAGATGTGTCAAATAACCAGCACTTGATCAGAGGGAGAGAAAAAAGTGAGTCTGGACTTCATGAGTATTAAAGTGTTTTAAATTACCTACGGTAACATATTTATTTGAAGATTTCCATACATAAGATGTTGGAGATTAATTTGGGAAGGAAAAAAAAATCATAGAATCATTAAGGCTTGAAAAGACCTCTAAGATGATTTAGTCCAACCGTCTGCCTACCACCAATATTGCCCACAAAACCATGTCCCTCAGTGCCACATCTCCATGGTTCTTGAACAGCTCCAGGGATAGTGATTCTACCACCTCCCTGGGCAGCCTTTGCCAATGCTTGGCCACTCTTTTGGAGAAGTTTTCCTAATATCCAACCTGAACCTCCCCTGGTGCGACTTGAGGCCATTCCCCTCATTTGGTCAAACCAAATGTCTTGTTTGACCTATTTGCCAGAAACAAGTTTGTACCTAAGAAACGGTTATCTTCATACTTTACCCAAACATTCATTTGGGCAAATTTAATTAGCTGAAAGGCGCATCAGTTATTTTCCTGTAATGCCATAATCCTTTTACAACTACTTCCTTCTAATGCATAATTTCAGTGATAGAGCGCTATAAAATAACCCGACTTGATTCATCCTTCCAAAAAAAAACAAAAAGAAAAAGGGACAAAACAACAAACCCCACAGCTGTGGTTTCAGAACAGCAGATGCAGATTTGTAGGAAGAGGCCACGTTCAGGGTGATGTATGTAAGAACAATGTACAATGTATGTGTGTATGTCAGAATATGCTTTGGAACTTTAGGAAACGAGTTTCTTTGGGCCTTAGGTTCAGTTCCCCATATTCTCAAGAAGTTCTACTGCACAATCCCTTCCATGAGAACTTAGGAAACAGAGGAAAAGAGGAATTTTCAGAAGATGTCCGCTTTGCCACAGTCTTTTGCTGAGATCAACCTCTCTTGTGTTTTTTTTTTCTGCCATATTTCTGGTCTATCTTTAAATATGTCCTCTGTGAGAAACATTTCACATCTTATTTGAGTACTGTATTCAAATTCCTCACCAATTGTTACACAATTTATCCTAATGTCTAGATATTATTTCTTGAAATTTAAGATTCACTCTCATTCATCTGTCAGAGACACCGAGAACAGATTTTCCTCTTCATAGCAGCATTTGTTTGCAATCTCTCTCCTTTCCCCACCTGTACAAACAGCTCTAGATCTGTCAGCCTCCCTCTCAGGGGTTGCAGGATTTGTAAACCTCTGTGGGCTCTTCTAGTTCCCCTCCAGCTTCTCTACATCTTTCAAGTGAGGCACCCAAATCTAGGGAATGGAGTACTTCCCATCAGTTGAGTCAAAGGATTTGTGTCTCAATCCTCACAGACCAGAGTAGCTTTTTTAGGAGTACCAGCACGTTCAGACTGTGTTCTGGCTGGGTATGCCAAAGTATCCCAGATAGTGTGTAATGCTTTAAGCAGTTGAGTTCCATCCTATGTTTGCCTAACTTGATTTTTACTGAGGGTTACTCTTCTGTGCTAGTCCATATCGAATTTCTCCTCTATCTCACAACATACAGGGTTTTTCCACTCTTGCAGTAGCTACACAGAACTGGTATTCACTGATGAAAACAATGAATACTTCTGGACCCAGCACAAACACTGTAGAAAACTGCATAGTACATCATTTTAATAGCAAACCTTTGAGAACTTCTTTTTGTGCCTGATTATTCAACAAGTATTGCATTGATTCTGTGATTGTTTCTTGCTATCTCTGCTTTATTCACTTGTCTATGAGGATATTAGAGAAGCTACTGTCAAAAGTCTTGAGTAAAAAAGACATCCATCATTGCTCCCTTTTTTACAGGCCTGTTATCCTGTCATCATGAGGGATTATACTTGCTTTATATGATTCCTCCTTAACAAATCTATATTGACTGACACCCACTTCTTTGTTATTTGCCAGGGAGACTGCTTGGCTGTTATTTACAAACTGCTTGAGAATTTATTTCAGAAGTGAATATTTTCTCTGTCTTCTGAGAACTGAAGGCACCTCAGATTTCTTCCCTTTCCTTTCCCCTTTCCCCACCCTTTAGAAATGGATCCATAGCCATTGCTCTGCTTTTTCCTTTTTGCTTATAAAACGCAGCTGGATTTTCTTCTGATTTGTCTGGCTGAACACTGCTTCCCCACATCACTGCTCTGGTTGGTAGAAGCCATCTAATTTTCAGACCAGATTAATTTCTGGCCGTTTTACACTCATTTCTCTTTTGCTAAATCTGTCCTTTCACTTAAATAGCTCTTTCCTTCCCCGTGGTGTTTATCCCCATGGCGATGCATGCAATTGCATCCCTTTCAGACTTCATTTCATTAGGCTAAACAGAAGTGGTTGCCTTTCTATAATTTTTTTATTTTCCTCCATGAAATAAAATATCCTGTCAATCCCTGGAATATATTGAATATGTTTTCTGCACCTCTGCCTGTTGCATTTCCTCTTTCTTTGGTGATCGCTTCATGAATTGACCCAATTACGTCAGGGCTTGGTGGTCATGGAAGGTGACATAGCTGCAGGTCACGTTTGCCTCCTCCATGTCTGCATCTGGCTGGTGTCTCAGTCCAGGAGTGACTCACACCTTTCTAACTCACGCCTTAAGCAGAAATCCCCATTCTTCATCCTGAGATGCGTGAGATCATTCTGTGCCACAGAGCATAAATCCTTGTTTTATTATTTTGACAGCCTTCAGAGGCATGTGGTTATTCCAGTGTGATTTTCCAATTGTCTTTTTATTTGTGCTGCTCTCCAGCTCTGTGTCTCTGGCATACTCCATGACTTCACTCTGACTTTCTGTGCAAGAGTTCCTCTCAGAAATATTTTACTGACATCGCCCCATGAAGAAGTTTTAGAAAAAATCATCCCTGCTTCCTAAAGCTTCCCCTTTCCACACTACCAGTTCCTCTTGCTTCTTCCCCTCCTTACCACACTACTTCCCTTACTGTTGTGTCCGCCTCATCTGGAAACATCCAAGGTGATATCAAACCTGAAATGCAGAAAGAGGGGAAAAATTTCTATTAGATTTAATGGAGCCAAGTACTCTTTGCAGGTTCTGTGCCACTCAGTCCACTTCCTCCACTGGAACAAGCCGTGACATTCCCAGGACCTAGCCTGACCAGGGAGAACTGAATGCATTCCTTTAATTAAAATAGGATGTTGTGCTCCCATGTACTTTCAGCCCATGCTCTAGAGAAGCATCTCTTGAAGCCTGAATTGTATGTGGGGATCCATGTATTTTGGTTTTAGTTTCCTTCTTCATTGGAACCTTACTGCACTTACAGCCAGTAGAAGCTGAGATGTGAAACTCTCTGTATAGGCAGTGTTGCTGCAGTTTCTGACAAGGGTTAAAGGAACCAGGACATAAATAGCAGCAGCATGCTTCAAATTAAATCAGGTAGTGGTGGGGGATTGGGCACAACTTTGTAGTGTGAAGTTACGTGATTTGTGCCAATTCATTTAGTTCTGTTCAATTTAGGCAGAATTAGGGAGATTGAAATGGGTTATAAGGAAAAAGGTTTTTTTACGATAAGGGTGGTGAGACACAGGTTACCCAGAGAGGTGATGGATGCCCCATTCCTGGAGACATTCAGAGTCAGGCTGGATGGGGCTCTGAGCACGTGATGGAGCTGTAGGTGTCCCTGTTCAGAGCAGGACAGTTGGACTAGATGGCCTTTAAAGGTCACTTCTGACTCTAATGATTCTGTGATACCTAATAGTACTTATGAGCCACACCATGCTAGGAGAAAATTAGGGAACCCGTCACCTCACTGCACATCTAGATTGATGTGGCATGAAGCTCCATCACCTTCAGTTTATGCCTCACCTTGTCGGTGATGCCCCATTAGTCCCAGGATGCAGCCACTTGTACATCACTGAGCCATAACCCATCAAAAGATGCTTGGAGAGAACAGTTCCTTTGTAACAGCGTTGATTTTACCACTTGTGGCACAACAAAGCCTTGGCTTTCAACTCTTGATGGAGAGGGGAAGGAGAGCTGCTTTGCAAAGAAAGAAGCTGCTAGGAGCTGTTGCTCAGAAATCATTGCTCTGCGCTCTCACAGTGACCTTTTCTTTTAGCTGTTTTCCTGTGCTCCAAAAGCAAAGACATTATCCGTCTTTATTTATTTGCTCTCTTCTCTCCTCACCCCTCTTTTTTTTCCCTAGACTGAAGCAAAGACCTCAGTGCCGTGAATCCAACAAGGGACAAGGCTCAAAGCATAAAACTAAGCCTTGTCAACCCAAAGCACATCCCAGGGCAGCCAGGGTCTGGTGGGCTGAGCCTATTTTCAATCAGCTGCAACATAAATGGTTTGGGATGATGACAAATCTTTGGTCACAGCTCCCTGGGAATTAGCTCCCTCCCAGTGCCACAGGTGTTGTCTGTCTTACCCATGTCATTATCGAGCTGGAAAACACACGGGAATGCTAATTTAAATGTCAGCTCTGCTTAGTATTTTACCATCGAAAGGATACTGTGCATTGAGTTTGTGACCTGCAGAATTTATCTCCGGGGATGCCTCCTCCGGTGACCAGTGTTGGTGGTGGCTCAGCACAAGCAGAGAGTAGAAGTGTGGAATTTTATTAGACTGCTGTTTAAGGATGAATCCAGCTGAAAACCACCTCCAGGGCTGCCTGGACCCCCTTCCGACTGTCTAAAATAAGTGTCACTACATCAGACAAATGTTGGTGCTGGGACACAGCAGGCACTAATTTAACCCATATGCTCTGGGAGTGCTCCTACATCTGTTTGTTATGGGCAAAACTAAATGGCAGAATTAATTTTTTTTTCCCCCCCTATCAAGTGAAGTTGTATCACAAGCTAGTGGTGTAATTTTAAGCCCATTGGAAGGTAAATAAGGAGAACAATTCTAGGCTCAGGAAAGCACAAGTGGTAGCTAATTAGTTGGCGTTAGTGTTGTGGAAACTGAAAAACTGCCGAGTGGTCCAGCACAGAAAATCAGGGCTGAAAGGGATGTGGTTAGTGGGCATGGTGGAGATGGGTTGAGGTACTTGATGATCTTAGAGGCCTTTTGCAACCTTGATGATTCTATGATCTTTACTGTTTGCCATCTCATTCCTTCACTATTTGTTTCTACTTATGATCTTACCTATAACCATCAATTTCTTTCCTGGCCTTGTTATTCAATAGCTCTACAACTAAGAAAGGGATAAGTCAAAGCCAGATCAAGAGCTAGTTCCTATTATTTTACAGCAAGTGAAAAAAAAAATAAATCAGTGCAATACCAATACATGATTCATATACATACATAGGTGAATTGCACATGGCTGCAAATGCAACAATAGCCATGGTGTGAGCTCAACATTCAGTTTTTGCATTGTCTGCAAATTATTACTGCTATGTGCCATAACGTTTTTAAATGTTAGTCATAGGAAATGAATGGAGTATTCATCTCGAGTGAAGTTTCACAGTTTTATGATGAAATTGGATGACAGCAGTCTCAAAATACTTTGCAGGAAGACATTTCAAAGCTGCTTTTTGAGTATATGAAATTGACCTTAATGGGTACATTTTCTTCCAGCAATTTGAGATTTTGTCGCTTTGGAAAGGCAAAAGGTGCATATAAACAGTGAAAAGGTAGTTTGATCATATACATACATACTACATTGAAATAGTAGCATTTTGTATTCGTGGTTGTCACAAGTTATTTTCATAAGCTATTTTCAAGTTACTTGCTACAGAAAATGGTCAACCAAAGAAACTAATTTCTGTTAAGACAGGAAATATCGTAATGAACATTTAATTGGGCTTTCTAAAAAATAGTGAATATAGATTTTCATCAATAATTCTGCTTTTTATTTAACAACTTCAAGCTGAGCTGAACATGTCTTTTTAGAAAGACATTTAGTCTTGATTTAGCAGCTCCCAGATGAAAAAGAATTTACCATAAGCCTCAGTAATTTGTTCCAGTGGTTAATTATCATGTCTTAAATATGTGCATCTTATTTTCAGCTTGCATGAGGTTTACTCATATATTAATTGTATATTTGATTGTAATTCACCTATCTTAGCTAGTTAAATGCATTGCACTTATTTTTTTAAATTCCCTGATTGGACGACTTCTTTAAATAACCAACTTAGCATGAATTATGAAGTATTACAATCAATTATACAAATGTAAAATTCAAGAATTGAACTTGAGCCGAGCCATCCATGGATAGTTTTTGCTGAAGAAGCCTTTCAGGTTTTGAATATGTGCTGGAAGGGAATGTCAGAGAAATCTAACACAGTATGGCTTTGTCCAAGCATACTGATCTCTTACTGTTGCTTTTCCTGTCGATTCACTCCAAAAGTACATAAACTGTAGAATATCCTGAGTTGCAAGGGATCCATAAGGATCATTGAGTCCAACTCCTGGCAAATGTTGCCGGTGTGTAGGGACCAGAGCCTGAACTTTGCTCATCTGATTAAGACTGGCGAAGTCTATTGCTGGGTCATATCCTTCGTAATTTTATGATATTCTTCTCTAAATATCATACTGTGAGATCATTGTTTTTTATGATGCTTTCAAATCTTTTGGACAGGTATCAGTAGGTTTTGGGGCATTACATTGTGCTAGGCAGTACAGAATAAGATCAAAGAACTCTGTGGCATATATCCTGCCTCTGCAACAACCTTATCATCTTTCCTTCCCTAGTATCCACATGCTGGTTTTGGTGGGTTGAATTTAGCTTTGTGAGTCTGTGCAGAAATATGCTTCATGGAAACAGTCCTGCTGCAGTAGTGATTAACGTCCTGGCTTGCACTAATTGACTGTATTGTAAATTTATTTATTTTTCTTGTTCTGAGCTGATTTCCACAGATTGCTCAATTCTACACACAGTCCTTCCTCTAACTCTGTCTGAAAAAGAACCGTATGAGATCATTTTGCTGCTTTACTGAAAATACACTTGAATATTGCAATGTCAAAAAGACAGTTGGCTGAAAAGTGTCCTCTAGCCTTCAATGAGACCAATTTTCTTCACATTTTTGAAGTAATGTGATAGAAAATCTTATTTTCTTACAGTAGGCAGTATATGATGCAGATGCACGGACAGTAACAACTGCATTTTTAGATAAATTGATAAAGAGATGGATTGCTGAGCACAAATCTTGAATTTCATTCCTCTCTTACATGAGCAGTTCTTTAGGAGGTCCCACAATCAAGCAAAACAGTTATACTCTGATAACTGTGGATTCTGAGCACAATTTTCAGACAATGCTAACTTTGAAACCTAATGATGACACTGGAAATCTTTTGTACAGTTACTTTATGGGCGTTGATGAAGAGGGGAAAAAATAAATAATTGTGCATACACATAGGCTCCTACAGCTGATACCACTAAGATTTCAGTTCATCTGATGTATTTCAAAGTAAGCATGAAAGTATTCTGTGAACTTTCCTGACTTGGGATATAAGACCTGATGTGGCATCTGGGAAAAAGGCCCTGGTATAAAAACATAACATAGAGATAATATAGATGTCTAAGATGAAATAGCATTATTTTTTCTGGCCTCTTCCCCTGAACTAAAAAGGGAGCCGAAGGTGAGAAACTCATATGAAAATCAAACGAAATGAAATCTCATCCCTGTTTTATTTGCACACTTTGATTTTTACAAAAGAAACAGAGAGAGAAAGAAAAAAAGAATGAAGATGGATAAAACTTGAAAAAAAAGATCAACATTCTCATTGAAATGTTAACCTTCATTCCAAGTGTATAATTCCGTCACACTTTCCAAATTCAGCTTGCTTTTCAACCAAATCTTCTGCAAAGCAAATGTTTGACTGTCCCACTTAATTTTCATTTGTGTAACAGGATTTGGGGAGGGCTGAAATGGATGCATGCTGTAGGGGACAATGTGGCACTAGAAGTGGGGTAATGCTCTGTATAGCAATTGGAAACATTATAAAGCATGGAATAATAAGAAAAATAATTAAAAGGAGGCTGATGCCAAGAAGGGACCTTTAACGGTCATCTAGTCCATACCCCTGCAATGAACACGGACACCTTCAGCTCCACGAGATTGCTCAGAGCCCTGTCCAGTGTGACCTTGAGTGTCTCCAGGGATGGGTCATCCACCATTTCTCTGGGCAACCTGTTCCAGTGCCTCCCCACCATCACTGTAAAGAATTTTTTCCTTATATCTAGTCTTATATCCATGCCAAGTCTTGGCTGAGGAGAACATCAATGCAGTAAGCGATGAAGTTAATTTGCAATTGAAGCGTGCCGTTCGAATTCTTAGTGAGCATTATGTGGGTAAAGCTGATTCACTAGAGTATTCATAGAAAGCAAACAAAAAGAATTGGAAACAAGCAAATTAATTTACTTTGAAAATGAAGGTAAATGTGTGTGGAGTACTTAGGCATTCACTCAGCCCAACTCAGGGTGTCATAACCTGCAGTAATGAAAAACATTCCTCTGACCTTCACAGAAGGGAAGCACTAGCCATTGCAGTAGATTTTAGTAACATCAAAGTCTTGCTCTAAAGTGCAGTTTTAAATTAAAGAAGCTCACCCTCATTACAATCAGCATTGGTGGTGGTGTGAGGGTGTGTGCAAGTACATCAGCAATAAATTTTTCTTGCTGTTAGCACAGAGTTTTATTTTTCCTGCTGTACTCAACAGTTAATATATGCAGTTGCAGCTAGGGCATACACCCACTGACAGGCCTGAGAGAGCAGGGCAGAGTCAGCTGAAAACACTGAATATGGATGTTAAGAATTGTGACTCGATTTTAAAGGAAAATCAGAGATTTTTTTTAGCTTGGATCAGTATCAGTACGGTGAACTGAAGCAGTCACTGTTTCTTCTTAAATTTTGAACTGTTTCTTTCCAGCCATATTTCTGTTTTCTCTCCTTTGTATTAAGAAAGTGATCTATGAGCTCACATTTTGCTAATCTAATTGATTCTATAAGGCAATCACCTTGCTTGCAGCTGGAGGAAATGCGCAGGAAAGATGCATAGGAAAGCATTGTCCTTTCTCCAGTCAATTCATGTCACCACAGCCAAGAAGAGTTCCAGTACACAATGTCAGCTGGGCTATTTCCAGCAACTGCAGTCAATACTCGTGCATGTTCACATCTTTTGTTGTTTATTTGAGGCCATCATAGAGCTCGGGTTCCTGTATTAAAATGTATTATTAGAAAATGACCTGTGAAAGCTAATCCTATAACTCATTTCCCTACTCTCAAGAAAATGAAGAAAGAGTCAGGGATGATTTGGTAGGCATGTGGACCATGGGTTTTCCAGCTGCAATGACCTGATCCATGTAGAAGATACTGCAAATCAGATAAGCAAAGCCCAAACGAGCATAGGTGTTGCTATTTAATGCCCAACTTCCCATCAGGAGAATAGGACCCATTTAGACCAGTCTGAGAATGCTCTTTTTCTTTCTGTGTAACTACCTTTTTTTCTGGATCCTCATATATTTCCACTCATCAAAATTGCACTCGCTGTAATCAATAGAGAAAACACCCTGGGGCGTGTAACCTTTTTACTCTTATCACTAATGAATATCCACTTAGTTTGCCAAGCATTCAATCAAAATGGAACAAATGATAACACTGATATGGGCAAATGCTTTAGAAAAATGAGGAATTCACCATGAACTAAACAACGTGGTGTTTGTCAAACAGCAATCACTAGAACCCTGAACACAAGAATATACACAGTGAAATTTAAGTGTTTTAAAAATATAAGAAATAGATACTTGTTTTCTTTTATCAGAAAGAAGGTAATGATTTACTTGGTTCTGTATCAGTTATCTCATATGAGAGAACAGAATTTGTCTCTACATGTTTCCAAGTCTTTCTCTTCAGAAAATCCTGTTACTTGACCTAATAAAAATCTGGACTGTGAACTGAACAAGAGTAGATTCCAGTCATCTTGTTTACATGGAATCCATCACTCTGCTATCTGAGGGACCTGGAAAAGTAGAAACTTGGGGAATAGACCTTGTTGATTACTTTATGGTGACCTGGTTTGACCACTGTGAGAAATGCACTGAATTAGACACCCTACATGCCGCTTCATTCTTAAGAGGCGTGTTGAAAATACTGAGAAGCCAGGAAATGCAAATCATAGATGAATATACTACTAAAGGAGGACTCTTGGAATTGTATGATTTTAAGATAGGTCTTTGATTAGCTGCTGTTTGAACATCCAAGCAAAGCTGATAGTGATGTACAAACAAATAATGTGAGAAGTGAAAACCAGAGGAGTTACTAAGACAAGAGCAATCACCTAAGAGTGTACCAAGCTTAAGACATTTATTTTCTAAAGTTAAAAAAAAAAACAGCACAACAGATGAATAGAAGAGATGAATAGTTTTTGTCTTGTGATGAGAGCAAGGAAATACACTAGATGGAAACACCCAGTCAGTGCAATGGGGAGAAGACCATGCCCTGTGTTCTAGCAGGAGGTGAAATAATAATCCCTCCTGAAGCAGGATAGACTACCTAGGAACCCTGGGCAATTTTCAGTGCAGTTGGGGGCACATCTAAATCCTGTCAGGTGTCCCATTTCCAGCTTTTGAGTGTCTTGAAGCATGGAAAACGTGTCCAACTTAGACACATTGCACTTCAGTGTAACGTGTGGCACTTTTTCACTAATTAAACCTCAGCTTACGGACAGCTAAGAACATTACAGTACTCTCATGCCTAAAGAAAAGTATGTATCTCTAAAGAATGGGTCCAGAAGAAGAGGAATAATTAAGAAAAAATGTGGCCAGGGCAAATTCATAGTGTTCTCATTTCTGGTGGGCTGCTGGAAGAATAACAAACATCTGCAGTGATTTCTGGATAACGTTTCAGTATGTGACTACGTGTAAGGGGGCAGGAGGGACCTTACTGATGCCCAAATTCAAAAATCTGATGAAACTTTTGAATGATGCAGATCTTAGACTTGTTAGTAATGGGCTTTTCCAGAATATGTACAGCATGTCTGCAGAATAAACTATTTACTAAATTTTCTGGCCACAGAAAAGGATGATCTGCTCTCTTCTGCCTCTCAGCACCATTAGTTTCATGCCAGGACATACATCACTGGGGATGTTAACAGTGACCTATTTCCAGAGTGTGGGGGATTTATTCTCTGCCGTATAAAATTCCCCCCTTGCCCTGCAATTTACAGTCCTTTTCTCCCCTTTGAACATTAACCTTTTGTTTACACCCATTAACCCAACTTACTGCCGGTATTATATATGTGTGTCTCATAGCACACACTAAGAATCAAGCATTTCTGCGTGGTGCTTTGTTCTATTTATTTCCTGGCTGCTTTGCCTGGTAGAGAAGGATCCAAGGCATTTCCCCTGATGCTCTTCAGATGGCAGCTCCATGAAGTGTGCTCTTACAGTACCACACTTGCACATCTCAGGATATAGCATAGTGGGAGCAGGTGAGAGAAAGACGCCTGTAGCTAATGACAAAAAAATACACAACTTTGGATTATGGAAAATGTCCCCTTGCTGATGTTAAATGCAGATTTTCTGTTCTTCCTGAGGCATGAGCTCTGGCAGGAACTCATCAGTGTCTACTGTAGTGAGTCCAAGTGAGGTTGGAAAGCTGACAGAAGTATGGAAATTGAGATTATAATGAATTGGGGACCATGAACTATCCCAGCTCCTGGTACAAAGAAATAGGATAAAAAGTTCAAAGAAAGTCTGTAGGAAGATTTAACAGATTGATTTTATTTAGTCAGAAAAAAAGAAAAGGAACATACAAGCTGTGGCAATGTGTAAGAGATAGTGATAAAGAAGGTTAAGACTAGTTATTTTGCATGGCCTCTCATGTAATCCAGTGCAAGATGCAATCCAACTGGTGTGCAACAGTGAGGATTTTAGTAGGATAGCAGGAAAAACTTCTGTGGATTTTCATTAACAGGCTGTGTACAGCTACAGTATTCCTTTTTTAAGTGGGTTGTTAAGAATAGATTAGACAAACCAAGTGATCCTTCCACATCATCTTTTGGGAGGCAATATTAACTATACTAGAGAAAGGATTTCTCTGTCCTCAAAGTAATTGCAGGGGGCTCTCTTTAATAGTGGAAAGAGACTGACATGTAAGGCAATAAATGTTGTCCATCTGAAGGACTGGAAGCGTCATTCCCTAGATCACTTGTTTATTCCCACCAACTGCAAGAGGGATGAAGGTAGTCTATCTTTTATGTACTTAAACTAGATCTGGTGCCTCTGACCCATCCTTTTGTTGCCTTTCCACTCTTTGATTCTATGATTCTATGTAAGAGTGTCACTACCAGTGCTTCTGAGCACCAATATGCTTTTGGAGTCTCAGGCTCAGAGGCCTCAGCAGTGCTAAAGCCTTCAGATTTCTAAACATGGAGGCTGTAGCTGGTTCTTCAGTATCACACAGATGCAATTTCCCTGATTGATTAATGTGTAACTCAGTACTTTATCCAGAAATAGCACGGGATCAGCAATAGCAGTGTGCATTGAAAATGTACACAGTGGGGAAGCCAGAGATCATAACACCATGTATTAATTGATAAATAAACCCATGAACCTTTCTGAATAATGGATAGTTTTCAGAATATGACATGAAATTGGAAACAAGGCAAACTGCTCACTACACAATATTTATGCTCTTCTACAGGATGGAAAAATGTGAATGTTCAGCTACAGAGGCAAGGGAAATTGGATGTGCTCCAGGGAGCTCATGATCCATGCATTTCATGAGATGAAACAGATGGATGAAGCTGACACACAGAGTGGGTGGGAGGAGGGAGGAAGTTGTGTTAAAGAAAATGGCTTTGTAGAATTAGCAGCACTTCATTTTCTAGTACAGATCTCCCTATGACATCAAAATGTCACTTAGGACCTGGGTGGTTTTTGTCTTTTGATAATGTCTGAATTGGTGTTTGGAGGAATTTTAGAAAATGAGGAATTTGGGAATTCTAATGGAGATCATGAGGATTTGGAGATATTGATCCTTATGATGTTGCACTTAGACTGGAATTGGCCTTGACACTATCGGTGTTATTGAGTTTATAGAAATAAATCATCACTGTTTATAAAGCCTTTGAAAATCTGAAAATGAAAAGGCTCATATTATAAGGTACTACAGAAAGAAAACCACAAACCACTGTCACACATGTGTAGTTGTCATGGTTAGATACATTTACATGTCCCTCTTCATGTGACCAATAACACTGGCCAATCTCCAGGCTCATTCTTGTGCTAAATAACAAGGGATGATTAGCACAAAGTATTTATATTTGTTCCGGCTAGAAGCGTCCTGAATGGCTGCTTGGCTGCCCAAAGCAAGGAAATATCTTTCAACTAGTCCTGCCTATTAGAAACTAATTACCCTTTTCCACTCCAATTCTTCTCCAACTTCTCTATCTCTGCAAAGCAGAAACTTGACTTTCCATATCTCTAAACCAGCATATTGCAGAGGAATTCTAGTGTCTCAGTAGAATTATACGCTTCTTTGGGTCACACTCATTGCTATTAATTGATGGCTCTTTAGAAGCAAGAAACAGAAGAAAAAGCAGTCACGTGAGCTATCACAGACCATCAGAAACAAGTTCAATTTTGGTTACTTAACAAGGGTAGGGTCTGCTTCAGAGAAAGACATGCAGTCTTGATTCAGGTTCATAGGTATTCCCTAGTGCAATCTGAGAGGCCTCAGAATATGAGACATCTGTGCATGCCAATAAATATGATGTAGACTTGACATGGGAGACTTGTGCCCTTCTAAAGCAGCTGTTGGAGACCAGACAAGAAACCCTGGAGCTTTTTAAATCACATCAGACTCTTGTTTCAGCTTCTTTTTCTCTAGTGACTGAGATGGGAACTCAAGCTCATACATAAGGGTATGATGAGGTGCCTGATCTGCGATCAGATCAGTCCTATCTTAATTACGCATTTTTCCTTCCCCACTGGCACTCTCCATTTTGTCCCAGTGCTGATTAGGGACCATGCTTCTGCACTCTCCCCATGAACTGGGAGTTGTCTGCAACAATAATTTGGCTCTCAGTATCCCTAGGAATGTGCAACCACAGAAGCATGAACAACTCATGCTTGGCAAATCACTGCAGTACTTTTTTATGGCTGTGAGGAATTTCCAGGAGTATTTGGGTGATCAGATCCTATTAGCAACCCAACTTTAGCTTGTTGGAAAATGAGAATTATAGTACAATTAAGGATCTGTGGGCTAGGACACATCCTGGCCTAGATGTAGTTCCCTGGTTTCCTTCTTTACCTTACTGTGCAACACAGCAAGATGCAGACCTTTTCTCTCCAGTATCAGCACCTAAATATCTTGACTTTATGATGACTGTTCTCACCCAGAGTTCGCTATTTGTCATGTTGGTTGTTGCCTTTGTTCTCTCTGCTCCTCTACCACTGCCCAAATCTGCTCTAATCAATTCAAGATACACAATAAAGGGCTTTTCCTTTTGCTTGAAGGTCCTTTCATACGCTCTACAGTGCAAACTTCCTGCCTCCTCCACATCAGTTTCAATTTTGTTGACTGATAGTTGAGAGCTTTTTCATCCTTTCCTGTCTACTTAGGCAGTTTAGTTACTAACCATTACCCATCCATCAGTGAATGAGCTTCTTGCACAAAGCTCATTAGCTACTGACCACTCTCCATCTACCTTTAATTCTGCAATGAGAAAGCTCTGCTGAAACACCTACAGAAAAATCCACAGGAGGCAATGGACAGAGAGAAGGGCCAGCAGACTGTGCTTTGATATTTCCGTTAAAATATGCTTCTATGATTCAGAACAAAGCACTTGGGCCTACAGGTGACAGAAGTAAGTTTGCAAGCTCTTTGCTCTAGCTGTGTCTCTGCCTGTTCTTTTCATCCTGCTGTTTGTCATGTATTCACTTTTTGCATGTTGTCTTTTTTGACATTTAAGCCGTTTGACATTTAGGGGGCAACACTAGCACTTTCACACATCACCATAATCGAAGTAAAAGCTTGAAACATCAAGATCCGAGACCTGCTTGTTCCCAGGGCATTGCAGTGCAGCATCATGAAAGCTGTAGATTGGCTGGATCCTTAGGAGATCACAAGAAACTGGAACTATAACTCCTGAGAATAATAGAGCTGATGAAGGCAGACAAACATCTATGCATATTTTTTTCTGCTAAAAAACCCTGATAGAAGTTGACATTTTTCTTTGCATGCAGTTGGGATGAAATTTTATTTTCCAGTGGAAAACATACTTTTTATTTATTTATTTACTTTAATGAATAGCTCTGTCATGTCTATATTGATACATACTACACACAGTGATAGTGGAAATTCTCCACTAATCCAAATTTCTATAGTCTCGGATCAGGATGAATTCAAACCTGTTTATTTAGGTCAGATTTTCCACAAGTCTAGACTGGTTCAGCTCTGATATAATCAATTAAGCTCATGTTTACATCAGCATAAAATTTGATCCAAAATTAGAGACCTACCAAATGCAGTTCCTGTCATCAGTGCTACTGCATGCATGGCTCAGAGATCACTAGCTACCTTTGCAATTTAAACTTGCTTCAGGCAGCAGGCCATTTCTGGCTTGAAATCTGCTCTCCATGTCTTACTGCCAGAATTAGAAAAATCCAACCGGCATAAAGCATTGGGAGCAATTTGTTTCATTTTGGATAGCTTTACATGAATACTTGGCAAGTCATTTTCAAGTACTTTAGGAGGGAAAAAAGAGCCCCTTTTTAAGATGTACTGAGATATTGTCATTACAAGTCATGCGTGCAGTAAATACCATCCCTAGCTGGAAGCAAATCAGCAGCTGTATAGCCAAGCACAGTAGCCACCTTCTAATTCCACATGCATTTTCCTCTAATCATAAGGCATTGAACTTGATTTGAAGTAAAACATCCACCACACCCTCTTATCCCTCCTTGATTTGGTTAATGAGTTTGTTAAAAAGGTGTAAGAAAGGCTTACAAAAGAACATTGAATGCTGTGTGGCCATACCAGAGTGTCCTGAGCTCAAAGAAATACTAGGGAACTAAGGCCTATGGCCTTAAGTTGCACTAGAGGAGGTTCAGGTTTATTTATTAGGAAGAATTTATTCTTAGAAAGAGCAGTGAGGCACTGGAACAGGCTGTCCAGGGAGGTGGTGGGGTTACTGTCCTTGGAAGTTTTCAAGAAATGTAGAGATGTGGCACCTAGGGACATGGTTAGTGGCCATGGTAGGGATGGGTTGATAGTTGTACTTGATGATCTTAGAGGTCTTTTCCAGTCTTAATGATTCTATGGTGCTATTATACCTCTGAAAAGAATTTTTGACCCTTAGCTGCTCTTGTTGAAGAGTCTTGAAAGTAATACGTATGTGCTGATAAACAGACATGGTCTAGTGTGATGAAGACCAAGAAGTCTTTTGCATCATAAGCGTTTGGTGACAGCAGAACCCTATTTTCTGTTGAGTTTGGTTTTGCCTTGTTTCTGACCCATTAGTGTTGTGGAATACGGAAAGAAGAAGAAGAAGAGTACAGCACTGCAGATGTGAGGAAAATTGGTGTTTTCTTCAGATTGAATTATCTTCAATTCTGCAAGTTGGGTGTCCATCAGAATGGGGTTCAGCATTAAGAAAAGACTGATCTTGTGGATAGGTGTAATATAAATGGAAGGCAGAAGCTGAAGTTTTCTTGTGTGTTTGGGAAGAGTTTTTATTCTTTTCCTTTCTCAGCAGTTGGCATCAAAGGCAGAAGGATAAAAGGAACATACCTGCAGAAGTTGCCACTCATAACTCTACACTCCAAAACCTGTTTTCCTCCAGATCTCCAGCCCTGTGGTTTCTAGCTTGCAGCTCCTTCTCATCACAGAGGAGGCCCTGTACATTGCACATCAGCCCTCCTCCCCAGCACAGCTGCTAGAGGCATAGAAATAACCCACGCTTCATGCAGAGAGGTGAAGCATGTGGGCAGTATTAATGGCGTTTGGACTGTCTGCTCTAATTTGAGGAATTAGAATTTACTTTAATTTTCCTTAGGGAAATAACTATGTAAGTGTCGTTCCTCCCTCGAGCTGTTCTAAGTGCTCCGTAGCTCTGACATTGCTGTTGTGCACTTGGCTGCTGCATGAGTCACTGCCACCTCTTGGCTCAGAGAAGTTTTCCTCATTAAAAGTTGAAAAACAAGCCCAAAGGGAGAAAAGAAAGAGAGGGAAAGGTGGACTTTTGGGGCTTGTCTTAAAACTGAAATTACAACTGAGCATTTCTGAAAGGATGGTGTCCCTTTCTAATGACTGATACTTTCCGTATCTAGAAGGATGCTCATGGAATCCTCCCTCTTTGCCCCACTTCAGGAAAGGAAGAAATAATAAGTTCAAGGCATGAAAAAATCATGTCTGATACATTTTCGCAAATAGTTTGCCTCGTTTACTGAGTTGGCCAAGCAGTTCTTCCAAATCACTGCATTAAAGTGGTGGCTGTAAGCTGTGTTTCAACATCTCAAACAAGGTTTTACTGTACATAGAATCACAGAATTATTAGCGTTGGAAGGCACCTTTCAAGGTCATCTAGTCCAACTGTCCTGCAATGAGCAGGGACACCTACAGCTCCATCAGGTGCTCAGAGCCCCGTCCAGCCTGACATCGAGTGTCTCCAGGGATGGGGCATCCACCACCTCTCTGGGTGACCTGTGCCAGTGCCTCACCACCCTTATTATAAAAAAACATCTCCCCTGCTCCTATCACAACAATCCCTGCTAAAGAGTCTGTCCCCTTCTTTCTCATACATCACAATGTACTAACAGACAAAGCATTAGACTTTTCTGCATGGTTTACTAAACAAAAGCTGAGTGATATAAAATCAGACCTGTTCCCTCAGGTCCCACAGACAAATATCAAGGTTTAAACTACCGAGTGTTTATCCCTTTTGCTGCATAGTTTACTTTGAATAATCTGGATGCCAAATACGGGGGAATCTGGGATACCAATACTTTTTCTAAGTCATCCTGTTCCAAAAGAGAAACTGTGATGATTGAAGGAAATTCTTTTTTTTTTGTTTGTTTTTGACCTTGATGTCCATCTGCAGGGAAAGGCAAAGGCAAACTGAGTTTAGCTCAGTGTGCTCTGAACTGAGCAAACACAGATTTGTTCCCCTGAAGAGACGTGGATGTGGTCCACTCTGACACCAGTGGTCAGACACAGAATTTGGACCCATTTTCACTGTTGCATACACATACTGTCAGTCAGAGACATCTGATGGAAGCTTTGCCTTTGCAAGGGAATGAAAAGGCAAAATGAGACACTTCGGTGATGAGTATTGATTGGAACGGGTTGGCACCTGAATTTTGCAAATTTACCCAGAGAATATTTCTCTGTGGACAAATCTCATTCTGGGAGTTAGGAAACAATTTGAATTAAAAAGAGAAAATTTTATGGAGAAGAAAGAGTTCTTTATCTTATGAAGGGGCATCTGGTGTTTTCTGAAGCAACCAGTCCTGGCCACTGCAGAAGACGTAATGAGCTGGGTGGATTGTGCCTCTGAAATAGTATCTGCCAAAACTACTGGCTTCCTACCTCTTGGCATTGCAGCTGCTGGGCATAGTTTAATCTGTGCTTCCTCTATTCTCCTCTCTTCAAACCTTTGTTTTCCATTAATTGTTTTTTTCCTTTTTCTTTTTCTTTTTCTTTTTTTTTTTTGTTTTTAACTAAGAGAGATTTTCCCTTTTACACGTGTGATTGATGGAAGCACTGCCATGATATAAGGCAATCGTGCATTATTTGTCCATCGCCCTTTAGGAATTGTTTGTCATCATGAGTATGTGCTGTGCCAGAAGGCAAGGATCCTGTTTTTGATTGAAGTCCTCAGAAGCTGCAGTTGGACTCCAGCCAGACTGTCATTTCCATATCATCCCTCTTTCCAGGAAATTGTCATTCAGACACGTTCAGTGGCTTCAAATCTATGCTGGCTAGTTTTCTAGCTGGAAGAAAAGGTGGTATTCCCTGTGGTGAGCAGTGCTTTAAGAGAGATACTCATTGTTTTGCTCAGGCGTATTCATTCCATCTCTAAGTGATGAAATTTCATTGGAAATACATCAGTGTTTAGTATTTCTGATATTTTTTATTTTACCTTGGAAGGGGAGCAGGAGGAAGTAGTTTAGTCTTGTAAACTTTGCTGCTTCCCATTGATAAATGCCTTCAGTATTACCACGAATGTGCTTGTGTCGTGATGAAGATACTGTTATGATCCAGAATCAACTTCAACCTTTTCCATCCCAGTGCTTTAAATTCTTGGGAGGATGTTCTGACTACCACAGTCTTGTTCATTGTCATGAATCTGCATCAACATTACCTCTGAAATCAGCCTTGATTTACATTTTGTTCGTGTCCAGGTGCACAGAGCAGCTGCTTTTCAGGTCAATTGAATTTATGCTAAGTAAATTTTTGGAACATTTAATAGTCCAGTGACATAAACCTGGAAAGTTATTACAAACCTTTGATACATATCAGTTATGCTGTCTGTTAAGCTTACTCCCTTCTTTTAAAATTCATCAGTTGTGATTCTTGATATAATCTTCCTTCCATTATTTTTTCCTTTCTTCTAGACTGTTGTTCTACGAGTACTTAGCAGAATGTTAAGACTGCCTACTAGGACTTCAGAATGTAGCTCTGAAGTCCTATAAGAAAGACAAGATCATAATTATAAGTATTTTGAATGAAAGTGTTTTCCCAATGCTGACAAGTAAAAAATCATTACAGGAAGTAATTAAAGAAAAGAGAATGGTTTGAAACCTCATTCAACTTGCCCTGCTGTTTTCAGATCACTATTCCCTAACAACTCCAGGAACATACACTCCAGTGATTTCTGATTACATCTACCTTCTATTAACATCTTTAACCTTCTTTGATCTGAACTTATCCTTGCAGTATAAGATGGGATTTCTATGAGTAAACTCTGCCATCTGTAACATCAATGTACATGAACCTATCCCTGTACGCTCTTTTCATAGCACTGGCCCGTGGCCTGGAGCTCAGAACTAAAACGCTTTCAGGAACAAGCTGTAGGAGAAAAGAAAAGAAGAGATGAGCTGTTTGTTTTCTTTGCGTGTTTTTTTAAGAACTTAATTGAACTATTAATTAAGCAGTATAGCACAAATAGAAATAGAAGTGCAGTTTGATTTTTATTAGAGCAGAAGACAGAATACTGGGATTTCAAAATGTTTTCAAAGTGTTTCAAACCAACAGATGCAGGATAAATCTTTCTGTGCTTCAGAGATTGAACTGTGATGATGCTGAAGTATCTTTGCATCCACAGTTAGTAACCTAAGCACTCACACAGTTCCAAGTTAGAGGAACAGCTGATGGAGGAGCTCTTCTTTCCTTGTCTCATTGCTACCTCATTATAAATGTGACAAGTAGCCATATATAATTTGTCACCTGATCTCCACATGGTGAGGTTTTCTAGCCATTCTGAACTTGTCCTCTGAGCAGTAAAGTTCATTGCTTCCAGTGCCTTTTGCCTACATCCCTTTCTTTTTATTATGGTTTCTTTGGTGTGAATTTTTCACTACAGCTCAGAAAGAACAGAGGAAGCTTTTTAAGAGAGACTCAGAGGCCTCCAAAGTCTGTTAAAATTGTTGCATACTTTCTAATATTCTTTGTACACATCACCCATGTATGGCTGAGATTAGTTTGCACACAGTGTGCCAGTGGCTGTTCTGAAAGTAATGCCTCTTGTTTTATTCTGTTGGCTCACAATGCCAGAGGTGGATGTTGGTAGTTTGACAGTAGAGGTGGAACCTTCCTACCAATATTCCATTACATTTTGTTGCCATATGACAGATGGCAGCAGAGGGGCAGCCTGACAAAATGACATCTGACATGGAAGTGCTTATGGAGTAAAGGTGTGCCACTGAAATCCTCTATGCAGAGAAAATGGCACCCATTGACATTCATCTATGCTTGCTGAACATTTATGGAGATCAAACAGTGGATGCGAGTGCAGTGAGGCAGTGGGTGCTGTGTTACAGCAGTGGTGACAGTCACAGTGGGTCAGCTCCACAGTAGCAGATTGTCATGAGTGCAGCATGCAGGCTCTTATTCATTGCTGGCAAAAATGCATGGCTAATGGTGGTGACTGTGCTGAAAAACAGTGCTTTGCAGCTGAGAATCTGCTCTATCAAATAGTGTTATTGTTCTCTTTGTAGCTGTTGTAGTTTCCATGGAAATAAATGGGAGGCATTACATTCAGAGCAACCTATTATGTACTTGCTGCACATCGAGTTACAGTAGTGGAGAGAAATTGAGATAACCAGAGGCATAGTTTATGCTATCCTTCAGTAAGCATCTTAAATAAGACAGATGACTTGATTACTGATTTTATTTTTCACTGACTGAGGTCAAACATGAAATGGGGATAGCGTGATTGGGAGAAGATAATGCAGGAGCGAAGAGAGGATTTATAAGCAGTTATTTTTCATAACATATGCAACTTCTTTTAAAAACATGAGAGAAATTAATAAATCACTCCATGACACTCAGTCCTGCTGTGGGCATCCATTTCCCAGCCATTCCCACAGCATCATTCTCCTCTGTGTGGTTTGTACAATTTCCCCTCACTCCCAACTGTGTGGTGCCTATGTGGCATCCTCTTAAACCCTACTGAGAGGGCTTGAGTTCAAAATATTTAAGAAATGGTTAAAGACGGAAAGAGAGTTGGTAGTCTAGCCACTGTGGCTGTCTCCATGTGCTGAGCCTGAAGGACTGCAGTGTAGTTTTTCGGGGAGCTTTTTGAGTTCATCAGGGAAAATGAAGTAAATGGAGTTCATTCTTTGAGTTGCCCCATAGCTTTGCAGTATTAACCATTCTTTCCCCCTTTCAGCCCAAATCCCACTGTTTCTCTGCCTATATGCCCTCCTACAAGTTTCCTTGCCTTCCTTGATCGATCCCTCTGTGTATAGCCAAAAAAGCAGGTTTTTGAAGTTAGCTTTTTAAGACATGAAATTGATTTGTTCTCTGTTGAAACTTAAAAATAACAAATGAATTAAAAATCCAGCAGATCGTGCTATACATCTTAAATATTCCTAGCTTTGAACTCATCGTCAATAATAAGATGGATAAGATGGGAGGGAGCAATATGAGGGGAAAAAATATTGTCTTAATAATTCTCTTTTTTATCAAATAATATCAACAATTCTGTTTCTTTAATGGGAAAGTTCAGTCCTTGGATCAGTTTCAAGACACATGGCTTGATTCTGTCAGGCGCTGTGAAGGTGTGATATTGACGGACGATGAGAACGTTTGAAAGTACAGCTGGTCAAAACTGGAATTTTTATTTGGGGAAAATAAGTCTGCTTTCCTTTATTTTGAAGAAAAGAGCTGCGGAAAAGGGCAATGTTAGACGCATGTAACATCCAGTGATCTCAATGGGAGGCAGGTATCAGAATATTCTTTTCATCAGTCTTAAAACCTTATTCTACATCACGTGGAGAGACCATGGCTTTAGCATTCAATAGGAATTGAAGCCAGGCAATCTTAGAAACGGCAAGGTGAAGTCCCAGGACAACATGCACAGCCCTGTCAGTGTTGGTTTGTAACAGCACCTATCTGAGATCTCCTTGTAGGTGTATGCGCCATACCCACCACAGTCCTGAATCACTTTTTGTTTCTACATCCAGTTGGAATCCAAGTATTAACTAGAACCTTTTTCTTGTGGTTTTGTTTTGTTTTGTTTTTTTAAATGGAAACATTGAAAAACAAGCAGGGAAGGAGTCCTGCTATACTCAGACCCCAGTAACAGCCATTTGAATGGGCAATAGGATTTTGCATAGAAAGGGACAATGGTGTTGGAGGGATGCTGGGATACAGCCAATTATTAGCTCATCTGGGATCCCATTTTGCTGAGGGTTTGCTTTGTTTAAGCAGCCCTATGAAGTCAATTCTGTACCACACCCGCACATGATTAGCTAATTTGTTGGGTAAGGGCTTTGAGGCAGTGTTATTGAGACACCATGGAGTCTGCAGCTCACAGCAAACCAATACTCTGGGCTATAGAGAGAAGTCTAAACCACACCTGCAGATTGCAAGTGAACAGGGTTTTTTTTGCTACACATCATTTTGAAAGATCCGTGCCTTCTGAAGCTCTCATTTGTTTCAAACTCTCCACTGCTATTTAACCAGCAGTCATGAAGTATATTTTGGAAGACTTGCTGAAGATTGCAAGCTGCTTTCTTTTCCTTCTTATATAATAAATGACTAAAACATAATAATTTTGGGATTTGCTTTGTAGATAGCTTCTCAGTGTGAAGGATAATCTGCACAGTCTCCCAGAGAAAGAGATGATGATGCTAAAGACACAGAGAAACCACTCACATTTTCCAGTCTCACACTTTGTATGCTTTTGTGTCTTTTTTTTTTAATCTGGTGAACTCTTTAGGATTTCCTTATTGTTATTTCATTCACAAGGAAGTCTCAACTCATTTTAAATGTACGATTTTGAGGTATGTAGATTAATGTAGTTGCTTTTCTCCCTCTGTAACTAGACACTACCATGTGTCTGGTTAAATGAGATCACACCTACAGTGAATGCTGACCTAATGAGATGAAATGTCTTGTTGGTATGTAGAAGTTTCAGCAAAAAAATAATTCAGAACTTTTCCTTAGATTAAATGTGGAAATTTCCTGCTGGAGAAAAGAAAGGAAAAGCACTCCCTTAGCAGAGGAATAGTGTAGTAGGGTGGTCTGAGAACTCACGTAAGAGACAAAAAAATCCATGTAAAAATCCCTGTACCAATGAGCTACAAATTCCCTGAAGACAAAGACATCCATTCCCCAAATCAGAAGGCAGTGTCTTCTTTAGGAGAAGTTGGGGGATAATAACATTTAAATATACATCTCCAGCCTTTCTGATAAGTTTTGTAAAAGGCACTGCTGGCTTCCTCGTATTAATTTTCCTTGAGGATTCTGAAACACTTGGAAATATCCTGGCTTTGTCCCCCCCAAAATGAAAGTGATTGAAGAAGATAAAGAAACTCAGTCTTGGCCCTGTCTGCGGGGACCTTAAAAGCTATGTGCAATACTGATATATAAAATACTAGCTCTATACGCGGTGTAGATGTGAGCTAATCATCTCACATCTTGACTAATAAGCCAAGAATCTCTTCACAATCAATGGGAAGAGAAAAAGACATTTCTAGGGCACAATTAATTTGCTGTATTTTGCAACATGCTTTAGAGTGAGATGAAATTCTTATTTGTCTCTGGTGGGTTTGTGGGAACCTATGGGGACTCATTCAAGTATACAAATCTACATTGCAAAAGTCTACAGCTGGTCTGAAAAATCACCTCCTTAGTGCCTATAATATAGAGAAATGCCAAGTTCTAAGGAAAGCCTCTAACTATTTTTATTTTATCTTATAAGAGAAGTTTCTCTTAATGAGTTCCCATTTCAAACTGAATCCCCCAGCTTCTTGTTTGGAAAGATTTCCTCAGATAGACTCTTGTAACATTAATGTCACGATCTAGGAGTACTTTCTTATAAAGTCTCCAACTATCATCGGTATAGATATCCTCATGTATAATGCACTCACAGCGTTTCCCTTGTGCCCTTGCTTCTCCACTGCTTTCTCATTTGTGTCAAACCCTGAACATCTGAACAGGATGTTTGGCAGGAAAGTCATGTCTGTTGACATGAGTTTCTGCTGGCCAGACCTTTCTGGTGCTTTGCTGGGTTTTCTCCAATGTGGGGTCTGTGCTGTGGCCACTGAGCTGCTTCTACATATGTGCTTGGAAGGCTTATTTGGGCTAAAGGAAGTGGTATCCCCTCTTTTTAACACACAAGTAATAAGAGAGAGGGTGAGACAGATGAGGTACTCTGACGTATCCAAAATGGCACCAGGCACATTCTGAACTCTATATCCTCTGTTTTTTCTTATGTTCTTACTTCTGGAGCATCATGACGTGTGTCACTGCCTACCCTTCCTTTCCGTAGCCATTTTGGAACAATAAATTAAGCTTTCTTTCTTGGAGAATGGCACCAATGGATTAATACAGTATTTCAGTGCCTTTTCTGTTGAATAATGACAAAGCCAATTTATGAAATTTACTTTCCACTTGATTTGGCAGAGGTCAGGCCAGGACACAGGAAGCTTTTAGGGGCAGGGACAGCCCACAGGCAGGAATAAAGGAACCTCATCTAGACTGGGTATTCATCCTCAGCAATTGCCAGCCTCCCAAAACCTCATAGCAGTGTTTCATTGTCTTGTTACAGGCTTCTTGACCATTATCGTTATTTGACCTATTTCATGCTATTTAGTTTCTCTATAATACTGTGTTTCACTCAGAAACACTTTCCGAATACACTCTGCAGTTTGGTGATAGCGCAGTTGTAGTATGCACTTTGGCCGTACTCTTAATTAGGGACGAAATAAATGCATGTTTCATTGATTGAACATTTCTAGTACAATAAAATGGTGACACGGGGTCCTGCATGATAAAAGGGTGAAAAGGATTTCTGTATTTTAAAATTTTTCTTTATACTTCATCTTTTCTGCTGCTGGTTCAGGAATGGGTATCAGCTAGGGAGACGAATGATGTCCACAGCAGTGTTTGAATATTAAGTGTTTGAACTGAAAAATGAAAGCTAACCCTCTTCAGAAGCAGCATTTTGAGCATGAAGGGACATGTTCTGGCTCACCTTGTGTGTTTGCAGCGCAGTGAGACACTTGGTATGCCTGTGGTGTATGCAATTAATAGCAATGACAAGTAAGTACATGATTGGTATTAAAATAATAAAGGGCTCAGCTTGTTCACAGTTCAAAGTCAAGCTGTTTCAAAATTAGAGGCACAGCTTTCAGTCTCGTCTTTGAGGGGAATCCTGATAGACATCAGGTCTTGGCATTTTTTTTTTAATAAGAAATATATTTCCTGCAATCAGAATCATTAAGATTGGAAAAGACCGCTAGGATCATCCAGCCCAACCATCAACCCATCCCCACCATGCCCATAACCCTCAGTCCTCAGTGCTACATCTCCATGGCTCTTGAACACCTCCAGGGACGGTGACTCCACCACCTCCCTGGGCAGCCTGTGCCCATGAATCACCACTCCTTTGGAGAAGTTTTTCCTAACATCCAACCTGAACCTTCCCTGGTACAACTTAAAGCCATTCCCTCTTGTCCTATCACTGTTACGTGGGAGAAGACACTGACTTCACCTTGCTACAACCTCCTTACAGGGAGTTGTAAAGAATGATAAATCGCCCTTGAAACTCCTCCAGACTGAACAATCCCAGTTACTTCAGCTGCTCCTCATAAGACAATGTTTGCTGGGCTCAGCGAGGACTAAGTCTCTTGGTGGAGATAGATGTGAGAACATCTGAGGGGCTTTAGGATGAGGCAGTGGGAGGAGACCCAGTCTGAGGAGGTGGAGGTGGATTGAGAAGCTGAGAAGTGTCCATGAGGAGTTTGGGGATGTTTTAAGATATTGTATGGTCATAATCCAGGACTGAGGCAAGACAAAATGAATAGCGTTGGAGTTGTGCTGGGTCTTATCCAGGGACAGGAATATGTAGAAGGAAATATAGATTTGAGGGGTTGAAATTAGATAATCTTAGAGGATCCTTCCTACCCAAACCATTACACGGTTCTATGAAATGGGAACTTCAGATTGTTTGGTAGAGCTCAGGTCCCCTCTGTTGAACTCTCAGGGAAAATAATGATAATATATGCTGATTTTGGTCTTGGAAAACCTGTTTTCTGACAAAGTTGTTTAAAGCTGATTACAGCTTTGCCTCATTTCATACCCTCAAATGACCCCTGGCCACCCCATCAAATTGGAACTACATTAATAACTATGCAGGTACGGTATAACTTTTGACTGTCTGTCTCTAAAGATGGAAATGTTGATTGAAGGTAGTGGATCAAAGGCTGAGGGGAGAATACATTTAACTGAACTCAGGAAGCTTATATGGTGCTCCCAGGGGAAGAGACTGCCAATTCTAATTTATTTGTCTTCTAATTCCTGCAGTTCTAAATTTTCTATGACAAACAGATCCATTTAATTGTGTCACCTCTGGCTTGTCTGTGCCACAAAAATAACTTTTCATCTTAACAGCGGGTAACAAAAGAGTAAGAATTTTGACTGATAATGTCAGGGGAGCTTGCAAAAGCACACAAACTATGGGAGGTCATGCTTTACATTAGGGTAAAATTATATGAAATGGGAGCATAGGCTTGTAATTTTAGAGAGAATTTCTTTCCAATCAGCACCGTGCCTTTGGAGTTGAGTTTAGCTACACTGTTCCATGGCTTTACATGATTTTTTGAGCTCAGGAATAGTTGTTTTCAATAAAAAGGGAAGTAATAACTCTGGAGATTAATTGCTTGGTAATATGCACTGGCACATAGTGATGGCATTTGTATCTGACCGAAATACAAGAAAAATGAGCCTTTGTAGATTAATTCAGCTAAAATAAACAGCTAGAAAACAGTCTGTATTTCCAGCTAAAGCCAAGAGAAAAAAAATGGAAATTTATCTATGGAGAAATTATCTCTGGCAAATTTCTCTTTCCCTTGTTCTTCTCTCAGAAGATTACATTTTGGCTGTTTTTTTTTTGTCCAAGCTAGCCCAGCATTTCTTCCACTGTAAATGCTTGTGCTAGGTGTTAGAAACAATCTCCAGCCTGAAAGTCCATGCAGTGCCACTGTGTTACATCTCCTATAAAAACACTGCAGTAATGTTAAAGGCAGGTCTTGTTTTCCTAGATTCTCTCTGCTGTGCCTGTAGCAGGGTACTCCGGTGCCCTGGTTTCACATGGGACAGAGTCAGTCTTCTTCATAGTGTCTTGTATGATGTTATGCTTTAGCTTTGGAAGGGGGAAATGAATGGCTGTATCGTGCTTAGCTGCCTGCCAAGTTAACCCACAGCACCTGGTGAGAGCCCTATTCTAAGCTGCTCTGTCTCTCTCCCTTCATCACAGCCTTCCCCCAGCATAACAGCATCAGAGCTCTGCAGTGCTGCACAGCCATTTGCATAGTCAATGCCTGGAGCGGACCTGATGCCCTGCATAGAATCATAGGATAAAACAGAACCATAGAATCATTAAGGATAGAAAAGACCACTAAGTTTATCTAGCCCAACAGCCGACGCATCATCACCATGCCCACCAAACCATGGCATACCAATACCATCCTCTCTGCAGGAGCGTGGCTCTACATTTGGGTTCTGAATTAGGGTCTCTTTTCCAAACTGATGCAAATGAACTGGCTCCTGCCTCACATGCAGCCCTACAGTCCTGCATGTGCAGATTTGTTGATTTGGCTAATTTGCAAGTCCCCTGCTATTTGTGCAGGATTTTTATTGTAACCATATCATCTGTTGGTCTTCACAATCAGCACCTCATAAGGGAGATTGTAGGCTATTTTTTCCCCAGTTCACTCACTGATGTCTTTCAGCTTTGCTTACAATACTTATCTTTCTTTTCTCCCTGTGTTTTTCTCCTTTTCATTTGATATATATATATACAGAAGAATGTTTGGAGGGGATTATCATTATATTTAATGGAGAAGCTGTGAATGTTTTTCATAGTCTAGGTTGAATATCATCTTTATTTCCTTGAATATGGAAAACAGCACCTTAATTTCATCCTGAAGAATTTTATATCTTGAAAACATGACTAAAGCTAATCCATACAGCATTTTTGTAAGGCACAGAAGAGACTGCAAATTTTCCTCCTAAAATAGTTGAACTTTCTGTATCAACGTTCCGTTTTGTCGAAAATGACATATTCATTAAAGTTGAAATGTCGGTACCAAACAGCCATATTTTGAATAAAAAGATCAGTTTTCCTTTCAAGAATATTTAGCACAGCATCCACTTGAAGAAGTTATTATTTTGTTGGTTCCCACTTGGTTTTAGGGCATAAAAAATCCAAGAATATATGTATGTGAAACAGTACTGTTCTAATATTTTTCAGAAAAGATCTTTATCCACAAAGCCCTTTTCCTAAAATCATAAGATGTCTTAAGGTTGGAAGGGACCTTAAAGATCGTCTAGAACAACCCCTCTGCCACGGGCAGAGGATTCATTTCAAAACTGGCTCACAAATGGAAGTTAAAGTGTTTTAAACGTGATTTATTCATTTATTTCAAAAAAATGTTTTCAAGAAAAATACCAAATGATTTAAAAACACAGTAATTCACTGGAAATTATTGATAGTGAAAAATACCTTACTGTCCATTAAACCCTCACAAATCCATACTTCTCAAAATTAAGATTGATTTTAAATCTGCAATATAGCATTATTTAGGGACGTTGTTTAGTGGGCACAGTGGTGATGGGTTGACAGTTGGACTAGAAAATCTCAGAGGTCTTTTCCAACATTAATGAATCTATGGATCTATGATTCTACGATCTCTGTATCTTTTGGGGAAACAGGAGGGAATATTCCCAGATAAGTAGAAGTTACTGAAACCTTTTTTTTTGGAAAAGTACTATAGAGAACTACAGAGACAACAAATCTGTACCAGGTACAAAGCCAGTGGAAGTCTTTCAGCTGATGGCGCTGGTCTGTGAATCAGGCAAGAGGATTTCTTACACTCTGTTTCACATGGCATGAAACGATACATATGTCATGGGAACAAAGCAGCATTCCATCTGGCCGAACACAGAGATCAGCACCTGACCTCCAGCCTGCCCATAGACTCAGTGTGAGTAACAAGTATTTTGGAGACATGATTCATTGCACGCCAAGCAAGGTCATTTGTTTCATTTCCTAAAAGTGCCCGTTATTTTCCAGGCTGGTGTCGAGCTCTGTTAGAGGCAGTTATGCTGCTGACATTGAGGCTAGTGAGAGGAATCACACCCACCGAGTTTTAGAGCATGTCTACACTGCACACTGCAGAGCTGCCTCTGGTACACACTGGTTAGTCCATATATCATGATGCAGAAAAAGGAAGCTTGACTACCAGGTCCCTGAGAGTAGCTTAGCTTCGTGCTTCTGAGCCAACTACTCCAGTACACCCCATCTCTCAACACTGCAGTGCATCCTATCCAATGTGCTGTTGCATGCAGCATATCAGCCTCAATGCTTTTGCAGCTGGGATTGCTTGATGGAGCAAATTTAGTTGCAGACATTGCACATTAGTTAAAAAAAAATATTAATTACATCTGTAGAAGGTCTCTAAGGTCTTCTAATCTGATTCATACCCATCCTACAACTTTTGAAGTCCCTAAACCTCAAATGGCCAGGGGGTAGGAGGGAATTTTGAGGAAAGCATCGTGCTGCACTTTCCCTGTTTTGAGGCACTTACCCTAACCGTCTGCTGCTGGGCGTTGCTAAAGACAGGAATCCGAAAGGCTGAAAAGTGTTTTTCTTTTTAGATGATCCCTAATGTAGTTTTGCTGAACTCTGTGTATGTTATTTTGCTGAACTCTGGGTATATTGTTTCGTACGAGGGTAGAACACAATACAGGGGGATTCTGACAAAGTGACAGACTGGGAAAAGCAACTCCACCTTGCCACAGAAAATGTCACCTTGTGTGCAGGTGACACTTTGACATTATCAGCAGATTACAGCGTTGTTGCCTTAGACCTTTGGCAAGTTTATATCAGAGGTCAACTGAGGCTGGATGACTCCAGCAGTAAGCAGGGTGTGCATGCAGACTGCTGGGGAAATAATGCAAGAATAAACACTCTGTACACCAAGGTCCTCTGTATCACAAATAATGTGTTATGCTGAGTCAGGCACATTTTGCCTGGGGAAACTGCCAAGATATTTTTTACTTAGGTGAGACCGACAATGTATTTTCATCTAGTTTCCTGATTAAAACTACATTTTTGAAAGATCCAGGACCACATTCATTACTGTCCTGCCACTTAAATATTTTTGGCAGGTTGGTCTTTACTTTTAAATAAGCCAAAATTAGCTACAGAGATCTAGACCTCTGTGTTCCTATTCTTAAAGTCAAATGTGTGAAACTAATTGAGTGAGACTGCTTAATGAGACAAACCTCATTAAGATGGTAATTTTTTCCTGCATACTGTATCCCCGTACTCCTTCTGAATATTTAGCTAGTAGTATCCAAGATATAGAGAAACGCTTTGTGTGGTTTATTTGGCAAAGTACAAAATAATAAAACCTTAGAACAATTTGCAATATGTTCAGCTAATGACAAAAATGGTCATGAATCAAATATATATGTTGTCTGAAGGAGACTCTCAAGCAGAAATAAGAGACATAGGCCAAATCTTCACAATAGACAAAATGAGGGAAGCATTTGCAAAGCTCTCAAGGCTTACTAAGGCAAGCCAACAAGGTCCAGCCTCATACTGGCTTCAGCTTGTAAGCAAGTTCAAACATTCAGAAGGATGTGGTTGCAGATGGCTATCTGGGTTATGTCTTTATGCTTTTGGCTTAGCTCCATGAAAGTCTAGAACTCATATAAGTAAGTATCACTGACCTTTTAGGTTTCCATACTTAGAGGTTCACCTTTAATGTCCCTGTGATAATAGAATCATTTTTTAATAACTTTAAGGCACTTCTGGTTCCATATATCTAGAAAGCCAAGTCTTTCGTTTCAGTTCTCTGAAATGCACATATGAAAAATAAAAATACTGCAAAAGTAAAACAAAACAAAACAGCCCATGAAGTGACCTGCCAAAAGGGATCTAGTATGGAAATCTCAATGAAAATAGTAATCAAGATTCATAAATCATGCTTTAATGCATTTATCTACAGAGTTTTGACTCATGAACACATTAGCCCTGTGCCATCCAAGATGCTCTGCGTTACCTGAGACAGGCGCTGGTACTGACTGAGGAAAGTAGAGAATTTCAGTGTCTTATCTTTAGGAAGACTTTACAAAAGCACTTGTAGATATTAAGCTAACGTAACAGGCAGGATGTTTTTATCTGAGTTCAGAAGATTGATGTACAAAATTCCTGAACCAAGCAGGTAATTAGGTAGAAGGAGTATCTAACAATTTCTGCAAATGATCCCTATGCACATCAGCAATCATGGCTGATGTCTCTCACAAAAAGCTGCTCAGAGAATACAATCCCCAGGCTCTTCCCCATCACCTTCTTCATGCCATCCTCCAGTGTTCCTTCCCTGCTTCTCCCCTTAGTGAACAACATTTTAAAACTATTGTAATTCTAAGAAGTAAGCAGATAACAGAGAAATCCCAAAGCATGAATACAGGCTAGGCAATGGGTGGATTGAGAACAGCCCTGCCAAGAAGGATTTGTGGATGCTGGTAGATGATAAACTAAACATGAGCAAGCAGTGTGCGCTTGCAGCCTAGAAGGCCAACTCTATCATGGGCTGCATCTAAAGAGGGGAGGTTGGGAGGGTGAGGGAGGGGATTGTCTACATCTGCTCTGCCCTTGTGAGACTGCACCTGGAGCACCACTTCCAGGTCTGAGCTCCTGGCCCAAGAAGGATCTGGAGCTGTTGGAGCAGGTTAGGAGGAGGACCTCATTGCAGCCTTCCAGTACTTGAAGGGAACTCATAAGCAGGAGGGAGACTGACTTTTTACGTGGTCTGATAGTGATAGGACAAAGGGGTATGGTTTTAAACTGAAGGAGGGGAGATTTAGGTTAGTTTTTAGGAGGAAATTCTTTATTCAGAGGGTGGTGAGGCCCTGGCACAGGCTGCCCAGAGAAGCAGTGGATGCCCCATTGCTGGAGGTGCTCAAGGCCAGGCTAGATGGGACTTTGGGCAATCTGTTCTGGTGGAAAGTATCCCTGCCTATGGCAGAGGGCTGGAACTGGAACCATTCTATGATTCTTTAAAATAAAAAATCACCTTTGGAAAATGTCCAGTTCCCCATCTCCTTTCCACAGTTGTTATCACCTTTGATATACAATAACGTAGAAACATTTGTTGAGAACCACCCAGAGGAAATACAAGGCTGAGAAGGGAAGAAGTTTGAGCCCATTATGCCTGTGATGCTGCCCACATTACCCCAGCTGGGAGATATCTCACTGACCTTCTCTCCTTGCCATTTCTCGTCATGCTCAGCCCACGGGCATGAGGAAGAGATGGAACCCAGCTGCTGAACGCAGTGCAGGTGGATTAGCACAGCAGTGTAAGTGTGTTAGCACAGCACCTCAGCCAGTACCTTCTGAATCAAGCAGGTGTTTTTCTTCCATCCTGGTGCATGTCCACTGGGCTTGATGTGACAGCACGGTTGAACTGCATGTATTTGTTTGTTCCTGAGCCATTCCTGAGCAGTCAGTGCCTCTTTTGAGATACGATGCAAAAGATCGCACAGGAACATATAAGAAGAATTAACTCCCCATTACTTATTACTGCAGGATTTAAATGGTTCAAACCCACTTAACCAACACTTCTTATTTATTTATTTTTTTCTTTTGGAAGGATGCACGATGCTACAGATTCTCTCAAGGCCAGAAAGCCTATGAGAACAGAATACCCAGCTATTGGAAACCACTAAAAAAAGCTTCTCTGGCTGAGATCCCTGTGCAAGTACACAATTTACAGCCCCCCACAGCAGGATGTCAACAACATAATTCATTTTTCACAATGATACGCTGAATGCTTTTGTATTTACATGAATGCATAGAGAAATCCAGAACGAGAAGTGCTTTATTACCCTGTGTGTGTGTTGCTCAGCACACCAAGGGAATCGGTTTAGTGGGCAATAAGCTGTTAAAAGACTGAGACAATGGTAGTTAATATCCAAAGAACCCAACTGCTTTGGGCTGTAACTTGAGCAGCGGGTCTCATCAGCATTAATGACTTATTCCCTCCACTCTCACGTGGGAAGAAATACATATACCACTGTTGAAAAATAACTATATTTTGCTAAATATAATACACTGGAATGATGACTGAACTCACTGCAGTTGCTTTTTGCAATTTCTTTTTCTTAATTATTGCAGGTTACATGCATCAGTGAATTGATCAAATCTGTTCTCATCCCTTTGTAAATGAAATGGTGCATTACCCATTGCAGTTGTGGAAGAAAAAATTAGCAGCCTTTTAGCTTCCTGTCCAGACTTGTTAAGTTCATAATAAATGGGTGGGACTCTTGTGGCTGTCAGCAGTGCAGGTCCTGCTTGCTTAGTTCCTTCTGATAGTTATTAACCATTCAATTTTAGATGCTGGAGGCCAATTGTCTTCTTAGTTTGATCTGTCTTGGGTGACAGCAATGTTGGTGCAGTAAAGCTTTTACATTTCCATAAATATGGCACGTGTCAGAACTCATCAGCCTTCTGCAAGGTTGTGTGAAAGCACAGCTCTCAGCTGTGGTTTGGAGCAGTTGTCAAGGAGTAATCATGTTTATGACTGTAAGACTCCATTCAAATGTGTGTGGTTTGAAGGAGTCCTGGTAAAATTAAATGTTGGCCCTCCTCCTCATTAGGAAGTTCACACATTTCAAGGGATTTAGATACTATTTTTTTACTTTATCGGTACAAGATAACACTGCAAAATTCATATCTGTATCTGATTTATCCTCAAGTTGAAAAGTTTTTAAGAGTTTTCTGAATTCATCCCATGTCTGAAGTATCATAGAATCATAGAATTGGTTGGGTTGAAAGGGCCCTTAAAGGCCATCTAGTCCAACTCCTCTACAAGGAACAGGGACATCTACAGCTAGATCAGGTTACTCAAAGCCCTGTACAGCCTGACCTTGACCGTCTCCAGGGACGGGCCTTCCACCACACTTCTGGGCAACCTGTTATTGTGCTTCACCATCCTTATTGTAAAAAAACTTCTTCCTTATGTCCAAACTAAATCTCCCCTCTTTTAGTTTGAAACCATTTCCCTTTGTTCTATCATAACAGACCCTGTTAAAGAGTCTGTCTCCTTCTTTATTATAACCCCCTTCAGATACTGAAAGGCTGCTCTCAGATCACCTTGCAGCCTTCTCTTCTCCAGGCTGAACAGCCCCAGCTCTCTCAGCCTGTCCTCATAGGAGAGCTGCTCCATCCATTGGATCATATTTGTGGCCCTCCTCTGGACTTACTCCAAGAGGTCCGTGTCTGTCCTGTACACAGGACTCCAGGTGATGTCTCACCAGCACAGAGCAAAGGGGCAGGATCACCTCCCTCGCCCTGCTGGCCATGCTTCTTCTGTTGCAGTCCAGGATATGGTTCGATTTCTGGGCTGTGAGGGCACATTGCTGGCTCATATCCAGCCCATCCACCAGTACCCCCAGTTCTTTTCCAGTAGAGCTGTGCTTTATTCTTACATCTCCCAGCTTGTACTGATAGCAGGGGTTGCCATGACCTAGGTACAAGACCTTGCACTTGGATTTGTTGAACCTCATAAGGTTCACCTGGACCCACTGTAAGAGCATGTCTAAGTCTCTCTGAATGGCTTCCTGCCCCTTGGGCATGTCAGCCACACCACACAGGTTGACGCTGTCCATGAACTTGCTGAAGGTGCACTTGATCCCACTGTTGATGTCGTTGCTGAAGATGTTAAAGTGCACTGGTCTCAGTACTGACGTACTGATTCCTGAGGGACACCACTTGTCATCAATCTCCATCCAGATACTGAGCCATTGACCACCACTCTAAATACGATCTCACAACCAGTTCCTCATCCATTGAACAGTCCACCCATCAAATCCACATCTTTCCAATTTGGAGAGCAGAATGTTATGGAAGACCATGTCAAAGGCATTACTGACACGAAGATAGATGAAATCAGTGGCTCTTCCCTTGCCCACTGTCGCAGTCACGCCATCATCAAAAGCCACATGGTTGTCCAGGCAAGACCTGCCCGTGGTGAAGCCATGCTGGTTATCTCATAAGTAATTATCCTTGATTTGGATTGACAATTGTTAATTAGTTCATGATATTTCATTGAATAACAATGAAAACAGACCATAAGAATATATTTGATGGTCAGTATATTCAACTTTGATCATATAAAGAGCGCGCAGGGTGGGTTCTTCTCCTGAGTACTTATATTGCACAAAATATAAACATATCAGGTTGGATATCTGGAAAATCTTATTTTCTGGAAGAGTGATTGGGCACTGGAACAGGCTACCTAGGGTGATGATAGAGTCACCATCCCTGGAGGTGCTCCAGAAATGTGGATATCCAGTGCTGTGGGACATGGGTTAGTGGGCAATATAGGTGGTAGGTGGACATTTGGACTAGATGATCTTAGAGGTCTTTTCCAACCTCTATGATTCTTTGATTCTGTTTAGGGGGTTGTGTATAATTAAAATGTGTTAAATATTAAAATCAATATTGGTACTTTATTTTTAATAAATGGATATTGTACTCCTTCTTGAGGTCCCCTATGGTTGATTTTAACGTTGATAAAAATGTATGAGTCTTATAAGTGTCATTTATACTAGAGAAATCAATTCAAGGAAAAAGATGCTGTTTGATCATTGATGAAGAGAACAGAAAAAGGAGGTGGTATTTGAAGAAATGGCTTTTAAAAAGACAGGCAGATTATTTACTGGGTCACTCTTTTGGATTTTGGAAGCAACATGGTATAAATCAGAATCTAGGAAAAGAAATGGAAGGGAATAAAAATGCAGGAGGATTAAGAAGAGCAAAAAGGAAATAGAGAGGGAGCAGATGAATGAAAGAAAAAAAGATAGGTAGTGGAATTAGAGTCTTACTGAGGAGAACAAAGATCAAGGATGTGATGGATATGCAACTCGTTTCCTTTCAGAAAAAGCTGACAAGTGTAAGAGAGTGTTTTTGGAAACAAGACATCATCAGTGAAGTACTGTTGCTGGATATATTCAGAAAATAGACCAAGAAGGTTCAAAGAAGGTTCAAAAAGCACTTAAACATGAATAAGAAGTGGAATTCATCTTTGTCATTGCAGTAGCTACTCAGGGACGTTTTTTTTTCCTAAATCAAAGCTGTCATTGACATAATGTGGGGTTTCGATTAAAACGTTTTTTTCTTTCCTCGCAGAGGTTATAATGTTTTTTTCCACAAAAGTTATCACATTTTTCCTTGAAAAACTGGAAACTAATTCTTCCCAAATACCCCCTCCTCCTTCCTGTCCTTGTTTCTGAATGATAGCATTATTGTTTGGGTTGATTTCTGTCACTTTTTTTATTAAAACTGTTTCCAGAGGAAAAAAAATAGAACATCATTGACTTCAGACAACGAAGTACAGACTAATCTTCCTCACTTTGTGTAATGCATGGCTTTGCCTTCTGTATTACAGAAAGGACAGCAACATGATTCGGTCTTCTTTTTCCATGACTGGAAAATATTCATTATTCACTATTAGTGAAAATTCACATTTTCACTAATCTGTGACTTTTTCCTTTTTTTTTTTTTTTCTTTTCTAAATGTGAAATGATTTCTCTTTATTCATTTTAAAAAGTTTTCAATTTTTCACTAAAAAATCAGATGTTTCTCAAAAGTAGAAATGTAGGTCAAGGAGAGCCAATCTTTACAATCAAACTTAACACTTTATTAGTGCAGAAAATAACAGAGTTTCATAAGGTAGCATTGATTCTTTCTCAGTTAATTCCTCTCATCCCTCATTCTCAGAAAACATACCGCAGAAGTTATTTTTTCTTTGAGGCTGTTCTTTCTATTGTTGGCTAAACTGGTCTATAATCAAACTCCACTCTTTTCTTCTTGGAAGAACATTGTCCTATCTAGGTCAAATACACCGTGACATTTCCCAAAAATCAATCTTACTGAAATATTTTCAGTAGGAAATAAAAAAAAGAGATAGGAATAAGCTTTGGTTGTGAAACATAGTTGGATCCATAAATATATTTTCTGATGTACCAGAAGGCTACGCTACTATTCAACAAGACCTGGACAGACCGGAGAGTATGGCAGGGAGGAATCTGATGAGGTTTGACAAGAGCAAGTGTAGAGTCTTGCACCCAGAGAAAAATAACTGCATGCACCAATACAGGTTAGGGGATAACCTGCTGACGAGGAGCTCTGTGGAGGAGGACCCTGGGGGTCCTGATGGACAACTTGTTGAGCCAACAGTGTGCCCTTGTGGCCAAGAAGGCCAATTATATCCTGGGGCGCATTGAAAGTAGTGTGGCCATCAGGTTGAGGGAGGTGATACTGCCCTGATGTGGCCACATTTAGACTACTGTGTCCAGTTCCGGGCTCCCCAGTTCAAAAAAGACAGGGATCTCCTAGAAGGAGTCCAGTGGAGAGCCATGAAGATGATTAAAGGCCTGAAGCATCTCCCATATGAGGAAAGGCTGAGTGGCCTGGGTCTATTCAGCTTGGTGAAGACTGAGAGGGGACCTGATAAATGTTTAAAAATATCTAAAGAGAGTTCAGAGGCAAGTGGATGAGGCCAGGCTCTCTTGGTGGTGTTTAGCAATAGGACAAGGAGCAATGGCCTGAAACTTGAACATAGGTAGTTCCGTATTAACATGTGGAAGAACTTGTTTATGGTAAGAGTGATGGAGCACAGGAACAGGCTGCCCAGAGAGGTTGTGGAGTCTCATTCTATGGAGATACTCAAGACCCATCTGGACATCTACCTGTGCGACCTATTGTAGGGTACTGCTTTAGCAGGGGGTTTGGACTCAGCGATCTCTTGGGGTCTCTTCCAACCCCTGAGATTCTGTGATTCTGTGATTCTTAGCCTATACCGGGGGGCGTTCAGAGAAGAAAAATTTGGGGTCTAAGATCAATGAATCTGTAAGTGCAGATACAAATCTCATGCTTCTATTCTGTGCAAATTAAAATTGACTAAGAAATATCAAACTCAAGACTGAGCTTTATTTTGACAGGTGGTGCTAAACCATCATTTCCTACGCTTTCTACTTTGACACCAAGCCAACTGAAAGATCCAGGAGAAATCTCACTGGTTCTGCATGAAATTTTAATAGTCTGACTCCAGTTTTCTACATTTCATTGATTTTAGCCTTATCCAGTTCGGTATTACATCCTTACCTTTCTGATATAGGAGTATATACAGACCCATTTAAACATACAGAAAGACAGTAAAAGCTGTGGGTGTGAAGAATGCAGTGGTATCCAGAAGTGTGTGCATTTTCATTTAAAACGTTGAATAATACTCTGAATGCACATACGTAATGTCCCATCTGAAAAGACAAAAACCAGCAGAAGAATTTGGAATGTTCTTCTGATTATTTTCAGAATTTATAACTACTGAGCTGAATTTGAAGATGTTAGATTAAGTTTGGAGACACTTGGAAGTTTGCTGCATTATAAGGTATTGTTTTCACTATTATTATTATTAATAGTGGTATTTTCATGCTACTAAAAGTTTGAAAGCCAGAAGCTAAGAAAGCTTTGTCTTAATTTGATCAAATAATGAGTTGTGGATCAAACAATCCTAAATTGATAACAATGACAAATGGCTCTGAAACTGCTTTTGAACATAAAAGGGAACAACTCAATTAAGCAAATGTTATGTCATCAAGAACCTCTATAAGTGTTACACCACTGATCACAGCTGTGTAAATTTTCTCATCACTGTTAATAACAAAGAAAGTTGAAATGCATATGAAGTTTTAATTAAAAATCTGTGTAGTATGGCTGTGATTTCTACAGCTCAATGCTCAGAAGGCATTTCAAGATCTAGGTCAAAGCCACAAGAAAGCATATAAAATGAAAACAAAAAGGGAAAGAGAAAGAGAAACAGGAGAGGGCAGGTGTGGTTCAGAATAAAGTAGAAAAATTAATTTTCCTGCAGAAGATGAAGTTTCCAGTGTATACATCTGGTGTAACTTATGGTTGGCATAATCTTCTCTTAGATGTGATGGCTGTTCAGAGTGAAGCACCAGCCATCAGAAACAAAAGAAACATTTCTTGCATACTCTTGGCACAGCTGATAGTATATTCTGTTCGGATACATGCTTGATCTTATTTCTTAAGTGTAGCCTAAACCTCGCTGTTGTATATGCAGACATGGTCTCTTGACTTTTGTCACAAGTTGCTGTACAGTTCTGTCTACCTGGACTTGCTGTCCAGGCCAAAAGAATATTGGAAAATGTTTGTGGTGTACTTTCCCTGTATATTTTCCCTATATCCTTTGTTACTTAAGTCTGGGGGAACAAAGTACAAATTTTGAAGGTACCATGGGAGCATTTAACAAGTGAACAGTAGGAATAGGTACAAGCAGCTAGCTAAGAACATCACTTAACATGGACAAGAGGAGATGGGGAGACCACTCCCTGACCCTGGGTCTTGTGCACATGCAGGGAGGTAGCTTATGTTGGCTAAAACAACCTTCAGGGCTCAGCCTCTTCCAACCTAAAGTAGGTGTCCCTGGTGTTGGGTATCACAAATGACAGATGTTCATTACTGCCCATGGAGTAAAGGTGAGCAGCTCACTAGTATATGCCTGCTAGATGTTTAAAATTGAGTGAGATAAACAAAATGCAGTGAAACAGGATTGGATGAGAGAGAAAGTTGAGAGTAAATGAGAGTTCCCCGAAGTGAGCTACACGGGGAAATAGCATGTATGAGTAGGATCTGAATGCAGTAACTTGCAAAGCCCCACTGAAATTAGCACTGAATAAGAGGGATTCTCTGGGAGGTAATCACAGATACAGGGGAAAACTAAGTAAGAGAAATTTACTTGATCAAGCAAATAAGAGAGCAGGAGAAAAACGTGTTGGCAAAAGAGAGCACTTTTATTCTGGAGATGAATGTGCTTCTCTGGTGGACAGAAATGTGTCTCAGAGGTGGGCTTAACACAAACTAATGTTTAACTTTGTAGATGCTATAGCACCTATATAAAAATTATAGTAGACTATATTCAAACGTGTAGGATTCACAGTTGCAATCTACAAAATCAAACAGAAAGCAGCACGTGTATGTGAATGAACAGTCAGCATGAAATATATTCCCATGCTCAAAGAATAGAGATTTATGTACGTATAAAAAAGAAAAAATGTTAATTTCAGGGGGACAGCTATAACACTGAAGCACTTTTGTTTAGGCAGCTGAGACTAAGTCTTGATGCTGACATACTTGTCCTGATGTTTCTTCTCCCTTAGATCATAAGCCAATTTTTATAAGATATTTGGTGAAGTATGTAGCAAACATCACCACAAACATGATTTTGTAAATCATATGTGATAGAAGAATTGTATTTTCTTCTAGTTCCTAGCTGTTGAAATCCATCATTTCTTTCATGAAGATAGGTAAAAGTTGAAGCCTATCTACAAATTAAAACCCCCCTGACAGCATCACCAGATGATTTACAAAGTCAAGTGTCTAATTGCACATTCATAAATATTCATTCTCACATTCAAAGCTACGGAGGAGAGAACATGAACAAGCTGATTATTCAACTGATAGTATCTGATTCATCTAGCTATACAAATGGGGAAATAGATAAAGATAGAAGACCAGTTTCCAACAAATAGAGGCACAAGCAGACTGTATTGTTTAGGAATATTATATTGAAATGAAAAAATAATTTAATGCTAAAAATAAAAGGATATGTGAGAACAGAGGGAAACATGCAGACAGAATGAACAGATTTTCCATACCAGTTGGCCCTGCGCATATTTCAGGTGATGGTGTAGGATTCACACTTTGCCATAGGGCAGATAAGGGTGGCCAGTCTTCCTCAAACTGTGTTTTTGTACACATTAAAATTGGCTAAACCACGCTTTCCAGAAATACAATTAATGAGAAAGAATTTTCTTTTTCTGTATTATTAAAAACTAAGGAGGAAGATAAAATAAAGTAAAAACAACTCTCAAATGCTGATGAGTATTAAATCTAGAGAAGAAGCATAAGGTCTATCTTGTGTAGGAACATGACTTAGAGGACATGGTCATGATGGATTGATAGTTGGTCTAGGTGATCTTAGAAGTCTTTTCCAACCTTAATGATTCTATGATTCTATGTGTAATAGATAGGAGAGAAACACATCTGAATTTGTATGCATTATAAATCTTTGGAAATATGCAAGTTTACATTAACAACTTGCTGTATCTTGGTAGATTCAGCACTGACACAACATCCTGGGATGCCTGCATCTCCCCTCAGCCGCAGAAATTATTCTGTCCACATACTCTACCTATAGGGTGGGGTGAAGAGGGTAGGTCTGAGTCGCAGTGAGGGTGCACCTCTCATCTTCCTCAGTGACTCTCTATAAACTTCAAAAAATTGATTCCTAATTTGGGCACTCTAGCTATGTACTTACACTGCAAGTGTGAGGCTGATGCAATAAATAGTCCTGAATTTTCACAACAGACTATCAGAGGTGGGAAAGCAAGGCAGAGAAAGTGATTTGTCTGAAACCAGAAACGAAGGAAGCAACACAACTCTCCTTTTCCTTCCTCCATACCTTATCACTGAGACCTCATCGCTTATATGAGGCCACCTCCAGCCAAATCCTGCTCACACTGCTTGAATGAATCATCTCATTGACTTCATGCCTTTGTGGCTATTCACACTTCCATATTTTGTAAATATGGTCTTCTAACTTGTCTATTAATACACTGCAAGTTCCTTGTGCATTTGGCTAACCGCTGTTAACTCTGATAGTACTTTACCATACACTATTATAACTCCCACAGTGACTGATACTGAAAGACTCTTTATATATGTAGAGATCTATTTTCTGGGATTTTGACTTCTACTCCTTGCGACCAGATTTTTTTCTTTCCGTCTTCCTTACTTTTATTGTCATTGTGCATGGTTTATTGAGAGTATCTTCTTTCTTCAGTGCACGCAAGGGAAGTCAGGAATGAGTAAGGAAATATACCTATCACTTTGACAAAGAAGTCATTAAGTTATTGCTATGGTAATTAAATCACAGTGATAGCCCTGGCATAAGAGTTATCATGTGCTTAACACAGTATTAAACTTATATCATCCTGTATATTACAGACATTCCAGTATATTGCAAGCATCTTTCCATTTGTCTCTGTAGTGTATATCAGATATATGTATATTTTCTAGATAATTATAATATTCATGTGCAGTAAGCTATGTGTGTACATTTGTCTTGCTATCAGTAAACTGCCTAAACCTAACTTTTTTCTACTATGTATTAGATATGCACACAGTTCCTGCATACTTAGACTTCCTGGGTCTTTACCTAAGAATTAATTTAAGATATTTAGGATCTTTTATCTGTATTGTACATTGCTCTGTCAACACTCATCTCTTCTGCATGTGAATTTTCAGCACCGCAGTCCCATTAGTCTGTGTGAAACAACCTTTCCCTGAACACAAATAGCTTGGGGGAATTCCCTATAGGGTCTCACAGCCTACTGTGCATGAGCAAGTAGCCCTGTAGAGCAGGCTGAATGCCGGTCTCAGCATGCCCAATGTACTTATGGTCATAGGTTGCAGTGGTTGGCTCACATAATTGTGGCTCTCCAGTGACACTTTACATCTTCATTTTCAAGACTATCGTGCAGTAAATTGTTTCCCAACAGGCTGTGAATAAAACACTATTTTGTTGGACGCTACATTTGTTTTTATGATAAAAATACATTATGTGCAAGAATGCATAAAGCAGGCAACTCAGTTATGGTTCCCAGACCCCAACTTGGGGGAGGGATGAGTGTGAACGATTTTCTAACACTAATGATTCCCAAACCACAGTTTGTGGACCTTATTCTATCCTAGCTGCAAAAGCTTTGCTGAAAATTGGAGTTATGTACTAAATTATCCTCAGCTTTCCAAACATATTTTGGTCAGCTAATTAGCAAAATAACATAGCTAACATCTGAAGCCATTCTAAATTCTGCATGGCTTTGCCATCCTTGTTTCTCTTCCTATATATCTTTGCTTCAAACCCAATTATGGCTATGGTGAATATTTATGGAGATAAAGGATTTCAAGTCCCTTCTTCAGGTGGTATTCATAATGGCTCCTTTAGTTTCACTGGAGTGGCAGCAAGCAGGATGAGCTGAGCTCTGAATCCTTCATTGGACCTTTGCTGGTTTTATAACTGTGAATAGAACTTGGCCTATAATAAAACACAGAAGATAAATCCCTGGAAGCAGAAGAATCAAATAAGTTAGCAAAAACAGTTGTTGTTTTCCTTTACGACTGTGTCCACAAAATCTAGATGACCTTCGGAGAATAATCTCGGAGGAATGAAAAACTGAAAACTCATTACTGGTAAGAAAGGCTTTAGAGGACAGAGTTTATTACATTTACAGAACGTAATGCCTCTTCAATTCTGTCTCCTTTGACCCATTTCATTATTATCAGATTAAATACATAGCGTATAGAAAAATTCTGATTCCAGTGTCATCGGGAGCAAATAACATTTGGAGAAGGACTTCCTGGTACCCTTTTTTGATTCAAGTGCTTTATTAAACTCACTAAAAATAATGATTAAGTTGACCTAATGGAGTAAAGTACAGACAAGGTAAAGATTTGGTATCAGGCTGACTAAGTCTGGATTTAGTCATTTATGTTAATCCTTTGTAGAAGTATTCAAACTAAAGTTACTTCAACATGTGTTGTATGATTTTTTTAGCATCTTGAAGACCAGAGCCAAAGCTTATCCTTGTTGAAGTGAGAGGTATTTGCATACTCTTTGGACTATCTTTATTTTCAGCCTATTCTGAGGAAACTGTCGAGATGCCCCGAGCATTTGCTTAACTAAGGAATACCACTTCTTCAGGTTTCCTTTATTTTAGGGAAAGTTAGGTGACTCAGAAGGAGGCAGGTATGTTTTGCACTTTTTCAGTTTTCTCCCTTGTGTAATAGAGGAGCTACTAACTAAACACCCATCAGAATTAAAATAAAGCAAATACCGATGGGGCCAAATATTTCTGAGTAACTCTAAATCATTCAATGAGCCAATCTGATTCTCCTTCCCTCACACATTTCATGAGCTTGTTATTGACATGAGTGTGTGAACAGTGATGATAGGCAAGGCTGAATATTCTAAGGAACTTTCTGACTGGAGGTAACAAGCTATTAGTGAATACAGAGCTTCCAAGACATTGGAATAAATGTCTGTTCAGAGGCCTGGAAGCCCATGCCTTATCCCACGCTCTGACCACCCTGATCTAGCTGTAGATGTCTCTGTTTTTTGCAGGAGAGTAGGACTAGATGAATTTTAGGGATCCCTTTCAACTCAAACAATTCTATGATTCTATGCTATTTCTTTTTAAGATAGACCTGCAAGCATCAGGTGACAGTGTATGCTGTAAGATAGGGCCAGATCCTATTACTTTCTTTCAAGCAGTTGTTTCTTCTTTCTTATAATATAAAGTTCAGCTCAGAGATAAAAAAGATTCTTAACTGAAAACATGTAATTCATCTGTTTCCACCAGACAGTCACTAAGTATATACATTGGTGTACCTCTGCATAATGGAACAAAAATCACAGAATCATAGAATATCCTGAGTTGGAAGTAGACCCATAAGGACCATTGAGTCCCATTCCTAAAACTGATTTATATTAGTTGATCAGTGTGCCCACGGCCCAGAAACTTATAAAATAAGAACTCAGTATGGAGAAATAGGAAGAGATTACGTAGAAAGATGCAGAGATATGAACCAGGTATGTCCTTTATGATGAGGAATGTCTATGTGATAAACACACTGGGTTTGGTTAGATGAGCCCGCTCAAAGTTGGCAGTGTGATATATTCAGGGGCATGGTATATTTTAGGAGCAGGTAATCTACTCATATGGAAAACACAAAAGCCAGAATTCTCAGGAAGATGTAGGATTAACATCTGATCTAAGAATGTTTAGAAACTTACCCCCTTAATTGGTGTGCTCTGCATTTCCTCCCTAGTGAATGTGGAAAGCAAGCACTTCTACATGACTGCATCTCAGTCGTAAAATTTGACTCACCCTCTGCAACACTGTTTTTTCCCTACTGACCATAAAAAGAACCTAAGACAGATGCTTCTAATTGATGCATGTGACTTAAATGTCTAAAATGAAATCAAATATATCTGTGTCATTAATATTGCAGAAGTGGATTTCAGTACTGCATCTTTGGCTACTACATTTAGACCGGAGCTGAGATTTCTCTCCTTTCTTTCTTTAAGCCAATGTGTATTTTAGAAACTTTTAATCAGGATTTGGACTTAGACGTATGCTAAGAAGTTGTTCTCATGTGTCTTTTGTTGCTGCCTAGTCTGCAGAAGTTAATGTTTAAGGGATTAGTGGAAGGTTCCTGAGAGAGTGAGAAATTTCAGTCATAGCAGAAGAAGAGAAAAACATCATAATCTGATATGTTCATAAAGAAAATTTTATGATCAGATGTGCTATCCAAGGATTCAGTGACCCAGGAGGTCTCTTCTTGCTGTGCTAGTGGTTCTGTTTTGTTGAGGGAAGCTGGGATTTGCAGTCAAAAGTGCAACAGTTCAATCAATGTCAAAACTATGCAAAGTACAGGAAGCATACTGGATCATCCTGGTAAAAACTCCAACCAGCTCACAGTTTAGAAATAAGCTCAAGGAGACAACTTGTCCTTAAACAGAACAAGGCTCTTCCTCAGTATAAAGAAGATAATTTATTTTCATGCAAAAGTGTCTGTGGTGCAGAAATGGAGATTTAATTTTACATGCAGTAGAGCAGAGAACACAAATAAAAAATGGCTGTTAGAAAGCAGTCCATTACATTGATACACTATCTGTACACATTCATCTTCCTCTTTATTCATCATCGTTTGTAAAGAAGTATTATTGCTTGCCATCCAGTAGTGCTCATCTTATATTTATCCACAATATTAAGCAGATGTCTGTGAGAGTAATTAAAGAGATAAAAAGGAGCATTGTTACTTACTGATATAAGATGCAGAATGAGAGAGAGAAAATTATTTTTTCAGTTTGTCAGCTGGTATTTCTTGACATTTACATGTAAAAATAAAGGCCCATATCTTCAAAACATGCACATTTATTTCTGCAGCAGACACACGGACAGGAATTTGTTTTCCATGCTTTTCAAAGAGGAAGAAATTTGGGAATTTTGAATCCTTTTATCTGTACTGATGTCAAAAGGTATTTTAAAGGTCAAGATTTTCAAAAAGTGGTTTTAAGTTATACAAACTTGTTTGTAAATGTCTGCTTAAAGTCATCACTATCATTAGGAACTACTAACTTAGATTACCTCTCACCACAGTCTGGCTGTGCATATAGTAAATAGAAGCTGCAGCAGAGTTTGTGGCAATCCCAGATATTTGTACAGAATGGGAGAAGAAAAAAACAGAGAGCAGCCCTGTGGAGAAGGACTTGGGGGTCCTGATGGATGAAAAGCTGGACATAGCCAGCTGTGTGCTCTTGCAGCCTGGAAGGCCAACAGTAGTGTGGGCTGCATCAATAGAGGGAAGGCGGCAGGGAGAGGGAGGTAATTTTCCCCATCTGCTCTGTTCTTTTGAGGCCCCTTCCGGATTACTGTGTCCAGGCCTGGGGACGCTGCACAAGAAGGATGGAGAGCTCTTGGAGCAGGTCTAGAGGAAGGTGCTTAGGGGAACGGGCTGCATTTTGCGGAGAACGTTTGGTTACTCTGGAAATTACAAGGCAAGAATTATTTCTGACATTATTTTAGAGCTATCTGAGCATTTTCACTTCAAGCTCCAGAGTCCGCTCTGAGCAGAGGCACAGGAGGGGCGAGTGGTGCAGAGCAGCACCAGGCAGAGCGATGCAGTATTGCTGCTGGGTTAGCATTGCGGTTGCTCCAGAAGTATTCATTCCTCATTGCACCTGAGACTGTCTGGTTTGCAGCTGTGATAACCCGTGGAGTACTGGTAGGCAGGAGCCATACACTGTGGAACGTACTTCCATTAGCCATGAGATATACTTTTGGAGCTAACTGTAGAGGTTGATTCATTTCTCTGCAGAACACTATCATTCAATTCCATTATTATGATCATCCATATTACAGTAAGGCCTGAAGGTCTGAGCCAAGATCAAAACTGAAATCTTTTACAGCAAGAAGCAGTGCCAATGATCTCAGAAGATGTTGCCTCGGTATCTGTTTCACTGCTGTGCTTATAGTAAATGCTATTTCACATTTATATACGAGCTTGGAGATTTGAATTCTGCATTTAGATCTTGCTCACAGCAGTGGTTCAGGATTATACCAGTACCACCTCCAGCTTCTAATTTATTTTTAATAGATTCTTAGATTTTAGAGCTTGAAAGGAACCATTATATCATGTAGTCTGACTTCCTGCATCCTGCTCACTCAGGCCATAAAATTCACTCAGTTACTCCTCTAATGAGTTTTGTAGATCTTGAAATGCTCCCTTCATCTGAGGGACAATTCTCCCTTACCTCAGAAAGCTGCTTCAGCAGTGAAGCATCCTCACTTTAGCGAGTTCGTATCTAATTTCCAAGTGGAGTTGATGTGGCTTTACCTTCTACCACTGCTTCCTCTGAAGTTTTCTCTAGCAGATTAGTGAGACCTTTGCTAGTCGGCATTTTCAGATTCAACTGCAAGTCACTTTGCAGTATTCTTTTTGACAAAGTGAAAAGATAACAGAAGAAAAAGATGCTGTATCTTGTTTTATTAACTTCCGGTGATCATTTCCTACTCTCACTGCATTTGTCATTACTTCTGGTTCAAGTCACTGACCCGAGACATAATGTTCTGAAATTTTTACGTTTGTATAAACTGGAAGCACTCCAACTCCTGCCCAATATTATTGCTATTAACACTGTATGCTACCATAACCCTTGATCTTTGAAAACTTTCTTTCCAAGAGAGTCCAGCCATAAAGCGCATCATCCATATACGTTCAGACTTTTCCCTTTCTTTTTCTGTATGGTTTGAAGAATTTCTAAGACTGAACTACAAATCAAAATTCACCAATATGAGATGTGATTGGTCATTTCCCATACTTTAAAACTGTCATGAAGAGACAACTCTAGTCCTCTGGGATTTAATTAAGAACAGAACGTGGGAACAGACATATTGGATTGTTCAGCTCTGTATGCTGCTCTTAAACCAATCATCTGTGGTGTAAAAGGAAAGAATATGAAGGATCATTGCTCAAATGCTATTTCCGTTGGCACAATTTGTCGTTTGCTGATTTTCTGTGATGGAGATTGACCCACCATATTTAATCCCCCTATGTTCACCTCCTATATGCTCCTGTCCATTCTTCAGCCAATTCTGTGCCAAGGAGGAGGAGGAGGCTCCTCAATTTAAGCAATCATATGAAGTGTATGATTGGTCCTTTTTTGAGGTTTAAATCTATATACGGTGTGCCTTCTCATTCCTCTTTCCTTAGGAGCTGCAATTTTTCCTCTCTTCACTTTCTTCACAGTTTTCGTATCTGTAGAGTCTTTCACCTAGTGGTTAGACCGAGGAACAAGTCCTACTGTCACACAGAATATCAGAGTCCAGAGACAGGACATCCAGCGACAATCATGGGTCTGCCCATGTTCAAGGCTGGTGCCAATGTGATCTTCAGTTAGTTCTCACAGGGGTTACTTATTTTTTTATGATTAGTTAATTGATATTGGGTAAAAAATTGGTAACTGAAAAAAAAATAGTTAATTGAATTGGATAAAAAAATAATAAAACAATAAAAAAGAAGTAACCCAAGAAGCCAGACCTAGAACTCAGGGATCCCTTCCCACCACGTTTGGGTTACAAATTTCACAATTTCTCAAAAAGTTATAGAAATGTGGCATTGGTCTGAAAGCCCACATGAACAAGGAGAGAGCATCTTCTTGCATTCCCCCCAGAAGTATTGGACAGTGCCAAGTCAGGAATTTTCACAGAAGGGCTTTCACTTTATGCAGTACAGGCAGAATCAAAGCCGTACTTTTGAAGGTTTCATTTCTTCTGACTGATTTCACACCTCACTTTTCCTTGTCCAGTTCATTTTGTAGAGGCGTGTTGTACCCTCCAACAATCTATCTGCAGCATGCCTCTGAAATTGTATCTCCAGCCATTATGCAATCACCTACATTAATGAAAAGCTTTTATTGGCATGTGATGTAATTTTTTTTCTCAAAGACAAACAATTTGCTTTATATTTGGAAGGGGAACACTGAATTCTAAGTGTAATGATCATAGATGCAGCTGCCACCACCTTATGTTCCATTTCAAATGATTAATAATATTTGTCACTTCCAGTGTGTCATTGCGGTCTACTGCTGTTCAGCATGCACTAAATGATGGCACCCGCTTTAGGATTGGCCCGACTAACAATAGATGAATCTGTTCATTTTATTGTGAGCCCCTTAACTGAATGGCTTAGTTTAAAAGAGAATAACCTTCACTAAATATTACGGATTATGCCATCATTTAAAACATGTTTTCTTCCTACCTGAAGAATAGAACTTAATTACTGCTTATCAAGACCTCCTCTTGAAGATATAAATTCCCACTGTTTTTTTTTCCCCTTTAATTTTGACTTCATTTTTATGCCTGGTGATGGAAGGATCTGTCATTGAGCTGCTTTATGTTGTATATAGATCATTCCACACTGCAGAAATTGTTCCTTGTGAAAACACTTTAACGATTTATTTTTTTTCCTATTCACCACTTCAAAGAAAGTCTGATGCAATGGAACAGGAGCTTGTAACAATGAAGTGGGTGTTTAGGCTATACATAGTTCCTTTGCTATGTGACACGAGGCACTGTTTTCACACCAGTTGCTTCTCCTACCCTTTGTCAGACTCGTTTAATTAGCTTGTATAGTTTTACATGACAAAGACTTTCTAATGTTAGTTGTTTGCTTAGTGCTTAGCATAAGGGTGCCTCTATCTTAGCTACTGTAATGCACAGTGTAAATAATATTAATAGTTTCAAAAAAGACATCAAGGAAATCTTCACAGTTCCCTCTGTTTCCTAATTAGTATTACACTGGTATTCCCTACAGTCAGTACTGGGAAATATATGCTAATACTGATCACTTACCAAAAAAAATAATTGCAGAAGTTTTAGAGTTGACTACTGAAATCAGTTACAGACCTGAAGAACCGCTTTTATGCATTAAAACCTGTCCAAATGTGTTGCTCCAGCAAGAAACATAGCCTCTGACTACAAATGTTGCTCCTGGTGTATTTGCCACAGCTTGTAAAGAAATCTGTGAGAGGCTTGGTCACCTCATCCTTCACAGAGCTGCCACGATAACTTGAAATATAACCAGTGGGACCATAACTTATCCAGAATCAGTTTTATCCAGAAGCACTATCTCTTTTGAGACCGCAACTAAGAATTTCTCTGCTCAGTCATTCAGTCTTTAAGTAGATCCAACCTTCCTAGTCTCAAAAACGGACATGGGATATTCCTGTCATGATCTTAAAGAGTTTGGCTTTTGGACTGTTATTGACCCTGTTCTTCCCAATCCATCTGCAAGAAACGAAGTTCTTTTTTTAACCCTCCTTAACTGAAGTTGTTAATACAATTGCCTAAATTGGAAGATTTATTCCCTTGAGTTCTTATCCCTGTAAATAAAATGTCTTATCAATGTAAGCATGTAATGAAGTGGGCAATGATCGCTGAGTGTTTGCCTAGAGTAAAGAAAACCTAAAGTTCATTTTCTGTCTCAGCAACAGGTTTTCCATGCAGCCAATGGCAAGCCATGTAACTTAACATTTTTCCTTGCCCTGTTGCATAACATCAGATAACATTTCCCTGCCCCAGGAGGTGGGGGTCATTACACTGGTGTCTGTTGGTTCTTGCATGGGATACAGAGACTTAAATAATGAAATGAACATTTTTATAGAGTGTTAATGGAGAGACTACTTCCGTGAAGTTATAGGTGTTTGAAACCACTAAAAAAGTGATTTTGCTGGAAGTATTTTGACACGATCTTAAAGAAAAAAAAAAACAGGCTGATCAGAGCTGTGTAAAACATATTTAGATAACTTCCTCAGATGTCACTGAACTTTGAGAGTTTACTACTTGATTAAAAATAGTAATAAGTATGTTTATTTTTAGAGAAATGAAAGCCTTGCTTGGGCCACATGCTTTCTTTTGTTTTGCTTTCCAGAGATCTAGATGACAACACTCATTGTAATCTTTTCTTTGAGGCTGTTCCCTTCTGTCTCTGAATATCTAAATGCATTGCCCAAACTCACTCTGGATTCCAGTTTTATTGGTACAAATACTCAAGAAGAGTAAATGTTTTTTTAGTTAATGTATGTTGAATACACAAGCCTAAACACTGGGGAATACCTACATCTCTCAGATGCTAATGATTTACATTTACATTAGCCTGAGAGGAAGGGAAGTCCTCTCATTATGATCATATAATAATGGAATCATTATGGTTGGAAAGACATCTAAGATCTTCCAGTCCAACTCCAACCCATCTTCACCATGCCCACTAACTGTATCCCTCAGTGCCACATTTCTATGGTTCTTGAACCCCTCCAGGGACAGTGACCCACCACCTTCCTGGGCAGCTTGTGCCAATGCATTACCACTCATTCAGAGAAGAAGTTTTTCCTAATATCCAACCTGAACCTCCTCTGGTGCAACTGAACTTTATTATTTAAATAATAAACACAACTTAAAAAAGGAAGTGGGCCAAGCATAATCAAGACTATGCTTAATTAGAGCTAGCTTCTCAAATATCAGTTCTATTTTATTCATTCTACCATCCCTCCTCACATCTTATATTCTTATCTGACACATATCCATTGCCATCTAATGGCCAAGAAGAACAAACAAACAAAGACTCAAATGAAGTTCTTGTTTTCTCACTGAAACCAACAGGTATGACTGATTATGCACATGAACCAGGTGTTTAGTAAGGAAGTGTCACTTTAATACAGTAATCTTAGAGTACATAAACTACATATTGAGACATGATGTGTTCAAATATTGTATAATATTATTATACTTTGTACTTGTGAAACACTTCCTTCCTGAAACTCATCTTTGCTCAGATAGGTTCACATTCACCGCAGAAACAGCCCACAGGCCTTCTGATGAGCTTTTTTTTAGCCAGGTCTGACTCATTTGTGCTTTTTACAACAAAAAGCAGATGAAATCAATGTTGGTCGAAATTTTCTTGAATCAAATTTGTTTGACCTTTATACACCATAGGAAGCCTGGGCTTAAGGAAACCAGATGCATTTCACAGAATTAGGGTATTTTTGCTGTCCTCCCATATGAAATGAGCTAAATCATGCACTGTATTTCTCAGTCTAGACCGTCTTTATTTTGGGGAACAAGGGATGAAGATGCATAAAATGTCTATGAATGTGAGGGAAAGTTCACAGTGATTCACCGTAACAATTTGTAGAACAACTTAAAAATAGTTGTTGAGTCACAGCTGACCTTTCAGAAAGCGTATATCCTCATCTACATTTGGTGTACTAAACCCAGAATGACACAGGCTTCATTATGTTACCCAAGTCTTGCATCAGAATTAAGGCAGTAGAAGGTATTTTACTCTGTTGAGGACCAAGCTGAATTGATGTATTATCATTCTTCCTTTCTCCAGCTTTCAAACTCCTATATTGCCTTGGACTGGTGATTTTATTTAGTTCAAACATTTAGGAATAGCTGTTTTAGTTCAAGTCCGTTTTCAGCAGAACCAAGAGAGATTGGAATAGACCTAGAAGTCTTCAAGTGTCACTGGGTAGGAAGATATATATTTTAACATATGATCTGATTCCAGCAGCCAAGGAATGTGAAAACAGTATTCCCCACTTCAGGAAACTGTACTAAATACTGAGACACCAGTCCAGTTCTGGGCTCCTCAGTGCAAGAAAGACAGGGAACTTCTGGAGAGACTCCAGTGGTGAGCAGGAGATTGGACTCAATGATCTCCTGAGGTCCCTTCCAGCCCCTACAATTCTGTGATCTGCAGTTGGAAAGGAGGGATTAGCTCTGATAAATCTGAGGTGTGATGTGCAGGTTCTTATGGTTTTAATCACAAGACAGAAAAAGTAAGAAGCTCCTCTAAGTCAAAAATGTCCATGTCTGTAGGTGAGTTTAAAGAACCTGAACTGACACAGGGTTTTTAGAGATATCCATGTCCTTCCTGAAACCCGTCTTCCTTTGACAGCAAGTAGTACATGAGACAAATGAAGTCTTACTGCTCTTTCTGGCTGACTTTTCATTAACTGCTCTGTATTGGAAACAGTTCGTGAAGCTTGCAGTTAGTAAGTCTCAGGGAAAGATATGAGTAACTGATTAAAAAACCAAAAATCAATAAAGATATGCTGCATGGCAAATTAAACATGTTTGTAATGAAGAACAACACAGCTGTAACAGCAGTAACTACGCTACTTCACTGCATTATCTCATCACTGGAGACAATTACTGGTCTATCAGAATTCTAGTAAAAAGGTTAAGTAAGAAGTAGTTGTACCAGTTAGAGTACATGAACAATCAATTTGATCACTTTGAAGGAAAGTGTTACGTAGGACTAAGGATATCAAACCAGCGAGGCATGAAAGAGTTGGCTGTGATTTTTTGCTCCTATTATAAGGCTTCTTTTTGCAATTATAAGATGTCATCAGTGAACAATGATATATAAAAAAGTATTTGTCTGTGCTAGTTAGGGGACAGTGTTCTTTTTTTTGTTCAGCCTTGTAAATTCTGTTTTCATTATTTCCTGCTCTGGAGGCATTTAGAATTGTGTCGGTGCTTCCAGGCATGTAATATCATTTTCACATGGATATGACCTTTTGTTATCGAAACTGCCTTTGAGTATGGAGACAGATATGCATACATTATTTATTTATTTATTCATATTTTAAACACTTAATGTATTTTTTAATAAGAAAAACACTGTTGATTTCTGAAGAACGTATACATTCAAAATTACAGGATTTGTTTTTTTTAACATGGATGAGGTCTAAGAAACAATGGCCCTATTATAGTGCATCTTGATACTGGTCTTACAGTACACTACATAGATATTAACTCCAGTACCATGGGATGGATCGTCCCTTAGATCCCACTTCCTGAGATAAGTCCCTATTGCAAAATTTTCTTGATGTCATTCTATGGCAATGCTTAAACTGGAGGACATTTACAGTAAGAAATCTATAAGTAAATGTTACTTTAACCAGAAGATTCCACCCTGCTTTGGAGTGAGCTTCATCTCACCTTTTTATGCTTGTGTAAAAAATAGACCTTGACGCTGAGCTGCTCTTCTATGTGGATAGAAGATAAACCATTCTGATGTAGACATCTCATACTGGTGGGAAGCAACCTCCTTTTGGAAGCCACTCTCCTGTGAAAGGTTCCAGATGACATCTTTAGCAGTAGAGCAGACAGACAGTAAGCAATTGAGGCCAAATTACAGCTGGCCAGATGAGATGAACCTTAGTCTTCCTAACTTTACTAGTACTGATTTCCAACACAGAGAGAGTAAGATAAGATATTCTTCTATGTGCTCTGCTAAGATATCCCTCATTTTTGGTGAGAGAGCATTACTGACTGTCTTTGTTGGGTACAACAGGTTGCAGACAGGCAGCTGACTGTCAAAGAAATTATGCTGTTCATGTTCTAGCTGGATGGTGGCTACTAATTGGATGCTTGCGCAAATTACATCTTGACTGCTTGCAGCTGTGAATTTGCAATACTGCATACTTGATATGCCCATTCAATCATATTTGCTCAGATTCCTGTCCAATTTTTAATGTTTACAAAATCTGAGCTCCAAGCTTCCAAGAGCAAATGTGGGTGGCCTTGAGTGCTCACATCACTGTCCGGTGATATATAGAGGTTAAAATATAGTGACCTCCAGAAGATAACTCATCTCACCTGTTTTAAGAACCCATTTCTGAATAGCTTGTCACTGTTCTGGCCACTCAGAATTCTGTCTTTGTTATCCATTAATAGTGGCTCTCTCTTTGGTTTAACAAAATCAGATTCTAAACTTTTTCAGCAAGTGATAAGATCCTGCTGTCCTTTACAGTGTACATTTATTTAATATGGTTGTGCCACATGGTGCAGATTATAACAGTCTTTTTTCTCTGTGTTCACATAAATCTGAATTTCTCCGCTGGGTGCAATCATAGGCCTCATGCATGAGGATTTAGATGCACCAAGAGAAAAAAACTAATAAAACACCACTCTGAAGATGGAATATCTCATGTCTTTGATCTAATTTTCTCCCGTGCTCTTCCTCTGACTTCAGTGTTAGATGAGTTGGACCATTAGTTATTTTTATTATACTGACAAATGCAGTCAGGTAGTGACACAAGTTGGCTTTGACTGAGGCAAAGATGCAAAGACTCCCTGCAAAGATGGAGACTTCACTTAGGTGATGGCTAAACCAGAAGAGGACATTGTGTATAGCTGTATACAAAGGATTTAGAGGAAAACATAATCCCACCTAGAAGAATAGCAAAATTGATTTCACTTCAGTCTTCAACTCAGAGCCTGGATAAGCCTCTCAAGATTTAGTCTGCATTATTTTCTTTTCCTTTTTTTATCCCTCCTTACTAACTGAAATGGGAAAAGGGAAAATGTCACAGTCACCTTTGATCACGATGATGCTTTTGTCCTTTCAGGGCTGTGCTCCTAGGGGCCTGCTGGGCCTTTCTCAAAAGGGTAGTGGTGAGGAACGTGTCTACGCAGTCTCTCTGTTTTCATTCCTTCTAGCATCAATTGCCCAAATGTTACCAGTCACTGGTGTCCTTCAGGCAGTCTACTATTGGTCCAAGTACAGCTGGTGTCTCTGGTGCATTAAGAACTGGCTGTTAAATTCTGTAGCCTCCTGCTCTGCACAGAAACTAAATTTGTGAAGATTGGACGTATTTGATACAAGCTTTATTGTTACTACACAAAAGTTATCACACAGATGATGATTTCCATCTAAATTGTGGCACAAATGGAATAGCTTGATCTGCCAGATCGCTTCCAAGTTTTACGGCTGGAAAATGCTTTGGAAGCTCTCACTCGACGCATGTGTAGCATTCAGAACTTCGTTTCTTATTGTGTCCATTAAGAACATGTCCAGATGGACAGGTTTCAGAGAGCTGAGTATCACTTTATATTGTCTCAGGAAGGGCACTGAGTTTTGGATAAAGCAGATTGTCTCAGGAGGACTTCCTGGAAAAGAAGCCAGGCATGTGCTTATCGGGAAGGTCTGACATTATTCAGCAGGAGAAAGTCTGGGTAGTTCACCACTGCTTGTGCTTTAGACTTATTTCTTTTTGATATCCAATGATCTACAGAAGCACGTGTATGTGTAGTTATATGTCACAGCTCTCCTTTGCAGTCAAGGCCCAATATTCAGAGCATGGAGGCTGCTCATTCACAGAATCACAGAATTGCAGGAGTTGGAAGGGACCTCAAGAGGTCATCAAGTCCAACCCCCCTTCTAAAGCAGGAACCCTATGATAGGTTGCACAGGTAGGCATCCAGACGGATCTTGAATATCTCCATAGGAGGAGACTCCACAGCCTCTCTGGGCAGCCTCTTCCAGGGCTCCATCACCTTTACTGTAAAGAAGTTCTTCAGCATGTTTGTATGGAACTCCCTTTATACAAGTTTTAGGCCATTGCTCCTTGTCCTATTGCTACATATTTCCCATCACTTGCCAGAAGGTGGTTGTCTGGGTCCTGCACTGACATGACCCTGAGTACCTTGGTGCATGTTAGCTCTGTGAAGGAGAAGATGAACTTCTTCATGTATTTGTATATCATGTACTCTTTCAAGTATCTAAAGGGGAGCTCCTTTCAGTATCTAAAGGGGAGCTACAGGAAAGAAGGAGACAGACTCTTTAGCAGGGTCTGTGGTGATAGAACAATGGGAAATGGCTTCAAGCTCAGGGAGGGTAGACTGAGGTTAGATATAAGGGAAAAGTCTTTTACAGTGAGGGTGGTGAGGCACTGGAACAGATTACCTAGTGGTTGATGCCCTGTCCCTGGGGACTTTCAAGGTGAGGCTGGATAAGGCCCTGGTTAACCTGATCTAGGTGTGGTGTCCCTGTTCACTGCAGGGGAGTTGGACTAGATGCCCCTCAGAAGACCCTTACAAGTCTAAGGATTCTATGATTTTATGTTTAAATGACATCCACAGTGTCCTTTGTGCCTTTGTCATCCAAACTCTGGATGTCTGTATGCCATATCTGCAGTCTCTTCTCCTCCAAAGCAGAGTTCCAGTTTCATCCTTTCCTCTTCCAGGGCCTGTTTTTGGGTCCCTGTGGCCTCTAAAGCCCCCTCAAGCAGTTCCAGCACCCTTTGGAAATGAGACCTCAGCCATGTATGGTTGGCTCAGACTGTGCTGCAAATCCAGTACTTTGATTAAAAAGTCTTGTCCTCAGGACTCAGCAGTGTTTTGGCAACAAGCTGGAAAGGAAAAGATGGTCATCCAAATAATTATTGCACAGATATGCTCCAATATAGCTGACCCATCATGCTCAGAACAACAAACCTCCTTATGGCGTCTGCTTCTCAGTTAAAGCCCCTAAAATCCACTTGCAACTTCCAGCTCTCCTTTCCCCTTTCCCTATTTCCTCTGACTTTCTGCTTGTTTCTCCCTCACTAGTAATAAGGACGACTTGTGCAAATAGCTGAGGAGCCTGTGCCCTCTCACTTTCTCTCTGAGATTCATTATTATTAATAACTAGGATATTTTTGGCTTCTGCTCATCAGGCAGCTTGTACCGAATAAGCAGCCTGCCTTTCAGCATTGCCAATCAAGCCTTTCGTTCTGCTTATCGGAGCAGAATGCCTCGTCCTGTTTGCAGTTCCTCTGCAGCCGTGCTGTTGCCATTACCTAAAGCGTACACACTTGTGCTTGAATGTATGCATGTGTGCATATACATCGAGGGACAATAAATATGGGAGCAGCTCACATTTTCCAAGCCCCTTCCTTTCGGGGTCAACAGCGCGGGCTGTTGCGAGTGAAGCATGGAGAGCAATAAGCACACCCCACATGGCGCCCGACTTTTTGCAGAGAGTTCTTTGGTTTGGGGAGTTCTGGGACTGCTGTGGCAATTTTCAGAGCGCTTTACATTGGATTTGTATTAATTTTGAGTTTGAAAAGCTTTGCAGCATGGAGGGGATGGGGTGGCTGTTAAAATGACACAAACAGTGGCACAAAATCACAAGGGAAAAGCAGGATAGAGAAGAAAAACCAAATCGGTTGTCAGATGTTAAGGATATAAAGATGTTCAATTTTATACTTGGTGTTTTTTTCAGTAATGAAGAGTGAGGGACACTTTTTCCCAGCATGTGAGTTTTAACTCTAAAACCCTGACATGCACATCAACAACTCACAGGACATTGGCTGTGTGTGTGTTAAGCTCCATGATCCACCTGTTTGTGTAGGATTGTAGTGTTTTAATGGGTAATCCACCTACTAATGCATGCCAATCAGTCATCAGTCAGGCAAACACTGATAGTTTATCCAAGACAGCACTAATACAAGCAAGTGAAAAACTCTCTGATTTCTCCTGAATCCTACAGAAGTCAGGCATAGTAGAAAACTAATTGACAAAGTGGGATATTAATCATGGAATCTTCTATGTAGGAAAAGGCCACCAAGATCATCAAGCCCAACCATCAACCTGACCTACTGAGTTCCAAATAGTATTACCTAGGTCTTAAGCTGTCACAAGTTACTCTGCATCACTGAACTGCAGTAATTCACCATGTGCCATGTGAAATAATGTGACTTAAGTTAACTCTCTTTCCCTCTGAGTGAAGCTAAATCCATTTGCCATATGTTCACCTTGGGCTGAGGATGTGCACAGAGTCAAGGACAGCAGTTTGGTTGAAGTGTGCCAACTTTCTAAGCCATGATAGTTCTGTCATCTTACAACCATCATTATGGTCAGAGCTTTATTTTAAAATAAATGTTCACACCATTTATCTAAGCCACCTTCTGACATTTAAAAATGTGAAGTTTAAGCTCCTCTTCCCCAGCCTATCCTCTCCATCCAGCTGGCCATGAATCCTCTACATTAGATTGCTCCCAGCACAACCAGTAATGTTGGCCAATAGTCCCATACTAGCAGGTCCCAGTGACTGCCTAGCTCCTTCTTCGGCCATGCTCTTTGCTTTCCTTTTCTGTTCTTTCTAAAAGATGGTAGAGAAAATATATTCCTTCTCCTGAAGCAATTCATCTCCCTTCCTTACTTTCCTATATCCCTTTCATATCTTTAATCGCTTTTATCCTTTATCTTCTTATCCTAACACGGCAGGAAGAGTGCAGAAGCACAGGAGAGGGCCTTGCCCCAGCTGGCTGCTCTGCTCAGTGAAGCATTGATGAATTGGCAGCATCTTCAGCAAGCGAAGTGGAAAATTTAAATATTGAGGATGCAGAGGTTAAAGGTCCTTGAAGCTAATGGAAATGGCAACATGTAAGGAGAAAGTACAGCCTGCTTGTCTTGTGTTTTGCTCAAGCTAAGGGAGCAGCATTAAATTTCATTAGATTCTTGGTTTAAAAATTTCCTTTTCATGTCATTGAAGTACAAAACAAGAACCGTGACAATAATATGTTTCTCAGTAGCTCTTAGCCGTAATTTCACCTTGGTGAAAGGCAAAGGCAAACTGACTTCGTCTGTGGTTACTTTTAATTTTCAGCTAGGCCTGAGACCATAAAATTTCCTTCTACACCAGTGAGCTCAATATACTTGCAACCAAAATTTCTCCACACATCAACTTGCCTAACCAGAGCCCTCTCAGCACTTCCAGTATCTTGTTAAAATTTGTTCTCCTATGTAAGTTGGCAGCTACAAGCATGGCGTTTCTGATGCAAACATTGTTCACATGTAAATTAAGCCTTGCACTTGCAGTTAATCTTAACCATATGCCTAAACTGACACTTGTAGAAGATCACTGGCAAAGACAGTTTACAAAAAAACCCCCGGAAAACGCCATATTATTCTGGCTGGTTTTATGTCAAGATCCTAATGCCTACTTCCAGACTTGCTTTATTACTAGAATAATCTCCAAAATAAAAATGACAGTGTTTGTGTACGTTGAATTACTACTTAGTGCAACTGAATTACTACTAGTTTTGGCATTTAAGCTTTAATTAAACTGATGCAGGTCTACCTAAGTCATTCTCTGCTTGAAAAATGTTGTAATGTCACAGGTCCAGGTGCACTGGTGTGTTTGTATCACTAAGATGAAGAGAGACATTTGAGTGCGTCAAGGCATCGTGTGGTGAGCAGGATGATATCACGGTGTAATAAGCCTATAAAATTATGTTTTAAATGTGAAAGTCTGAAACAGAATGAGTGTTAATACTTGCCCATCTCGGGGACTAGATCCTGAGCTGTAAATCAGAGTCCAGATCCAGATGTGATATATTTATGAAGCTGAACTGTTCCAGCTGAAGGTCAGACATCTGTTCTACATCCATTGAAATCAAGTTATCTTGCATTATCACAAATAGTGAAAAACAGGAATTTTATTAATCCAGTTCACAGGAAAGGATGGATGATAGTCCCAAATCCCTCAAGTGTTCCCCAAAACCTCCATGAATCCTCAAGAGACATTCAAATACAGATTTTGCTAGGTTCTGATATCTTGACTGAAAGTTCTCTGTACACCGGGGAAAGGGAAGGGAATGATGCATCTTACACATGGTAGCATGTTGCACTCCCCTGAGGCTTGAACAGAACATGGACCATCTGGATTTTTGTAATGTGAAGTTCAATTAAAATGTTTTGATGTTAACCACATGCATTTTTGAGGATATAATTTTCCCCTCTCCAGATTTCCCTCTCGCTCTTTTCTATTAAAAACAAAAATGAGGGAGAAAGGAAGTGAATAAATATTTCAAAAAGAAGTCCATATGGCTTCAATCATCATTTACAATGCATTTAGGAATTATTCCTTTTCTAGTAAAGAAAAGCAATTAAAATATGACTGTTGCTCTAATAGGGTGGGGAAATAAGCTTTGGAAATAGGGGTGACTTTTTAGATCTGTATATTGGAGACTGATGTTCAGAAGAAAATTTACTCTCATTGGACAAACCTCTACAGATGAGATTGCTAATACATATTCTTCTTTTGTCAACATTTATAGCTGACATCTTGAGGACCACTGTCAAGTAGTTAAGAAAAGCCAGTCTGCTGCCAGTCATCTTGTATTTCTCCCATATTTATCTGCATATCCACTGAAATTAATATACTGGCCCTGAAATACAAAACAGTGGAAAACCACTGCTCAGAGCACCTGTCCCTTATTGCACAGCCACGTCCCTTTGGAAGATGGAGTTGGGCAACATTGTCTTGAAAGAAGTTTTGTGGGGAGTATATAGTACCTGAAATAAAGCTCCTTTGTTGCCAAGCGTGATGTCTATGTATGTTGGAAGCCGCTCTTTGGGACATCCATTGTAGATGGAAGTCTGCTGAAATAAGGAAAGAGAAATGCAAAGCAACAAAACTTTCCTTTTTGGATGGTTTTCTGTATTGTGCAATAATATCTTTTTATTTTGTTGGTCTGTGGCTTGTGATGGGGAATCCACAATGTTGTGGATGTTGGTGAGGAAACAAATCAAATTGGTCAGAGGAACCTCTCTTGTGATTCTCTGAAGGAGAATTACTCGCATAGTGTCACTGCAAAACAAATCCATCCCATGATTGTGCTGAACGAAGTCCTAGCTCTTTAAATCAAAGCATATGCAAAAGACAAGAAAGGGTGATCTCAACCTAATTAATTCAGCCCAGGTTTACTGACCCAGTCCTGTGCCCATGTGCAGTTCACCTCACAGATCAAGTAGACACTTTGGATTCACTGTCAGAATGCTCTGAACTTCGGATGTACTGCACGATTTTACTGCATGCAAGCTAGAATGATTTTAAAAGCCAGATCCCCATCTCAGATAAATTGGCATGATGCTATAAATCGCTTGATAGCTTAATACTTTGAAGTTGACTTCTTTGTGTTGCTGAAAAAGGACAGTCACGTTCACGCAGAACCTGACTCTTTTCTGTTGTCTGCTGTTAACTGGAACAAACGTGATTTTAACCATTTGCTTTGGTGTGGGGATGGATTTTATTTCATTATAAAGCGTTCGGGAGGAATAGATCAGCAACCTTTTTTGATTCTAACTCAAACTCATTTTCTGCCTTATTTCTTCCTGGTCCAATATGTCTGCAGCCAAGTTTTTTAGGGAATTCCATGTTTGTTGGGTAGGATCACAACTTTTCTCTCTGGGTTTCTGGTTGGAATTTCCACTTATTCGATGGGTGCCAATAGAATATTCTAACATAGATAAATCAATACATATATTAGCATATTTTCCCACAGTTCAGAGCACCAACTTCATCTCCAAAAGAAACTCCAAAAGAAAAAATGCAGTTCTCTTATAATTAAAAGTTACATTACTCACAACATAGCTTTTGGAACGAGTTTAAAAATGGCTTCTGTGGGAAGTATTTAAAGCTTAATTTAAGCAGATGAGCATTGCTTCAGAAATAAAGAGGATTATGCATATGCTTACAGATAAGCGTACACAAATGCTAGCAAGATGGAAGTCTGGGAGTTTATGTTAAAGTAGTAAGTGAAGTAACAAATTTCACTTACTTTTTGTTTTGTTTTACTTACATATTATGTTAAACTAATAAGCACATTGTAAAAAACTATAGAGCTTGAGTCAAAGTCTGTGTGGTTGTTTATATTACCTTTCACAGGCTTTTTAATATCCTCAAGTGCAGGTAATTCTCATTTTAAGTTCATGAGCTAAAGAACTTTGGAAAACATTGCAGTATGAATCCCAAATGTTCTACATTCCTCAAACAAACATCTTCCCACATCTGGGATAAATAATTTTGTTTATGTTGATTAATGTTGGATTATGGGAAAATGTCCTGATATATTCAGGCTGCACTGAATGCTCAAAGATACTTAGTGACCCAGGTTGTAAGAGGTTGAAGAAATAATGCAGAAAGAGTTTGCTTTCTTCATAAAATATTAAAGTCATCTGTGCTGGTTCAAACTACTCTCAAAGTTTGGTTTTACTGGCTACCAATCAGTTAATGAGATCTGAAAGAATCTGTCAGGCAACACTGCTGCTTCATATACTTTGCTACATAAGCAATTTGCCATTGCTTATAGTTGTGTGTTTGATGCAAGCTCATGTGCCATCAGAAGGAAAGCAAGAGGAAAGTAAAAGAAAAGCAATGTGCTCTTGCAGCATTTTAAGTGCCTAGGCAGGGAAGAATCAATGTTAAGGTGAAATTCAGGGTAAATAGCAACTACTCATATCCATCCATAGATCTTGCACCTTATATACTGACCTCTTCAGGAAAGCAAGATGGTGAAAAAATAACCTAAATGCCTTCCAGTTTCTCAGCTGGTTTAGGCATACAAGCTGGGGTGTTACTGATATATCAAGGAGTCCCCAGTCTTGGTCATAGGGCAGAGGAGATGGGCTGCTGGGTTGTCATGGCTTTGGCTGTTGGCTGCTCAACCAGGGAAGACAGATGCAGGACCTGGCAAAGGTCTCCTCCTGGTGATCTCCTTTGTGAGCAATAGGGCATAATTCTCTCATAAGGAAATTTCTGTTTGGAAGGCACTGGAGGAGTTTAGCCTTGCTACTGTCATGACAGCAAGCTCAGCTGGCTGCTTCCTGAAGTTAGAATTTGATAGATGTTTGTGCGCTGGGGAAGAGGTAAAAGACAAATCACTTATTTTTATCTGAACTGGTTCTCAAGAAGGATTTGTCATTCCTCGTCCTAAAGGAACCTATTTTGAAAGATCTGTAGTTGAATACAGAGGGTGTGAACGTCATGCCTCTGTTGTGAATTCATTAGGTCCTTGAGGTACATTGTACCTTGGAAAGATCTGCCTCAGAATGGGTATGCATTGTACAATAAAATCACAGCAAAAGGTAGGAAAGTCTGAAGAAGTTTCTATTTCCTACTCTATTTAGAGTAAGACTGTCAGAATTGGATCACAATATCCCATAATTTTTCCTCTTTATTGAAGATAGATAAAAAGCGAGCTGGCAAACAAGAAAGTTTCTCAGTAACGTTTAAGAATGAAAAAAGTTTGAGGGAGCTGGGGTTGTTTAGATTGGAGAAGGCTCTGGGGAGACCTTAATTTGCCCTTCAAGTACTTGGGGGGAGCTTTTAAACAGGAGGGAGACTGAAATTCTTTATTCAAAGAGTAGTGAGGCACTGGCACAGGTTGCCCACAGAAGCTGTGATTGTTTCATTCCCGGAGATGCTCAAGTCCGGGTTGGATGGGGCACTGGGCAGCCTGATCTGGTGGGTGGCAGCCAGCCCACGGCAGGGGTTGGGACTGGATGATCTTTAAGGACTCTTCCAACCTTAGCCATTCTATGACTCTACGATTCTAAGAATGGAATACAGATTACTGTAATGTTAGGACTTTTGAATCTTGACCTCGAGGAAATGATCAATGAGAAAAAATAAGTACAGAGAGTTTCTATTACCTATACAACACTTTAAAATGACTAAGTAGAAAGTCTTGAACTAGCTGTATTATACTTCTCATTCCTTTGCCCACAGAAATGAATAAAATTGAAAGCTCATATTGGTTATGCCTTCGGGACTACTGTGGGTAAATGGATATAAACATAAAAATGGCCTTAATTCAAAGTTCTGATTTCCAGAATCAAGATCTTGTGTTGTGGTGGTTTCACACTGATATGTAGCTGAGCTCCACCACACTGCTCTCTCACTCCCCGTCCTCAAAACGACAAGGAGAGAAAATATGATGAAAAGAGCTTGGGGGTTGAGAAAAGGACAGGGAGATCACTCACAAATATTAATCACAGGCAAAACAGATTAAGCACAGGGGGAGTAATGTAATTTATTGCATATTATTGGCAGGCTAGAGCAGTGAGAAACTAAAAGAAAGCTAAAAACACCTCTCTCCTATCCTCTCCCCAGTAGTGGTGCAGGGGAAAGGGAAATAGGGGCTGAGATCACCTCGTAATGCTTAGTTTCTGCAGTAGCTCCATGGTCGCTGTGCCTCTGCTCCACATGGGTCCCTTCCACTGGATGCCATCCTTCCTGAACTGATCCCATGTGGCCCTCCCACAGGCTACAGCTCTACAAGCACTACTCCACTGTGGCTCTGTACCATAGGGCCCATCCTTCTAGACAGATTTTTGTCTCAAAGAGAAAGGCAAGTCCTTTGGTCCATTTCCCTGCAATATCCATTCCTGCAGTGACTAGAACATGTATCCCCACTTGGAGATTTCTGGAGTCTCAGATCTGTAATTGTCAGCCTGCTGAGAATGGAATGAGAACTATACCTTTGAAAAGTTAAAATTGCACTAAGCATCATAGATATTCTGAAGACCAATTAAAGGACAGTTAAAATTGGCCACCATCTAAAATAGCCATCTCAATGACAATTTCCCTTTATATCTAGAATCACAAAATCCTTGTGCATGATATCTTCTGAGTTTTGAAATCATCTTGATGTGATCATACAAAAGAACAACAGCAATAAGAGAACTCTACATAATGTATCTCTTCTAGGAGAGAGATTTCTGGATGGTAGACAATGTCACTGGAGTATAGCATCATGTTAGTAAATGCAAGAAGATTAACGTAATAGGAATAATAATCAAAAAACACCTGTACTCATCTGACCACTCAGAAAACATCAGAACTCATTGGGAAGATGTAAAATAAAGATTTACAGTGAAGAGGAAAATACCACCTTAAAAGCCTTTACTATTGCAATCTGAGGGGGAGGATATGTCCCTTTTGGACTCCGAACTTGCAGCGGTTTTGTTCTAAGTTACCCAGACTACTTATATAAAATTTAGACGCACCTACTATTGTAAAAATATGAGTAGCTTTTTATCCAAAAGAGCATTCAGCATGTGGAGGGTTGCTGGGCCGATCTGAGTGAGTTTCAAGGCAAATGCACAGGGAAGTTTTGTGTCATCTGCCTGCTTCCATGTGCAGATTCATAGAATCATAGAATCATTAAGGTTGGAAAAGACCTCTGAGATCTTCTCGTGCAACTGTCCACCTACCACCAACAATGATCACTAAACGATGTCCCTAAGTACCACATCTACCCTTTCCTTAAGCACCTCCAGGGACAGTGACTGCCCCATCTCCCGGGGCAGCCTGTTCCAGTGCCTGATCCCTCTTTCTGAGAAGAAATTCTTCCTAATCTCCAACCTGATTCAACCAAAGCTCATGGGAAGATCACCTGGAGGAAGGACTCCCTCCCTCTCTTACAAAGGTCATTGCATACACAGGGAAAAGTGTATGAAGTTTTGACTTTTTCTCCGCCTCAGATGTCGCAGCAGCTGCTTTGAGGTTGTTCTATCCTCTGAAGGAACATTCTGTCTCAGCAAGCGAAGAAAGGAAAAGAGAGATCCTACCCCATTATAATTACTTGAGCAAAAATAAACACACATATGGTGTGACATTTTCCTAATGCTCGGATCTTATTTGGAAGTAAATGTATTAATTAAAGGGGGGAGGAGAAAGAGGAAAAACAAACAACAATCCCTGAGTCATGAGAACATGACAAGCTGTCCTTTGAAAACGTTATTTTTATTCTTCAGTGACACTGGTGTTAATTTATTATGTGTTATAGCGTGTGCTTACTTATTTGTTGTTAAAGAGCGATGATTTTCTTCCTCTTCGGCTCTTCTGTTTTCTCTTTCTGTTTTGTTTATTTTTATATATAGCGCTGAGCTCAGAAGCAAGTTCACGCCCTGATAAAGGGCCAAATCAACATCTTTTTGTCCTTGAAGCTTTCAAAAGCTGATGTTAAACTTCCCCACGTCTCATAAAAGCTGTGATGCAGCTTTGGAGGGCAGGGTACATGGTTTGAAATTCTCTTTGATTTTCTTTGATGGTGATATTCTCTTTTTATTTAAGCCATGCTGCCCTTGCGCTTAAGCCTCAAACAAAAACGGCTTTGACAATTGTCTTCGAGAATTAGCATTAGAACTGCAGAGGGCAGCCTAGAAATGGCCATTCCAACAGGTATTCACAGCGTTAACACCACAGCAACAGTTAAGCAGAGACAAAGCTTTAGAGATCGAAAAAGTATATAGCTTTACATAGCATAAATAGAAAGACGGATAAAGGTCACATACCTCTTCCCAAGAGAGCGTATAAACTCAAAAAAGGATGTAGCACACACACAAGGAAGCATCCAGGGGTTTTCTTACTGCTGCTATTTCTTACACGATAGTTCTACAGAAGTGAGAAGCTGTATGTCCACCCAAGAAAACTATGGAGATTTTACCACGCGGTTTATACTTCGCAGGTTTCTATAATTATTTTTATAGCTGTAGGTCCATAACATTAAAATTAAAACCTCTTCAAAGAACACAGTATTACTTCGTGTGTATGTGATGTGTTAGGGGTGATACTCGTCTGCTTTCCTCTGAAGATTTTCCCCATCGAAACATACAAATACCCCAGAAATTTAAAACAGTTCAGTTTTATTTATTTCCTATTTTGCCCCCTCTGTCTCCCCCTGCCCCCTCAGCCTCTCCTCTCTCAAAAGACAAAGCAGAAGATGAGAAATAAGATCAAACTAGGGATGCTGGAAGGCAAAATAAAATGCTGAAAAGCTTTAATTGTTCTTTATTTAAACGTGAAACTCCATTAGGAAATAATTATTTTCCTCTGTAGAAGTTTCCTTTCAGAAAAGCACAATTTCTCCTTGAAAAACATTCAAAATGAAAACTTTAATCAATTTTTGAAAACAAACAGAATTTCTGTCTAATGGAATGTTTGCTTTCTTTCCATTCTGTTGCAGCTTCAGAAAATATACTAACTATAAGGCGTTGTGAAATAAATCACGATATATTTCAGTCAATTATATGTTGTAATAAAAACCCTGCAAGTGTTTTGAATCATGACTCTTGCTGTATTCTTTCAGAAGATCTCTCAAACTTCTTGCCTAATCTCTGGAGCTGTTCATTCCCATCGTAGTTTTCAATCTATTCACTGTTGCAGAAGCCATCTGGTTTTCAGCTGAATCTTTCTCATAAGCTCAGTTTCTTTTTTCTTCTTCTGATAAGCTCAAGCATTTAGAGACTTCTTTCAGTATATGGTTGGGCTGTTTAAAGTACCATGCAAGTTCTCTGTGGAAAAAAAATGATGTGAAACAGATTTTCAGCTTTTCAGTAGTTTGTTTCCCCCCCTTTTTAACAATCAAACAAAACCTCTGGTTATCATATGGATTCCCTCTCTTTTATTCTTCTTCGTTGTTTTCGTATTGATTCTCTCTAGCTGGAAATATGATAAGAAAGAAAGGAGAATTATATTCTTTTTTAGTACAAGTTTCCTCGCACTTGGTTCTTTTCTTAATTTCGTTCTTTGAAAGTAGGTTAACATCATTGACATTCTGATGCCACCAAAAGTATTGATATTTGCAGTCATAGAGAAAAACCTTATCTGTATGGGATTTACTGGAACAGAAGAAAACTTAGAATATAGTGAAAAAGAAAAGGCTGTCTCTCGGCAAGGGAGGTAACAGATGGTGGTCTCTTACTGTTCAGTTCAAGATGGTATGAATGGTTACTGCTGCCGCCTGGGTGGGCCTTCACAGTTACTCAGGTGGATGAGAATAAGTGGGGAATTAATTTGTTTTCATATTCTCCCGTACCTGAAAATTTTCCATTTCTAAACCAGAAAAATCCTAATGGCATGCATTGAGGTGGCATGGCACATTCTTACTTTTACATAGAGGTACAGCCAGCAGTATAGTCAGAGGCAAATAATGTCTTTTAAGTGAAATATGATGAAACACTTTTATTTGAATTACAGAGGAATAATCAAAGCCAAGGCAGATAGGATGGGAATTTGACTTGGATTTTCTCTTATGGAAGTCATGGATGGGTTTTACCCTCATGTTAGTTTATCATCCTTCTGCAGTGTCTATTCCTTTCAGTTGGTTAAACATAAGGCATTTTCTGATACTGAGATACTTCAGGTACATGAGACAACAGCATGGTCTTGATAGAAATGGCACAGAAATTATGGGCATGTGCCATCATGGCAATGTTTAATTTTGACTGGAACACACTGTAGCTTACCTCAGTGAATTAAGAGGGGAAAAACTGTAAATAGAAAGGGCTGTTTACCAGTTTTTCTTGTTGCCACTCCTGTGTGTTGGTCACCTTTGAGTTAGCCAACTGCTCCACCATGAAATACCAGCAAGACTTTCTAGAACTGCTTCTTTTGCTGAAGTCATTTGATTTATTACTTTTCTTCCATGTAGAGTCATTCATAATATTTTTCTCATTTCTATTTATACTTGGATAAAAGACATATACACATACACAAATTCAGAGGTTAACTGGGGCTCTGCCTGCTCTTTTCCATTTCTATTTTCCAACTTTTAGCATAAAACGGTGATGATTTAATATATATGAAGATGTCTCTTTGAATTTCCAATATAATTTTTAATATTTCAATGCAGTCTGAAAACTGAGAATCAAAAATACGCTTTCAAGAGGCTTTTGTGCTCTTCCTAGTAATCCAAGATCATTTGAAATCTATTTTTGAACATCAGCTATAAAGATGCACAGAAGAGTTTAGATTAAATCTAACAACTCATGGAAAAGGAGGATTTGGAACAATCTGACCTTTTGGAGGAAGTTTATATCAAACCCACAGATAAATCCTCATCTTTACATAATCAGTGGACTGACTCCTGTTTGAACTTCTGCTGGCAATAAAGGAACTAAGGGGGAAGTATGGAAGCAGAAGCAAGGGACGTGTAAAGAAATAACTGAATTGTATGAGAAATGGTCAGCAGTGAAAGGGGAAACTGCTTTATATTTGCCTGGAATTGTAACTTCAACTCATGGTGGCATTGGTGAGGAGTCCTTATGTCAAGGTGATTTAGATGTGTTGTGCAGTTGAACTTGTTGTCGTGGAGTTAGAATTAAAATGTTTTAGAAAAAAAGAAAAAATAGCCCTGTGATAGGTTGGGAAAGGGAAATGTTAGCTTAACTGGAACACGTAGCTCTGATATGGCAGATGACATCCAACAGCAGAATGGAAATGCATGGCCCAAATCTCCTACACACACTGTTCAAGTTGGAATTCTGGCCCCATACTTTTTTGTGTGACCAAGGACAAGATTTCTCTTTCACAAAATGAGGTTCATAGAAGCTTCTCTATTTAGAACATGAGCTACTCACATGAGGAAGCTGATCACGGGTTATGGTGTGTTTTTTAGAATGCCTATCATCTCAAAGCATGCTTCTGGATTACAAAGGGTCAGTTTAATTGAAATTGATTAAACAACAAGAGGAAAACAAATTGCCACAGCAAATATGACAATTGATGTGTGAGTTGCATAACTGTAGGGATGAATAGCTCTCCCAGTAGGCAGGCCCATTATCAATGGCATCCTGTAGCTGATTTCACTGGACTTCAGAATTTTCCCTTAGATTGTTTAAGATCAATTAAATAAGGCAAAACTTAAAAACTGGGAGTTGTTTTGGTATGAATAATTGTAATGACTATCAAATGTAGCCATTGAAAATGCATTAATAATCTCCAGTTCCTTTTAATTAGCAATTGGCTTTGTTGTGTATGAAGTTTGCGTGTAGTTATTCTTCTCAGTGGCAATGAAGTCTCCTTCATTCAGTCTATCCGATTTTTAAAATTCAGTATGAAAACAGACTGTTAAAGCCAGAAAAAGATCTATTTGTGAAGTTTTCTGAATGTGGTGAATCCAACTTCACCTGAATATCATCAATCATATGTAGACAGAATTTATACATGTTTGCTTGGAAAGATAACAAGGCTTTCTAATAATTAGTCAAAATGACACTTAATCTGAGGATCAAATCCAAGACAATATATGGAGCCAAAGCTTTCAAACTCACATCACTGAATGCCTGAATCAATAAACACATCTACTGCTTTTGTTATGTCATATGTAAAATGCTCAGACCTAAATGCTATCCACATAGGTAGTGACTTGTTCTTAACATTTAAAGCATGACTTTTCTTGCTAGGAAGATTATTCAATCAGATTGGCTACATAATTTTCTAAGGCCACTATTGAGAAAAAAAACTTTTCAAGGGGTTTTAGTGCTATTTGTGCTATCAGCCTTGATGAACAAATTGTCCTGCCTTATTTAATGTAGTGCCCATTCAGCAAATGTGAAAAAATAGGCTTCATCAGGAAGCTATACCCTCGTCCTTAGTATCTGAGCTTTTTATAAATCCTAACATGTGACTTGTGACTCTCTTCTAGACCTATGTAAACTTGAGATACAAGAACACTATATGTTCTTGCTAGGCATGTAAGCATGCTTTCTCTTTAGATATTATAAATCAGGTGGTTCTTAAGGTCTCCTGAAGCAGTGTGTTGCATATCTGGATTGCCTAATGGTTTAGGGGAAAGATAACTGATCTAAGAAAGATCAGATAATAAATTTGACTAAGAATATAGAATCATGATTAAGGTTGAAAAAGACCATTAAGATCAGCTAGTCCAATAGTTGATCCTTCACCACCAGGACCACTAACCACATCCCTAAATTTAAATGTAATATGTTTTTGTAATTCATTTTTTTTAGGCAGAGTCCTGGCTCCTGCCAAAGATGTCTAACTGGAAAGTGAGGCCGCTTGCCCATTGCTTTGTTTTGATTTGTTCTGTCCCAAGGTAGGGAAGGATTCCTGGTGATGCCTCCACAGGATCTGAGCAACCCCAAAAGGAAGTAGACATGTTCCTGAGAGAGCGTGACACTCAAGCAGTTTTGCAAGCCACAGCAAATGAACATGGAATGAAATCCAGCCCTTTGTCATGGGATGGGCTCAGAGGCTACACAGAGGCCAGCCCTGCAGTTTTCTCTTGCGAGCTGTGATTTAGAAATCAGAATCCAACAAGAACTGATGTCTGGCACATTTTGGCTTACAAAACATTTCTACAGCAATTTGAAACCTTACATTTCAACCAGTACATTTTCTAAAAAAAGAGACATAATCACTTCTCTTCTTTATTGTGTGCCATATGCATTGCTGTTCTTCCTGCAAACACTGAAATAGACCAGGGCTGAAAACACTTCCACCCTAAACATCCATCACACGCTGACACCTATGGTGTTCCAGCACCAGAGCTGGTTCCAATCAGTCATGATCATGTTTCCAGAAGTTTCTACCAGAAGCTGCTGGAGCTTTCTGACTCTTCCCTGCTCTGAGCACCTTGAGAGATATTGTGGTCTCTCCTTACACTAAGCAAAAGCTTTACTCCTTTTGATACAAATCTCAGCATTCTTATTTAGCTATATGAAATCTTATCATGAATATTCAGAAAATGTGCAACAGGAACGAGGGGAAAATAACCAACTCATATGTGGCACTCTTCAAAGTATAAGCTTCATTTTAATTAACCCAGAGAAGTTTAAGTAAGACAAGCCAATCTGTCTACGCTACCATTACAGTCCTGCTTCCATAGGAAACTTTGGGTGGCAGATAACAGGTCAGGTTTATTTTAATTAACTTCAAGTTGCTAAAAAGACGGATATTTCTATCTCGTCCGTCATCTCTAATCTTAACATCTTTGTCAACCAGATTTGAATAATAATGACATGGTAGGCTCTTTAATTCTATTCATTAATTGTCCATGAAAGAGAAAAAAATAATTTAAAAAAAGCAATTAGGCTTCTTATAGCCTACAAAGACCATTTGAGTCCTTTATAATACCTGGCTTCATCTGCTCTCAATTAAATAAAAAATGTTGAAACCTTTTTTTTTTTCTGAAATGCAATTAATTTCAGATTAAACCTATTTTTGTTCTTAGCACTTAGCATTTGGGGAGCATGCACTGTGTAATCAGTGCTGGAAAGAGAGAGGTATGCAAGGCTCGAGGAACGGATTTTAGTAAAAGGGCAAGGAGATAGGCACTTACACCAAGGAGGCCAGAGGAACAGCCAGGTTTTCTACTTGGTTTTTATTTGATTTGTTATTTTGCATTGAAATGTTTGTAATGGGTTTGATTGGGATGGAGTTCACTGAGTGATATGGTTAATGGGCACGGTGGTGATGGGCTGACAGTTGGATGAGATGATCCTAGTGACTTTTTCCAACCTAAAAGATCTATGATTCCTCACAGCTGCTCATATAGTGCTGTGCTCTGCACTTTTAGGAAGAACAGTGTTATATGTCACCAAGATTTCGTCTGTTGCTGAGCAGTGCTGGCACAGCATCCTGGCTGTCTCCCTCTCTTCTTTGAGGGGGACTGACTGAGAACTGGGGTCCCTCAGGACCTTTCGTCCTCCATCTATCATACGCTGGTTGGAAAAGTCAGCTGGTTCTAGAATAGACATAGTTGAACTCCAGGTCTGCAGACTTAAGATGTGAATGCCTTCCATGTAAGCACTGTCTGATCAGAAAACAGCTTCTAAATCACTAATCAGCTTATTAACAAGAGCTTATTGGGCTGCTATTCTGCCTGTGAAGACTTTGCCATACTTAGCAGGTGTACAGGATTAAGCCAAGATGAGTCTTAGCTATAAAGTGGTTATCTTATTTTTCTCTTCTATTAGCATTCAGCTGTCTTTGCCACACTATTTGAATCCAGAGCCCTTTTTCTCAGTGTTACCTGCCAGTCTCAGCATTTTTCTTTTTTTTGTCTTTAAAATTGCATTCTACTGTCACAACTGTAGATATGTTTTGTTTATATGAAACTAATTTGTCTCCAATTGTGAAAAAAGAAAGAAGTTTTAAGAAACGTGAGTCCAATTGTTTAAATTATTTATGCTCCTTCTATTAATTTATCTACTAGTTCAGTGATTTTCATCTAATTGGATCTTCAGTTTATCCTTTTGGTAACATATAAACAATTGCACGAGTAATAAAGAAATAATCACTTGGCTGTACTGCTTTGTTTAGGAAAGAAAAACCCACAAACAGCGTGAATACATCCTTTTCAATAAAGTGAGACAACTGGAGTTGGTGCTACTGTGAGAGAGGTTAGCAGGGCACCACGGGCTTGCTTCTAATTTTCATACTATATGGATCTTGGGCCATGGCTGTTCTTTCCTTCCTCCAGCTTATCTGACCCCTCACCTTGCTGCTTCCCATTGGAAGTCAGAAGAATTAGAGAAGTGATCTCTGCCACCAAACCCAAATGGTGGCTGAACAATAAACATAGAAATCAGCTGGGGACTCAGGCTTTGCATTTTGGAGGAAAGTCTTGCACTGATTTCAGCACGCTCTGGAGAGCTTACAGCCTTATTTCCTCAAACAGCAATAGATGCTTGAGTTGTTGTTTGTGTGAACACAAGTGAAAAGCACGGAAATGATTATTTCAATGCACACTTCATACACCCCAGTCTGGATCCTGGCCCTGTTCCCATGAAGGTCACTGGAAATTGCTCCTTTAATTCAAGAAGAAGGCAGTTCAGCTTTTTATGAAGCAAAAAGTGTTACCTCAGTTTGCTGTGGTCAGACCCTGGATCTAAGTCCATTTGGTTCAAGATAGTTTGGGGATTAATGACTAAATTGTGTTTATTTGTTTTTAAATTAAAACTTTCATACATGAAAATTCCTCCTTTTAATGCATAAAGCAAAATAGATACAACATATGTAGCCTGTTTTGTGCCCAAACTGCAGAAGTGGGAATGTATCACCCTGCCATTTAGAGACGTAATAGAGACTGTTCTAATTATTTAGTTCATAATGCACTTGACATTGCAGTCAACGTTTATTTCGTATGAAATACAATGACAATTATAACCTACTGAAAGAAGTGACAGCACTGCTTATGTCACTCAGTGGAGAATGACAATCAGGTGAAACAATTACGGTGGCTTTAGAATTTGCTTATGAAGAAATTTATGCTTGTGTCTTCTTTCATACATTGGCTATCTGATGTGCAGCTCATGGCAGTAATGTTGTGAAGTAACTTGGTGTTAATAAGATAATTTCTCATAACCACTTTCCCAAGGCAAAAACATGTAATGGGATATTGGTGGGAAAGTTCAACATCTACTGCCATTCCACCAACATCTACCTCTGACACTGTGGGCCAACAGAATAAAATAGAAGACTTTTTGAAACAGCTTTCATATATAATAATAACATATATATTATTTTAGTGATCCTCTGAGCAATACTGATCATCCAAGTGCTTTGCCTGAGGCTCCATTTCACTTTTCACCCACAGCTTCTGGGGATCATAGACTCCCAACAAAGACATGGCAGTCTTTGTCACTGATAAATGGCAGTTTCCTTGCTCTTTAACAGAAATGTATCAGGCATTTTATATAAACCTTTTTAGCTTTTTAATGTAAGCCTAGGAATCAGACAGAACATTAATTTTTAAATTGGTTGTTTTTACCCTTTGGAACAGCAGCTCAGTGCCTACTCGTCAAAGGTTTTGAGTGATTTAAATGGTTCTTTATGGTTCATGTGCTTAACTTTTCTTCAGCATAGTTTTTCTACCTGTTTATTAATTTATAGAAAGAAACTAGCAAATAAAAGGGCAGTAGGAGAGCCTGATAAATATGTACTTGTTTTCTTAAGGGGTTGTAGATGTTTGCTACTAAACAACTTGAGGTGTAAATATGAACTAAATCTGAAGAATATGAGCACTGTTGGTCTCCAAATGTTGCTGGTCTTAAAACTCATGTTGTTTGACTACACTGCTCTACTTCAGTAGATTGATACTGGTGCACTGCAAGGGATTTCTTCCTGCTAAAGATTTTGGAAATGAGGAGCAAGATAAACAGTAGAGTTCCTCTTTTGCTTTAGTAACTCAGTATTCGTTGTTGATGGTCGGTCAAAGATTACCACAAAGATTACAAACCTATAATTTGGGTTATATAGCTTCCAACATCTGCATTGCACCAAAAGTATTAGGGGTGACAGCCTTCTTAAAGACAGAATTTGTGCGCTAACAGATAATTGCAGATGCACCTTTGTCACAGGTTTTATTTTAATGCTTCCTTTAGAATTATCAGTCAATTTGAATCATTCGTCATTCTCAGAATTTATTTTTCTGTGGATCATGGCATTTCCTTTAAGTATTTCTGAGCATCTTTTCTTGAACTGTCCTCTTCTGAACTCTGCACAGTATGTACTTTTTAAGGAACAGATAGCATTAAGCAAGGCAGGAAGTGAAGATAAGATGGCAGGATGAACCAAGGCAGTATAGAGCCCATCATGCATATAAATTGATGTGGTTTCATGTACCTAAATGAAAGTCGACTTTCAGATCTATGCAAAAAATTACCTTATGTGCCAGATCAGAGGTGGTCATTGTAGGGATGACCTCTATGTTTTTTCAAATAAAATAAATCCCATACATGCAATGAAAGAAATTGTCCCGTAGAGATGCAATTTGCTGAAGGGCTGCAAATGACCTAATTACTAATCTCTTCTAAGAGTATGACACCTAAGGCAATAAGGATCCTAGATTCTTCACACCTAAACTGTGGGTGTTTATCATCTGAGAAAGATGAATAAAACTCCAGAGAGACAGGATGACAATTTGAGGACATGAAAGGAAACTCTAGAAACTCATGTGAACATCTTTTTTTTTACTTAATTTCCTTTTCTGGCACGCTGTTCCGTGATAGCACTATCATGAGCTGGATACATCCTGGCAAAATGAGCACAAAAACCCTTTAATGATATAATTTGCTTTTTACATTGAGACTTTTCTCATATACCACAGGGACACTTTCCGGTTATAAATGAATTGTTTTTTCTTAAAGGTGACATTACAATGCTGACAACAGCCCCGAACAGTTCTCTTTGAGAATGCTTTACTGTTATTACATTATAATAGTTATTTTACAAAATAATAATAATCCCATTAACCTCGTTATAATGTCTACTGATGTATGGTCGTATTTTTTTGCCTATGAAATGCAAGGCAGCGTATGCTGTACTAATGAGTCCTTTGAATGCTGAGGTTGTACAGCTGGTGCTCCCCTTGTGCCTCTTGCAGAATTTCTCCAAGAAATCTGTATTTTCAATTCCATCTCCTTCGATAGCTGGTTGTCTCATTTAATAAGCTGTTATGAAGCTTAGCACAGAATCCTTCCCTCCATAAAACAGATACAGTTATGTTATTCCTTGTTGAATGTGAAAACTTTGTTTTAAAAGGCTATTCTTTAAAGCATTGTTCTGTGCAATTCACTTAATATTTGTGGCAAAGATACCCTCGGTCAGACAAAATGAGATGAAAAATTTGCAGCTTCTGATTTACACAGTGCCTTGCCAGAAGATGGAATTCAGAACAGTATATCCTCCTGTAATACATTTTCTTGGGAAGCCAATGCTGTTCTATCTTCTTGTTGTTCACCTGTGCTTTTAAAAAATTCATTTAGGGCTGTTGAAATGCCTTAGCTTAGCAGCTTTGGAAACAAACACTACATTTCTGCCCATAGAAAATGGTCTGCCTTAGGCATAGCAATCCCAGTGACTTCTTATGTTCGCATTTGTAGAGATGTCTATCAGGCTGTTTCATTCATACAACTTCTATATTTGTGGCCTTAATTCTTCATCTGTTGATGTCAAGGGGATCTCTCCATCCGAATTCAAGATGGAGGGAACTAAATGGAAGCTTCCAAAATTAGGGGTCCCTGCTGAGTAAATCATTTTGGCAATGTTATCACGTGCTGAGTGCTGAGTTCTCCACTTTTTCAGTTCAAAGTTGCATGGTGGGATTGGCACAAAAGCTAGAAGTTGAAGTATTCAGAGAACAGAAGCCAGAGAAGCTTCTATCAGTTATCAATGTCATGACACTTCAAAGTAGTCTCACCACTATGTTCTCCTTAGTCCACACCAGAAGGGAGCATTTAAAATGTTGCGTGGTGAGGGGGTTCCTTATGAGTGAGGAGAGAAAGGAAATGTTTCCTAAATAAGACTGATGCTCTGATTAGTTAGTTAGTTAGTTAGTTAGTTAGTTAGTTAGTTAGTTTCTTAAGGGAAGGAAAACCAATGAGTTCTTCTGGAAAGAAGTACCACATAGTTGTTCGAGTAGTTTCCTGAGAGTCAGATGCCATACCACGAACATCCACCTTTGGCACGGTGGGCCAACATAATAAAATAGGAAACGTCACTTTCAGAACAGCCCTTGAGCATTGAATTCTTTATAGAAAATATGGAGAACACTGCAGAAGGAGATGAGTGGCAGAGAAACTCAATGCAAATAGGATGTTTGTTAACTTTTATTTCAACTCTGGAACAGAAGCCAGGGATGTAACAGAAACAGTGATATGAGTCATAAAAGAAAGGCCACAGATGCTGGGGGTAATTTTTTAGCTCCAAGATGGATGACAAGTTCTTTTACAACAATAGGTGTGAGGTAAAATATGTATGAAAGTAACTGTCTGAAAAGAGATATCCATAACTGTATGTAAGCATCATCATGTTAAAGATGTGCTATGTCCTTTATGGCATCAGAAGAATGCAGCTAGTGGATTTGGGGTGAACAACGTATTTTTAAGACACAGCTGTAATATCCTTTAAAACTACAAACAAACCAAGAATGCATATGAAATAGCCACCTCTCTGCATTTCCCATTAGAACAGTTCCTACTGACAAGATAGATCTGAAAAGATCAAAATGGTTGCGAATGTTTTCAAAGTCAGATTGCGAATGAAAGGACAAAGAGTGTGAATTGAGTTACTTATCTAGTTCCAGCAGACCTATAGACACAGTCTTGAGTTTTTATGCATCTGTAGACCCTTAGCAACTCACTAGGTATATAAAAGAGGAGCATTGGTGATATGTCTCGCACTGGGGAAGATGGCTGAGTTTGTGCCTTCTCAAGAAATGCCATTTTCATAGTTTGCTGCAGAGGTTGTGTCTTGTACCCAGACTGTTCCAGTCATGGCTATCACCATTGGACAGCAGGTAGTGGAAGGAAGAAGCTCTAAGATGTGTAAAGAAGTGAATTTTTGAGCTGGGAAATGATGGTAGAAGTACATACCACAGCTTCTTGAGAGATCTGGGAAAAATTAGAGCTAATGGATTGAAACAAATAAACAGTAATACAGGCTTCATTTAACGTAGGAGAACAGCTAACACGAAAAAACAAACAGGTTGATCAGAATAAATGTGGTGACATTCATAGCGTGTTCATCCCAGCAGAGAAAAAATAAAGATGTCTTGGAACAATGATCTATATATCTAATTTATCTACTGAAAACAGTTATCTGAGGGCGCTGCAGTGCTGAGATACCTAATGACAGTGAGGTATAAATCTTACCAGGAGTTTGAAAATCTGGAAAAATTAAACTCTAGAAGGCCGTCTTAAAGAGCTCCTGGTGTGATTTGATTCTACTAACTTTGCCTGCCACACAGTTGCGTGTTGTGTCAAGTCACTGTAGATTAAAATAATTTAGTAGGTTCTAGTTTTATTCAAAGCTAATTCACGACATCCAATTTTTACATATTTTTTTTGGAAAAAGATGGATTTCTCACTGTAGTTACTATTCTTTCTCCACAGACAAAAAGAAAATCAATTGTCTGTGTGCTCTCATAAGAAAGCAGCACTTTATTATAGTCCCAGGATGTAAAAAAATCAGGGATTTAATTAGGGGGTGATATTGTTAATCAGGATTGGCCATAAGCTATTTATTACTGTTAACAGGAGAGACTCACATATACATAACCTGCTCATGTGAGAATACAAACATTGTTCTTCCCCATGACCAGCTACAAATGTATGCCTTGCAAATTGAATACAAACCTGGGCTGATAGTTTCAGTCAGGCTCACTAGAGGATTTGACAAAATTCAATGAAGCAAAGTCCAGTGCAAGACTGGAAAAAGTAATTAACAGACAGTAGTATAGGGTGAAAGAGAGAACGTGCTCGCAGGCCCTGGTAGATTTGAAGGAGGTATTTAAAAATAAAGGAACTTTTCTCTATTGGCTACCAATCTCTAAACTGATACAGAAATAAGAACTTCAAAAGATACATGAAAACAGTTAGACATTGGATGATCTCAGTGAAAGGTTGGAGCTATTTTCTTCTAGCCTCAACAAGTGATTTCTCAACAACTGTAGCACCAAGGAAGCAACTGGGGGCTACATACTCCAAAAATGCAAGTCAGCTTAAATAGGTCTTGAAGGAAAGCACACAGGCATTTTTACTTAGCCATTGTTTGCAGACAGATAACTTGGGATAAACTATGAAAGTGTGGTCGGGCACTGCCACTGCTGCCCAGGGAGGTGGTGGAGTCACCATCTCTGGAGGTGCTCAAAAGCCATGGAGATGGGGCACTGAGGGACATAGTCAGTGGGCATGGAGGGGATGGATTGGGTAATCATGGAGGTCTTTTACAATCCTAATTATTCTATGAGTCTATGATTCTAACTCAAGTTCATAGACTTAGCTAAGCTTTTAGTTTAATCAGGTATATTTTTGTTTGTCATGAAATATCAATCAGAATATGCCTAAGGAGGGGCCACATTTTGATAGGCATAGAATTAAATACAAAGTCTACATAGGCTGAATTAAGTTGCGTAGGATCCCATTTGCCTCCAGTTAAGATTGTGCTTATAAGCAGTTCCTGGAGGTCACTTGTTGTCCAGTCACTTGTGAAAACACAGTAACTGAGATACAGAAGAATGGAGTGCCTTGCTGGAGGTCAGAGAGGATTTCTGTATCATATACTGGCAGCAGAAGCCTGCTCTGAGCTGCTTTCTGATGCATTAACTGCTGTGAATGTCTCCCATCTAAAGGAAGTTATTGTTTAATATTTTTACCGTTACTATAGTTGTTCTGTTTCATACTTCATTGCTGATTCAGATTCAGTGCCCTGTTTTAATTTTTAATAGGGTGGTTGTTGAGCTAAAGAGTACATACTTTGTTAAGAAAAAAAAAAAAGTACAAGATTTTTAAAGGCACTCAAAAAATTAACTGTTGGGAACCAGCTTCATGCCTGAAGGCAGTTTTTCTCACAACTATGAACAATTGTCATGGCTTTATGAATTTTGGTTATCGGTATTCCACATCATAACATCATATAAAGAACTGGGAGTTAAAGAGTT
>JANHGO010000001.1:7125603-7158445 GCA_024606505.1 Aquila spilogaster | reverse complement strand
AGATCCTGGTGTGCAGCCCACTGCCCTGCAGGAGAGCTCAGCGGGCCCGGGGCTGTCCACTATTTATGGAGTAAGATGGTTGACTTATATCTGCATACCAGCAAGACGTCTGGGTCACCGTTCCAGGTTGTTGCCATCTGTCCCCCAAAGTCCAGAGTAAGCTGGATGCAGCCATCCCAACCCCCACTGGTGGTTATGGCTTAAGCCGAGGGGCTGGGGGGGGATGGACGAGACTGGGAGAAGGGGCGGGGGGAGCATCACCACAGTTTGTACCTTATTACTGAGAGGAACTGGTGTGGAGAACCTTCTACTACTCGTTCTTCTGAAGCTTTTCTCTACTGGATTAGAGAGCCCTTTGCTAACTGGCATTTTCAGATTCAACTGCAAGTCACTTCACAGTTTTCTTTTTGATAAACTGAGCAGATAACGGAAGAAAAAGATAATACTGTATCTTGTTTTATTAACTCCCAGTGATCATTTCCTACCCTCACCGCAGTTGTCATTACTTTTGGTTCAAGTCAGTGACCTGAGACCTAATGTTCTGAATTTTTTATACTTGTATAAACTGGAAGCACTCCAACTGCTGCCCAATATTATTGCTCTTGATACTGTAGGCTACCATAGCTCCTAATCGCTGAACATTTTCTCTCCAAGAGAAGCCAGCCATAAGCTGCATGATATGACTTAAGTGTGGACTTTCCTCTTCCCATTTTTTTCAGCACGATTTGAAGAGTTTCTGAGACTTGGGCAAAAGCTCCCAGCCAAAAGTCACCAACATGAGTGGTGACTGGACATATCCATTACCTTAAAATTGTTGTCAGGAAGAGACAACTTTGCTCCTCAGGCAGTAAAATGAGATCAGAGCTTAGTAACAGTTACACTGAGCTATCCAGCCCTGTATCCTGCCCTTGAAGTGGTCAACTGTGTGGATGTAGATGGAAAGAATGTAAAAGATCGTTCTTCACATGCCCTTTCAGTTCCCACAGTTGGTGGTATACTGGTTCTCTGGGATGGAGATTGGACCACTATATTTAATCCCCCTGGTTGGCCTCCTATACACATTTGCCCATTTTGAACCCAATCCTGCCCTACAGCAAGGAGGTTCCACAATTTAAGTATGCATTGTACAGAAAGCATGACAGTTCCCTTTTGAGGTTTAAACCTGTCACCCCAAAATACGGTGTGCCTCCTCATTCCTGTTCTTTGAGGAACTGCGGACAGTTTTTCTCTCTTCACTTTGCAGTTTTCATAGCAGTAGAGTTCCCCCTCAGCCCAGCAGGTGTTTAGCTTCTGAACAGAAGAGACATATCTGGTTAGGGCTTCTCACACCCAAGAAATTTCAGTCTAACCTCCGGGTTAGACTGAAGCAGGAGTCCTGTGGTCATGTAGAACATCAGAGTCCAGAGACAGGACATCCAGAGACAGTCATGGGTCCAGAAGGTGAGCATGCAAGAGGGTGCCTAGCTTAAAGGCTGGGGCTAATATGATTCTCAGTCTGACTGAACAGCAGGCCATCTTTGGTAGGTTGCATTTGTTCTGACTGGTTTCACACCTCAGTTTTCCCTGCCCAATTCGGTCTGTGGATGCACATTGCACCCACCAACAATCTGCAGCATGCCTCTGAAAACGTATCTCCAGTTATTACACAATCACCTACATAACTGAAAGGCTTTCATTGGCATCTGATGTGATTTCTTTGTCAAAGACAAACAATTTGTTTTACATTTGGAAGAGGAATGCTGGATTTTAAGTGTAGCGATCATAGATGCAGCTGCCACCACCTTATGTTCCATTTCAAATGATTAATAATATTTGTCAATTCCGATGTGTCATTGTGCTCTATTGCTGTGCCGCGTGCTCTAAATGATGGCACTCTCTTTTGGATTGGCTTGATTAATGATGGATGAATCTGTTTCATTTTATTGTAAGCCTCTCTTAACTGAATGGCTTAGGTTAAAAGAGAACAACCTCCACCAAATGTTATGAATTATGCCATCATTTAAAACATGTTTTCTTCCTCTTGTTGCTAACAATTTAGTGACAATACCTGAAGAATTGAACTTAATTACTTCTGATCAAGCCCTGCTCCTCCGGTTATAAATATTCACTCATTTTTTTCCTTTAATTTTATGATTTCATTTTTTGCCCAGGGAGGAAAGTGTCCCTCTGTCATTACAGTGCTTTATGTTCTACCACAGGTCATTTCAACACTGCGGATGCCCATCTTGTTCCATGTGAAAATTACTCAAAACATTACAAAACCCTTTAATGATGTATCTTGTTTCCTATTCACCCATTTGAAGTTAGTTTGATGCAATGGTTGCAGCTTATAACAATAAGATGGGTATTTAGGCTATACATAGCTCTATTGTTACGCGACCCGAGGCTTTGTTTTTACATCAGTTGCTTGTCCTATTCCTTGTCAGTCTTTTTTAATTAGCTTGTATGGTCCTGTATGGCAAGGACTTTCTGATGTTAGTTGTTTGGTTAGTGCTTAGTGCATGGGTGCCTGTATCTTAGGTATTGTAATACACAGCATAAATAAGATAAATAGTTTAACAGAAGACAGCAAGAAAATCTTTGCAGTTTCCTCTCTTCCCTAATTAGTATTACCCTGGTATTCTCTGCAGTTAGCACTGGCAACCTTATGCTAATGGTAGTCACTTACAAAAAGTAATAGCAGAAGTTTAAGGGCTGACTACTGAAATCAGACCTGAAGAACAGTTTTTATGCATTAAAACCCATCCAAATATGTTGCTCTAGTAAGAATCATGGCTTCTGACTACAAATGTTTCTCTAGGTGTCGTATTTGCCACAACTTGTAAAGGAATTTGGGGGACGCCTGGTTGTCTCACTCTTGAGAGGGTTGCCAAGATAACATGAAATATAAACAGCAGGACCACAAATCTTTTTATAGAGTCAGAATTTGTTTAATCCGGAAGCATTTTCTCTTCTGAGACTCCGATTAAGATTTCTTTGCTCTGTCATTCAAACCTTAAGCAGATACAACATTTCTGGTCTTGAAAACAGACATGGGATATTCTTCTCATGATGCTAAAGATTTCATCTTTTGGACTATCTCACTGACCCCCTTCTTCCCATCCTGTCTGCAAGAAACTAAGTGGCATTTTTAACCCTCCTTAATTGAAGCAGTTAATGCAGTCATCTAAATTAAAGACCTCTTCCCTTGAGTTCCTATACAGTTTATGTAAACACACGGTGAATTTAGTGAAAATGAGTGAGTGTTTGCCTATGATGTACAAAACCTACAAGCCCTACAACTGGGCTGCTCTGAGCAGCGTAATCCACATATAGATAACCTCCTTATACATCCCTGAACTTTAAGAGTTTTCTACTTGGTAAAAATAATAATAAAAATGTTTATTTTCAGGGAAAGGAAAGCCTTGCTTGGGTCACATGTTTTTTTTCCAGAGTTTTAGATGACAACAATTACTGCAGTCTAGCAATCCTTTCTTTATGGCTGGCCGTCTGTCTCAGTGTTTAAAGGCATTGCCCAAGACCACTGTGGATTCCAGTTTTATTGGTGTAAATACTCAAGCAAAGTAAATATTTTCTTTAGGTAAACATACAAGCCCAAACACTGGGGCATACCTAAATCTCTCAGATATTATGATTTTATGTTTGCACTAGCCTGAGAGGGAGGGAAGTCCTCTCACTATGATAAACACAATTTAAATAATAAACACAATTTATAATAACAAATACAATTTAAAAAGGGAAGAGGACCAAAGAGAATCAAGATTAAAAGAAGCATATGAATTTTAGTAAACTAGAACTGACTTCTCAGCAATCAGTTCTATTTTATCCATTCTACCATTCCTTCTTGCACCTTCTTATCTGACACATATCTGTTGACTTCCAAGGGCTGAAGAAAGCAAAAAATTTCAAAAAAATTTTTTGTTTTCTCCATGGGATCAACAGGTATGGCTGTCAGCGCCTGCGAACCAGTTCTGTTTAGTCAGAAAGTATCATTTTAATATGGTAATCTCAGAGTACATAAATGGCACATTGACTCATGATGTGTTACTCAAATATTGTAACGTGTTGTTATACTTTATATTTGTGAAAAACTTCCTTCCTGAAGCTCATCTGGGCTCAGGATATTTCACATTCACCTCAGAAACAGCCCACAGACTTTCTGGTGAGCTCATTTTTAGCCAGGTCTGACTCATTCAATTTTTTTCACCAAAAGGCAGATGAAATTAATGGTGGTAGAAATTTCCTTTAATCAAATTTGCTTGACCTTTACACTCCATAGAAAACTTTGGCTTAAGGAAACCAGATGCTCTTCACAGAATTAAGGTATTTTTGCTTTCCTCCCACACAAAATGAACAAATTACGCACTGCATTTCTCAGTCTAGACTGCTTTTATTTTGGAGAACAAGGGATGAAGAAACATAAAATGTCTATGAATGTGAGGGAAAGTACACAGTGATTCACTGTAACAATTTGCAGAACAACATAAAAATAGTGGTTGAGTCACAGCTGACCTTTCAGAAAATGTAGATCCTCATCTACATTTAAAGGGTGCAGTATACTAAAATCAGAATGACACAAGCTTCATTATGTTACCCAAGACTTGCATCAGAATTAAGGCAGTAGAAGGTCTTTTATTCTGTAGGGTGCCAAACTAAATTGATCTATTGTTATTTCCCCCCCCCCCCCAACATTTATATTCCCCTGGATAGGTTACTTTATTTTTATTCAGGTGGTTTGGGGTAGCTGCTTTAGCCTGAGTCTAATTCCATCAGAACACCATTATCATGTCTGAGGAAATGGAGTGGACATAGGATTTTTGCCTATTTTTTTCCAGTGAGTCATATTTGTCTTTGCAGTCTGGATTTGAGGATTTAGTGCCGTAACTACTCCTTTCTCCCATGCAGGTGAAGTCAAACACTGCTGCTCACCTATTAAACCAGTTACAAATTAGTTCATACACCAGCCTGGCTTTTGGTAGGCTGCCTGCCTGTTGTGGTTTGAATTCACATCTCCGTGAATGTTTCTTACTTGCTGAGCTACAGGTAAATTTGATGTCTGTTTTTGACCCATTTATTTATATATATATGAAGATCAATGGTCTCAAAAGAGAGATTGGAAGAGACCTGGAAATCCTCAGCTCTCACTAGAGAGGAAAATGTAAACTTTCACACATGATCCAATTCCAGCAGGTGAAGAATGTGAACCCAAGTTTTCTACACTTGAGGAAAGTGTCCTGACTTATCAGCCAAAAAGATAAGAATGATCTTCCACACCTCCATGGCATTTAGGATGGGGAACAAGATACTCTGAGCAGAAGTTGTTCTGTCCCATACAAAAATAAGTAGAGGAACGACTTTCTCTGTTGCGCACCCTCGTCCTTCCTGAAATTGATCTTCCTTTAGCACACGGGACAAATGAAGCCTTTGCCTACTTTCTGGCTGACTCTTCATTAACTGCTTTGCATTGGAATCAGTTTGTGAAGCTAGCTGCTAGTAAGTCTCAGAGAACAATTTGAGTAACCAATTAAAAAAATCCATAAAGACATGCTATATGGCAAATTAAGCATGTCTGTAATGAAGAACAATAACACAGAACAAACCGTGGTGACTACACTACTTCTCTGCATTATCCTGTCGTTGGAGATAATTACTGGTCTATCAAAATTACAGTAAAAAGAAAAACTAAGCAATAGTTGTACCAGTTAGGGGACGTGAACAACTCATTTTGTCACTCTGAAGGGAAGTGTTATGTAGGAGACCAAAGATATCAGAGCAGCAAGGCATGAAAGAGTTTGCTATAATTTTTGTTCCTATTGCAACGCTTCTTATTACAATTATGAGATGTCATTGGTGATCTACGATGTAAAAAAAAGTATTTATCCATGCTAGTTAGGGGACAATGTTCTTTTTTGTTCAGCATTGTGAATTCGGTTTTCATTATTTCCTGCCCTGGAAACATTCAGAAATGTGTCAGTTCTTCCAAGCATGTGATATCATTTTCACATGGACATGACCTTTCATTATCAAACCTGTCTTTGAGTGTTGAGACACGTATGCATACATCACTTATTTATTTATTTATTTATCTGTATTTTAAAACTTCATGTAATTTTTTTTTTTTTTTTAAATAACACTCTTGGTTTCAGAAGAATGGATAAATTCAGGATTAGAGGAATTCTTAGGTGGCTGAAGACCTATGGAATGATGGTTCTGCTGCAATGTGTCTTGATAGTGGTTGTGCAATACACTACATGAACATGAACTCTAGTACCTTGGGATGGAGTGTCCTTGAGATCCACTTGCAAAATTTTGTTGATGTAATTTTTTGGCAATGCTTAAACTGGAGCATTTTTGCAGTAAGAAACCTGCAAGTAAGTAAGTAAGTGTTACTTTAACAAGGAGTTTCTGTCTTGCTTTGGAGTGAGTTGCATCTCACCTTACTCTATCTGTGTAAAAAGTAGGTCTTGAAGCTAAGGTGCTCTTCTAGGCTCATAGAAGATAAACCATCCTGATATAGGTGCCTCAGACTCATGGGACAAACTCCCTTTTGGAAGCTACCCCTCCTGTAAAGAGTTCAAGATGACATCTTTAGAGGCAGAGCAGACTGACAGTAAGCCATGGAGGCGTAATTACAGATTGCCAGGTGAGATAAACCTTTTTCTTCCCAAATCAGCTAGTGCTAATTTCCAACACAGAGAGAGCTAGATAAGATTTTCTTCTATGCGCTCCATTAAGATCGCCCTCTTTTTTGATGAGAGAGCATTACTGACTGCCTTCATTGGGCACAACAGGTTGCAGACAGGCAGCTGACTATCAGAGAAATTATGCTGTTCATGTTCTAGCTGGATGGTGGCTACTAATTGGATGCTAGCGCAAATTACATCTTGACTGCCTGCAGCTGTGAATTTGCAATGCTGCATACTTTATATGCCCATTCAATCATATTCACTCAGATTCCTGTCCAATTTTTAACGTTCACAAAAATCCAAGCACCAAGCTTCCAAGAATGAATGTGGGTGGCCTGAGTGCTCACATCACTGTCCCATGATACATTTGGGTTTAAAAAACATTCCTAAAATCAACTTCCAGAGTGTAATTCATCTCACTTGTTTTAGGAAACTATTTCAGAATAACTTGTGTATGTATCAGCTGCTCAGATTTTTGTCTTTATTCTCCATTAATAATGGATCTCTCATTGGTTTTAAAAAATAGAAATATAAACTCTTTTTAACAAGTGATCAGATCCTGCTGTCCTTTACAGTGTACATTTATTTAATATAGTTATGCCACATGATACAAATTATAACTTGGTCTTCTTTCTCTATGTTAACATAAATCTAAATTTCCCCACTGGGTGTAATCATAGGCCTAATGCACGAGGATTTAGATGCACCAAGAGAACAAAGGCTAATAAAACACCACTCTGAAAATGGAATATCTCATGTCTTTTATCTAATTTTCTTCCTTGTTCTTCCTCTGACTTCAGTGTTAGATGAGTTGGACCATTAGTTATTTTTATTATACTGACAAATGCAGAGTGAGGTAGCGACACAAGCTGGCTTTGACTGAGGCATAAAATCCCTGCAAAGATGGAGACTTTACTTAGATAATGGCTGAACAAGGTAAGAATGTTGTGCATTGCTGTCCGCGAAGGCCAGGATATAGAGGAGAGAGTTATCCCACCTACTCTACTAGGGTAGCAAAATGGATTTCACTCCAACCTTCAAATCAAAGCATGGCAAAACGCCTCAAGACTTGGTGTGTGTGTTATTTTCTTTTTGTTTTCTTTTTCTCCTTACTGATTGAAATGGGAAAACGGAAAGGTCACGGTCAGCTTTGATCATGATGATACTTTTGTCCTTTTGAACCTGTGCTCCTAAGGGCTGGCCGGGCCATTCTGAAAAGCCTAATGGTGAGGAACCTGCCTATTCAAAGACTGTCTGTTTTTATTCTTTCTAACATTAATTGCCCAAATGTTACCGGTTACCGGTCTCCTTCAGGTTATCCACTGCTGGTCAAAGTACAGCTGGTGTCTCTGGGGCATTAAGAACTGGATGTTAAAGTCTGCAACCTCCCACTCCGCACAGAAGCTAAATTTGCAAAGGGTGAAAATATGTCAGCTACAAGCTTTATTGTTACTGCAGAAAGTCACCATACATACTCCACATGATGATTTCCATCTAAATCATGGCTTTGTGGCACAAGTGGAATAGCTTGATCTGGCAAGTCACTTCCAGTTTTTATGGATGGCACTTTCCAAATGCCTTGGAAATCCTCACTCTGTGCACGTGTGCATTTCTTATTGCATCCATTAAGTTCCTGCCCACAAAGGCAGATTTCAGAGCTGATTATCTCTTTGTATTGTCTCAGGAAGGGGTTGAGTTTGGGAAAGAGCCAGAGGTCTCAGGAGGACTTTCTGGGAAAGTAGCCACTTTGCAGGAGGGTCTGACAATATGCAGCAGGAGAAATGGGAAATTCACCATTGCTTGTGATTTAGACTCATTTCTTTTTATAAGCCAACGATCTACAGAAGTGCCTGTGTATGTGGTTATATGGCTTACAAGCATGGGAGGCTGCTCATTCCCATCACCTGCAGTCCAAGATGGTCCCCCAGGCACTGCATGGGCATGAGCCCACGTGCCTTGACCTCACTGATGGATTTTACCCTCAGGACAGCCCTGCGAAGAAAGACAAGATGAACTTCCTTATATTTAAATGACTTTCACAGAGTCACAAAGCCAGTAAATGGGGGCAGGGGGAGAGCTAGTCTCCCATCATCTTCTGTGTGACATAGAGACCCACAGCAAAATCTGACCCCTCACTTGTCCCTTTGTCAGGGGACTTTAGGTGTCCCCAGCCCCCGGATGCCTGTGTGCCCATCAGTTTCTTCTCCCCCAAAGCACGGTTTCAGTCGCATCCTTCCCACTTCCAGGGCTGAGTTTGGGTCCCCGTGGCCTCTGCAGGTCCCTCGAGCAGTTCCTTCAGCCCTTGGAAATAAGAGTGGCAGCCGCGCTGACACGTGTGCGGTTCAGACCAAGCAGCAAGTCCAACAGTTTGATTAAGAAGGCCTGGCCTCAGGACTCAGCAGTGTTTTGGCAACAAGCTGGGAGGGAAAAGATGGTTATCCAACTAATTATCGCACAGATATGCTCCGGTATAGCTGACTGGTCAGGCCGAGGTAAACAAACCTCCTGATGGCACCAGTTCCTCAGTTAAAGCCCTTAAAATCCACTTGCAATGTCTGCCTCTCCCTTCCCCTTTTCCCCGTTTCCTCTGACTTTCTGCTTATTTGTCGCTCACTAGTAGTAAATGCAACTTGTGCAAATAGCTGAGGAGCCCGTGCCCTCTCACTTTTCTCTCTGTGATTCATTATTATTAATAACCGGGATATTTTTGGCTTTCGCTCATCAGGCAGCTTGTACCAAATAAGCAGCCTGCCTTTCAGCATTGCCAATCAAGCCTTTCGTTCTGCTTACCGGAGCAGAATGCCTCGTCCTGTTAGCAGCTCCTCTGCAGCCCTGCTGCCGCCGTTACCCTTACCTAAAGCATACATTTGGACATGAACGTATGCATGTGTGCGTATACGTAGAGGGACAATAAATAAGGGAGCAGCTCATATTTTCCAAGCCCCCCTCTTTTGGAGACAGCAACAAAGACTGCTGCGACTGCAGCACCGAGAGCAATAAACACCCTCCATATGGCGCCTGCCTTTTGCAGAGTGCTCCTTGGCTTGGGGAGTCCTGGGACTGCTGTGGCAATTTTCAGTGTGCTTTACAGTGGGTTTGTTTTTATTTCAAGTTTGAAAATCTATGCAGCGTGGAGGGGGTGGAGGGTGGCTGTTAAAATGACATAAATAGCGGTACCAAACCAGATGGGAAAAACAGGATAGAGAAGGGAAAACAAACAGGATGATAAATGTTAACCTTATAAAGATGTGCAATTTTATCCTTGGTGGTTTCTTTGGTGTCTTTGTTTTTAATGAACCGTGAGGGGTGTTTTTTTCTACTGTGTGAGTTTTAACTCAAACTCTGACGTGCATGTCAACAACTCATAGGGCATGGGCTGTGTGTGGGTTGTGTTGCATGGCCCACCTATTTGTATGGGATTATAGCGTTGATTCTTTAATAGGTAAACTAACTACTGATGCACAACAATCAGTCAGGCAAATACCAATAAGTTATCCAAGATACCACTAACATAAGCAAATAGAAAACTCTTTGATCACTCCGGAATCATACAGGAGAGTCAGGCACGGCAGAAAACCAGCTAACAGAGTAGGATATTAGTATTAGCTAAGTCTTAAGCAAATATCACATATCTCCATGTGGCTGACCACCAGTTTGCCTAGAGGCCCACAGGAATCCCTGCAATGCAAAGCAAACTGTTGTGATCAAATACTGGGAGGGGCAATGACCTCTGTGGATTTACTCTGGGAATTAATTTGGACTTAACTGCACTTGCAGGTTCTCAAGACTGAGCACTGGAAAAACTTGTGATGTCACTTAATCCATCCCTTTTCTTTCCACTTTAAGAGCATTCATTTCTGCCTCACGTGCTTTTCCCAGCTTGGCTCTAAGTGGCTCAGCGATGAGGACTCAGACCATTATTTCATGGCCCAGCACATCTCTGAGCACAGAGAGTGTGCTGTCACAAGTTACCGTGCATCACTGAACTGCAGTAATTTGCCATGTGAAATAATGGAACTTATGTTAACCCTCTTTCCCTGTGAGCAAAGCTAAATCAATTTGCCGTACATTTGCCTTGGGCTGAGGGTGTGCACGGGGACCAGGATGGTGGTGTGGATGAAGTGTGCCAGCTTGTTAAGCCATGATAGTTCTGCCACCTTATAATTAACGTTATGGTCAGAGCTTTACTTTAAAATTTAACATAATTTAACATTTAACATGATTTAACATTTATCTTTAAAATTTAACGTCATTTATCTAATCTGCCTTCTGACATTAAAAAAAGGTAAGGTTCAAGTTCCTTTTTCCCTGCCTGCCCTCTCAGTCCAGCTTTCCCATACTAGTTTGCTGTCACCACAACCAGTCCCTTTTGACAAGAAATAGTGTCTGCAGAGAGTCCCACATCAGTAAGTCCCAGTGAAGACCTGGCTCCCTCTTTGGGCACCCCCCTCTCTTTCCTTTCCTATTTTTTCTAAAAGACGGCAGAGAAAATACTTTTCTTCTCCTGAGGCCATTCTTCTCCCTTCCTTGCTTTGCAACATCACCTTCTTATCTTTAATCTTTTTTTATCCTTTATCTTCTTATCCTAACACCGCAGGACGCGTAGAGAAGCACAGGCGAGGGCCTTGCCCCAGCTCGCTGCTTTGCTCATTGAAGTGTTGGTAAGTTGGCAACGTCCCCAGCAAGCGGAGTGGAAAATTTAAATATTGAGGAGGCAAAGGTGAAAGGTCCTCAAAGCTAATGGAAGTGTCAGCCTGTAAGGGAAAAGTACAGCCTCACAACCTGCTTTTCTTGTGTATTGCTCAAGCTAGAGCAGCAGCTTTAACTTTTATTAGATGCTTTGTTTAGAATTTTCCTTTTAATATCATTGAGGTAAAAAACAAGAACCATGACAACATGTTTCTTGGTAGCTCTTTGCAGTAATTTCATCTTGATGAAGGTCAAAAGCAAATGGACTTTGTCTCAGGTTACTTTTATTTTTCTTTTTTTTTTTTTCTGATGGGCCTGAGACCATAAAACTTCCTCCTACATTAGTGAGCTTAACGTATTTGCAACCCCAAATCTTCCCCCCCTCATCGCTCACCACACATCAACCTGCCAATTCAGATCCCTTTGCAGCACTTTCAGTCAGTTGTTAAAATGTTCTGTTATTTCTTATGCAAGCTGGCAGCTACAAGATCATGGTGGGTCTGATGCCGATGCTCTTCACGTGAACTAAGCCTTGCACTTGCAGTTTATCTTATTTGTAGACCTAAACTGACACTTGCAGAAGATCACTGATCATAGGCAAAGGCAGTTTAAAAACAACAGGAAGACACTGAACGTTATTTTGATCAGTTTTTGGTCACGATCCTTACGCCCACCTTCCTTCTGCTCCCAAGAAGGAGTCAGGAACTTGTGTTTTATGACCTGTCTTGTCCCTCAGGGCATAATAATTTGTGTTTAAGGAGAAGACAAGGAAATATGTGGGACGTGATGGTCTCCTGAGGAGTGGTGGGGGCTGCCTGAAATTCCAGCCTCTCCAGTTTTGATTTAGTTTGAGAACAATCTCTAAAACAAAGATGACGATGTTCATGTAAGTGGAACTACTCCCTAGTGTAACTGAATTACTACCAGTTTTGCCATATAAGCTTCAGCAACGGCGGGGCAGGTCTATGTAAGTCATGGCAGGTCTGCATAGGTCATTCTTTGCTTGGGAGGCCATTGGTGGTGTCCAGAAAAATGCTGTAATGTCACAGCATGGGGCACACTGGTGAGCTTTATCATAACCACAGAGTAGAGAGACAGATTTGCAGTTGAGTGCACCAAGGTGTCATACTGCGAGCAGGGTGATACCATGGTGCAACAGGCCTATAAAACTTTTGTTTTAAAAGTGGAAGTCTGAAACAGTGAGTGTCAAAACACAACTACTTGCCCATCTCAGTGGCTAGACCCCGAGCTGCTGTAAATCAGGGGCCAGATCCAGATGTGGTGTATTTCTGAAAGTGATTCATTCCAGCTGAAAGTCAGACAGGTCTGCTCTGCTTCTATTGATGACTAGCTCCCTTGCATCATCCCAGAAAGTGAAAAACAGTGATTTTAGAAATCCAGTCCATGAGAAAGGAGGGATGATAGTCCCAAATCCCTCAAGCATTCCCTGAAATCTCCCTGAATCCCCAAGAGACAGTAACATTCAGTTTTTGCCAGCCTGTGGTATCTCAACTGAAATTTCTCTGTACACCAGGGAAGAGGAAGGGAATGATGCGTGTTGCAGTCCCCTGAGGCTTGAACAGAGCATGGACCACATGGATTTTTGTAATGTGAAGTTCAATGAAAATGTTTTGATGTTAACCACATGCAATTTTTGAGGATATAATTTTTTTCCTCTCCAGCTTTCCATCTCTCTCTATTCTATTAAAAACAAAAATGAGAAAGAGAAGAAGTGAATAAATATTTCACGTGAAAGTCCATATGGCTTCAATTGTCATATTAATATGCATTTAGGAATTATTCATTTTTTAATAAAGAAAAGCAATTCAAGTATGACTGTTGCCCTAATAAGCTAGGAAAATAAGCTTTGGAAATAAAGGTGACTTTCTAGACCTGTGTACTGAAGACTGACATAAAGAAGAAAACTTGCTGTCATTGGACAAACTTCTACAGGTGAGATATTGCCAACATGCATTCCTCTTGGGTCAAACTTTTTAGCTGACAGCTCCAGGACCCTTGACAAGTAGTAAGAAAAGCCAGTCTCCTATCAGTCATCTTGGATTTGCCCCATATTGACCTGCACGTTCATCGAAACGAATATACTGGTCTGCAAACAAAAAGTGGTGGAAAACCATTGCTCAAAGCACCTGCCCCTCATTGTACAGCCAGTGGAAGGTGGAGCTGGGCAATACTGTCTTGAAAGGACCTTTGTGAGGAGCACGTGGCACCTTCAGCAACGTTACTTTGTTGCCAAGCATGATAGCTGTCTGTGCTGGAAGCAGTTCTTGGGACACACACACTGGGAGGTCTCTTGATATGAGGAAAGAGAAATGGGCAAAGCTTTCTAACCGGTTGGCTGGTGTTCTATCTTGTGCAAGGATATTTTTCATTTTGGTGGTCTGTTGTTCATGATCAGAAACCTACAATATTGCGGGTGCTGGCAGGGCAACACGTCACTTTGGCCCGAGGACCTTTTCTGGTGGCTCTTTGTGTGTGCAAAGCTATTTGAATGGGGATTACTTGCATGGCATCACTGCACGACAGATCCCACTATTGTGCTAAACAAAGTTCTAGCTCTTTAAGTAAAAGCATATGCAAAAGACAAAGTGAGGTGATCTCAGTCTAATTAATTCAGTCCAGGTTTACAGACTCAGTCCCGTGACTGTGCATAGTTCACCCCATAGATCAAGTAGACACTTTGGATGCGCTGTTAGAGTGTGCTGAACTTTGGATGTACAGTGTGATTTTACTGCATGCAAGCTAGAATGATTTTAAGAGCCAAATCCCCATCACACATAAATTGGCATGATGCTATAAATCGTTCTATAGTTTAATACTTTGAAGTTGCCTTCTTTATATTGCTGAAAAAGGACCGTCACATTCATGCAGAACCTGATTCTGTTATTCAGTTCATTGCTGTTAACTGGAACAAACCTTGTTCTTACCCAGTGTGGGATTGGATTTCATTTCATTGTAAAGCAGACTGGAGAAACAGATCAGCAACCTCTTTTGAATCTAGATCAAGCTGATACTCTGCCTAATTTTTCCCTGGTCCAAAACATCTCTAGCCAAGCTCTTTTTGGCATTCCATGTTTGTCAGGGAATATCTCCACATCTTACCTCTCTGCATTTCTGGTCGGAGCTGCCAACTTTTAAATTTTCAGTGATTTGATGGGTGCCAACAGAGCATTCTAAAATAAATAAATCAAGACGTACATTAGCTGTTTTCCCTGGAGTACAGAGCACCAGCTTCATCTCTGAGAGAAGCAATACAATTCTCTTATAATTAAACATAAGTTACATTGTTCACAACACAACTTTCAAAATGTGTTTAAAAATGGCTTCTGTGGGAAGTCTTTAAAGCTTAGTTTAAGCAGATGAGTATTGCTACTGAAATAAAGAGGATTATTCATGAGCTTACAGATAAGTGCATGCATAAATGCTAGCAAGACTGAAGTCTGGGAGTTTATGTTAAAGTGAAAAAAAAGTGACAAATTTCACCTACTTTTTGTTTTGTTTTACTTACATTTTATGCCAAGATAATAAGCATGCTGTAAAAAACTATAGTGCTTGAGTCAAAGTATATGGGATTATTTACATTGCCTTTCATCAGCTTTTTAATTACTCCAAATAATGCTAGGGTGCAGGTAATTCTCGGTTTAAATTCTCAAGCTAAAGAACTTTGGAAAGCATTGCAATATGAATCCCCAACGTTCTACTTTCCTCAAGCAAATGCCTTCCCAGGCCACATCTGGGATAAATTGTTTTATTTATGTTGATTGATCTTGGATTATTGCAGAACATCCAGATTTATTCAGACTATGCTGAATGCTTAAAGATACTTAGTGACCCAGATTGAGGGAGGTTGAGAAAACAATGCAGAAACAGTTTGCTTTTTTCATTAAAATTAAAAGCATCTGCGCTGGTTCAAAATATGCTCAAAGTCTGGTTTTACTAGCTACCGATCGGTCAGTGAGATTTGAAATAATCTATCAGGCAACATTGCCTTTGCTTATACATTGTTACCTAAGCAATTTGCCATTGCTTATAGTTGTGTATTTGATTTAAGCTCAAGTGTCATAGGAAGGGTGAAGGGAAGGAAGAAGGTGAAAGAAAAGCAGTGAAGATTTTGCTTTCTTCGTATATGAGCAGTGAAGTGAGTGATTTTAGCTGAATCCTCCAGCCTCTGCAAGAGGCTGAAAATAGGAGGAAATCGCAGAAGTTAGTGGCCACCTTGGTGTCCATAATCCAATGTAAAAGAGGCACGACATGTAAAGCCTAACAGCGCAAAGGTGTTTTAATGTTCCCTCGCAGGTTTTTAAGTGCCTAGCAATAGTGCCAGATAGGGAAGAATCAATGCTAAGGTGCAGTTCAGAGTCAATTTTAAGGAAAGGAAATTTTATGGAAAATTAAAAACAAGGCAAAAAAAATGACCCCTTCCTCCCCCAATAACTAGTGCCAGAACAAAAAGCTTCTGAACTCAAAGAACAGGTTTTTTTATAAAAAACAAGCATGACTCAGAGTCTACAGAAAATCCCCAGGTGTACACTGTCCCGTAGCTGCAGCACCTTACCCAGTGTGATTGCTCACACATCCCTGAAAGTAGTGAATCCAATAATCAGTATGAGCTATGATCATCTACAAGGTAAATTATTGTTAGTTGCTAGACAAGGACTTCTTAGGCCACCGTGACTTGATTGTGATCTCTTAAGAGGGCTTTGTTAAAAAGCATGTAAATAGCCATTTGCTTTTCCACTCGGTGCACCGTGATGTGACAGTCTCTCTGACATTACATTTCAGGACCAGCTTTTTAAAAAGTCTCTGTGGTCTGCCTAATGAAAGGCATATACAAATTATTATTTGAACTTTTCTCCATTAGTCATGTTGTCTGCTAATTTTTTAAGAAGGAGAGTTGTAGGAGAAGCGGCCCAACAGATTTCCTAACTTAGAAAGGAAGCAGCAGCTCACCAGCCGAGCCATGCCTCGTATTTTAGCAAAGGTTTTCTTACAGCTAAGAGTTGCAGCCAGTTTGGGTATATGCTTCCTAACTCGGCATCAGTCCCCATGTAACGCAGGAGGTTGCCTCTGCAATCATCGCTTAGGAGCTACTCCTGCCCATCCATAGATTTTACACGTTATATACGGACTTCTGCAGGGGAGATGGTGAAAAAGTAATCTAAATGCCTTCTAAGGTCCTCAGCTGTTTTGGGTATACAAGCTGAGGTGTGTGTTACATCAAGGAGTTCCTGGCTTCAGTCCTTGGCGGTGAAGATGCGCTCCTGGGTTGCTTTAAGCCGTGACTTTAGTTGTTGGTCACTCAGCCAGAGAAGACAGGTGGAGGACCTGGTGAAGTTCTCCTCCCTGATGATCTCCTCTGTGAGCAATAGGGCATAATTCTTTTATCAGGAAATTTCTGCGCTGGAGGCTATCTTTGGAGGACTTTAATCTCTCCTCACCACTGCAGTGACCCAGCAAGCTGAACCAGCTGCTTCCCAAAGCCAGAATTTGATAGTTCCTTGTGCACTGCGGAAGAGGTAAAAGGCCAATGCTTATTTGTAGCTGTGTTTGGTCTCAAGAAGGATTTGTGGTTCCTCAGTCCAAGGGAACCTATTTTGACAACTCTTTTATTGAGTACAGTGAGTGTGATCATCGCACCTCTGTTGTGAATTCGTTAGGTCTTCGGACACCATTGTGCTTGGGAAGGATCTGCCTCAGAATGGGTTTACCATGTACGAGTAAATCACTGCAAGAGGTAGGAAAATCCCAAGAAGTCCTGCACTATTTAGATTAAGATTGTCAGAATTGGATCTTAATATCCCATAATGTTGCCTTATCATTGAAGATAGATTGAAGAAAAACACACCAACAAGAAACTTTCTCAGCAACCCCTAATAATGGAATATAGATTACAGTAATATTAGGACTTCTGAATCTTGACCTCAAGGAAATGAACACTGAGATAGATAAATAAGTACAGAGAACATTTATTACCTATACAACACTTTAAAATGACTAAGTAGAAAAATCTTGAACCGGCTATATTAAACCTCTCATTCCTTTACCCACGGAAATGAAGCAATAAAATCTATTTCAGATAGAAACCTCATATTAGCTATGCCATTGGGACTGTTGTGGGTAAATAGGTATGAGAGTGAAAATGGCTGTAAGTCAAAATTCTGCTTCCCAGCATCATGTTCTGTTGTACTGGAATGAAATGAAGCTCTTGGAAAATGGAACCAAAACCGAAGACCTTTAAAATCACCCAGCATCTGCAATGTCCAACTTGATGGCAAGAATATTTCCCTCTGTGTCTAGAATCACCAAACCTTCACATGATATCTTTCTGCACAAGGTATTTCCATGTTTTGACACCATCTTGACATGATCATGTAAAAACCAATAGCAATGAGAAAACCCTAGGGGTCCTCTACATGATCTCTCTCCTCTGGGATAGAGATTTCTGGTTGATCAACAATGATACTGGAGTATGATACTGTGTTAGTAAGTGGAGTAAGATTACAATAACAGAAATTATAATAGAAAAACACCTGCAAACATGTGACCACTCAGAAAACATCACAACTCACTGGGAAGATAAAAAAGAAATATTCAGCAGTGAAGAAGAAAATTCCACCCCAGAAACTTTAAGGAAGCTGCTTCTACCATCCCAGTACAAGAGGGCAGTCTTTTTGGGCTAGAGCTTGCACTGGTTTGGTGCCAAGTTACCCAGATTGCTTAGATAAAATTTAGACCAACTTATTATTGTAAAAATCCTAGTAGCTCTTTCTCCAAAAGAGCAGTCAGCACGTGAAGGCTTACCATGCCTAAGCGCGTAAGGTACCAGGAATTCATTTGCAAATGCATTCAGAGAGATGTTGTTTGTCATGTTGGGGCTTTGCACCTACAGGAGACCTCTTTTCTACCTGCTGTCATAGGCAGATTCCTCTGAAGCTTGTGGGGAGAGCACCTGGAGGAAAGATTCCCTCACTCCCTCGTAAAGGTCATTGCATACACAAGGAAGAGTATGAAGTTTTGACTTTTTCTCTGCCTCAGATGTCGCAGCAGCTGCTTTGAGGCTGTTCTATCCTCTGAAGGAACATTCTGTCTCAGCAAGCGAAGAAAGGAAAAGAGAGATCCTACACCATTATAATTACTTGAGCAAAAATAAACACACATATGGTGTGACATTTTCCTAATGTTCGGATCTTATTTGGAAGTAAATGTATTAATTAAAGGGGGGAGTAGAAAGGGGAAAAACAAACAACAATCCCTGAGTCATGAGAACATGACAAGCTGTCCTTTGAAAATGTTATTTTTATTTTTCAGTGACACTGGTGTTAATTTATTAGGTGTTAAGTAAGTGTGTGCTTACTTATTCGTTGTTAAAAAGCAATGATTTTCTTCCTCATCGCTTTTCTGTTTTATGTTTCAGTTTTGGGTTTTTTTTACGTACAGTGCTGAGCTAAGAAGAAAGTTCACCCCCTGATAAAGGGCCAAATCAACATCTTTTTGTCCTTGAAGCTCTCAAAAGCTGATGTTAAACTTTCCCATGTCTCATAACAGATGTGATTCAGCTTTGGAGGGCAGGGTAGATAGTTTGAAATTCTCTTTGCTTCTCTTTGATGGTGAAATTCTTTTTTTTTATTTAAGCCATGCTGCCCTTGTGCTTAGGCTTTAAATGAAAACATCTTTGACAATTGTCTTCAAGAATTAGAGGTAGAAATGCAGAGGGCAGTCTAGAAATGGCCATTCCAACAAATATTCACAGTGTTGATGCCGCAGCCATAACTAAGCAGAAATGAATCTTTAAAGATTGAAAAACTGTATCTCTTTACATAGGAAAAGTAAAAAGAGAAATGGATAAAAATCACATGTATCTTCCCAACAGAGTGTATAAACTGAGGAATGGATGTAGCAGGCTCTCATGGAGGTCCCCTGGGGTTTTCTTATTACTGCTGTTTTTCACATGACTATCTTTCTAGTTCTAAGGAATTGGAAAGCCATATGCTAACCCGGGGAAAATACCGAGCTTTTACAATCTATTTCCTTTTATATTTTGCAGGCTCTTATAATTGTTTTCATAACTATAGGTCCACAATATTAAAATGAAAACCTTTTGAAAGAACACAGTAATTGCTTTTTTTGGTACTTTTCTTTGGCACTTTTCTACTTTTCTCTGTGAAGATTTTCCTCGTGGAAATATTTTAATTCCCCAGAAATGTAAAGCAGTTCAATTGTATATTTTCCATTTTCTACTTTGTCTCTCCATTTCCACCCCCTTCTTCTCTCCTTTCTCAGAAGAAAAAGAAGGAAATGAAAAAAAAAAAAATTAAATTAAACCTATAGATGCTGGAGGGAAAAACAAAATGCTGAAAAGCTTTTTTTGTTCTTTATTTAAACATGAAACCCCATTAGTAAATAATTACTTTCTTGTACAGAAGTTTCCCTTCAGGAAAGCACAACTTTTAGTTGAAAAAGATTTTAAATGCAAGCTTTAATCAGTTCTTGAAAAAACCACCACATTTCAATCTAAAAGAATGTTTGTTTTATTTCCATTCTCTTGTAATTTCAGAAAATGTACTAACTATAAGGCGTCGTGAAATAAATCATGATATATTTCAGTCAATTATATGTTGTAATAAAAACGCTGTAAGTGTTTTTAATCATGGCTGTTGTTGTGTGCTTTCAGAAGATCTCTCAAACTTCTTGCCTAATCTATGGAGCTGTTCACTCCCAGAACAGTTTTCAATCTATTCACTGTTGCAGAAGCCATCTGGTTTTCAACTGAGTCTTTCTCATAAGCTCAGTTTCTTTTTTCTTCTTCTGAGAAGCTTAAGCATATAAAGACTTTTTAAAGTATAGAGTTGGGCTTGTTAAAATACCATACATGTTCTCTATGGAAAAAAATGATTCGAAACAAATTTTCAGATTTTCAACAGTTTGTTTCCCCCACCCCCCTTTTAAAAAAGCAAACAAAAAAATCCAGTTTTCATTTGGATCTCCCCTCCTCCCCCCTTTTTTTTCTCTGTTGTTTTAATTTTGTTTCCCCCCAGCTGGAATAGATAGAAAAAGATAAAAGATAGAGAGGAGAAATATTTTTAGTGCAAGTTCCCTAGCACTTGATTCTTTTCCTAGTTTGGTTCTTTGAAAGTACGTTAACCTCACTGACCTTCTGCCTGACGTTGCCAAAAGTATTAGCATTTACAATGAAAGAGAACAAGTTTTGTCTATATGGGATTTGTTGGAACAGAAGAAAACTTAAGAGTATACTGAAATAGAGAGGAGGTCTCCTGACAAGGAAAATGACAAAGATGGTTGTCTCTTACTGTTCAGGTCAAGGTGATATGAATGGTTCTTGCCGTCTGGATGGGACTTTATGGTTACTCTGGTGGATCATAACAACTGGGAAATATGTTCTCATGTTCTCCTGTTCTTCACTTCCAACCTAAAATTTTTCCATTTCTAAACCTGAAAAATCCTAATGGGCTCCACAGAGGTGCAATGGCAAATCCTCACTCTCACACAGAAGCATAGTCAGGAGGCAACTGATGTCCTTTACATTAAGTATGGTGAGTCATATGTATTTGATTAAGTAGGAATTAAAAAAAAAGCAGCTGAGATGGAGATTTGGCTTTCAATTTCTTTCCCTACATATTTAACGGATGCGATTAGGCTTCATGTTAGGTTGTCATCGTTCTACAGTGGATATTCCTTTCAGTTGACCAAACGTAAGGTATCTGAGATGACAGCATGGTCCTGGCAGAAATAGCATAGGAATTATGGGACACAAGCCATGAAGGAAATACTCAGTTTTATCTGGAACCTACCATAGTGTTCGTCAGTGAGTTGAGAGCGTAAAAGCTGCAAATAGAAAGGGCTATTTCCCAGTTCTTCTAGTTGTACCTCTTGTGTGTTGTTCACCTTTGAGATAGCCAATTGCTCTATAACCAAATGCCCGCAGGACTTTCTACAGTTGCTTCTCTTTCCCTGGTGTTGAATTATTTATTACTTTTCTTCCACCTAGAGTCCTTCATAGTATATTTTCTCATTTCTATTTAAAAACAGTTTAAAAATAAAACCCCCAAACAAAAAAAGTAACTTGAGAGGTTAACTGGGGTTCTGCCTGTTCTCTCCAATTTCTGTGCCAACTTTCAGCATAAAACAGTGATGATTTAATATATATGAAGACATCTCTTTGAATTTCCAATAGAATTTTTAACATTTGAATGCAGGCTGACAACTGAGGATCAAAAATATGCTTTCAAGAGGCTTTTGTGCTCTTCTTAGTAATCCAACATAATTTTAAAACTATTTTTTAACATCAGATATAAAGACGTACAGAAGAGCCTAGATTATTAAATCTAATGACTCCTGAAAATCGAGGATTTTGAACAATCTGACCTTTTGGAGGAAATTTATATGAAAGCCAAAGATAAATCCAGATCTGTACATAATCAGTGGACTGACTTCTGTTTTGGCAAACTCCTGCTGGCAACAGAAGAAACAAGGGTGAAATATGTCAGCAGAGGCTAAGGGTGTGTAAAGGAATAACTGAATTGTACAAGCAATGGTCAGCAGGGAAAGGAGAAACTGCTTTATTTTTGCCTGTAATTGAAACTTCAACTCATAGTGCTATCAGTGTGGGGTTATTAGGTTGAGGTGATTTAGACCTGCTGTCCAATTTGACCTGTTGCCATAGGGTTACAAGTAATATGTATAAAATACCCCACAAGACACTGATAGATTGGGAGCTGGAAATGTTAGCTTAATTGGAACCCATAGCTCTGATATGACAGATAGCATCAAGTCAGAGAGGAACAGAGGTGCTTGGTCAAAATGCCTGCCTCCTACTCACGCTGTTCAAATTGGCATTCTGGCTTTACCCTCCTTTAGGAAATGAGGTTCACAAAGACTTCTCTCTTTAAAATATAAGCTGCTCACCTCAGGAGGCTCATCACAACTTAGTGCATGTTTTTAGGGTGCTTACCATCTCAAAGCAATTTTGCTTCTGGATAAAAAAGGGTCTGTTTAACTGAAAATTGATTAAACAACAAAAGGAAAACAAATTGCAACGCCAAGTATGACAAATGATACATGAGTTGCATAACTGTAAAGATGAATAGGTCTCCCTGTAGGCAGGCCCATTATAAACAGCATCCTCTAGCTGGTTTTGCTGGACTTTGAAATTTCCCCTTAGATGGTTTAGGATTAATTAAATAAGGCAAAAAACTGGTAGCTCTTTGGTATGAATAATTGTCATGACTACCAAAAGTAGCCACTGAAAAAGAATTAATCATCTCTAGTTCAGTTCCTTTTCATCTGCAATTGACTTTGTTATGAATGAAGTTCATGTGTATCATTGACCTACTCTTCTCAGTGGTAACGATGTCTCCTTCATTCAGACTCTCAGATTGCTAAAATTCAATGAGAAAGCAGTATGTTAAAATTACAGAAAGATTGATTTGTGAAGTTGTCCGGAGGTGGTGAATCCAGCTTCACTTGAGTACCATCAATCATATATAGACAGATCTTATACATGTTTGTTTGGAAAGATAAAAAGGCTTTCCAAAAAGCAGCCACAATGACAATCTGAGGATCAAATCCAAGATAACCCGAGTCTCTCAAGGAACAAACACTTTAAAAGTCACAGCACTGAACAGTTGAATCAACAAACACATCTACATATTTTGGTGTGCTATCTGTAACACGAAAAGACCTCCATGCCACCCAGATATGAAATGACTTGTCCTTAAAATTTAGAGCATGACTTTTCTCACTAGGAATATTATTCGGTCAGATTGGCTAAACAGTTTTCTAAGGCCACTACTGAGAAAAACCTTGTGTCAAGAGGCTTTAATAATATTTGTGGTAGCAGCCTCGATAACCAAACTGTCCCGTCTTGTCATTTAATGTAGTGCACATTCAGCAAATTAGAGAAAATAAGCTTCATTAGGAAGCTGTATCTTCATCCTTAGTATTTGAGCTTTTTATAAGTCCTGACATGTGACTTTTGACTCTCTTCAAGATCCATGTTAACTTGAGATACAATAATATTAATATTCTTGCTAGGTATATAAACAGGTATTCTCTTTAGATATTACAAATGAGGTGGTCCTTAAGGTGTCCTGCGACAGTGAGTTGCGTATCTGGATTGCCTAATAGTTTAAGGGAAAGATAACTGATTTATGGAAGGTCAGGTAATAGATCTGACTAACAACATGAGTATAATAAGGACAAATCTTATTCTGGAATGTGTTCATTGGAGAACCTTGTGTCAGGTCATGGATGTTACCTTTTCCTATCCTTCCTGTGAACTCCCCTTCACACAGCACCAAAGCGACTGCACTAGACTGCTGTATCCAGTTTTTTTTGTGTACCACTTCAGAACTGGAACAAAAACTTTAGCAAATATAATGTATAAGGGATTCTTGAAGCATCTGGTTTACTGTAAACTGAGAAGGACTTAAGTTCTACCTTCTACAGTAGGTAGAACAACAATCTTCCAATGTGTATAGCTTTAAATGCAAAGCAGATGAGGTTTTGCTATGTCCAGTTCAAGGTAGGAAGAGAAATATTAGGATTACATTGCAGCAAAAAGGTGTGAGAAGAGGGTCACTGAATATTCGGGGACCCTTCCTAACAATAGTGGTGATGCAGCACAAAACCAGGCTTCTGGGATGGTTGCTGCATAGTCTTCACTGAGGTCTTTTTAAATCAGTTTAAAAAGACACCTGTCAGGGGAAGTTTATATATCATTATCCTGTCCAGAACAGAGAATGATTTAGATGGACACATGGAGATGGTTCCAGAGTAAACAATCTTTTTTTTAGGCTGAGCAGTTCTGGCTCCTGCCAAGGATGTCTAATTGGAAAGTGAGGCCAATTCCCCATCGCCTGCATGGTTTACAAAACATTTCTAAAATGATGTGGCAACCAATGCACTTTCCATAGAGAGCCATGACCACCTCCCTTTCTCTATTGTGTGCCATATGCATTACTATACTGCCTGGGAGCTCAAAAAGGGACTAGGACTGAAAAGACTTCCAGAATTAGCATACATCTCACACTGAGATCCAGGTTGCTCCAGCACCAGAGCCAGCTGGTTTGAAGGCAGCACGGTCACATTTCCTTAAGTTTCTGCCGTAAGCTGCTGGAGCTTTCTGACGCTTCCCTGCTCTGAGCACCTTGTGAGCTGTCATGCTCTTTCCCTATGCTAAGCAAAAGCTTTGCTCCCTTTGATACAAATCTCAGCTTTCTTGTTTCGTTATATAAAATCTTATCATAAATCTTCAGAAAATGTGTAACAAGAATGAGGGGAAAAGTAACCATCTCTGATGTGGCACTCTTCGAAGAATAAGCTGCTTTTTAATTAACCCTAAGGAGTTTTAGCAAGACAAGCCAATTTGTCTATGCTACCATTAGAGTCTTGTTTCCAAAGGACACTTTGGATGGCAGATAACAGGTCAGGTTTATTTTAATTAACTTTGGGTGACTAAAAAAGACAGACATTTCTATTTCATCCGTCATCTCTAATCTTAACATCTTTCTCAAGCAGATTTGAATAATAATAACACGGTAGGCTCTTTAATTCAATTCATTAGTTGTCCGTGAAAAAAAGAAAGAAAAAAATTTTAAAAAAGGAATTAGGTTTCTTATAGCCTACAAAGAGATTTTTAGTCCTTTATAATCTGCTCTCAATTGAATAAAAAATGTTGAAAATATTTTTTTTCTGAAATGCAATTAAGTTCAGATTAAACCTATTTTCATTCTTAGCACCTTAGCTTTTGGGGAGCATGCACTGTGTAATCAGTGCGGGATAGAGAGAGGCATGTAAAGCTCTGAGCAGTGGAGAATGGATATTAGTAGAAGGGCACGGAGATAGGCACTTACACCCAGGAAGCTGGAAGAAAAGTCACCCTGTTTTCTACCTGTTTTCTATTTGCTTTGTTATTTTGCAGCCAAATGTTATAGCCATAAAATTTCTGAGACTAGGAATCACTTTCCGTTCCTGGCATACGACATTTAGCATGACAATATGCTGACCTGCACATGAAACTCTCAGGTCTATTGGAATACGACTGCTGCTACCATTAAACTAGACATTTTTCCAGCATAATTTTAACCAGATCCCTGAAACATAGAGCTTGTGCAGCAGCAATGTGCATTATCGTTAAGTAAAATACTGCATGTTATGGCTGCCACAACACAGGGTAAAGTCATCAAGTGAGACTCCTGTAAAAGAAAGTTTTCTCAGTGATTTCCAGCCTGAGCCACCGATCTGGCGATACTCTGAGCCCACCCAGGGCCTTTCATCCCAGCTCCAGCAGGGGCTGGTTGGAAAATAAATTCATCTGTATCTAGACTTACCAGATTGAACTCCATGTCTGCAGACTGAAAATGTGAGGGTCTTTAGGGTCATCTGATCAGGAAACAATTTCTAAATCACTAATCAGCTTACTAACAAGAGCTTATTGTAGAGCTTTTTTGCCTGTGAACTCTTTGCCATACTTATTGGGTGTACTGGATTAAGCCAAGATGAGTATTTGCTATACAGTGATTATCTTATTTTTCTCACTATGTTAACATTCAGCTTTCTTCAACACCCTATTTGAATCCAGAGCCTTTTTTCCCAGTGTTACCTGCCGGTCTCAACATTTGTCATTTCTTGCCTTTAAAATTGCGCACTACTGTTATAGTTTTAGATAAGTTTTGTTCATATGAAAATCATTTTTCCCCCTTTATGAAAAAAAGAAACAAGTTTTAAGAAACACTTGAGTCCCATTGCTTGAATTATTCATGTTTTTTTCTAGTAATTTATTTGCTAGCTCTGTGATTTTCTTCTCACTGTATCTTTAGTTTATACTTTTGGTAATACATAAACAACTCCACAAGTAATAAAGAAACAATCAGTTGGCTGAGTGCTTTACTTAAGAAAAAAACCCACAAACACCGTGAATACGTCCTTTTCAATAAACTGAGACAATTGGAGCTGGGTACAACTCTGACACAGAGGTGAACACAGCACTGTGGGCTTGCTTCTAATTTTCATACGGTACGAATCATGGGCCACGGTGGGTCTTTCCTTCTCCCAGTTGATCTGACCCCTCACCCCACTTCTCCCCATCGGAAATCACAGGAATTAGAGAAGTGGTGACTGCTGTCAAGCCCAGATGATGAACAATAAACATACAAATCAGCGCTTAGAGGTTTTGGGACTGCGGCTTTTGTAGTCAGAGGAAAAGACTTGAATTGATTTCAGCACGCTTTTGAGGGGCTGCCAGCCTCATTTCCTCAAACGGCAATAGATGCTTCAGCCCTCGTTTGCATGAGCACAAGGTCTAAGTGCAGAAATGGTGATTTCTGCACATGTTTTATCCACCCTGGTCTGGACCCTGGCCCTGTTCCAGTTTCCATGTAAGTCACTGGGAACTGGTCCTCTAATTTATGCACAAGATAGGTTAGCTTTTTAAGAAGCTAAAAGACTTACTTCAACGTGTGAGGGCCTGACCCTGAACCCATGTCCATTTGCTCCAAGACGGTTCTGGGACCAACAACCAAATTAGGGTTTGTTTGTTCGGGTTTTTTTTGTTTTTGTTTTTTTTTTTTTTTTAATTAAAACTCTCATATGTGAAAATTTCTCCTTTTATTGCTAAAGGATGAAGCAAAAAAGGTACGGAGAATGTAGTCAGTAGCAGGGCTGAACTGCAGAAGCAGGAATGTGTCACCTTTCCATCTGGAGACATAATAGAGACCATTTTAATTATTTAGTTCATGAATGCACTACCCTTGACACTGCAGTCAACATTTTAATTTCACATGAAATAAAGTGCAATTATGACCTGCTGAAAGAAGTGACAGCACCGTTTATGTCACTCAGTAGAGAATTACAATCAGATGAAACAATTACTATGGCTTTATTTTTGTTTATGAAGAAAATTATGCTTGTGCCTTCTTTCACACACTGGGTCCCCGACGGGCAGCTCATGACAGTAACACAATCTTGTGAAGCAACTCAGAGTTACTAAGATAATTTCTCAAAACCACTTCCCTAAGGCAAATGCTAAACTTTTCCCCACCTTTTTTTTTTTTATTTTAGCATGTCTTTTGGTGGAAACTAGAATGATAAATTAATGGTAATTTAGGTACTTCAAGGCAAATTTGGCACTGCCTGTGGAAAACCTCCATCAGAGTCTGGGTTCAACACCTTAAATTATCAAGAGTTTTAGATAGAGGTTTTTGATCATTTGTAAAAGGGAAAAAATAACCCAGAAAACTGAAGCAATAGCAAAAATGTAAACCAATAAAAATGGTAAATCTTCTTAGAAACCTGTTCTAGGCTGGCCCCTTGAAATCATCCAGCCATACCAGCATGGGGCTGTGGAACCAGAGCTTCACCAGAACCAGAGATGTGCCTGAGTGTGCTGAGTACATGCTGTTGCAGCTATATTGCTTCCCATTTTGGAGCTGGCTGATTTACTGGTGCTTGGAGGAACCATGTTAAGATGTTGTTCTCATCTCCTCTGATAAAATAAGGTCTCCCTTCTGTGGCCACCCTACTTGTCCTTTGCTGTACCTGCTCCGGTTTGAAGTCCTTGAGCACTGAGGATGGGAATGCTACATATTGGTCCAAAGGACTTATTATTATACATTATATTATGTTTTTATATATATATATTAGATAATTATAGTGATGCTTTATGCAATACTGATCATCCAAGTGCTTTCCTGGGGCTCCATTTCATTTTTCACCCATCACATCAGTGGCTTGTAGACTCCCATCAAAGACACGAGGGTCTTTGTCGTGGCATTGACAGCGTCCTTGCTTGTAACAGAAAAGTGTCAGGCATTTTAGGCAAATTTTCCTAGCTTTTTTGATATAGGCCTAGGAATTAGGAATCCCAGAGAACAAACACTAATTTTACATTGATTTTCTTTTTGCACTTGAACAGTAGCAGCTCAAGTGCCTATTCATCAAAGGTTCTGAGCGATTAAAATAGTTCTCCATAGTTCATCTGCTTAACTTTTTCTTTATCACAGTTTACAAAAAGAAACAAGCAAATAAAAAGCCAGTAGTAGTGCCTGATAAATACTTGCTTGTTTTCTCAAGGGTTTGTGGAGATTTATTACTAAACAATTTGAGGTATAAATATGAACTAAATATTAAATATGAAGAAAATGAACACTATGCAGACTGTTGGTCTCCAAATATTACAGCCTTTATATCTTCTGTTATTTGTCTATACTGGTCTACTTCAAAAGAGTCGCTGTGATTGATGCTGGTGCACTGCAAGAGACTTCTTGCTAAAGGTTTTGGAGATGTCCGAGGAACTATCCTGAAGCAGCATAAATAGTAGAGCTCCTCTTTTGCTTTAGTAATTCAGTATTCTTTGTTGTATTGTTTGCTTAGGGTTAGCCAAAGTTTTTAGCCTAGGATTTGGGGGATGTAGCATCCGGCCTCTGTTTCCCTCCGCACAGTGCTGAGGAGATGACAACCTTCTTAAAGATTCAGAATTCACATGCTAACGTGGACTTGCAGAAGCACCTTTTTAATTGTCTCTATTTTAATGCTTTTTTAGCATTATCAGTCAGTTTGAATCACTTAATGTTCTCAGAATTCATTTTTCTGCATATCTTGGTATTTCCTTTGACTATTTCTGAGTGTCTTTGGCTGAATTGTCCCCTTTTTAACTCTCTGCACAGATAGCTCTGCACTGTGAATCAGTCATAGGAAAGATAAACTAGCAGGACAAAGCAGAGAGGTATAGAGCCCAGCATGTATATCAACTGATGTGTTTTTAATGTACCTAATTGAAATTCAAATTTCAGATCTATGCAAAAAGTTACCTGATGTGCCAGATCAGAGGTGTTCATTGTAGAGATGACCTTTGTGTTGTTTAAAATAGAAAAAAACACATACATGTGATGAAAGAAATTGTCCCTTAGAGATGCAAACTGTGAAGGGCTCCAAATGACCTAATTAGTAATCTCTTCTAAGAGTATGATACCTGAAGGCAGAAAGGATCCTTAATTCTTCACACCCAAACTGTACGTGTTTATCATCTGAGAAAGACCCATATTCTGGAGAGACAGGATGAAAAACAAGAATATGAAAGGAAACTCTGGAAACACATGTAGACATCTTTTTTTAACTGAGTTTACATAAGTTCCTTTTATGGCAAGCTGTTCTGTGATAGCACTATCATGTGCTGGATACATCCTGGCAAAATGAACATCAAGCCTATTAACTGTGTAATTTGCTTTTTACATTGAGATTTCGCTCACACACCACTGGGATAGTTTTTCTTTATATATTAATTGCTTTTTCTTAAAGCACAGGTGAGATTATGGTACTGACAGCCACCCTGAACAGTTGTCTTTGAAAATGCTTTACTGTTACTACATTATCATAGTTACTTTAAAAAATAATAATAATCCCATTAACCTCATTAAAATGTCTACTGATGTATGATCTTTTTTTCTGGCTATGAATTGCAAGGCAGCCTATGCTGTACTAATGAGTCCTTTGAATGCTGAAGTTGTACAGCAGGTATCCCCTTGTGCCTCTTGCAGAATTTCTCCAAGAAATCTTTATTTTCAATCCCATCTCCTTGGATACTTGGTTGTCTCATTCAATAAACTGTTATGCAGCTTAGCACAGAATCCTTTCCTCCATAAAACAGATGCAGAGTTACACTATTCCGTGTTGAATGTAAAAATTTTATTTTAAAAGGCTATTCTTTAAAGCTTTGTTCTGTGCAATTCACCTCATATTTGTGGCAAATATTCACTTGGACAGACAAAATGAGTTGAAAAATTTGTAGTTTCTGATTTACACAGAGTCTGCCAGAAGATGGAATGCAGAACAGCGCATCCTCCTATAATACATTTCTTGGCAACCAAATACCTTCTTATTGTTCACCTGCACTTTTAAAAAATTCATTTAGTGCTGTTGAAATGCCTTATCTTAGCAGCTTTGGAGACAAACATCGTGTATCTACCAAAGAAAATGGTCTGCCTTAGGCAAAGCAATCCCAGTGACTTCTTGGGTCCACATTTGTAGAGATGCCTGTTAGGCTCCTTCCTTCCAAAAATTGCTGCTTTTGTGGCCTTAATTCACCATCCAGTGATACCATGGGAGTCCTTCCATCCCGCTTCAAGAAGCTGTAGGAGTTCGTCTTTATTCCTTTAGAAAATGGGAGCTTCCAAGGTTAGGGGTTCCTGCTGAGGGAATTATTTTGGCAGAAGTTTTTTCAAGTCCTGAGTGTTGAATAAAGCAGCAGACAAACCAGTTTGATTAGAGCAGTGGAGCCAGAGCAGGTTAATGCAACACAGCTCAGAGATAGTAGGAGTATGTTGGCCATGGGGTGGGTCAGCATGCGTCAGTTATCAGTGTGATCACACTTCAAAATAATATCACTGTCGCGTTCTCCATAGACCACACCAGAAGGCAGCATTTAAATATTGGGTGGGTATGGGTCTCAACAGGTTAGGAGAGAAAGGGAGTTTATACTCTGAAATTAATATCTTTTCTCAAGGGAGGGAAAAACAATGAGTCCTACTGGACAGAAGCACGACATGGGTTTTGGGTTGCTTCCCAAGAGCCTGCTGCCCACTTCTTCCCAAGCTGCCTGGCTCCCTGGGAAGAAGGGGAAATCAGTGAGCAGCAGCTGCCTCATGGAGCAGGAGCGTCGCGGGCAGCAGCCTGTGAACCAGCAGCAGCCAGGTGCCTGGGAAACCTGGCAAACCCTGACCCCGGCTCCTTGGTCCCCCAGTCAAGGAGCTGTGGACCCCCGTTCTGACGCAGACCAATAGCTAAAGTGCAGGGAAATCCTCAGGCAAGGTGCGTAAAAATCCAGATGACTGGGAAACCTGGAGGTTTGCCTGCAAGCCAGCAGAGAAGGTGGTGAGCAGGTGGGCTGGCAGAAGACCAGGATCATAGGGATGATAAAGTGCTGCAAGTTATGTTTAATTCTTTATAGCAGCCATAGAGAACACTGCAGCAGCAGCAGAGTGGCAGAGAAACTCAATGTGAATAGGATGTCTGTTAACTTTTAATTGAACTCTGGGACAGAAGCCAGGGATCTGACAGAAACAGTGATATGAGTCATAACAGAAAGGCCACAGGTACTGGGGGATAAATTTTGAACTCCAAGATGGGTGATAAGCTCTTCAGCAACAACAGAAAATGTGAGGCAAATATACATGAGAAAGTTACTGCCTGAAAAGAGACATTCGTAATAGTGTTTGAACAAAGGGTAGACATCATCATGTTAAAGATACACTATGATGTTCTTGATGGCAGAAGAATGCACTCAGTGGAGCGGTGGTGGACAAAATATTTGAGGCAGAGCTGGAGTACCCTTTTTAATTGCAAACAAATGAAGCATGTATTTGAAAGAGCCACTTGTCCCTGTTTCCCATTAGGACAATCCCTCTCAACAAGATAGAGCTGTAAAGAACAAAGTGGATACTAATGTTTTCAAAGTCAGACTGTGAATAGAAGAATTAAAGGAGTGAATTGACTTATTTCACTGGTACCAGCAGGCAGATAAAACAGACTCAAGTTTTCACTCATGAATAGTCCCTGAGCAACTCAGCAGGTATGTAAAGGAGGAACACCTGTGATGTCTCCAGCACCAGGAAAGATGGCTATAAGTTTGTGCTCATGCCATGATCTGCTTGAGAAATGCCATTTTCATAGTTTGCTGCTGAGGTTGCGTTTTCTACCCAAAGTGTTCCAGCCATAAATATCAACACTGGACAGCAGATAATGGAAGGGAATATTATAAGCAGCTTTAAGACACATGAATTTTTGATCTGGGCGGTGATGTTAGAAGTACATCCACAGCTTCTTGTGGGATTTGTGAAGAATCAGAGCTAATGGCCTGAAATGAGTAAATAATAATGCAGGCTGCATGTAACAAAGGAGAAAAGCTAACAGCACAGCAAATCATAGAATCATAGAATCATTTAGGTTGGAAAAGACTTTTAAGATCATCAAGTCCAACTGTTAACCTAGCACTGCCAAGTCCACCACTAAACCATGTCCCTAAGCACCTCATCCACACATCTTTTAAATACCTCCAGGGATGGTGACTCTGCCACTTCCCTGGGCAGCCTGTGCCAATGCTTGATAACACTTTAGGTGAAGAAATTTTTCTAATATCCAATCTAAACCTCCCCTGGTGCAACCTGAGGCCTTTTCCTCTCGTCCTATTGCTTGTCACTTGGGAGAAGAGACCGACCCCCACCTCACTACAACCTCCTTTCAGGTAGTTGTAGAGAGCGATGAGGTCTCCCCTCAGCCTCCTTTTCTCCAGGCTGAACAACCCCAGTTCCCTCAGCCGCTCCTCATGAGACTTGTGCTCCAGACCCTTCACCAGCTTTGCTGCCCTTCTCTGGACACGCTCCAGCACCTCAATGTCTTTCCTGCAGTGAGGGGCCCAAAACTGAACACAGGACTCGAGG
>JANHGO010000001.1:7094948-7123643 GCA_024606505.1 Aquila spilogaster | reverse complement strand
AATTTTCCCCAAGCTGAGTCTGTTTTGCCTGTGACGGTAATTGGTGAGTGATCTCTCCTGTCCTTATCTTGACCCACAAGCTCTTTATTATATTTTCTCTCCCCTGTCCAGCTGAGGAGGGGAGTGATAGAATGGCTTTTGTGGGCACCTGGCTTCCAGCCAGGGTCAACCCACCACAATTTGGTAATCTAAATTGGCCATAACCCATTTATTACTGTTGACAGGAGAGACTGGCAAACACCCCCCCCAACTCACCTGCAGATACAAAGATTGTCTCCCCCTACCCCACCAGCTACAAGTGTATGCCTTGCAAATTGAATGCATACTTGGGTTGCTGGTTTAAGTCAGGCTCTCTAAAGAATTTGACAATATGCAGTGAAGCGAAGTCCAGAGCAAGACTGGAAAAAGTAATTAGATATTAATATTCGATATTAATTAGGTAATAATTAGATATTATTACTATGTTCCCTGTCCCCATTAGATTTTAAGGTGGCACTTAATACAGGGACTTCTGTCTCTAGTCTATTAATCTCTCAACTGATACAGAAAAAAGATTTTTAAAAGATACATGAAAATCATGTAGACATTGAATGATCTACGTGAAAGGCTAGGCACGTTTTCTTCTGGCCTCAACAACTATTTTTTCTGAACAACTGTAACATCAAGGAAGCTATTAGGGAATGCATATTCTGAAAATTCTGGTCAGTTTAAAAGACCATGCTAAAGGTCTCTTGGAGGAAAACACACAGGCGTTTTTACATTGCCTGAGTAGACAGCTCACATTCATAGACCTGACTAAGCTAAACAGGCGATTGTTGTAATCAAATATATTTTTGTTTAACATGAAACATCTATAAGAACATGCCTAACAAGGCATCACATTTTAGTAGGCATGGAATTAAATAAGGAGTCTACATAGGCAAAACTAAGCTGAGTTGTGTGAAACCCATTTGTCTCCAGTTAAGAGTGTGCTTATGAACAGTTGACATGCAGTCACTTGTTAAATCGTAGTAACTGAGATATGGAAGAATTGAGTGTCTAGCTGGAGTTCAGAGAGGATTTCAGTATCAGATCCTAGCAGCAGAAGCCTGTTTTGAGTTGCTTTCTGATGCATTAACCACTGTGAATGTCTGTCATCTAAAGGAAGTTATTGGTTGATATTTTTAATATCACTACAGTTATACCAGTTCATTCTCTGTTTCTGACTCAGATTCACTGCCCTGTCTTAAAGTTTTAATAGTGTGGCTGTTAAACTAAAGAGTATACACTTCGTTAAAAAACAGGTACAAACTTTGTAAGGGCACTCTGAAAATTAGCTGTCTGAGAATGAAGTTCATAGCTTAAGGCGATATTTCTCAAGACTATTCATTTTGTGAAAAAGAACAATCTGAGTTATTATTCCAGGAACTGAAAACAGTCTTTGCCATGGCCAGGTGAAAACACCTGGTATTAACACAATTTTGATTTACTCACCATTTTAAAGAACTTACAATTGCTGCCTATTTACAGTACAAAGCATGAGAAATTTTATGGTATTTCGTTGCTTTTGATTGTAAAGCTCAGCTGTTCCTGACTTACCAGTCATGTTTCTTTGCATAATTCTATTAATTAGTACAGAAATGTTGCGTTAATTAACTGGAAAAGAGAGACCTCCCTTCGCCCGTGCACTGACAACAGTCTTACCTAACTAACGCATTTTATGGGTTGCCAGCAGTAAACCATGGGTAGCATCACAGCCAGCTCCATCAGACCATATTGTGTTTCTTCCACTGTGACCAATGGTCACCATAAGCTATCTCCAGTCTTCATGCCATATGACAACAGTAAGATGGTGCCACCTCCCACCACCACCAAGAGCCCCATTCTTGCCTCCATCCCTTCTATCTGGGCCAACACAGGGCTGCCGTTCCCACTCCTCAATATGTTACACCACTTCTAGGATGTAGGCAGACCTACCTGCTCATAGGAACTGACTCCTTGAGGATTTCATACTGTATAAGCCGATGGTAGTCTTAAAGAACTGCAGACAGTGAAGTTATTAATTAGGAACCATGGTTTAATTACCCATTGATTTTGAGCCTGAAAAGAGAGTGGAAATTTAAAGGAAAGGAAATGAGAAATCTGAAATACTTCCCCCTTTATTATTATTATTATTATTATTATTATTATTATTAAACTGTAAAAATAGCCTTTCACATGTCTTTTATAATAAAAGATCCTGGTACCTCTAAGAAAATCCTCTGAATGAGTCAGCTGATGCATAGAATTGACTGTGAAAATGGCATCTCCCAAGAAGAATGATGAAGGATCCAAAAAAAGGAAAAGAAATACCACGACCAATGTCAGCAGCATAAACAGGTATGCCACCTGTTATTTGGTAAGGGAAAATGAAGGGTCTGCATGAAATCTGGACAGCACAGAAGATGTTGAAGAAGAAGAAGGAAGGTGAATGGGCACAAAGGAGAGCAGTGGAAGAGATTTAACAGGACAGAAATGAAGGCATCTGGGTGGTCTTCCGAAATCAGCTTTTAATCCAATCCACATTAGCAATGTAATGCAGCCCTAGTATTTGATACAGGATACCGTATCATTTGCGATCATCCACTCTCAGACACTAAGGCAAGAAAAATTACCTCATCTGTCTTTACCGATTGTTTATATCATGTCATTATTGATCTGAGCAAGCCACGCCATCACGTTCCTGAGCTTAGACTAATTAAACCCGCTTAGAGGAAGCTGATTAAGGCAGGAACAGAAGTCTGCTGAGAGTGCTTTGTTTTCCAAAGCTCAAGTTAACATCTCTACGTGGCATTTGTAATGTGTCGCATAGCTAATTTAGAGATAACATAGTTATCTCCAAACTGTCCTGCATCTGTGATTATCAGGATCAAGTCTCCACCCCGGTGACCAGTGGTGGTCAGAATACCATGTCCATGCAGAAGCAGCTGTGTTTGCAGGGCGGTTTTCTCAGAGAACTCACACGTGCTTATGCATCAGACACCTCCTGGGCCTTTGCTTTGCTCCTTCCCTGGTCGTGTCTTCCAAGGAACAAAGAAGTTATGCTTCTGCTTAGCAATGGGCTCATAAATGGCCTCACGATAAGTAGAATATATCTCATCTTTCTTCAGCTGTTTAAAAATGACTACTTAGATGGACCCATGATGAAGCAACCTCTGTTAGTGTTTCTGTCTCTTCAGTCATTGTTGACTCTCTTTCCTGACTTCATTAGCCCTTTTTCCTTCGGTAGCAAACAGCATTTAGCTCACTTTTTCTGTCTCCCCAAATGGATATGCATTCACTTTGAAAACCAGTCTGCGGTGCTCTGAGTGTGGGGTTCAGTCTGATGCAGAGGGAAGCCAAATAAGCAGCAAAAATCTTCTCAGAAAGGATGAAATACCTTTGTTCCCCCTTGATAAGATTTTTTTCTTTCATTATGTAAAAATAAACAAGGTTGAAACAATATAAACTATGATTTCCATGATGCTATACTTAGTGATATAATGAAGTTTAATTTGTATATTGTTTGGGAAGCCTTTATTGAGTAATTATTGTGTTGTGGACTTTTAAATACACTATATGCAGAATTATGCTTTATTAAGCTTTTTTTTCCCTCTAAACAAGCTCTAGATGGAGACATTTATCCATAAAATTGTTTTCTTTAGCAAAGATTGTGAGATGAACAAACCAGTACAATTCGGAAAAAAAATTGCTTCGAGAATTCATTTTCAGACTCAAACTTACTACAAAAATCATATAAATTATTAAAGGATAATATTTAACAGAAATGCCATTGAAAAAATACTTTGTAAATGTTAAACTAAAGCTGTAAATAAATGATGTGGTATTACCCCGTACATCTTTTAAATATATATATATGCAGATAAAAAGTCACTTTCTTTATATAGTCCCTTTTGATTTAAAATGCAACTACTGGTAGGATCAAATGAGTGCTTAATTTTCTTTCTTAAAATCAACAATTGTTAAGTGACTGTCCTTAAAATGTTGCGGAGGCATATTACGTTTCATTTCTGATGAAGACTCCTATAGTAATTTAATGAATAATGAGATCATTCTATTTAGTGTATCATATGTGTATCTTATATTCATATATATAAACATATATATCTTACAGTGCTGGGTAAAAACAACCAGATTTTAATAATGTTTCATAATTATGTTAATGAGATAGATATTAATATAGTTAAGCTCATAGATAGATAGACATGTTTATGAGTATGCTGTTTATAGCAATCATTACTCTTTGCATTAAGTGCAATAGTAAATCTGTTGGATTCAGTGCAACCCGAGAACAGAATCAATTCCTCTATAATTTCATGCATGCCAGGAGAAATGCCTTAGTTCTGCTGAGCACCATTTTAAACCCTAATCTCACAACATTTAGGCCTCTCTGTATTTCCAGCAGCTTGATCAGTCCTTGGTGCAAGACACATAGCCTTGCACTTAAGTACGTGCCTAATTATTTGCAGGGTTTACTTTGTCCTAAACCAGAAGATAACAAGGGAATGAAAAATGAAAGGTGAAGCATCCTGTATTTACACATTTAAATTGTTAGACCAGCTCAGAGCAACGGCCCAGCTCCTCCAGCACGCTGTCTCCACCGTGGCCACAACCAGCTGCTTCAAGAGAGGCTGGTAGAAACTCTCAGACACGTTGACATGTATAACCTGTGCTGAACGTTATGTTTGCCCACTTCCTCTAAAGACTTGTGATCTGTGAAGCACTACATTTAATTTATCTTCCAGCACTTGTGTTGTCATTAAATACAACAACTCTGGATACCCTTGTCATCCTTACAAATATCCCTGCTACCTTCCCTATTGCAATGGTGTCTGCTAGAAATTAGTTTCTTGGCTTTATGCTGTGTGTGAATACCACATTTTGTCCAGTTTGACTTTCCCAACATTTCATTTTATTTAGTGTTCCTGTGTAGTGGAAAGAACAAATCATCACGATTAAATATGCATAATTCCCTTTCGCATAATTTTCTACATTACATCTTCATTTACACGTAGGATTTTTAAGGAGAGAATGATTCTCTCTCCCTTTTTTATTGACATAAACTCGTCTCCTTCTCCCCCAAACTAAAGGAAGGCAGGACCATGAAAACACAAAAAAGCATGAGAAATCATTGAAAATTCAGAGTGTGACAGATTTTTTGTCTGTTGGACTATTTCAAATCTAACATCTTTTCACAAAACAGCTGCGTCTTGCCATGGTGAACTAGATACACGCTTGGTTCTCCCAGTAGAATTCCTGTGCGTTGCCCAGTTTTATTCCCCAGTAGCAGACTGTAGGTACCAGCTCAGGCAGTGAGCTCGGACTCTGAGCTGGGTCAGCTCCGTTTGCGTAGCGTCCTGTCTGGGAGTTGCTACTTTTCCTCTTACCACCATGAATTAGCCCTAAAAGTGCCATGTTAACACCCTTCCCTTCTTCCAGGGTAAGGAGAACTTGCTCACACCTGGTCTGGCTGCCTCTAGAGAGCACTGCAACTCTGTTTTGTAAGAATACACAGCGGTCGTTCTCCAGATGCCAACTGTGAAAATTCAGGTTTCTAATACAAATCTTAAAATCCATCATGCTGAAGAGGAGTGAAATGAAGGGCTACCTTAATTAATCTCCAGAAAAAAAAAAAAAATCTGTATCAGGAATTTCATCCCTCTCGTGGTCTTCGTCACCTACGTGCAGGAATTAGATGCCTCTGTGCCTTTTTGATTCCCTAGTCTGAAACCTTTACTGTGCTTAAGGAACTTTTCTGAATAAAGAATATCTAAGTTATTAAATGAGCACTGTGTGGGTTACTCACATTAATTTGCCTACACAAATTCTTCATAAAAAATCACTTATGCAGCTAATTCACTTTGCCACTCAAGCACTTTTAAGAAACGCTTGCAAAGATGGCAAAAGTTCATAAAACCTGGAAGGGAAAAAATTTCAGAGAAAAGTTTAGGGTAATCACTTTGTTTTATATAAAATCCTTCGTCATTATTTGGACCTTACCTTTCCTATTGCTAAAAAAAAAAAAAAAAAAGAAGAAAAAAATAACAGCAAAAAAATCCATGGCTTTAAATTCAGGGCAGACAAGGGCAGGTCTTGCACATTTTCAGCTCCCCCAAAATTGCTCGCGATAGCTGATAAGGACCAGTGCTAGCACTGACTCTGATTAGGACTACAGTCTGCAATAGCTCCATCCCAGCACCTCAAACAATCACTCGGGTCCCAAAGTGATCAAACTGTTTAACTGGAATACAATGAATCTAGAAAAGGTAAAATTAACTTCCATTCTCAGAAAGTTGGCAACTTCCCAATTACGGGGAAAAAAAGTTAAAAAAATCACTTCTGTAAAGTCTCAACATTTTCCAGGCATGTTGTTTTCATTCCTGTTTGCTGTACTTAGCATTTTACAAGCAGGTTGAGATGTGGTTTCAAGATATTTAGTAAAGGGTCTTTATAATTTGAAAAGTTCCACTTTACTAGCTTTTCTCTCACCTTCATCTGGACGCAATATTGTCAAGTCTCCTGCATTCAGTGCACAAGCATATTCCATGCTGTTGCATGGGGTTCTCATCAGACTGTTAATTAGTTCTGATATATTAACCCACTAGGCTGTGAAACAAGTCTTGGAGAGAAAACATGATTTACTTTGTTCTTTATGTTATTTTTACAGCAGTAGAACTCCATCAATTTCTGTGGTGTTACTCCCAATAAACACAAGGGAGAGCAACAAAAGAGTTGAGGTTTGTGAATTGGAGAGTGCAGCCAGGACACCTTGAGAAGAAAGCAGCGAGAAGAATGAAAGCTATTGTTATCAACTTGACCAGTGATAAATACAGACAAGTTCAGAGAGATGCTAAGCTTCTCAGCTTCCTTGGAAGAGCTCAGTTTCTCCAGATTTCTCCTCTGTGTTGCAAATAAACCTAATTTTTAAATCCCCGTATTGAATAAAAGTACAGGTCTGTTCCCAATAGCAATGCATATATTTCACTTACTGTATGCTTCATCTTTTGCTAACTCTTAATTAGAGCTGACAGATGCTTCTTGCCCAACTGATTTTGATCTCCACTGCACTCAAATCACTATGCATGTTTATACAAACACTTAATCACCAATGTTACTTGAAAATGCATCTCTCTGCCATGCACATGGGTAGGAAGATGCTGCGACTTCATTCAGCGGTTCCTTTGTTCAGGCATGGACCCTGCTGCTAAATGGAATATGTCAGTGTTTCCATGGAAATCAATCAAAATTCATGAAAGGACTGATTTGACTGTCTCCAGCTAGCAATGTTTTATTTCATTTGAGTGCACAATAGCAAAAGATATTACTTTCATTTACTTTAAAAAGAGAGTGGATTAAATTGTTGCATCAGAGTTTGATGGTAGCAAGAAAAACAATGTTATTCAGCTGATTGCGGGAAGGTTGTCTGTTTATCCTTGATTGTGACAACCAGCTCTGTAGCTCCGTGCACATCACAGTGCCACTGAAGTAGCAGCGGCAAAGCAGCACAGTGGAGACAGTCCCAACTCTTGTCCTCTCCTGCCTCTTCTCCTGCGGTACAAAGCGACGAGGATCCTGCTCCAGGGTCCTGCTCGGTCACTGCCCACCTCTGCCCGCTCCTCGCCTGCCTCCAGGCACAAGCTCCTGGGCTGACTTTGGGATCCAGCTGCAATGCAGGGGGTATTAATGATATGTTTAGGGGTGATTTGCCCTCAAGAGAAGACTTTTTGGCAATACAGACAGCAAGACTGTGGCGATCACATAGCTCCTCCGTGTGAATGCAGGGGCACCCCGTACAGCACCTAGAGTGCCAAATGTTCACCTTGGTTTGTAAGGTACAAGGTCATTTTGTACGCTACCAACACGTACCACAACCACTCACGTAAGCTGTCCCCAGCCTGCCCATGGGTCTCTGTGACTGTGCATGTGGATTGGAAGAAAAGAAGCGTCACTCTTCAACCATGAAGAAGAGCGCAATGTTTGCATGGTGTTAAGCCTCAGGATATTCTGATCACAGCTTTGTTTCAACAGCTGTAGTCTCTAGCAAACAGGACAAACATGATTCCAGCGTCTTTCATTGACTTTAGTAGCAAAATATATAATAAATTCTTACTCATCGGATCATAATATTCCAGCTGGGAGTATTTGATACATAGAGTAATTATTCAGTTGTTACCTAACCTCACTTTACCAGTCATTTAACACTGAGTCTTGATTTGTATAATTTTTTCAACTGGAAGAAGAAACTGCATAAAGTTTTATGCCAGACTTTATTTACTGTCTTGTACATTGTTGCAGTAATAAACTCAGCATGATTGAATGCATATGTTAATTTAAACCATTGAAATTGTACCATTTACATGTATGATGTATCTTCAGTTTGAAACTTCTTAGAGCCAATTCTGTTTGACCCAGAGCAAAACTGTTTTGTGCAATCATTCTTAGGAACCGCATCCTAAAATTCAGTATAGAGTTCTCTTACTGGTTTGCACATTACAATGAGAAATAACAGCAGAGGGAAATGAAAAAGTATGAGGAAGAGAGGAAGGACAGGCTTGTATTCAGCAAAGATTTCACAGTTGCTGCTGCTGCATAAATCATTTAGATTCATGTTGTAATAAGAAACACAGGTTATGTCATGTGAAGCTATACCTTTGTTCTATACAGAGTACTGAAGTGCTGTGTTTAGTAATATTGGAAACCTCATCTCACATTATGTTCCTTAAAAGATAATTATAAATTTGTGGAAATGAACAGTCCATTGGGAAAGCTATTATCAACAGTTATTTCACTTATTATATGACTGAATTGAACAGGCCTTGGATCAAGCCTTATCAAAGTATTTGACAAAAGAATAGAAGAACATAGGAAAGAGGGAGAGGAGGCAAGAGGAGGGCAATACCGTCTTAAATCCCCCGTGAGGCCCCTTCAGCCTAAACGGAGTGAAAATTCAGTGTCAGCCTCTGAGTCAGCTGTGTAGAACCAGATCCCCAAAGCAATCAGATACTGACGCATTGGGCTATGCTGCTCCTAATGTTGAACGCTGTCCTCTGGTAGAAAATAAAGAACCAGCCAGACACGTAGGACCCCTGGTTAGTGCGAGGAGAAAGTTTAGCACTTGTAGAAGATAAGGAAAACACCTGAATGCTGCTTTAGAGATTAACTACAAGACACATTAAGCTCAAGGCTGTACCTCCAAACTTTGCCCCTCTTCAGCAGCTGAGAGTCCAGGGCAGGGTTACAGGGAGGGAGCCTTCCTCCCTTGAGAGCCAGTCCCTACCATCTTCTGGAGAAGACCCCTCTCTAGCCATGCTCTCCTGCTACAGCCATTTGCTTGGAAGATGGAGAAGGGCTTTGTATTGTCTTTCTTTTAAAAAGAAAGCAAAAGCGATGGCATTTTATGAGGCACCTAATCTGTGCTAGATGTTGTTTGAGTGCACTTGCTGAACACAGCCCTCCCTAGGCACCAGCAATCTTGGTGCCCAGCGTTGCTGGCCACAGTGCACCTCGGTCAGCAGGTAGCCCTGGGCATCTCTCAGTATGTACACAAGATCTGTAGGCACTTACAGGACGTATGAGCTTAACAGAAAGCTCTTCACGCTGCCATAGGGAAAGGTTACCTCACTGGGTCTGTGGAGAACCAGACCCAGTGAGGAGAATCAATTCTCCTCTGAAGCGACTTGGTAATTGCCCCTTCTTTCCACATACAAGTCATTCCTGCCCCACACAGCTCGGAAGAGTTAGAGGTACTCTGTTGCTTTGACTAAGATGTTGGAAATAAGCAGCTGAAGTCCATTTAAATCTAGTTTACGCACCCAAATCCTGTTTTTTATCTGGGCTATTAGTCATCTTAACATCAGGTGAAGAGCTATTTGTTATTTTAAATAGCTTAAATTCCTCGTAAAATAGCATGTCTGCCTCTATATTTCTTTCTCTTAATCTGCAGCTCTCACCTTTACATTTATGATTTCTTAGCTATAAAAGGAGCTGCACCCAAACATCACTTTAAAGTTTGGAAAAGTTTGCACGTCAGTCCCACTGTGATGCAACATGCCTTCAAAGAATATGCCTTCTTTTCCACAACAAAGGCATATCCATTTTTTTGTGTTCAAAGGACCTTTAAAGAAATTTGAATGGAGCTACTTCTCTTTCCTTTTAATAAAGGAGTACACTATGGAGCTCAGATAGAAAGAAAGGGACCCTTAGGACAATTTATCACTGGAATAATGGGAAAATACCGAGACTAACTCCTCCATAAGATAAAAATATACCACCTTTCGCCCAGTTCTGCAAACATATAGGTGAATATCTTTGCATGTGGGAATGGCCCCACTCAAGGCATTGGCATAAAAGTGATGTTTGAAGAATTAAGCTCAGCTATAAGCATTTGGAGAATCAGAAGCGCATTGGGCAGTACCTGCATACCAACGCAGCAGTGGCTAAAGAGGGACTGGCACCCACTTAGTAGCTTTAAAGACACTGCTAAACCAGGGGGAATACAATCGCAAGTTTTCAAACATTTCTTGGTATACAGGGGGAATCAGTACAGAACAGGTCAACGCACACTTGGATGAACGGGTGTGCCTAGTGGGGTTGGGCCATGGACCACTCTGTCCAGCTCAAAACCTCTGTCTCCATCACTAACATGGCAACTGAATACCAGTTCTCTGGGAGAAAATCTCACAAATGCACACCTGGTATGCCTCAATCAGTTCTTAATAGATGCTTAAAAACAAAACAGCACTTTATACATTTTCCCAATGCCTAAAAAAATGCAGCCCAAAATTCCTCCATAACTCTAACTCTTGTTATACACATTATGTTCTAATGTTTATATATAAGTCATATAGTAAATACAAAACAATATGTACTGGTCAGTGGGCACAGAATTTTTAAATTTATTTATTTATTTGGTTTGTTTATTGCTCTTTGATGTTTTGTTTTAAAAATTTGTGTTAAGATTATAGTAATCACTTGCAGAAACAAGTTTTGATAACACAGATGGTTAAAGTTGCCAGCTTTTGGAACAGCAATGAAACAAGAAAAAAGGAATGGTAATTTCAGAGAAAAAAACATTCACTTTGGAAGCAAAGGCAGTCAATGCTAATGGCTTTAAATTCTTTTCCTTATACAATTAATAACCCAGTGACATGGATCTTTTCAGGCTATTACTGAAGAACTGTGTGTTTGATACCATTGTCGTCACTTTAACAAATTGTTGTATGAAATAGCCCTTCAGAGCATTTGTTGATTGATAACTGAGTTAAAGAAACTTCCCTTTGTGGAAAAAAAGAGTAAGGTGGAGGGATGCAAATGACTTCCAACTGCAGATCAAAAAAGGGGCACTCCATCATTCTGTCTGCAACTTGTCAACATAAATTTCAGTAAGTGTTGTTTCAAAAAAAAAAAAGAAAAAGAAGGACTGAGAGTGCCATTTTAAACATCAATATTTCAAATAAGTTCCCACATAGTTTACACAGCAGGCTTAAGTTTTGCATAAATTAACAGAGATAACTATTTTCAAACTCTAGAGAGCATCGACTGATCTTCTCCAACAATTGCTGTGCATCACTTCTACTTTAAATATTCCCCTAATGTGAAAACCGTGAGAGCTACTTTTTTCTTTTTATGCTTTGCTTTTTCTCCTTCTAACACTAGGACTCAGCTGTTGCTTCACAGACTTATAGTAGGGCACAGATTTATATGCTTACAGAAAGTTCAGCTATACAAACCTATTCTGAAGAGCAGAACATATAAACGCTGACATACATAGATCACGGTGTGCTAGGCCTCTGTCATATTTACTGGGTAAAACAAGGTTACACCAGGCTGCAATTTGGAGATGACTCCTTAATGAAATGTCTGTAGGCAAAGGAAGAAGTGGTATAACAGATACAGTAAACTTTATGTTTCTCCTTATGAATCAATACTTTTAAAGAGCCGTATGCTGGTTGAACGGCACCTCTTCCCTGACAGAGGTCGTCATCTAGAGTTTCAGCAGTGAAGGTCATAAGTGTAACAGAAAGTGAATTGCTTATGCTAAGTTTTGAGGTTGTGAACCTGATATATGTGAGGCCCACAACCAGAAATGAATGTGAATACGAGATAGAATAACAACACTGATTACGTGTCCATTAAAGGACCTGTATTAATTTTTACAGATATTGAAGTGCCCTGGCTAAAAGCACATAGGTGAAACCATCATACGTACCTTCAGATTCTCCCACAGTTATTGCAGAGCAATGTCAACCAGCACTGACAATCTGCTGCCCTTTGCATATAACAGCTATGTGTGCAAATAGCTTTCAAACCCTCTAGGAGGGAGAGGACAGCTCACCTGGGGCAAGATTAAGTCAACACAGAAGGTTTCACCTCTGAAATAATGTTAGAATTTGGTGCCTGATACGGCATGCTTTGATATTCTTGGCTTTAATTTAGAATACTTTTCCAGATGCTAAAATTATTTGATTTCCAGAAGATGAACAATGTCCCAGTCAGAGTAACAGCCTTTGAAAAATGTTGTTATTGTTTAACTCTAAATACAGGGAGCAAGCTGTAAATATATGCATTATCCAGCATTTATGTAGCGTGAGGATTCACTTTCAGTCCTTCTTATTGGGTAGGTCGTCCTTGAGAGCAGGAAAGGAAAGCAAGCAAGAAAGGAGAACTTGAGAAAAGGCTGATTTAAATCGCCTCTGTGTATAACTTTAGCCAGTAGAAGAGACATATTCAAGATTTCTCTTGCCTTGGACAAAGCTATTACCAAAGAATACTCCTGGATCTGCGTATTTCTGTCCATTAACACTTCACAATTCAATAATTATGAGACATATAAAGTTGAAAAAAAGAACTGTGTTTATAACAAATATCACCTATGGCTAAAGCACAGAAGCTGTCTGTCTGAAAGATTGGAAGGAAGTTTTAGAATGAACATAGGCTGCATTTTTTAATCTGTGTGATGAAATGGTTATTTCATTTAAAAACTGCATTGCGGGCAGGCCAGTAGGTCTGTGTATTTAAGGTTGCCTGACACTTCCCATTACAAGAACCTGTTTTCAGACACTCATACCTTTGACAAATGTGAACTGTTTGGACTGAAATCTCTCATGCCAGGTGTCTACCTCAGAATTAATTCTGGGAGGAAATTTCGTCAAGGAAAGTTTAATGTTTTTCAAGAATAAGGCAAGGAAAAAATACTGTGTTTTATTCCTAGTGAAAACACGGACAATTTTTTTTAACTCTTAAGCAGGAACACATTCATCTTGCAGAAGAGTTACTCAAAGTTGTTTGGGAGGTCTTGTCTATTTATCAGTGTTTTGAAGTCACAGTTTGGGCTGGACTTGCAAAAAACCAACCACCACAAACATCCATGTAGAGCACGCTCCCACTGAGAGTTGCTGTTGGCTAAGAAATAATATCCTGAATTTTTAGTCCTAGATTGATTTTGAGTGGAGCAGGACAGGGAAAGTATCTTTCCTGCTTAGTTCTGACACTATACCGAGATCCAGGAGGATAGTGGAAAATGTAAAGGCTTAAAAAAAGCATGGAAAATTGGGCTTGCTTTAATTCTGGTATTTCTTAATATTTGAAGGTTGTCTTTGTGCTATTAACAGTTTTCTTTAAATACAGTTATGTGACTACGTTGTACAGTATCTCTCTATCCTTCCTTCCATCCATCCATCCATGTACATGAAGTATCTTCTGTTCCTAGCCAGTTTCTAGCCTATTTCCATTTACTTGTACTGTAAGTGCATTGGAAGTGTCAGTTTGATATTAATGAAATCTTTTGTTCTTCTACCAAGCCCAAACAGTGTGTATATTAGGGGAAGGACAACTTGTCTGCAGGGTTTTTCCGATTCCTTTTGCCGAGACAACACCACCGGGCAAGCAACAGTGGACGGGGTCAGATCAGATGGATGCAGCTGCACTGGGGCTCACATTGAAATGGACCTTGTACCTCTCACTGGGCCAAGTGATGCAACGCAATGAAAAGCATTTCAATTGTCATGTCCTGCTCCTGCAATTGCTCCTCGATCTGCTCCTGCAGTGGTGTTGTGACATGACAAACACAGCACCTGTGACAACAGCCTCCCCTCCATGGCCCTCTGCCAAGTCTGAGTAAAAAAAGGCACCCTAAGTTGGTCAACCATGTCCTCAGATCACAACAGACTTCTGTGCAAAGAAAGATTTTGGGAACTTATTTTCACATTTGGTGTTTTTTAATAAGAGGTTGGCAGTGAAAAATACCCCAGGTAGAACTGATCCCATCTTACAGTGGAAGGATAGGTTCATTCATCTTTCAAGAGCTCTTCAAGCCATATTTCATGTGATTTTTCAGGTCCAGTGATTCTTTTGAATGGTATCCACATATAACTTATGAGCTGCTTGGTGCTACAGGACCATGGTTTTCAAGAACGTATGAGACTCCTTGCATGGAGTGAAGTCAAAATTGAGACACTTACAGATGTCTGCAGCTAAGCTATTTGCCTCAGCTCTCATTTTAACTGGCAGAGCCCTGGAGATGGATTCAGATGATGAAATAGAAGTTCCTAGTGACATTTTAGATATCCTAAAGTATTCATTGACTTGTTTTGCAGTCCAGTGGATGTACATGTGTCACTTTGTTATTGCACTTTTGAAAGTGCAGTTTTAACTCTTAATTCTGCTGTGGTAATATGGCAATAGTCAGTCTAACCCATTCAGGAAAGGTCTTTATCCTCATGCTTTTAACTTACAAATATTTTGTTCTCAGGAGGAAATCTTTTACTCAGGAAAGAAATTATATCCTTACTTTGTGGCCATAAATTTTGTGGTTACGTTTACAGAGGATTTCTCTTGGGAATTTTTTCTTTGTAGGGCTAAAGTGCTTTGAAATCTTTGTTTCACTGTTCTATTACTTTCATCTTTCTATTAAGCAGTATTAATGGAATGAGTACTTTGTTCCTTTTTTTTCCTGTAAAACAAGACAAGAAACTTTCTATTCCCTTCTTTCTAAAATGTAAATAGCCTGAAATAAATAAGAAGCAAAGTGTCATTGCAGATTGGCCTTTTCAAGTTTAAATGTCCCAATTAAAACCTAGTGCTTGCTTCAAAACATCTGGTGAGTTTATGAGAATTCATATATTCTAGAGATATGACAATTCATACGTACATATTTTATTGCACTGTTCTGGTGAAATACAATGTAGACAGAAATATGGTCCCTTTGGCTCAGCATGCTTGACAAAAGAGAAAAATAGGGCCACAAAATTTTGAACAGGTTTGGAAATTTGTCTGATTTGTAGAAGGTAGTCCTAAGAAGAAGACAGACATCCTGTGAGGTGATTTAGATTCAAATTTTTAAAGACATATAGATATCGGTCTGCTTTGTAGGGTAAGTGAAGCTGAATGCTAATTCCTGAAGTCTAAAGTACCATAAGCATTTTGATCTGGAGGCATGAAAGGAGATCACTTGGTGGTTAGAGCTGGCGTTAAGAGGTGGGACCTGTGTGCTGGTGCCTCCCCAGGATGAGGACAGCCGTGAACTTGGTCGCCTGCCTGCTGTTCTGGGTCCCCAGTTAAAGACGGGTCCTACTCCTTTCTCCTCCAGTCATGTTCAAGTGGTGGGGCTGAAGCCTTTGATGAACTTCAAGTTGTCGGTGTTGTGCAAGTACTCAGGCTGAGCTTTTCAGGGAATGTAAGTGAGAATATTCCTAAACTGTTAGTCCCTCCCGGAGCCTGCCAGGTCCTCAGCTCAGTGCTGCAGGAAACAATTCTGTGAATACACAGTAGGAGAATGGCTGGACCACCACCAAATAGTGCACGTGGGTTCTCAGCCGCCCAGGTCTGGGGAGGCTGAGGCAGCCCTCTGTGAGGTGGGCACAGTCTATTCACATTTTGTGATGGACACCTAAGCATTTCCATGCATTTCACCCCAGGCTACTACCTCCTCAGAGAGGAGATTTTTCTGGGCACAATTAGACTCTTAAGATTAGGCACTTGGGAGCTTTCAAGGAGACTGAAGAGATATTCTGTGAATTTTAGGCAATCCTTAGATGGTCACTGAGGTGTGGGCAGTCTTGATTGTGGGTTCCAAGTGCCTTAGGTGTGGGTACTAACTTCAGTCTTTGAGTCCCATTTCACAAAGTCTGGAGCCTGTTCTCTGTTGCTGCCTTTCTCTGTGACTATAAAGAAGTAAATTCACTTTCCTGGGTCTCTCTCGCCCCAGCCCTTTTCTCTCCCTTGTAGTAACTCTTTTGAGACAGAGTCAGCCTTTCACTATATGTCATACATGCTCTTGCAAGATGTGGAAAAAAAGGTAAAGGGGTCATCTGGTGCTACAGGAAAACTGGTGGAACAAGAGAATCCCAATCCCTCATGGCTGCATAGATATTTCTGAATTACAATGTTTAATGCAGAATGCTTTACCATTAGGATTTGATAGAAAACTCTGACTGCTATAGTGCACTTGGGAAACTACAGAATGCTTTGGGATTCTTGTAGTCAATCTCTGCAGCCTCTTAAGTATCCATTTGCTCTAAATTTCATGGAAACTATGCTGCATACCCAAAAATGAAAATATTTTTCTGCACTTAATTCTGCCATGATTCAAAGCTCTAAAATGAAATGCATTATAATTAGTCATTCCCACATCCCCAAAATGTAAAACAAATTTCCTTCTTTAAAAAATATTATTGGACTATCTTTCCGATAGACCTAGACAACTTAGAAAGAATGATAAATCAGTTAAAATGCTCCTATGGGTACATTTTTATCCCTACCCAGCTTATAAATACATTGCAATATAAAAAACCAAACAAGCCCCAAAGTATATTTTACTAAGTAAAATAAAACTATTCAGACTTATTACATCTTAAGAAACAAGAAACAAACCAGCCAAAAAATAAAACCAAAAAGTTCTACGTTGTAATGAATGGCAAGGTAGAAGCTATTATTTGTATGAATCTTGTTTAAAAATCAGCATGCTCTTAGCAAAGTATACAACATTTTTCTACCATGTACTACTTCCAAATTCTTAATTTTTTTTTAATGAATGGGGGAATTGCTGTTTTTTCCTGCAGCACTTTGATCAGGAATTGTTATACTGAGACATCCAGCTGACTTACTAGCTTGAAAACCAGATTGCAGCAAAGGAAAGGGAAAGCAAAAAGAAATCAATGGGCGCTAAATAACCCCAGCTGAAAAGAAAGTGCATGTCACAGATGTATTTAAGCATGGTATGTCCAGGAGTAGTAAGAATTAGCATAACTCTGCTGCCATGGAAATCAGCAAGAGTTTAATCATAGAGTTCAATGGGTGATGACTCAGAAAAATGCTGATTGCTTTTGAAAAACCTCACTCCAATAATTTGACTTTTCCTTTTTCTATGACTTGCTAGTATTAAGAGCAGGGGAAAAGAATAAAAGACTGCTCCATTTCGTCACATCTAGCAAAGTGATAAATCTAGTTGTGCAGTGATCTAGATGTACCATTAGAGTCGGAATTTGCTGACTGAAAACTTCAAATATTTCAGGTGTTACAGATATGAGCTGTATGAATCACCAGCATTTTTGATTTGGTGAGTGAACTGTTTTGACACTTCTGAAATACACTGTCATTTTTATTTCATTCAAAACGACGTGGATATATCAGCCCTAAATTGTAAATAATTTAGGCTGTCCTGAAGCTGCACTTTCAATGCATAAATGACTTGTCCCTCCCCAAATCTCCACATTTGCAGCTTCTACTAAGAACTGGAAGAAACAGGCTGCTCCATAGCTCATGTTAGCCAAATGGAAGCCAAACAGCAAATCACTGCCTTTTGCCTTTTGATCAACCCTGACTGACAGAGATGGCAAAGCTGACAGTCAATGCTGACAGAATAAGTCAGCACATGGCATGTCTTAAACTGAGTGTGTGAGGGAAGGAGTGAACCGAACTGAGAGAACAGAATCTTTTTTTCACAGTCTTTCTACTATGAAGCTGCATCTTGTCAAAACCATTAAAAAAAAAAATTCTGATTTTTTTTCTGCTCTCTGAAAAAGAAGCATCAAATCTTTAATGAAAAATTTATTATAATATTACATTCCATAAAACAATTTCAAGCAAATGGAAAAGAAAGCGAATTCTTCGTAAAACACATTGATTTAAAATATAAAAGAATACGTGGAGGCAGGGGGAAGAAACATGGATTGTCTTTAATTACTGAAACAACTTTGAATTGTGTAGCCAATACACCAGAAAAAAGTAGAGGAGGTGTATTTAGATAATGTAACACAAGACTGATCCATATACTTGGGCCAAGAAAAAGTGGTACTGACATTAAGCTTTTATATTTGAGGTAGCATTTCTGTCTGTAATGCTTTCCTGTTGTTTATTTCTGTTCATAAGTTAAGAGATTTAATGCAGGAAACTTGTGTATATTTTACGAAGTAGTTAAATAAAATTAATAACTTGTTACATACTCCTACAGGAAAAAAGTCTGTCATTTGGATTGGGAGTGCAATCTCTGTCATCCCATTTATGCATTTCAGCACAAAAGAAAATTGCTTCTTTCAATCTCTTTAATTTCTTTTCATCTCCAAAAACTTGGACCCAGTATAGTCCTTTCAACAAAGGTTTCTTTTTCTTCTTGTTCTGCTAAATTTCTCTGCTTTGCAATACCTTTTTTGTTCCAGTAGAAAGAGAACATTAGCGATTTTGACCTTCCGCTTAACTTTGATAAATGTAGAAGGCATCAGATATAATCTACTGTACCAACTTCTGAACTATGTATGTTGTAGAGGCAACTAAGTAGTCTTCCAGAAAGGATGTGAAGTCACCATCCTTCAAACCTTAGACAGAGTAGCTATTACAGGAGAAGTAAGTACTCTCACCTTCCTTTCAAAGTCCCTGGTATCTTGTTCTGCCTTGTGTGTCTCAGATAAGCAAAAGACAAGACTTCACATTTTGAGATGTTTGTTCAACATCTTAAAAAGAAGGCAAAAAACCCCCTTTTGATTTTAGCTAGTAAATGTAGACTTTCGTTTCTCCCTTTTGCAAAGAAAAAAGTCACTGTCAACTTTTACTTTAGAGGTTTGTTTGTAACAAAATCTTGAGTAACCTGGCATCTCTTTCTTTTCTATTTTTAGTGACAGTTTAAAAAGAAATTCCTAGGAGCAGATTTCCATTCTTTCTCCTTAGGGTACATAAAACTCAACATGTGACAATATAGTCTTCACCAGATAACACAATGATTCTCACCTGTGCCACTTGGAAGAACAATTTTTGAGGGGAAAAATGAAGTTAACTTATAAAAATACCCCTTTCTGATATATGATCAGAGACGAGACCATCCAGAAAACTCAAGTCTGCATTTGCACAAATACTTTAAGGCATTTATTCCATACATCTGTTTTAGAAACATAATTGCTCTAGTTTCCCACTGGAGTCGGTGGATGAAGGAATGTTTCATCAGATGGTCTTCTGTGTTCACATCTTGTGCTTCTCTTCATTCATTGATATGAAGATCTCAGAGGTGACAAGGTCTCTGGGAGGCACCTTCAGCTGAACATCTAAAAGCCTAGAGTGATTCTTCATTTATTACTACTTCTTCTTTGCTGACAACCATATCTTTCACGAAGGAACATCTGAGATGGGCCAGGCAAAGGTTTGTGTGACCTTTGTATTGATCACTGGTGTCATCAAGCAACTTCTGACTGTTAGTGAAAGCTTTCTGGTCTGCTCCTCACTATGTCCTCATGTTATTGTCATTCTAAAGGCCCATTATTCTCTTCCCAGGTTTTTTTTTTTTTTTTTTTTTTGTCGTCTTCGCCATGCTCTGCCTCATCCAACACAATCTCTATCCTTCTCTTCACAATATCTCTTCTTCCACTTCTCACATCCTCACTGCACTTAAAGCATGTGTTGCAATTACAGATTAAATAAACACAAGTAATAGCTAAGAACTGAAATTAACTGAAATTAAAAAAAATAAATTTGAATTCCCAACATCAATGCCCTGTAGCTTACTTATGATTTGAAATCCTTGCCCCTGCCAGTTTTGCTTGCGTGACAGCTCTTTCCTGCGTGTGGTTTGTCCATGTAGGCTATGAAATAACTCAGGCATGGAGAATCTCTTGTTGCATATTTGTGCAATTTGGGGCTTGAAGCCTGGCTGCTGTCAACTGTTACATTTACAATAATCCTTACAATACTTTGTTCCAGCAACAGGGACCCCAGGTTTCTAGGACACTTGCAAAGAAGTCAGCACATGTTAGATGAGGGGTGGTAACGGCTCCTATATACACTCTGATGGCAATAATTTAGTGTAATCCCTTTTTGTAATAGGCTAATCTAAATCCAGTGTCAGATTTGGTGCAGATAATAAGTGTTTAGGCAAAAAATTGCACAGCTCTGTTGACACATGGCAGCTTGTAAAACTGATGTAGTTTCATTCTGTGCAAGTCCTCTGAAAACATGGTCCACCTTGCTTTTGCTCTTTTGCTAAAACTGCTACTAAGTATGGAATTAAATAGTCAATAGTCTAGGCAGGGAATTTAGAAGCTTGAGTTTGATTACTAAATAGGCATTTCTTGAGTGACCTTGCGTAAATTACAAATAAATTCACCCATGGTTCTGTTTTTATTGCTAGACCTGCTATGGGGGTAAACTATGATAGTTATGAAATACTAGGATTCTGTAACAAGGAAGACTGCATGAATACTCCAAAGAGAAATAAAGTTGCAGAGCACGATGTTTTCATTTGTATGGTGTCAAGTTTGTATTACCTCAGAATATTCCCTACACTAGGGAGGGAATCCTGGTGATCCACATCATAGCACCCCATGCAAAATAAATTCCCAGTTAAAGGGTATCAAGTCCTACCTCATTTTTCACACAACATCACTTTTGCATAAACATTTAGGAATATAACTTTAATATCACTTTAATGGAAGGCAAATAATGTGCCCTTTCCATTCAATGGAAGATTAACCTTGAAAAAAATAATTTACGGCCCATTGTTTTTGATTTTTAAGTTAATGGAGCTTTTCAATTAATAACAATAAAGTAGGCTTTTACACAGTGTATTAATTTTATACAGGCAATATCCTCACCTTTTTGTCCAGTCCAGTGTCGTAATATTCTTCTGATTCTCTTCTAACTCAGGGAAGCTATTAGAAAGAACTGATAGTTTGGCTATTGCTCCTCTGTTGTAACTACAGGCAGCCACAGAACATTGTCATAAAATGCCTAATGGGTTTGCAAGTGCTTTCTGGAGCAGAAAAAAATCAGTGCAAATTGCAAATCTGTGTGTGTATTTCCCAGGTGTCTTTGCACTTACAATATCTTTAGTAGACGACAACTAGACACAAGAGGATTTCAGCAGACATTGGTTGTTTCCACTATCCCTGTGCCTCTGAGTTTAGCCTATTTCTAGTGCAGTGCAGCATGATCTCCCCTGCAGTCTTATTTCATGTACCAGAGGTGTAGAGCAGAAGAGACCACACTGCCAAGAAAAGATGCGTCTCTTCCTACTAATTCCTGACATGACATGATGCAAGGGAGGTAGATTTCGTTCCCCTGTTCTGTTCCACCCATCACCGTTGAGGCAGTCTCTTCCCCTGCCTTTGGTTTTCAAGTCACACAATAACAAAAGGTCTTTGCACAATACCGTGAAGCCATTTCTGGGTTTTGAATACAGATGGCTATCAAATGAAATGTCAGTTAGTGAGTCCTCCCATTGAAGAAATATTTAATTCTGTAGTCCAGCATAATCATGAGCATATGGTATTGAGCCATACTAACCACACTACAAGAATGGACCTGACATATATTGACTGCAGGGTCTGGTGTACTCATAATGCACTTCACTGCTCTGACTCATGGCTTGCCAGACCAGAAGGCTTACTGAGGTGCACTAAACCGTTCTCTGCTTAGGTTTTCTTGCCAAGGAATAGGTGAAAAAGGGATGATCTCTACTCAAGAACCACCCTGATATTATGTCAGGACCTAACCAAATTGTATTTCCTAACTCTGGAACTGCTGGAAGCATTGTGGATAACAACTACTCTGCAATGAAGACACAAACCTTGCACAGTAGCTCCACTCAATTCTTTATTATTGTTTTGTTCCTGAACAAGAAACTATGTACTGCCAGTCTATTTTAATTAGGGAGCTTCCATGTCCTGATTTAGCTGCACTGTCTTGTCTCCTGCCAGTTCACTTGCCTCAAAATGCCAGTAAATTGTCGTGTAGCAAGCACCTCTACGCACGTCAGCACAAGGGCTGAGCTTCATCTGAACTTGAGCCAGAAGAAATTTCAAGTTTATTTTAAGCTGCTCATCTCCATAGTCATTGAGAAGGGATTCACTTACAGAAGATTACTCATTCCAGCTGTCTTAGGCATTCATTTTTGGGCATGTTGGAGTGCCCCATGGAAATCTCTAACTTCCATTGTCCACAGAGGGCATCTATGTAAATAGGACCGGCTGGGGACTTGGAGAAGTTGGCTAGATCCCCTTAAGAAATACAATACTCATCTCCTGTGGAGACACTAGGCAGACAAATCAACCCTGTAGCTCACATGGAGGAATCTACAAGCAGGTTTAATTTCAAGCTGAAGCTCACCCTCATGTCTTAATTATTAGGGGACTGAAGGTAGGTGAGCTACGCAATGTCTGGGTCGCCTTTACAGGAATTTAGAGTTATTACCCTACTTTATTTTGGGACACGCTGCAAGTCATAACCTGGTAATACCAGAAACAAGATCATATGCTCACAGTTCTAACACATCCTGCCTCATACGTACAGTCCCCAGGAAGACTAAAGTCTATATTGCAGAGGATAGAAATTATTTGCAAGCAAATTGCAGATCCTACTGCGTTGGGAGTAGGTGGTAAGGTTTTGGTAAGAGAGAGCTCCAGGGGAGGCCTCTGTGAGAAGAAGTCAGCGGCTGCCCTGTGCCAGACACCACAGCCAGCTCTGCAACGGACCCACTGCAGGCCAAACCTGAGCCCGTCAGTGAAATTTGTGGTGCCTCTGTGAAAATACTTAAATAAGAGCAGAAAATTCGGGAAAGAGGCATAGGGAATCAGAGAGAAACAACAGAGGGAACACCAACGTCAGAGAAGTAGGAGATGCTTCATGGTGGGGCAGATATCCCTGAAGGGACTGCAGCCCTTGGAGGACCCACACCAGAGCAGAGCACGAGTGAGAAGGAAGGAGCAGCAGAGAGAAACTCTTATGTCCTGACCCCAAACCCCACATGTTGCTTGTTACCTCACTGAAGGGACAGAGAGTAGTAACCTGTGGCAATAACGAGGAGGGAGGAGATGTGCTTGGAGTGAAGTTGAGTCTGGAAAAGAAGGAGGGGTATGTTTTCCCCAAGTGTTTTAACGCTTGTTTCTTTTTTGGTTTTTGTTTCACGATACCCAATTCAATAATTGGTATTCAGTACCCTGCTCCTGCTGAGGTGGGGGACTGAGTGAGCGGCTGTGTGGGTGCTTGGGTGCCTGGTGGGGCCATCCCACCACACCTATGCACTCTGCTTTTGGTGCAAGACACATTGGGAAACTCTAGCAGCATATATTGCATGTCTAGTTAATGCTGGTTATAATACTTTCCGCAACTTAGGAACAACGTAGCAAAGGATTGATTAAATTGTCCACATATAGGGGTCAAATGTCACCTGAGAAGCCATAAGATGTCATCTGAGACGTCTGCAGAGCTTTCAGGATATGGTAGAGCACTTTAGGCCCTTTGGCATGACAGTTGAAGGACCAACAAGATACCCTAGGATATATCAAATGCCACTCGATGCTTTTCAGTGTGCACCTGAATTGACTATTGATAGTCTATACACAGGACTCTTAGAATCAGACAGAGGCTAATTCAAAGTAGCAACACTGTGTCCTATGGGACTATGAGAAAATACCCTAAGGATTTGTCTTTTCTTAAAAAAAATTACATTACTGGGGAGTCAGGCCTTTGAATGTTTTAATAAGGAGAGGTATCAAACCTAATGGCAAATTAATAAAAAGAGAATCTAACTCAAATCTGAAAGGACTTACACTGATACTGTCGCCGTAGCAACTTTGCTGTTGACAAGCAAATACTTAAAAAAATTTCTGTGAATTCAAACCACTGTTTGATGCTGCTGAGAAGTATACAATTAAATGATTCCATTAAATTTCCCCTGGAGGAAACACTCAAGTGTTTGGATGCATCTCAATTATGAGCACACAATCCAGAACCAGGTACATTACTGACCTTTCCCATATCAGGGGAGATTAGGGCATGTGTCAATCCATGACTGCGTACAAATAATTTTGTTAAAAAAAAAAAAAGTGTGAGCTGGGAGCATTAACTCCTGCAATATATTAGGGCTATAATCACTTTAACTTACAGTGGTCAAATATATGACACGAATCCCTACTGTTGCTAATCAGATAGCACCACTCCATGATCTGTTAAAAGAATTTGTTTTCTACCTGGTTTTCTTGTACATCAACGAGCTCAGAGATTCTTTTTTCTTTTGCTTCCTTTAGATGTAAAAGTTTTCTGCAAAAATCAATTTTGCCTGTTGAATGAATGATGTGGTGGTACATCTGCAGACATGATATCAGAAATCTATGACAGCGTTCTTCAAAAATGGCTCTCTTGTGTGACTTGTCTGTGAGGCATAGTAATTAGCCTGCAGCAGGTCCAGGTTTTCTGATTCACAGAGCCCTTCTTTTCAACACTACAGAAAATACAGTAGGTTTTTTTAATTTTTCATTCCTCTAAGGAAAAATGATTCATGACACTTTTAAAATAAAACTACAGATAATGTCTTTCTGACCTTTTTCTGGGAAAACATAGTGTGTGCAGTCTTAAAAAAAACTACTCACACTTATTTAGTATAACACAGAAATAGAATTATGGCTCTTAAATATGTGACATGGTCCTTCTCTGCCCTTGTTCATATACATTAAAGATCTGGAAAAACATTATTTACGGAAATTTAGGATTCAGTACATGAAAACACATGTGAGATAAAATATATCCTGTCATACTGATATATCCACGATTCTCATTAAAGATTCAGAGTAGTACAACACTGTCAAGACAGGATATAGTAGTACACAACTTACATTTAAATTAGTATAGGTCAAATAATTTGTACTAAAGTCATATTGATAATTCCAATAGAACGAAAACCTCAAGTATTTCAGATTGTGGGACAGAAACACTCAGTCAACTTTGGTGTGAGTTGGCCCGTTGTCAGAACAGTCCTGGGACCTAGGTAGGTGTCTTGAAAGTACATGAGCTATGCAACTTCCTCTAGACACGATCCTTCATTTGAAAGAATTTTGCAGTTTCGTGAGCAAATAAGGATATTATTGAAGACAAGGACTGTAAAATCAGCTTCATGTAGTTCCAGGAGGGACCTTGCAAAGTGCTTTCTTTTGAAAGACATTGGGGTTTATGTCATACGTATAGTCTGGCTTCAGTCATCACTGGTATAATATTTTGAATTCCAGCAAAAATACTTCTACTATCTTCTTTAGGTTCTGCGCACGTCATAGACTAGCAATTAAGTGAGCATGGTTCAAACTTTAAGGTCTGTTCAACCAGCTTTTGAAGAAACAAGAGCTTCAACTTACTGAACACTTCTGGTGTTACATGGAAGTGCATCTGTTCTCACCACAGACAACAGGATTTAGAATAAAATACCTACATATCCTTTTATACAGGAATTTTATCACTGATAGATGTTCAGGATCTGTATCAAAGTCCTTTGTTATCTTAGGCCTATTTCTTCTGATTTCTGTTTTGATCTCACTTTCTCAGAGTAGCTAGTATGAACACTTGTCTCTTAAAATACTCAGACACACAGATGAAACATTCAGTATATAAGAGGACATTTCTAATAGCCATAGAACACAGCTAGCAGAAGTTAAAATGCTGAAAATATGATCAGGATTAGAACCAGGTTCAAAGTCATGCAGCTGGCTGCTTTGAACCTCTTCTACTCTCTATATATCATCTGGTATAAACTGGGAAATCTCCTGCTGAAGCTAAGAAAGCTACACTGATTTATACTAGCTAAGCATTATGGGGCAATGGACTGTTTAGAGAATTTTATCTACAGCGCTTCATTGTCAAATAAACAGCTGAAACTTCACTTACTTAAATAAAGTCTTCCTTGATTTATGCTGGTGCAGTGACAGTAGAATTTCATTCATGTTCCACTCCATGTTGCATGCAGTGGCATTTGCTAGGTTATATAATGGCAGCTGCGTTTAAAGAGAAGAAAAGTTTCACTGCATTTAATGAAATTGCCCCTAGCAAAAAGCTACTGTATTGTTTTAAAAGAAAACAGTAATGAGTTACTCATTTGTGTGATGCTTTCAATTCTGTGTAGCTCTCCGTTATGCAACACATTGCTGCAGTTTAGGACTTGAAGCCTGCGATCATCTCTGTATTTCTTTCTAGTTAAATTCAGAGCAATTGCACACTAGTTAGCTGAAGTGAATCATTATTTTGTCAAATCACAGAGACCATCTGCACTGAACTGGTTCTGTTTCAAAAGTCACACCATGGACTGGCTGTCCCCAAACGCCTTGAACCAAGCAAAACATTTCTTGCTGCTCATGGGAAATGAGATAACTATAATTAGACTGTGCTGCTCTGTGGTACAAGCCTTATTCAACACTGTCTGCTGCTTGATTGCTTTAAAGAAAATGTTTTTCTGTTTCACCACCACAGATTTGACTCCACACAACTGTAGTCTGTAGGTAAATATATAAATGCAAAATAAAATATCCTGTGGGCAAGCAACATGGGGCAAACAATCCTTTAAATAAATGAATACAAAGGCAAACAGGCCAAAGATTTGACCTTTATATCAAGCTGACTTGAAAATATTCGACATCTATCCTTAACATCGATCTTCTCCCATGTGTCTGTCCACAGGCACTTCTGTAGCATCTTTCCTGGATGAGTGAACAGACTTTCGTCAGCGAGATGTCAGTCCAAAACCTGTGACCCAGAGGGTAATTTATCAGGTTCCATTTCAAGGTTGAGGTCCTGAAAGGTATTGAGAGGACTTACAGCCTCTGACAACTCAAGGATTTTCCAGAGGGTGAGTTCTTGGCAAACGAGTGTACAAGGCTTCGTTCTATGGAAAGGAAATAAGTGTTAAGGTCAGCATTCATCTGTTGTATTAGTTTGCTTCCACTCATTTTTCTTTGTGAGATGAATGTCATCAGTAGATGTAACAATGACTGACACGATTCCCTTTCACTAGGTTAAAAAAGTCAAAACAAGCTCCTCCTCTCCATAATGCCCCTGGGTAGGTTTAAGAACAACAGTGCACTCACAAACGCACACTCAATAATTACCAGATCAGATTTACTAGTTCATGTTACACTGATAAGTTGGAGGAAGAAAACATCAACAGCCTACTTTATTTTTCTTAATGATAAAAAGGAAAAATACTGATGCAGTAGCAAGTAAGAGATCCACATGCTTGATTACAGGTATTTCTCTTTGCAGGATATCTGCCAACAAGCTTCTACATATATTATTAATGTTGACTTAGCATGATGTGTAGCAGAACACTGTACCGGTTGCAGAAATTCCAAATCTGTAAAATCTTAAAACATTTGTATTTCTTTACTATCAAATAAAAAATCCTAAAAATGACTTTCAGCATCTCTTCTAATCCTACGCATGGAAATACACCACATACATTCTCATTATTTCATTGCATGCCATCATTCAAGAGTGATAAAAAAATCATAGAAAACCTCTTTCTCAATACATCCACTCCGAGAACCCAAAAGCTCTCTTTACCTGCATAAGATATGTAGCTCCTTCCATCTCTCCCTCTGAACAGTGGTGTTCCTCAGGGGTCGGTATTGGGACCAGTGCTGTTTAACATCTTTGTCAGCGACACGGACAGTGGGATTGAGTGCACCCTCAGCAATTTTCCCAGTGACACCAAGCTGTGTGGTGCAGTCGACACGCTGGAGGGGAGGGATGCCATCCTGAGGGACCTTGACAGGCTTGAGAGGTGAGCCCATGCAAACCTCATGAAGTTCAACAAGGGCAAGTGCAAGGTCCTGCACATGCATTGGGGCAATCCCAAGCACAAACTCAGGCTGGGTGATGAGTGGATTGAGAGCAGCCCTGCGGAGAAGGACTTGGGGGTATTAGTGGATGAAAAACTGAATATGAGTCAGCAATCTGTGCTTGCAACCCAAAAAGCCAACCGTACCCTGGGCAGCATCAAAAGAAGCGTGGCCAGCAGGTCGAGGGAGGTGATTCTTCTCCTCTACTCCACTCTCATGAGACCCCACCTGCAGTACTGCGTTCAGCTCTGAAGCCCCCAACATAAGAAGGACACGGACCTGTTAGAGCGGGTCCAGAGGAGGGCCATGACGATGATCAGAGGGCTGGAACACCTCTCCTATGAGGACAGGCTGAGAAGGTTGAGGTTGTTTAGCCTGGAAGAAAGAAGGCTCTGGGGAGACCTTACAGCAGCCTTCCAGTACCTAAAGGGGGGAAAGATGGCAAGGGACTCTTCATCAGGGAGTGTAGTGATAGGATGAGGGGTAACTGTTTTAAACTGAAGGAGGGTAGATTTAGATTAGATTTGAGGAAGAAATTCTTTACTGTGAGGGTGGTGAGGCACTGGACCAGGTTGCCCAGAGAGGCTGTGGCTGCCCCATCCCT
>JANHGO010000001.1:7061663-7094848 GCA_024606505.1 Aquila spilogaster | reverse complement strand
CCTTCTTCCCCTTCCCCTTTCTTGGGGCGTGGGTCCGTGGGCCCCTCGCCCCATTAGTCACGGAACCGGGCCGAATCAGCCCATAAACCGGTGACAACAATATGAGCTTTGATTTCTGGAAATGAATCATAGAATCATAGAAATATAGAACGGTTTGGGTTGGAAGGGACCTTTAAGATCCTCTAGTTCCAGCCCCCCTGCTATAGGCAGGGACACCTCCCTCTAGACCAGGTTGCTCAAAGCCCTGTCCAGCCTGGCCTTGGATGCTTACAGGGAGGGGGCATCCGCAGCCTCACTGGGCAACCTGAAAACAATCTCTGCCATAACCTGGTGAAAGCACCTGGTAGTAATACAATTTCAAATAGAAATTCTTACAATCACTGAAAAAAATATGAGAAATTTTATGGTATTTCATTACTTTTGATTGTGACACTTAGCTGTTCCTGACTTACCAACCATGATTCTTTGTGGAAACCTTAATTAGCAGACAAAGAGCCTTCCCCCGGTCAACTGAGAACAGGAGCACCTAAGTGAGGCATTCTATGCATTGCTAGCAGTAAGGCGAGAGTGGTGTCACAGCCAGCTCCATCAGGCCATCATTCTGCATTTCTTCCACCATGATCAATGGTCACTATCAACAGTTAGAGGATGGCACCTCAAGCTTCAAACATCAAACACCCTCTTTTTCCCTCCCCCCCTTCTACCTATGCATAGGGGTGTTTTCAATCCTCAACATGTTACACCACTTCTTGGGTACAGATAGAACTATCTGCTTGCAGGAAATGGTTCCTTAGCGATTTCATATTGAGGACTTAAAGAGCTGCAGACAGTGGTGTTGTAAATTAGGAACCATGGTTTAATTACTCATTGACTTTGACACTGAAAAGAGAGCTGAAGCTTGAAGAAAAGCAAATTAGCAATCTGAAATATTTTCATGATGATTTTTTTTTTTAAATCCTTTTCTATTCTCATTATTAACAACTGTAGATGAAGGTTTACCTGTATCATTATAAGATCCTGATATCTCTAAAAATATCCTCTGAATGTCTCAATCGATACACGGAATTGACTGTGAAAATGGCATCTCTCAAGGAAATGACAAAAAAGGAAAAGAAATATCAAGATAAATGTCAGCAGCGTAACTAGGAATACCACCTGCAACCTGTTCTTCAGTAAAGGAAGATGAAGGGTGGACATAAAATCTGGACAGGAGCAAAGATGTTGAGGAAGGAGAACTGAAGTGAATTGACACAAAGCAGAGCAACGGAAGAAATTTAGTCAAGATGACATCTCTGCACAGCATTTGTAATATGTCACATAGGTTGTGCGGAGATGATGTAAGCTTTTCCACTGCTATCTTCAAAATCCTGAGGTTACGGGGAGTAAGTTTCAGCCATGGCAACAAGAGCTGGGCAATAAATCATGCCCATGCAGAGCAGATGTGTTTGATGAGCAGTTCTCTCAAAGCTCTTATGCATCAGACACCTCTTGGTCCTCTGCTTTGCTCCTTCCTAGATCATGCTTTCCCGAGAAGAAAGAAGTTATGCTTTGGGTTAGCAATGGGCTCATAAATGGGTTCATTATAAGAATAAATCTCATTTGGCTTTGGTTGTTTGGAAATGGCTGCTGAGATGAATCTGTGATGAACAACTTCTGTCACTGTCTCCTCAGTTGTTGTTGACTCTTTCACCTCACTTTGTTAGCCCGTTTTTTTCTTTCTTTTCTGATTATTATTATTTTTGAGCAGCAAATAGCATTTAGCTCACCTTTTCTGTCTCCCTAAATGGTTATGGATTCAATTAGAAAACCTTTCTATAATGTTCTTTGTGGAGTTCAGGCTGATGGGAAGCCAAATAAACAGCACAGCTCTTCTCAGAAAGGATGAAATACCTTGTTCCCTCCTGATGACTTTTTTTTTCATTTCTCATTATGTAAAACCAGATATGACTGAAACAACATAAACATAACAATATATTTACTGATACAGTAAAGTTTAGTTTGTAGACTGTTTGGAAAACCTTATCTGAGAAATTTTCATAACGCTGACTTAAGTACACTGTGTACAGAATTACATTTTATTATGCTTCCCCCCTCCCACGTAAGCTCTAGATGGAGACATTTATCCACAAAATTATTTTCTTCAATAAAAACTGTGAGATGAGCAAACCAGTACAATTTGTAAACACGTAAATATATTGAGAATTCACTTCCAGATTCAAATTCAATTAAAAATAATATAAATGGTAGAGAATAATATTTAGAACAAATGCAATTGAAAAAAAATAGTAGACGTTAAACTTGAGATGTCTATAAATGATATGGTATTACCCCATACGTCTGTTAACTGTAGTTGAAATAAGGAAATAAAATATGACTTTCTTTATATTATTCCTTTTTATTTAAATCATAACTACTGATAGGACCAAATGAATACTTCATTTTCTTTCATAGAATCAACAATTGTAAGCAAGTGCCTTTAAAATACTGGGGAGGACTAAGACATTTCATTTCAGAAGAAGATTCCCGTGAACAATGAGATCATTCTATTTGCTATGTTATATCTCATATCCATATAAATAAATATATCTCACAGTGCTAGGAAAAAATAACCAGATATTAATAACATTTCATAATTATGCTAATGGCATTGCTAGGTATGAGTGCAGTGAAGCTCATGGATGGATAGATAGACCAAGAGACAGGTTTGTTTATTACTCTTTCCATTAAGTGTAATAGTAAATCTGTTGGATTCTGTGAAAACAGAATCAATTCCTCCATAATTTCATGCATGGCAAGAGCACTGCCATGAATCTGCTGGGCACCATTCTAAACCCCAGTCTCACAACATTTAGGCCTCTGTGTATCTCCAGCAGTCCTTGGTGGAGGACTCATAGCCTTGTGGTTGAGTATGTGCCTAATTGTTGGCAGGGTTTGCTTTTTCCTAAACCACAAGGTAACACAGAATCATAGAATCATTAAGATTGGAGAAGACCACTAAGATCCTCTAGTCCAACCATCAACCCATCGGCACCATGCCCATTAAACCATGTCCTTCAGTGACACAAAGGGATGAAAAATGAAAGATTGAACATTCTGTATTTGCACATTTAAGTTGTTAGATCAGGTCAGAGCAAATGGCCAAGGTCTTCCACCTTGCTGCCTCCACCATAGCCAAGACCAGGGCTGCCTTGGGAGAAGCTGATAGGAATTCAGAGAGGGTGGTGTGCCATAAACTGGCTGAACACTGCACGCTTCCTCTAAAGAGTTGTGATCTGTGAAGCACTACATTTAATTTATCTTCCAGCACTTGCGTTGTCATTAAACACAACAAGCTTGGATACTCTTGCCAACCTTACAAATATCCCTGCTTCTTCTCCTTTTGCAATAGTCTTTGCTAGAATAATGAGTTTCTTGGCTTTACAGTGTGCTGGGTGAGAACACTGCATTTTGCCTGGTTCCACTTTCCCAACGTTTTCTTTTATTTAGTGGTTCCGTGTAGTGGAAATAACAAATCTTCATAATTAAATAATAATAATTCCATTTTACATAGCCTTTTATATAACATCTTTAACATATAGAATCGTAGTATGGTTTGAGTTGGAAGGGACTTTATATATCATCCAACTTCCTGCCATGGTGAGGGTTGCCCCCTGACAGATCAGGCTGCCCAGGGCCCCATCCAACCCAGCCTTGAGCACCTCCAAATATGGGGCACCCACTGTTTCTCTGGGGAGCCTGTGCCAGGGCCTCAGTGCTCATACAAGATTTCTAAGGAATTACTCTCCCTTATTTTTGTGATATTTTCTTCCTCATTTCCCCTAAACCAAAGGAATATAAAGGGAAAAAAAAAATCATTGAAAATTTGAAGTGTGACAGATTTTTACATGTTGGACTATTTCAGAGCTTTTAACATCTGTTCACGAAACAGCTGCTTCTTCAAACAGTGAACCAGATACACATGTGGTTCTCCCTGTAAAATTCATGTGCCTTGCCCAAATTTATTCTTGAGTAGCAATCTGCAGTTATCAGCTCAGGCAGTTACTACTCTTCATCTCATTATCATGAATTTGCCCTAAAAATGCCATGTTAACACTGCTCCATCGCTTCCAGGGCAAGGAGAGCTTGCTCATACCTGGCTTGGCTGCCTCTAGAGAGCACTGCAACTCTGTGTTCTAAGAATGCACAGTGTTCTCTGGATGCGAACCGTGAAAATTCAGGTTTCTAATAATAGAAATCACAAAATCCAGGAGAGAAATAAGGGGTTACCTTAATCAAACTCCAGGAAAATTAAATAAAACAATGAAGTACGAGGAATTCCATCTCTTTTGTGGACTTAGTCACATGTGGTGAATGGACAGCTTTGTGTTTTCCTAGTTTGAAACCTTTACTGTTCTCACACACCTGAATGCCTTTTCTGAGAAAGGGAATCTATGTTACTAAAGACTCCGTAATAATTACTTTACTGTAAAAAAACAAAAACAAAACCAAAAACCCTAACTTTATTTTTAAATAAATGCTAAAACCAAAGCTTATTTTAAAAAACATACTGAAAAACAGAGCAATACCTAAGACAATTAATGGATTTAAATTTAGGGTAGAAAAAGCAGGCCTTGCTTGTTTTCAGCTTTCCAGACTCTGAGCACGATGGATGCTAATGAGTATCACCGGTATTGGCTCTGACTATGACAGTGAACAGCAATAGCTCCATGTGGGCACATCAATCACGTGGGCCCCAAACTGATCAGATTGTGTAGATGGAATACAATGAATCTAGAAAAGGTAAAATCAAATTCCTATCTAAGAAAGCTGGTAAAATCTGATTATGGGGAAAAAGAGATTTAAAAGATCACTTCTATTATACCCTAATAATTTTCAGGAATGTTGCTTGCATTCCTATTGGCCAGACTTAGCATTTTACAAGCAGGTTCAGATGTGGTTACAAGATATTTAATAAAGGGCCTTTATAATTTAAAAAGTTCCACTTTAATAGCTTTTCTTTCACCTTCATCTATGAGCAATATTATAAGGTCTTCTACATTCAGCACACACACGTACTCCATGCTGTTGCATGGGGCTCTCATCAGACTGTTAATTAGTTCTGATATATTAACCCACTAGGCTGTGAAGCAAGTCTTGGAGAGAGGCATGATTTACTTTCTTCTTTATGTTATTTTACGGCAATAAAACTCCATCAATTTCAGCAGTGTTACTCCCAAATTGCACAAGGGTGAGCAACAAAAGGACTGAATTTTACCAAGTGAAACCCTGGAGGTATTCAAGGCCAGGCTGGATGGGACCCTGGGCAGCCTGATCTAGTGGTTGGCAACCCTCAATGATCTTTAAGGTCCCCTCCAACCCAAGTCACTCTGTGAGTGTATGATTCTATGACATCTTGAGATGGAAGAGTGAGGGTTATCACTGGCCAGTGATAAAACCAGGCAAGTTCAGTGAGATGCAAATCTTCCCAGCTTCCATGGAGGAGCTCAGAGTTTCTCTGGATTTCTACTCTATGCTGCAAATAAACCTAGTTTTTAATCCCCATATTAAGTAGAAGTGCATCTCTATTCCCAATAGCAACGCGCACACTTCACTCCCTGCATGCTTCATCTTTCCCTAACTCTTAATTAGAGCTGACGAATGCTTCTTGCCCAACTGATTTTGATCTCCACTGCGCTCACGTCGCTGTGCATGTTTACACAAACACTTAATCACCAGCGTTACTTGAAAATGCTGCTCTCTGCCATGCATATGGATAGGAAGATTCTGCGACTTCATTCAGCAGTTCCTTTGTTCAGGCATGGACCCTGGTGCTAAATGGAGTATGTCAGCGTTTCCATGGAAACCAATCAAAATTCATGAAAGGACTGATTTGACTGGCTCCAGCTAGCAATGTTTTATTTCATTTGAGTGCACAATAGCAAAAGATATTACTTTCATCTACTTTAAAAAGAGAGTGTATTAAATTGTTGCATCAGAGCTTCATGGTAGCAAGAGAAACAGTGTTATTCAGCTGATTGCAGGCAGGTTGTCTGTTTATCCCTGATTGTGACAACCAGTTTGGGAGCTCTGTGCATGTTGCGGTGTCGCAGTAGCAGCTGCAGCAAGGAGGTGCAGAGAGGACAAGCCCTCCCCTCTCCCACCCGGATGGCTGCTGTACAGAGCAACTGTACAGAGCAAGAGAATCCTTCCCATGGTCCTGCTCAGAGCATCGGTGCCCTATGGGTATCTGGACCCAGCAGCAGTGCAGGCATTGCTTACCAGAGCTTTAGAAAGTGGGCCTATGTGAACCTAAAGAGGTTCAACAAGGCCAAGTGCAAGTCAGGGCAATCCCAGATATGAGTACAGACTGGGAGAAGAATTCATTGAGGGCAAGCCTGTGGAGAAGGACTTGGGGGTCCTGCTGAATGAAAAGCTGCATGTGATCCAGCAGCGTGAACTTACAGACCAGAAGGCCGACAGTATACCGGGCTGCAACAAAAGAGGAGAGACAGCAGGACAGGGAGGGGATTGTCCCCCTCTACTCTGCCCCTGTGAGGCCGCATCTGGAGTACTGCATCCAGCCTGGATGCAGCCCAGAAAAAAAATGTGGAGCTTCTGGAGTGGGTCCCAAGGAGGATCACAAAGATGCTCATAGGGCTGGACCACCTCTCCTATAGAGATATGGCCTCAGCCATCTCTCTCAAGAGTTGGGCTTGTTTAGCTTGGAGAAAAGGATGCTCCGGGGAGATCTCATTCTGCAATCATACTGCATTCCAGTACTTGAAAGGAACTTTTAAACAGGAAGGAGACTGATTTTTAACATGTTCTGATGGTGATAGGACAAAGGTTTTAAATTAAAAAGGGAGATTTAAGTCAGATGTTAGGAAGAAATTCTTCACTCAGAAGGGTGGTGAGGCCCTGGCACAGGCTGCCCACAGAGCTGTGGGTGCCCCATATCCAGAGGTGCTCAAGGCCGGGTTGGATAGGGCCCTGGGCAGCCTGATCTGGTGGGGGGCACCCAATCCGTGGCAGAGGCTTGGAACTGGATGATCTTTAAGGACCCTTTTAACCTAAGCCATACTATGAATCTGTGATTCTATGATTGTTTCAGCAGATTAAAGAAAAAAATTAAAAAAAATCAAACATGATTCCAGTTGCTTTTCATCATCTTTGGTAGGAAAATATATAATAAACTGTAGCTCATCAGATCATAAGATTCCAGCCAAGGGAATCTGATGCACACAAGAATTATTCAGATGTCACCTAACCTCACTTCACCAGTCATTTAACACAAAGCCTTGATTTATGTAATTCTTTCAGCTGGAAGAAAAAAACTGCATAAAGTTTTATACCAGGCTTTATTTACTGTCTTCTACATTGTTGCAGTAATAAACTCAGCGTGACTGAGTGCTAATGTTAATTTAAAGCATTGACAACACACCATTTGCATGTATGATATATTGTCATTTTGAAGCTTCTTAGATCCAGTTGTTTGACCCAGAGCAAAACTGTTTTGTGTGGCTGTTCTTGCAGACTGCATCCCAAAATTCAGTAAGGATCTCTGCTACTGGCTTGCATGGTACAATGAGAAATAATAGCAGAGAGAAATGGAAAAGTATGGAAATGAATGGAAGGGCAGGCTCGCTGTATTCAGCAAAGGTTTCACAGCTGCTGCTGCATATATTGTAATAAGAAACAGATTATACATCTGTATACAGAAGCAGAGATGTACATTTTTCTGTGTTGTAGAAATTGGTAGTTTAATTGGGAAGGCTATTATCATCAGTTTCTTCACCTATTACCTAATTGAACAGGCTTTGAATCAAGTCTTGTCAAAGTGTTTGAAAAGACAATGGAAGTGCACAGAAAAGAAGGAGAGGAAGCAAGAGGATGAAAATATCATCCCTGAGCCCCACTGAGGCACCTTCAAAATAAACTGAGCAGAAATTCAGTGTCACCTCTGAGTAAACTTTCCAGACCCAGATCCAGAAAACCAACTGAGACTAGGCTATACCACCCCTAGTGTTTGAATACAGTCTGTTCATATAAAACGAAGAACTAGCCAGGCATGTAGGATCCCTGTTAGTGGGAGGGGAAGAGAAAGCTAAGAACTTGCAGAACATAAGGAAAACACCCGAATGATGCTTTAGAAATTCTGAAAATAAGCAGATGAAGTCTGTTTAAATCTAGTTTATGCACCCAAATCTTGCTTTCCATCTGGGCTATTAGTCATCTTAACATCAGGTGAAGAGCTATTTGTTATTTTAAATAGCATGAATTCCTCACAACATAGCCTGTCTGCCTCTATATTTCTTTCTCTTAATCTGCAGCTCTCACCTTTCTGTTTATGATTTCTTAGCTCTAAAAGGAGCTGCACCCAAACATCACTTTAAAGTTTGGAAAAGTTTTCATGTCAGCCACACTGTGGTGCAGCACACCTTCAAAGAACATGCCTGCACTTCCACAACAAAGGCAAATCCAATTTTCACATTCAAAGGACATTTAAAGGAATTTGAATGGAGTTACTTGTCTTTTCTCTTAATAAAGAAATACACTATGATGCTCAGAGAGAAAGAAAGGTGTCCTTATGACCATTTGTTACTAGAATTATGGGAAAATACCAAGACTACTTCTCCCATAGCATTAAAACAATAAAGACTTTGGCTCGGTTCTGCAAATGTATAGGTGACATAGGATGTAGGATGCAGGATCTACGCAGGAAAGACCCCAGTCAAACCATTGGGACAGAAGTGATATCTGAAGAACTAAGCCCAGCCATAAGCATCTGGAGAGCCAGATTCACCCTGGGCAGTAGCTGCCTCTATGGGTGTGCAGTAGCATAGCAATGGCTAAAAGAGTCTAATTTGTTGTTTTGCAAGCTAGAGCACATACTTAGTACCTTTAAAAACCAGGAGGAATACAACTGTGAGTTTTCTAGAACAGAGCAGATTTCTCAGTATATGGCAACATCAGCATAGGTGAATGCTCACTTGGAAATTCTAGGATGGCAAATGGGTCACATTGGCTTGCTTGCGAGCTCCATTACTGGCATAGCAATTGTACCACTATCATTCATTCAGGAGAAGATTTCAGAAATGCACACCTGGATTCAGAATATGCCTCAACCAGTTCTTTAAGCAAATCAGCTCGTTATATACTTTCACAATGCCTAAAATACTCTGCCCTGAATTGCTCCATACCTCTGTTACATACACTATCTTCTAGCTCTTATTTATAGAGTCATGGAATCATTAAAGTTGGAAAAGACTGCTAAGATCATCTAGTCCAACCCCAACCCATCCCCACCATGCCCACTGACCATGTCCCTCAGTGCCACACCTCCACAGTTCTTGAACACCTCCAGGGATGGCAACCCCACGACCTCCCTGGGCAGCCTGTGCCATACGTCACATAGTGAATACAAAACAATACCGGCTAGTCACTGAGTGGATATATTTCTACTGTAAATGTTTCTTTGGTTTGTTTCCTGTTGTTTGATATTCTGTTATGAAATCTCATATTAAGATAGTAGTGATCATTGGCAGAAATGAGTTTTGATAATGCAGATGGTTATTGTTTCACTGTCAGCTTTTGGAACAGCAATAAAACAAGAAAAAATTGCTAATTTCAGAGGGAAAAAAAAACCCCATTCACTTTGGAAGCAAAGGCAGTCAGTGCTAATGGCTTTAAATTCTTTTCCTTATACAATTAATAACCCAGTGACATAGATCTTTTCGGGCTATTACTGAGGAGCTGCATGGTTGATACCATTGTCATCGCTTTAACAAATTGTTGTATGAAATAGCCTTTCAGAGCTTTTGTTGATTGATAACTGAGTTAAAGAAACTTCCCTTTGTGGAAAAGAACAAAGTGAGGTGGAGGGATGCAAATGACTTCTAACTGCAGATCAGAGAAGGAGCACTCCATCATTCTGCCTGCAATTTGTCAGCATACATTTCAGTAAGTGTTGTTTCCAAAAATAAATGAAAAAGAAAAGAAAACAAGAAAAATTAAAAGAAGGACTAAGAGTGTTATTTGAAACAAATATTTCAAGCAAGCTCACACATATTTTATACAGCAGGATTAAGTTGCGCATAAATTGACTGAGATAACTGTTTTCAGTCTCTAGATAGCACCAATTGATAATTTCTAATGATTGCTGTGCATCATTTCTGCTTTAAAGATGAAACATGAAAACTGTGATAGCTCCTGTTTCTTTGTTACGCTACGCTTTTTCCCCTCTCTTAAGACAGTCATTTCACAGACTTATACGAGGGCAAAGATTTATATGCCCACAGAAAGTTCAGATATACAAGCCCTGCTCTGAGGAGCAGAACATATAAATGCTGACCTACATAGATCACAGTGCTGTGCCTCTGCCTTATTGATAGGGTAGAACAAGGTTACGCCAGGCTGCAGTTTGGACGTGACTCCTCAAAAAAATATCTGTAGGTAAAGGAAGAAGTGGTGTAACGGTACGGTAAGGATTATGGTTCTTTTGAGGAATCAGTACTTTAGAAAAGCCATTTGCTGCTTGAATGGCAGAGATGGTAATCTAGAGCTTCGCAGTTAAGGTCATCAGCACAGCAGAAAATGACTTGCTTATGCTAAGGTTTGGGGTTGTGAGCCTGATACATATGAGGCCCACAGCCTGAAATGAATGTGAATAGAAGTTAGGGTAAGTATCCTGATCACAAGTTCATTAAAAGACTTGTAGTGATTTTTATAAATGTTGAAGTGTCCAGGCTAAAACCACACTGCTGAAACCATTGCATACACCCCACAGCTATGGCAGAGCAGTGTCAATGAGCACGGGCAATGCTCTGCCCTCTGTAAAGCACAGCTGGGTGGGCAAGCAGCTTCTGAGCCCTCTGTTAGGGAAAGGGCAGCTCACCTGGAGCAAGATCGAGTCAGTACAGAAGATCTCACCCCTGAAATAATGCTACGAATTGGTGCCTGGTATAGCATGCTTTCATATTCTTGGCTTTAACTTAGAACACATTTCCAGATGCTAAAGCTGTTTCATTTCCACAGAAGGTGAACAATGTCCCCCTCAAATAGAGTAAGAGCCTTTGAAAAATGTTATTTTTTAAGTCTGAAGACAGAGAACAAGCTGTAAATATATGCATTATACAGCGTTTATGTAGCATGAGATTTCACTTTCAGTCTTTATTGAGTAGGTCAACCTTGACAGCAGGAAAGGAAAAAAAGCTTTTAATTCAGTGTATAACTCCAACAAATAGAAAAGACACATTCAAGATTTCTCCTGCCCTGGAGAAAGCTACTGCCAAGGAATACACCTGCATCTGTTTATTTTAGTCCACTAATACTTCACAATTCAGCAGCTGTGAGACATATAAGGTTGAAAAACAGAACTTCTGTTTATAACAGTAACTACGGTGAAAAAAGCTGTCTGACAGATTGAAAGGAAGTTTTGGAGTGAACACAGGCTGCACTTTTTAATCTGTGTGATGAAATGGTTATTTCATTTAAAAACTGCACTGCAGGCAGGCCAATAGGTCTGTGTATTTAAGGTTGCCTGACACTTTCCATTACAAGAACCTGTATTCAGACACTCGTACTGCTGACAAATGTGTACTGCTTGGACTGAAATATCTCATGCCGGGTGTCTGCCCCTGAATTAAATCTGCACAGAAATTTTGTCAACTTCAGATTTTTTTCTCAAGAATAAGGCAAGAAAAAATACTGTGTTTTATTCCTGGTGAAATCAGGGACGGTTTTGGTTTGTCTGCTTTTTTTTACTCTAGAGCAGTAACTCATCCATCTTGCACAAGAGTTGCCCAAAGTTTGTTGGGAGGTCTTTTCTATTTACCAGTGTTTTGCTGTAGAATCATAGGATAGTTTGAGTTGGAAGGGACTTTTAAAGGTCATCTAGTCCAAGTCCCCTGCAATGAACAGGGACACTTACAGCTCCATCAGGTTGCTCAAAGCCCTGTCCAGCCTGACACTGAATGTCTCCAGGGACGGGCCTTCCACCATGTTTCTGGGCGACTGGTTAGATCAGATGGATACATACGCACTGGGACTCACATTAAAATGAGCCTCATTCCACTTTCCTGGCCAAATGATACAACAGGATGGCAAGTATTTAAATTATCTTGCCTTGGTCCTGCATGGTCTTGATACACTTCTACAGTGGTATTGTGACACAACAAACATAGCACCTGTTTCTGCAACCTCCCCTCTATGCTCTCTGACAAGTTTGAGTAGAAAAGGACACCATAAATTGCTCAGCCATGCCCTCAGACCACGAGAAACTTCTGTGTAAAATACTGGTAATACAGTAATAGTCAATCCAGCCTATTCAGCAGAGGACTTTATCCTCATGCTTTCAAATTACTAATAATTTGTGCCAAGAACAATTCCTTTGTCCAGGAAAGAAATCATATCCTTACCCCCGGCCATGAATCATTAAGAATACTTAGGATTTCTCTTGGGAATTTTGTCTTCTTAGAGCCAAGTTGCTCTGAAACCCTTTTGTTTCACTGTTTTATTACTTTCACCATTCTATCACTTTAGTATTAATGGAATGATTGCTTTGTTTCTTTTTTCTTTTTCTTCTTTTTTATAGTTTTCAGGAAAATGGGACAAGAAACTTTCTGATCCCTTCCTTCTAAAATGTAAATAGCCCGAAATAAATAAGAAGCACAGTGTCATTGCAGATTGGCCTTTCCAAGTTTAAATATCCCAATTAAAACCTAGTGGTTGCTTCAAAACATCTGGTGAGTTTACGAGAATTCATATATTCTAGAGATATGACAATTCTTACCTACATATTTTATTGCACTGCTCTGGTGAATTACAATGTAGACAGAAATATGGTCCCTTTGGCTCAGCATGCTTGACAAAAGAGAAAAATAGGGCTACAAAATTTTGAACAGGTTTGGAAATTTATTTGATTTGTGGAAGGTAGTCTTAAGAGGAAGACAGATATCCCATGAAGTGATTTAGATTCTAATTTTTAAAGACATATAGATGTTGGTCTGCTTTGCAGTGAAGTGAAGCTGAATGCTAATTCCTGGAGTCTAAGCTACCATAGATATTTTGACCTGAAGGTATGAAAAGAGGTCACTTGGTGGTTATAGACAGCATTTGGAGATGGGACATGTGGACTGATGCCTTTCCAGGATCAGGAGAGCAGGGAATTTGGTCCGTATTTGCTGTTCTGCATTCCCTCTTACAGATATGCTAAAGATGGATCTTTCTCTTCCAGTCATGTTCAGATGGTAGGGCTGTGACTTCCTTGTGGAATTTTAAATTGTATTATGTATATACCCAGAGCATACTTACTTGGATGAGCTTTTCAGAGAATGTGAGAAAATCACTTTATAACTTGTTCTACCCAGGTCCTCATTTCAGTGGTAAACAACTCCAAACATACAATCATGGAATCATAGAATCATGGCTTGGGTTGGAAGGGAACTCAAAGATCATCCAGTTCCAACCTGCCCTGCCTTAGGCAGGGTTTCCAACCGCTAAATCAGGCACCAGGCTACCTAGGGCCCCATCCAACTGGTCTTCAACTCCTCCGGGGGATGGGGCATCCACATCTTCTCTGAGATGGGAGAACAGAATGGGAGAAAATCAGGACCATCACCAACTAGTGCGGGTGGCCTATCAGCAGCCACATTTTCCAGTATAAGGATCCTGGTGAAGCCCTTGTGCTTATGTGGGAACAGTCTATTCATGCTTTGTGATAGAGACCTGAGTATTTCTGTGCTTTTCATCCCAGGCTATTAAGTCCTCAGATAGAGGAGCTTCTTGGCTCCACTAAACTTTTAAGATCTTTTAGGAGATAAAGGAGACACTGAATTTTAGGTAGTGTGTAAATTGTCACCCATATGCCCATTTAGGGCATCCAAGTGGTTGGACTAGATGATCTTAGTGGTCATTTCCAACCTCAATAATTCAGTGCTTCTAAGCACCAATCCAAGTGCCTTGTGTGCCAGTGTAGGCACTGCCTTCCATCTTTGTCTCATTCACATGCTCTGGAGCCCGTTCTATTGAATGTCTTTCTCTGCAACTGTAAACAAGTAAATTCACTTTCCTGGGTCTTCTTTCACAGCCTTTTACTTACCCTCGTATTAACTCTTATGAGGCAGAAGCAGCCTGCCACTGTATGTAATAAAATGACTGGTTCTGTTCTTGGAAGATGTGGAAGAGATCATTAGGTGCTACAGAACACTGGTAACAAGGGAATCCCAGTCCCTCATGGCTGCATACACATCTCTGCTATCAAATTCTAATACTAACACATTTTGCATTAGACATGATAATTCAAACTTTGAGTGCTATAGCATACTTTGGAAAGCACAGACTGCTTGGAGCTACCAAGACTCTTGTAGTCAGTCTCTGCAGGCTCATAAGCACCCATTTGCTCTAAATTACACGGAAACTGTGCTGTATACCTGAACATCAAAATGTTTCGTTTCTGCTCTTAATTCTGCCACGATTCAAGGCTCTAAAACTTAATGCTTTATAATTAGTCATTCTCATATTCCCAAAATGTAAAACAATTTTCTTTCTGTTAAAATTTTCTTATTGCACCACCTTTCCAATAGACCTTGCGAATGTAGAAAGAATGATAAATTGGTAAGTCTGCTCCTCTGGGTACATTTGCGTCCCTTCGCTTATAAATAGATTGCATTATAAAAAAAAAAAAACAAACAATCCCCAAAATACATCTTGCTAAATAAAATCAAACTGTTCAACTGTATTACAGCTTAAGAAAGAACAAAGAAACCACAAAACAAAAACTAAAATAAAAAGTTCTACCATGTAATGAATGGCAAGCTGGAAGCTATTATTGGTATGAACCTTGTTTAACAATCAGTGTGCTGTTACCAAACTATATAATATTTTCCTGCAGTGTGCTACTGCCAGTTGTTTTTAGTTTGGTTGTTTTTTTTTTTTAATGAATGGAAGAATTGCTGCTGTTTCCTGGGGCACTTTGATCGGGAACTGTTATACTGAGACATCCAGCTGACTTACATGCTTGAAAACCGGAACAGAGAAAAGGAAAAGGAAGGCTAAAAGAAATCAGTCAGTGTAAATGACCCTAGATGAACAGAGCATGACACGTCCAGGAGTAGTAAGAATTAGCATAACTCTGCTGCCATGGAAATTAGCAAGAGTTAAACCACAGAATTCAATGGGTGACGACTTAGAAAAAGGCTGCGTGCTTTTGAAAAATCTCACTCTGATAATTTGACTTCTCGTCTTTATAACTTGTCAGTATTAAGAGAGAGGGGAAAGAATAAAAGAAAAGACTTCATTTTGTCACACCCGGCAAAGTGATAAATCTAATTGTGCAGTTGTTCTGATGTACCATCAGAGAGCTGGAATGTGCTGAGAGAAAACACACCAGATATTCGAAATGTTACAGATACGAGCTGTATGAATCACTGGCATTTTTGATTTGGTGAGCCAACTGTTTTGACATATTTGAAACACACTGTCATTTCTATTTTATTCAAAATGACACGGAGATATCAGCCCTAAATTGTAAATAATTTTGGCTTTCAACACATCGATGACTTGTCCCTCCCCACATCTCTACAATTGCAGCTTGTACAAAGAACTGGAAGACACGGATTGCTCCATGGCTTGTGCTAGCCTCATGGAAGCCAAATGGCATATCACCAGCTCCTGCCTTCTGATCAGCCCTGGCTGACTGAGATGGCAGAGCTGACAGCAAATGCAGAGAGTAAGTCAGCACATAGCATGTTTTAAATGGGGAGTGTATGAGGGAAGGGGTGAACTGAAATGAGAGCAGAATCCTGTTTTCACAGTCCTTCTGCTAGGAAGATGCATCTTGTCAAAACCATGAAAAAAGATATTTTTTCTCCCTGCTCTCTGAAAAGGAAGTATCAAAATCTTTAATGAGAAAATTATGATGATACTGTTACATTTCATAAAACAATTTCAAGTGAGCGGAAAAGAAAGCCAATTCTTTCTAAAACACATTGTTTTGAAATATGAAGGGAAAACATGAAGAAAGAGCGAAGAAACATGACTTATCTTTAATTACTGAAATAACTTCATCCCCAATAAACCGGAATAAAAACAGGTAAGACAGGTTTGGATAACACTAAGACAAGACTGATCCGTATATTTGGGCAGCACATCGGGGAAAATTGTTACTAACATTAAGTTTTTCTATTCAGGGTAACGTTTCTCTTCCTATTGCTTTCTCATTGTTTATTCCTATTCATGTGTTAAGAGATTTAATTCAGGGAACTTTTATACAACTTCAAAAGTAGGTAAATAAAATTAACACCTTGTCAACGCTTTATTACACAAAGTCTGTCATCCCATTTATGCATTTCAACACAAAAGAAAACTACTTCTTTCCATCTCTTTTATTCCTTCTCATCTCTACGAACTTCAATCTCATGTAGTCCTTTCAACAAAACTTTATTTTTCTTCTTGTTCTGTTAAGTTTCTCTGCTTTGAAATCCATCTTTTGTTCTGGTGGAAAGAGAACATTAGTGATTTTGATCTTCCACTTAACCTTGATAAATGTAGAAGTCATCAGATATAATCTACTATGCCAACTTCTGAACTGTACGTGTTGTACGGGTAACTAAGTACTCTTCCAGAAAGGATGTAAAGTCAGCATCCTTCAAACCTAAGACAGAGTAGTACTGCAGGATGAGTAAGTACTCTCACCTTGCTTTCAAAGTCCCTGTTATCTTGTTCTGCTTTGTATGTCTCAGATAAAAAAGAGACAAGATTTCACATTTTGAAATGTTTGTTCAACACCTTAAAAAGAAGGAAAAAACCCTTTGATTTGAGCTAGTAAATGCAGACTTCCACTTCTTTCTGCAAAGAAAAAAGTCACTGTCAACTTGTGCTTCAGAGGTTTGTTTGTTACAGAAGTGAGGGTAACCTCGAATCTCTTTTTTTAGTGACAGTATAGAAAGAGATTCCTAGAAGCAAAATTCCATTCTTTCTCCTTAGGGTACATCAAGCTCAGCAGGTGGCAATGTGAGGTACAGCAGATAACACAGTCATTCTCACCCATGCCACTTGCAAGAATTTTTTCTGATATATGTTCAGAAAAAAGAAACTCAGAAAACTGAACTCTGCATTTGCACAAATACTTTAAGGCATTAAATCCATTCTTCTATTTTAGCAGCATAATTGCTCTAGTCTCCCACTGCAGTCAGTGGATGAAGGAATGGTTCCTCAGATGGTCTTCTCTGTTCTGATTTGATATTGTGCCTCTATTCATCCATTCATACAAAGATCTCAGTGGTGACAAGGTCTCCAGGAGTCTCCCCTAGTTAAACATCTGAGAGTCTACAGTGATGCTTCACCTCCTACTACTTCCTCTCCACCTTTGCCAACAACTGCATCTTTTGGGAATTAACATCTGAAGTGGGATATAACCAGGCAAAGGTGAGAGAGACTTTTGGACTGATTGCTGGCGTCACCAAGTAACTTTTGACTGTTAGTGAAAGCTTGCTGGTCTACTTCACACTTTGTCCTCATGTTATTCTAATTCTAAATGCCCGTTATTCTCTTCCCAGCTATTTTTTTTTCCTCCATACTCTGCCTCACTTAATATAATCCCCATCCTTTTCTTTACCTAATCTCTTCTTCCACGTCTCACATCCTTGCTGCACTTGAAACACGGGCTGCAAATCACATATTAAATAAACACAGGTTTAAGCTAATAACTGAAAAGAACTAAAATTATAGAAATAAATTTGAATCCTTAACATCAGTACCCTACAGTTTACTCATGAGTTAAAATCCTTGCCAGTGTTGCTTGCTTGATTGCTCTTACCTGCACATGGCTTGATCTTGTGGGCTATGAACCAATTCAGGCATGGAATCTCTTGCTGTGTGCAACTGGGGCTTGAAGCCTGGCTTCTGCTGACTGTCACATTCAGAGTGACCCTTACTTAGGACACAGGGACCCCAGGTGTCCAGGACACTTGCAAAGAAGTCAGCATAGAATAGGTAAGCAGTGGTAATGGCTGCTATCTACACTCTTATCCGGTGGCAATGATTCAGTGTAATTCTTTTTCATAATAGGCTAAACTAAGTCCAATGTGAGACTTGCTGCAGATAATAAATATTCAGACAAACAATTAGCACAGCTCAGTTGACACATGGCAGCTTGTAAAGCTGTTATAATATCACTCTGTGCGAGTCCTCTGAAAACACAGTTGGGTTTGCTTTTGCTCTTCTGCCAAAACTGCTACTACATAACGAATTAAATAGTCAATAGACTAGACAGGAAATTAAAAGACTTGAGTTTGATTACTGAGCAGGTGCTCCTTGAGTGACCTTGGGTAAATCACAGATTAACTGACCCATGGTTCAGTTTGTTATTTCTAGACCTACTGTGGGAGTAAGCTCTTAGAATAGTTATGAAACACTTGGATTCTTTAACAAGGAAAACTGTGTGAATACATCTAAGAGGAATGCAATTGCAGAACATGATGTTTTCGTCATGACCTCAAATCTGTATTACTTCAAAACAGTGCCTATGCTAGGGAGGGAATCCTGTTGATTCAGTGTTGTCACCCCATACAAAATAAATTGCCAATTAAAGTGTACCAGGCCCTAGCTCATTTTTCATGCAACATCACTTTTGCCTAAATATTCAGGAATACTATGGTGATACAACTCTAATGAAGAGAAAATCATATGTCCTTTCCACTCAGTGGCAGATAAACCCTAAAAAAATTCATCAAATGGTAACCTACTGATTTTCCCCTTTACGTTAATGGAGCTTTGGAATTAATAACAACAAAGTAAGCTTTCACACAGTGTATTAACTTATACAGGCAATGTTATCACTGTTTTGTCCAGTCCTGTGTCATAATATTCTCCTGATTCTCTTCCAGTTCAGTGATGTCAATGGAAAGAACTGATTGGTCATTCCTGATCGACTGTAACTACAAGCAGCCATAGAACAGTGTTATATAATGCCTAACGAGATTACAAACTTTCCTCTGAGCAGAAAAAATTCAGTGCGAATTGAAAATGTGCGCCTGCTTCCTGAGTGCATTGGTACTTACAATAACTTCACTAGATTCAGTATATTTATTAGAGTCAAGAGTCCAGCAGGCATTGGTTGTTTCCAGTCAGGTTTTCTCAGTGTGACTCTGAGTTTGTCCCATTTCTGGTTCAGTGCTTCTTCTCCAGTTCAGTGCAGTGATCTACCCCAAAGTCTTATTTTGTGTAGCAGAGATCTGAGAATCATAGAATCATAGAATAGTTTGGGTTGGAAGGGACTTTTAAGATCATCTAGTTCCAACTCCCTGCTATAGGTAGGGACATCAGGTTGCTCAGAGCCCCTTCCAGCCTGGCCTTGAATGCTTCCAAAAGCATTCAAGAGATGTGAAATGTGGAAAGAGATGTGGGGAGGTCACACTGACAAGCAAAGCTGCATCTCCTTCCACTAATTCCTGAAACAAAATGATACAGTGTGAATATTCACTTTCCCTATTCTGTCTCAACCATCACTTTTAAGGCAGTCTCTGGCTTTCAAGTCATGAAAGGTTGGAAAAACAGGTCTTTGCACAATATCATGAACCCCTTCCTGGGTTTTGAGTACAGATGGCTTCCAAAGGGAATGCCAGTGAGTCCTCCCACTGATGAAAATTTAATCCAGCATAATTATGAGCATGTCTTGGCCTTCGTGAGAATAGATGACACAGCTGTTCCAGTTGGCTCTGTGATGGACACAGATGAGCCCATCAGCCAAGCCTGGTGCCATCTCTGGGAAAGCATATTTAAGAGAGGGCAGAAAAGGCTAGAGAGAGGAGAGAGTCAGAAGGAAGCAACAGAGGGAATACCAGAGTTAGAGAAGGAGGAGGTGTTTGGAAGTTTTTATAAGTATATTAAATATACCCTCATAAGATATCAAATCTAGCAGGAAACTTATAAAAACAAATCTAACTCAAATCGGGAAGGATTTATAAAGATATGTCAACGTTGCTGCTGAGAAGCAAATACTTCAAAAATTCCACTGTTTGATGCTGCTGAGAAGTATACAATGAATTGATTCCATTATATTTCCTTCACTTCGAGTGGTTGGATGCATCTCCATTATAAGCACGCAATCCACAACCAGAACACTACTGACCCTTCCCACATCAGGGGAGATTAGAGCCCATAACCACATTCAATGAATTTTGTTTGAAAATAAGAGTGAGCTGGGAGCATTCCTCCTGCAGTGTATTAGGGCTACGACCACTTTATCTTACAGTAGCCAAATATACAACTTGAATCTCTACTGTCACTAATACAAACTTTTAAAAGAATTTCTCTAACAGGTTTTTTTTGCACATCTAAAAGGTCAGGGATTCTTTTTTCTTCTCTTTCCTTTACATGTGAAAGTTTGCTGCAAAAATCAATTTTGCCTGTTGAATGAATGATGTGGTGGCACTTCTGTAGACGTAACGTCAAAAATCTCTGATAGGGTTCTTCAGAAACATCTCTCTTTTGTGTGACTTGTCTGTGAGGCACAGTAATTAGTTGGCAGCAAGACTGAAGTCTTCTGATTCACTGAACTCTTCCTTACAGCATTATAGAAGATATAGTAGTTTCTTCTTGTTTTTACTTCTTCTAAGGAAAAAATATTTAATGACATTTTAAAAACAAAACTACAGCTAATGTCTTCATGACATTTTTTTCTGGGAAAATATGTACTGGGTGCAGTTTCATGAAAAGCTACTCACATTTCTTTAGAATAGCATAGAAATAACATTATGGCTCTTAAATGTCCTTCTCTGCCCTCGTTTACGCACAAAGGCTGCTCTGAAAGTAATGCCTCTTATTTTATTCTGTTAGGCCATTATGACAGAGGTAGATGTTGGTGGTATGGCAGTAGAGGTTGAATCCTCCCACCAATATCCCGTTACATGTTGTTGCCATGTGACAGTTGGCAGCAGAGGGGCAGTCTGACAAAATGGTGTCTGACACAGAAGTGCGTATGAAACAAAGATGTGTCACTGAATTCCTTGATACGGAAAAAAAAAAGCATATATTGACACTCATCAGTGCTTGCTGAACGTTTATGGAGACCAAACAGTGGATGTGAGCACAGTGAAGCAGTGGATGGAGCATTTCAGCAATGCTGACAGCAACAGTGGGTCACCTCCATTGGCACAGATTTTCATAAGCATGGTATGCAGGCTCTTGTTTATTGCTGGAGCAAATGCGTAGATGATGGTAGTGACTATGTTGAAAAACAGTGTTTTGTAGCTGAATTTGCTCTATCAAATAGGAAATAAACATGAGGCGTTACTTTCGGAGTGATCTACGTACATTAAAGATCTGGTAAAGCATTATCTATAGAAACTGAAGATTCATGCATGAAAGCACGTGTAAGATGAAGTATATCCTCTCTTACTGAAGTACAACTTCTATTAAAGATGCACAAGACTGTTACACAGAATGTATTAGTACATAACTTACATTTAAATCAGGGTAGCTCAAATATTTATATTAATCATATTGATAAGTTCAATAAATCTAGCACTTCCAGTAATTCAGATTTTGGGGCAGAAATAATCAACCAACATTGGTATGAGTTAGCTTGTTACCCTGGGATCTACATAGGTGTTTTGAAAGTACATGAACTTCAGTATATGATCCTTCATTTCTAAGAATATAGAATTATTAAGGGTGGAAATTTTTGAAGAGAAAGGTTGTAAAATTAGCTTCATACAATTGCAACAAAGTTCTTTCTTTTTAAGAAGATTGAGTTGTCATATATGCAAGATTATACAAGATTTTTCACATTGATACATATTCTTGATCTGTATCAAAGTCCATTGTCATTTTAGGCTTAGTTTTCCTGATTTTGGTACTTTCTCAGAGTAGCTAATGTGAACACTTGCCTCTTAAAATACTCAGACACACATATGAGATATTCAATATAGAAGAAGACATGTCTAAAACCCATATAACAAAGCTTTCTGAAGTTAAAATGTTGAAAATATTACTAAGAGTAGAACCAGGACAGGTTCGAAGTGATGTGGCTGGCTGCTCTGGACCTCTTCCATACTCTTTATGTATTATCTGATATAAACAGGAAAATCTCCTGCTGAAACTTAGAAAGCTATACTGGTTTATACTAGCTTAGTGTTGTGGGGCAATGGACTGCTTAGAGAATTTTATCTGCAGCACTTCATTGTCAAATAAACAGCTGAAACTTCACTTAAATAAAGTCTTCCTTGATTTATGTTGGCACAGTGACAGTAGAATTTTGTTCACATTACACTCCGTGTTGCACGCAGTGACATTTGCTAGGTTATACGATGGCAACTAAAGAGAATAGAAGCTTCATTGCATTTAATGAAATTGCCCCTAGAAAAAAATATACTTTCTCTTTTTTAAATAAGAAAACAGTAACATGTTACTTATTTATCTGAATGCTTTCATTCCTGTGAAGCTCTCCATTATACACCACATTGTGTCAGCTTAGGACTCTGATCATCCGTGTATCTCCTTCTAGTTAAATTAAGAGCAATCACACACTAGTTAGCTGAAGTGAATTATTATTTTGTCAAATCCCAGATACTATCTGCAGTGGTTTCATTCTGTTTCAAAAGCCACCCAAAAGCCTTGAACCAAGTGAAGCAATTTTTGCTGCTAATGGAAGACAAGATGCCTATAATTAGATAGAGCTTCTATTTGTTGCACAAGGCTTATCCATTAAACGTTATCTACTGCTTGATTGCTTGTTTTCTCTTTTCCCCCTATAGATGTTAATCTACAGAACTGTAGTCTGTAGGTAGGTATACATGCAAAATAAACTATCTTGTGGACAAACAAAATAGGCAACCTATCCTTTAAATAACTTAGTAAGGGCAATCTTGCCAACGATATCAGACTAACTTGACAATGGTCAACATCTGTTCCTAATGTCAATCTTCTCCCATGTTTCATTCCATATGCACTTCTCTAGCACATGCCCTGGATGAGTGACAGACTTCTATCGGTGGGATGACTTTCCAAAGCCCATGACCTAGAGGGAAGTTTATCAGCTTCCATTACAAAGTTGTGGCCATGAAGGGTATTGAGAGGATTTAGGACCTCTGACAAGTCAAAGATTTTCCAGAGGATGATTTTTTTTCCAGAGGATGATTTTTCGCAAATGCATGCACAAGACTTCACTCTGTGTAAAGGAAGTGTTCATTTAAGTGAGCTTTCTCCATTTCCACTGATTTTCCTTCATAAGAAGGATGTCTTCAGTAGACAAATCATTGATAGATGTGACTCTCTTTCATTGAATTAAAAAAGTTGAAACTAGGGTAGGAGCAAGGATCAGCAATGTCCTCACAAACCCAGATGCACCAGTTACTAACTCAGATTTTCTAGTCCACATTACATACAAAGTTTGGAAGGCAAAAAAGAAAAGAAAAACAAAAGTAATGTGTTTTTCTGAATGACAAAAAGAAACAAAATGATTATTAATATTGCCTCAGCACAACGTTGAGCAGAATACCATGCTTGTTGCAGAAATCCCAAGTCATTAAAAACCTGAAACATTTGTATTTCTTTACTATGAAAACAGAAATCCTACAACTTCCTGCATGTATTTCTATGCATGGAAATACACAACTTGCATTTCTCATTGTTTCATTGCATGGCATCATTCATGAGTGATAAATAACCATAGGAAACCTCTGTCCCTCAATACATCTGTTACATCGACAGCTCTGAGAACCTCAAAGCTCTCTTTACCTGCAAAAGTTACCTGGCTCCTTATATGCCTCCCCTTGAATCTGGCTTTCCTGTATGTGAATGCTGCCAAATGTGTCCTAGCAGCTAGGTTTACAATATACAATCCTTGATAGCCTATGTACAACACTGTAGGTATATAGAGTTTCTATAGAAAACTTTTCTATAGAAAAAAGAACTGCATTTAGTTTTTCGAGTGCTTGAAATAATCTTAAAGGCTGTATCTTAGGCTACAAAAGTTACCTTTTTTATAACATGCTTCTTACATCCTGGTCTGTTAGAAGAGTTGAGATGGAAATGTTTGAGAGGGCAAAGTCACATGAGGTAGGTTCTATATGGAATAGGAAAACAGACATAGCATGGTTTTGTCTATACTGTTTGTGTGGAGTAGTCTCTGGCATAAACAATCCCCATAATTAAACTGTAATTTTGTTTTACCGCACCTAGCTGGTTCACTCCAGACCAAAGCCTCACTGCTGAAATGGTGTACATGCAGTTTGGATGACTGGAGTGTCACGACCTGCAAATGTATTAGTAAGCTAAGTTATTTTGCAGCGTATACACTCAGACAAACCAGAACAAGGAAAGACAATAAACAACGGGAAATTGAATCTCATAGATTCATGGAGCCAAACCTATCAGTATTTTGGACTTAGTTAAATAAAAGTCATTAGCGGGGGAGATGTGAAAAAATAGTATCAGCAAATTGCTACTGCACTGATCAGCCTGTCCAAACTGGAATCTGGACATTAGCAGAGGAACACACATTCGAAATAATAGAAAGTAGTTAATTCCATCAGGAAGCAGACAAGGTGAATCACTAAGGCTGGGTTACACGCTCACATTTATTTGGCTTAAATTTGTACTCTTGAGTACAAGCCTTGTCTTCCCTGCCTTGTGGACAATCATGTTCCTTCTATGCCTTGCCTTTGAGCCACGCAACGAGCCAATTTAATAAACTTGTTCTGCAGGAAACAATTTATTTTCCTCTCCTCTCTTTTCAATTTTCAGCCAGGTTAGACACTGCACCTGCTTGTTCCATGAGAGGGTGTGGAAAAAAGGTAGATTAAGGCAGAAGAAAGGATGTGATCAGATAGATAAGTGGCTGTACAGGTTCACTTCAGCTTAAAGTCACAGCATTACAAAGAAAGACCAGAACAAAAAGGGAAAAGTGAGTACAAAGACTGAAATCCAGCAGGAAGAGGAGATGAGACTAGTGGTAAAAGGCAGGAGAGAAAATAAGTTTTGGCATTAATAGTTAATTGACTTTAATTTGTGATTTAGGCTAACAGCATCATCTTCTTGCTGCAACACCGGATAAGGTGCTCTACCATACCTAAGAAAAACACCTATAAGAGTTCATAAAGGCAGAAGGGAGGAACTATGTTAAATCTGTTTTAGGCAGTTTAAAATCCATTCTCTATCTGAGCTAGCTGTCTGGGTTTTTCTGCACAATCACTAGAAAGTTGCAAGCATCTTCACAGTGAAAAACCACCTCGTTTAAGTCAGGTGTCTACAGGTGGTAGCACCTGTGCTCCAAGGTGACTGCCTCTCTCCAGTTGCAATAAGAGAAACTTAGAAAATTAACTTATCCTGAAGTCAGCTTTCCCTGAATAAACAGGAGATGAACTGTATTCAGAGGTCATAGCTCTAGTTACAGGCAAGGGTAGCAGATGTGCAGCCATATTTTGTAATCCTGGGGGTGGTGGGCAAGGGATACAGCCACCATCGTATGGGCAGTGGTGAAAGGAAAAATTGCTTTGGATGCGGGAAGAACAGCCCAGTAATACTTCTCATATGCAAATGCCTCAGTTGGCATTTGTGTAAAATTTAGTTTGTTCACACATGATCAGCAAGTATTTACTATCTTCATTTTCAAGTAAATAAATAAAGAGCTGCTAGGTCAGCTTTTTGTTCGTAATAACGTGAGTTTCGGTGATTCATTAGTGCTCATTAAGCTGAATTTTTCCTCAGAGTATTATAACTGAGAATCATGCAGCGATACGGGAAGTAGTCCTGAGGCAACCCTAACTTACCTCCCAGCAAGCTGCATAAACTTTAAGGCACTGTGCTCCCTTAGTCAGTAAACGTGTGTTATTTTGAGAAGGTTCCAGCTGATTCTGCAAGGCCCCCAGCACCTTTGAATTCCAGAGACAGAAATCAGCATGTGGAGCAGCTGCATTTGCTGAGTAAAATTGATGCTGGTTAAAAAACAACAAAACCAATCCCTCAAACTCAAGAACAACACCAAACCCACTGATGAGCAGGTCACATCAGCAGATTTTTTTCAGAGCTTCCTTGGGAACTGCTGTCTTTTTGAAGAAATGACATATAAAATGGACATTGCTTAATACAAACTGGATATGAACTCATGCGAAGAGACAGAATCGTTACCAGGTAGGGGAAATTCTCCTTTACAGCATCACTGCTGGATTTGAAACGGTGTTTGCCCCCTGCCTTTATCTTCACCCAGGATGAGGTGGTGCTCTAACAGCTCCTTGCTACAGAGTGAACACAGTGAATGCTATGCTAGTGCCTGCAACCATAAGGGCAACTACAGTTCTTGGCCATGTAACTCAAAAGGTTTTAGGCTTGTGTGATTCTAAGGTAACTAATTCAGATTACATCATGACAGCTGGCACTGAATGAGACAAGTAACCGTACCCTAGCCTCCAAAATTGGCAGTAACTTGAATAACACTTTTCAACTACCACTGAAGCTGCAGTGCTGCCAGATCTTCAGTACTTTACAAATGCTGCTTGATGCACTTTCAGCTATAGTGACTTATTAAGGGCCATCAACATGACTACCCAGTTATTACACTGTTAATGCATTTTAATAATAATTATTTATTGTGTCTATAATTTTGAGTCAATTACAAACCAGGCTGCCCATGTCAAACAACGTAATTTCCTCCAACGCTGAAAACCTCCAGAGGAGCTGCACTTGTAATAGCCTATAGTATGCAAAACATATGGTAGGTCTTAATAGGGCTAGATTAAATGCTTGTTTAAATCAAAATGTTGGAGAAATATTTATTCTATTTTTTAAGTATAATTAAAGTGCATTTGTAAAATTATGTTAATTGCTAGACACAGGGGGGGAAAGAACCACCCTTCCAAACCTATTAAATAAGCATAAGAACACTGCGCATTTACCTCACTTAATGTTAATGAGATAACATTTGCAAAGCACTTTGAAGCCTGGAAGGGCTACATTTTCTTTCAGTCGTTACTGCTATTCCAATTGCTTTTTTAAAATTTTGTTTGTTCATTTACTTTTATTTCATTTTACGGGGCAACATTTTTCACACATCTGTTAGACGCAGTATAAGGCATAGGGACTAAGAGCTCAAGTCTACAGGGTGTTATTTGCTTGAGATATCATGGCCTAAGACTGTGAGTCCTCCAGGACTAGAGACATGAGCAGCAGAAGCACTTCTGGTACTGTAGTCAATGCACAGAAAAATTGTTGCTATCAAATAGTTGCTGTTGGTTCTCTAGCAACAGTCTCCCTAAAATCTCTAAAAATGGATTAGGGTGGTAGTTTCCACAGGGGTCTCTATATACATCTAAGTTGGGCTTCTGCTGAGCCCACCTTTTGCAAGAGCCTCTCTCTGTTAACTGGATAGACTACTTAAGGAATGCACCACTTGGCAGTGCGAATTCCTGTGTGACTATGTACATGCAATACCCATAGCGTTGTGTTTTGCCTGAGATTTTCAAAAACACTGAAAGACATGGAGTCTCCTGACTTTAAAGTGTATGAACTAACATTAATTAACCTCCATGTAAGACAGAACAAACCAGACTTTGTATGGGATTGAAGTAAAGTGTCTAACTCCTGCTGAACTCCACTGCTTTTATTCAGGTTGCTCACACCAGGAAGGTTATTTGAGCTTGACCTTGCTTGCAGAAAATCAATGAAAAGTCAGTCTCCGGGGTTAATAAGACCAAGAGCAGATCTCGTATTTGAGGTTAACTCTGGAGTTGTTTAAGTTTTGAATTTAGCTTTGCCCAGCAAACACAGTTGAATGTTTTGGTTAAATAAAATGTAATTTAATAATCTATGTAGAAGCTGTATTTGTTACAAATTATGAAGTTAGATGATTGGAAGAACAAATAGGAGACAATGGAGCTGAATGCAGATGAGGTTTAGCTTCAATGACTCTTTCCTTTTTCCTGTCTATTGCCATTTGAGGCTGTAAAGGAAAAATGTGAGTGTGGAAGGGGTAAAAAATTGACTTTATCACAGGCTTATATGCTTCCATTTCACTGAATTTGGTGAGGTTGCTGGACTTTTCTTCCACTTTTCTCCCACTCTCCTTCTCCCACTCTATACTATTTGTGTTTGCATGAACAAGCAGTTGCAATACATAAAATCCTTCATAGCCATATCAATTGACTGTCTACACCAAACCACTTCCCCTTGACTGTGCAGCACGAAGCTATACCAATCCTGCAAAGGGCTGAGCTTCCAAGGGCAAAGGCAATCAATCTGATCACCCTGGGAACTGGTGCAGATAGCAGATCTCAGGAATGGGAAACTTCCCAAACAATCACAAAATCCATATTTCAGCCTAGGGATGGAAGTGGGCCCAGTCACATGCAGAGTGAATTCTGAAGGGTTTTGCATCAAAAACTTTACAGCATGGAACAGGGCAGTTACTCCAGCTTATGTGGAATGCAGTGCAGAGGAAAGAGGGAGTATGGTGGTTTTCTGCCCCTAAATGACTTTCTCATTTCATTCCCATACTGCTCACAGACTTAAGTTTGTGGTGATTGCCGTATCTCCATGTCCTCTAGCCTGTGTCATTCCCTTTCAGACTGTGGCCGGAAAGGACTGAAAGAGGCTCTCAGGAGTAAAGCAGGGAAGATAATATATATGTAGTATATTTGGAAAATTAAGCTAACTTTTACTGTCACAAGCTCCTCTTCATGTTAAAGATAGAAGTAACAGGCTTCAAATCTAAAAACAATCTGAAATTTCTTTGTTCACAGTCCAGATAGGTATGCTGAAATTAGATCATCTCTAGAAGAAAAGGTCTTTGATGCTTGTAGACAGAAATGGATGTGGGACAAAAAGCAGAAAAGAGAGAGAGAGAGAAAGGTAAAATAGTGAAATGCAACTTATTCTTCTTCAAAATGTGGGAAACTGAGGCAAAGAAATTTCTTGCAGACAAAGGGGATGAACCCAGATCATATGGTCAGGTCTCACAGAATGCCTGTAGCACTGCAGGAACAGAAATAAAGAGTTACTGCAACACATTTTCAGTGTCCTCTACACTGTGATTCAGTACATACCTCCTGTCTGTTGAATGCCCTTCCCTTAAATGTTAGGTTCAATTAAATCAGTCTCTGTACGGCACTGTGCAGAATTTCAATGTGCTATATTCAAAAGGCTAAAATGCCTTATTTTGTCAAGAGAATGTCAACTTTATGATTTGAGGAGGGTAAGGGAGAAGAGAGAAAATATCCTCCTTTTTTTTCCCTGTAAAACATGTTGCACCGCAGAAAGCTTTTTGATATGTTTTTACATATCTCTGACAGCACCACGTCTGTCTTGGCCAGTCAGTATGCTGGTAAATGTGCTTTGGATTTTTATCTCCCATTAACAGTGCTTTCACTCTATCAGGGCTGGAGAGCCAAACCAGACGTGACAGTTTTCAGATTGCCCCCATTGGGATGGATAATCTCGTCAGTGGATGGATATTTAATACTTACTTTTAGGCCAGGAAGTTGGTGCAGTGTGGGGTCACATTCTGTAGTTATTTTTCGTAGCTGGAAGTACAGCAGTATTTTCTTTGACCTGAATAAAGGATCGACCTGTAACTCATTACAAGGTAGCTGCTGTACTGCTTTGCTTCAGTGTCTCCATCCATAATAGAGGAGGGTTTTGAATTTGATGTACCTTTATTGATGTGCAGTATAAAACAAATGCATAAACTGTATACAAGGATCATTAATTCACACTGGAATTGCAGGTAACTAGAGTGGGTGCAGCAAATCTTTAGAAGTTGTATTAATGTTATAAAATAATACAAATATATGTGCAGATGTATGTGTCACTGATCTATCCACATTTATGTATCTCAGTGGAAATACAGTATTGCTTTCTGCCATTTCTCCTCATTTTTTGGATGGTTATCTCAGAAGACAATGCATACTCTGAAAGATCTGATAGAGGCCATCATAGTTATGCAGTCCCTATACCACATAGTCAACAGAAAAAAAAAAAGAAAGAAAGAAAGAGAAAGGTAAAGGCAGAGTAAAAATGATTAAAAATCTGAAGTTGGAGGGAGGCAATCAAACCAAATAAAGGAATTTAGTTTAATCAATACATACTAAAGTACCCAGTTTAAAATAAACCCTTCAATTAATGGGAAAGAATGCAGGTGTGGGGGCTACGGTAATTATTGAAATCAATGAACCTGACATCCAACACTGAAAAAGAGGAATGGAAAGAAAAAAAAGAAAGAAAGGAAAGGGAAAGAAAAAAAAAGAGAAGGAAGAAAAGGGAAAGAAAAGGGGAAGAAAGGAAGGAAGGAAGGAAGGAAGGAAGGAAGGAAGGAAGGAAGGAAAGGTAAAGAAAGAAAGAAAGAAAGGAAATGAAAGGGAAGGAAAAGAAAACCGACGCATTCTGAACATGGACAGGATTACACAGTTCCAAGTAAGGTACTGCTGTGAATTGCTGAATTCAGTGACTCCACAGATTGAGGAAGGGTAGGGAAGGACATGAGATCAGACAGATTTCTGTAGTTTTGTGTAGAGGAATAGCATGTCAACTACTTACAGTGTGGCTACCATGTTTTGAGAAATGAAAGGTCTGCTTTTTCAAATATCTAATGGGGAAGATCAGAAGGAAATGATCTTTTGGTGCTACTCTGAGCAGCGAGATTTGCTGTGCATCCTTCTCTGTGGGTGGGATGAGGCCTTTGTTTATCTGCTTTTTTGCACAGAAGAGGCCCACGAGCAGACTGTTCTTAACCAGTCTTTCATCCTAATTGTCATCTCCTTCCTTTCATGCTTTCCCTGATAAGAAGAAAGAGAAGGAGGGGGAAGCCCTTAAAAAGAATCAAAATTCAGCTGCCACTGATTGTTAACCCACCTCAGCCTCCCAACTTCTGGTACACGGGTGGGGCAGACAATTGACTTTGACTGCACCCCCTTAGTTCACCCCTCTGCAACATGTATGCAAACACAACTGCAGTTCCCTGAGCACTACTTACTCAAAAGACACCTCTTAGGAACAAAGGGCTCTGGATACATCTCCTCCCCACCTCAAGCACTGTGCGCAGATTTGGGCAACTCAGTGTAAGAAGGACATAAAATGACTGGCATCAGAGAGAGAGTTATGTAGATGGGTGAAGGGTCTGCAGGGAAAGGAGAGTGAAGAGTGGATGAGGTCCCTCGGTTTGGTGGGCTCAGAGCAGAAGGGAGGCCTCATGGCATCTACACCTCCTCATAGGGAGCAGAGGTGCAGCGCTGAGCTCTGCTCTCTGGTGACAGCAACAGAGCCCAAGGGAATGGCATGGAGCTGTGTCAGGGATGGGACAGGTGGGGGTTATAGAAAGGATCTGCACCAGGCATGGCCTTGAGCTGCTAGAGCTCAAGGAGCGCTGGGATAATGCTCTCAGAAATATAAATTTTGCATGGTCCCATGTGGAGCCAGGGGCTGGAATGAACGACCTTTATAACGTGGAATATTCTATGATTCTATGGTTCTAAGGGGGCTTGGGTTTGTTCAAGCTCCAGCTTCAAAATGAATGAAGCAGTGGTGAGGAAATGTCATGATAAATAAAGGACAGTAAACGTCTTGTTTCACCCTTCAGAAAATGTGAATGCAAGGCAGCCTAAACTTGCAAGGGCAAGTCTGTTGGAATTGCTTAGATGGGTGCCAAGAGCTCTAAGCTAGGAACAACTAATAGCAATTCTCCTTCAGCTTAAGCCCAGGATGTTTCACATATTGTGGCCTGCAGCAAAGTAACAGGTGTGAAACATCCTGGCAGTTGTGGATTTGTTGTACTGTGCTTTTACAAAAAGGCCCCATCTTCATTATTGCTCAATTTAAGATGCATGTTCCATTTCCCGTGTTTGATGTTTGTTTCTAGGTTGATACCTAATTAAATATTGTCAAAATAAAAGCATTACTGATGCCATGTGTTAATGTGAGCACTGCGTTTAGTCTGTTCACTAATTTGATGAGTAATGATTAAGATGCAAACCACTCACAGCAAAAAAGAAAAACAAAACAAATCAAACCAAACAACATTGGAGAGCCCTCAGGGTAAGAATTGCAATATAGCAGTTCTGTATCCTAGGCTTGTACTTTTCCAACAGTGATACAGAAACAGCCTTCTTTCCACTACTTGCATTTCAATGGACTTTTGCCTCATTCTGTGAGATGATCACATCATTCCCGGGTAAACTGAAAATCTTAGCCAGGGGAAGCCAGTTACTTCAAAATGCCTCTGTAGGTTTATATCTTCATGGCAAAGGATAAATATTTGGGGAACAGTTAGGACACTGTCAGGATTTCATTAAGACTGTGCTTCCTTGTTAGCTGTGAATTATATAATCCACCAGTAATAACAATCATGCATTTTAATATGTTGATATCCATTAATAGTCCTTTTCTCTTTCTGCATGAAGCTACTTCACCTCCAAGAGTGCAAGAATTGTCTAAAACCATTAAATTAGCAGATTCTGCCAAGGAATCAAAAAAACTATTAGTGTACTCTGAAAAAACTCCCATTTCTGAATATTTTTCTTTCAGTTTAGACACTGAAGTGGGCCTGTCATACAGGCTCCTTTTTTTAGCCAGTTTTAGATCACTGGAGCTTCCTAGACACTCAGGCTTGTCTTGCAGAACGAGCTACATGCTGACACTGGGAGTCTAACTTTTTGGTGACAGTTTTTTGATGAGCATCCCATTAAGGATAGCCGCAACATGAACATACAATTCTAATTTCTTTTTCTGCTCCCCTCCAAACGTTGGTGCCATCAGAAACTGAATTTACGAACAAAAGTTCTAGACATTTAAGGATATCTACTCTTGTCTTCACTTTTCAATCTTTTGAAGATTGTCTGAAGAAGTTGAAGAAGTCTTCGCTTTTCAATCACAGATAACTGGAGTAAAGAAGACACCATTATACAGATAGTGCGTTGCCACAAACCAGGCATATCTATTCATGCTAATAAACATTGCTGTTCTGATAAGGAAGAGAAATCCTTAACTCAGTATTTTAATATCCACAAAAGTAGATTATCATAAACTGCAGAATAACAGAATTTACATCATTTCAGTGGGGTGAAACTGCTACATGTCTTTCAAAAACAGTCTCATTGAACTTCTCCAGTATAAAAGGATTCTCTATATATCTGTGAGAATGAATTTGATTCAACATGAAACGCAAAGTGTCTTTCTTTGGCTTAACTTTCCCTTTGTGCATCTTTCACAGACGAATGCTCCCA
>JANHGO010000001.1:7029189-7061563 GCA_024606505.1 Aquila spilogaster | reverse complement strand
TGAGCAACCTGGTCTAGTGGAAGGTGTCCCTGCCCATGGCAGGGGGGTTGGAACTAGATGATCTTTAAGGTCCCTTCAACCCAAACAATTCTGTGATTCTATGATTCTATGAATCTGGCTCTACTTTATGTGAGCACTGCCAAATGTGTCATAACAGTTAAGTTTATAATTTGCTGTTTTCAACAGCCTATGTCCAGCACTATAGTTATATTTAGTTTAGTTAGAGAAGAAATAACTAGAAAATGAACTTTTCATAAATTACATTCACTACCTCTCCTCTGCTAATGGTAGATACCCCAGAAAACTTATGACCCACAGGTCAGGCCCTTGGCTAGTCTCTACAAGGGCTATATCCATATTACACACCATTTAGTCCTGGTCTCTTACAAACCTTAAGCAGTACCTCCATATATAAACATATTTTGTGTAATGTTTGTGTTTATTTTTCAAGTGCTTGAAATAATCTTAAAGGCTGTATCACAGCCCACCAAAGTAATATTTTTACAGCATATGTATGTCATGTTCTAACTTGTGACATGAGGTGAGCTGGAACTGTTTGAGAGGGTAAGGACTTATGAGGTAGGTTTTATAAGGCAAAGGGAATTAGACATGACATGGTTTCGTCTATGTTGTTCGCATGCAGTAGTCCTGGAAATAAATGATCCCCATGACTACACTTGCATTTTGTTTTAGCCATACCTAGCGGGTTCTCTCCAGAAAAAAACCCCACTGCTGAAGTGATGTACATGGAGTTTGGATGGCTGGAGTGTCATGACCTGGAAATGTATCTGTAAGCTAAGTTATTTTACAGCATATACACTTTGGACAAACCAGAGCAAGGAATGACAGTAAAAAAAAAGGGAAATTGAACCTCTCCATACATAGTATCAAAACTATCAGCAGCTTGCATTTAGTTAAATAAAGGCCATTAGCAAGGTAAAAATGGAAGCAAAACTCTTAGCAAAATGCAATCGTTGATCAGCTTGTCCAAACCAAAATCTGGACATTAGCAGACCAGTGCACATTGCAAATGAAAGAAGGTATTTAATTCCTTCAGGAAGCAGACAAGTGGAATCACTAAGGCTGGGTTACAGGGTCACATTAATTTGACTTAAATTTGTACTCTTGATGGGAAAGTCCTGCCTTCCCCACATTCTGGACAATTATTTTCCATCCATCCCTAGTCTTTGAGGCATATGACGAGCCAATATAATAAAATGATTCTGCTGGAAATAATTTCTTTCCCTCTCTTCTCCTTTTCATTTTCAGCCAGGCTAGTCTCTGCAACTATTTAAACAATAGTGCTGTTCCTCAAGAGGGTGTGGAAACAAGCATTTGGAGGCAGAAGAAAAACTATGATTAGATAGATAGATATAGTGGCTGTACAGATTTCCTTTGACTTGTCACAACATTACAAAGAGACACCAGGACAAAAAGGGCAAGGTGAGAAGAAAGACTGAAATCTAGCTGGAAAAGCAAAGCAAACTGATATTAAAAGGCAGGAGAGAAGAAAGAAAAGTCAGTTTTAGAATTAATAATTACTTGGTTTTAATTTATGATTTAGGCTAACAGTATCATCTTTTTACTAGAATACCGGCTAAGACGCTTTATGAAATATAAGAAAAGCATTGATAAGGCCTTATAAAGGGAGGAGAGAGGGACTGTGTTAAGCTATTTCTAGGCATTTAAAAATCCTTTCTCTATTTCAACTGGTTGTCTGGGTTCTTCCACACACCCACTGGAAAAGCGACAAGTGTCTCCACAGTGGAGCTTGCCTTATTTAAGTCAGGTGTCTACAGCTGGTGGCATGCTTCACCTTCTGAGGCAGCTGCCTCTCTCCAGTAGCTATGAATAAAACCTAGAAAATGAGCTTATCATAAAGCCAGCTTTCCGTGTAGGTCCGATAAGAAGAGATTAATTGTATCCAGAAGACAATGGCTCTAGTTATGGACAAGGGTAGCAGATGTGTGAACATATTTTGTAATCCTGAGAGGCAAGGGATAGAGTCACCATCCTAATGGAAGAGGTGAAAGGGAAAATTACTCTGGATATAGGGAAGAACCGCACAGCAATACATCTAAACCACAAATGTCTCAGTTTGCCTAGCCGTGTAAAATTTAGTTTGCTCACACATGACCGCAAGTATTTATTCTCTTGTCTTTCAAATAAATAAATAAAAAGCTGCTAGGTCAGCTTTTTGTTCTGTATAACATGTGTTTTTGTGATTCATTAGTGCTCATTAAGCTGAATTTTCCCTGTGAGTATTGTAACTGAGAAACATGCAGCGATACGGGAAATAGTCCCGAAGCAACACTAACTTACCTCCTAGCAAGCTATACAAACTTTAAGACACTTACATTCCTTTAGTCAGTGAAAATGCACATTAATTGGAGAAGGTTCCAGCTGATTCTGCAAGGGCTCCAGCACCTTTGAACAGAGACCAATATGTGGAGCAGCTGCATTTGCTAAGTAAGTTTAATGCCAGTTAAAAAACTAGGTAGGCATTCAAATTCAGTTGTAGGAAGTAAAGGATTCAAGTTGTAGACCACCATACTCCAGAGGTACCAGAAGGAAAGGTTACTACTCCTACCTGCTTGTCTTCACACATCTGCTGACAGCCGGTTCTGGTCATGGACCGATAATCACATGGATAAATCAGCCAGTTTGACAGAGACAAATGATTTGAACAGTTTAACCTAATCCCACTGCATTTGCTTAATACAAATTGGAGACTAACTCATAGACAGTGGTAAACTGAATCATCGCAGAAAGAGTTTAACACATTAATGGGTAGGGGGAATTATCCTTTTTGGTGTCACTGCTGGATTTAAAATGCTAAATCTTCACGGAAAAGGAGGTAGAGCTCTAACAGTACCTCTGCTATAGTGTGGACACAGTAAGCACTATAAAAGTGCTCACAACTGTGCTTGTATGAAAGGAGATATGACCTATACTGATACAAGAAACTCATAAAGTTGGCAAAAACGTATGTATAGGAGTCTTCAAACTTGGGTTAATATTTCAGTACAAACGAAAGCAACTGTTTTATCATTAATTTTTCCCTGTAATGGACAGAAGGCAAAAAGAAATAAAAATAAGGTAAAAGAACATTCACAGAAAGGAAGGAAAAAATGAAAGATGAGAGGAAAAAATAATACTAATTGATGATTTAAAATAATGCCAAATCCTGGACTTAATTCATTCCTTCTCAGGAAGAGTGGCATCTCCAGCTCCCTTTAGAAGAAATCTAGATTCCCTTCTATGTGCTCTGCCAATAACAAGCTAGGCTTTAGTCAAGCACAAAGTCAAGCAGGAAGTGCTAGATTAAAACTCAGAGGAACTGGGTGAAATTACAGGGAAGGAAAATCAACTTTTTGAGCTATTGGTCTTTTTGGTCCTATAATGTAAAAAGTTGTAGGGTTGTATGGTTGGAAGCAAAATAATTCAGAAGATTGCGTCATGACAGCTGGCACAGAGTAAGCCAAGTAGTGACAAGGAACCATACCCTAGCCTCAAAAATTGGCAGTAACTTGAATAACATACTTTTTAACTACCACTGAAGCTGCAATCCTGCCAGATCCTCAGTACTTGACAAGTGCTGCTTGATGCACTTTCAGCTACAGTGGTTTATTAAAAGCCATCAAAATGAAGACCCAGTTATTACAGTGTTAATGTGTTTTTAATAATAATTATTTATTGCATCTGTAATTTTGAGTCAATTACATACCAGGCTGCCCATGTCAAATAATGTAATTTCCTCCAGTGCTGAAAACTTCCAGAGGAGGTGCACTTATAATAGCCTATTGTATGCAAAGCATATGGTAGGTCTTAACAGGGCTTAATTAAATGCTTGTTTAAATAAAAATGTTGCAAAAATATTTATTCTATTTTTATATATAATTAAAGTGCATTTGTAAAATTATGTTAATTGCTAGACACAGAGGGGAAAAGAACCCCCCCTCCAAATCCATTAAATAAGCCTGAGAACACTGTGCATTTACCTTACTTAATGAGATAGCATTTGCAAAGTATTTTGAAGCCTTGAAGGGCTACATTTTCTTTTAGTCATTATTGCTATTCCAATTGCTTTTTAAAATTTTTTTTTTATTAATTTAATTTTATTTCATTTTACAAGGCAACATTTTTCACACATCTGGTAGATGGGGTGTCAGGCATAGGAATTAAGAGCTCTACAGGATCTTATTTTCCCAAGCCATCATGGCCCAACGCCATGAGGAAAGAATCCTCCAGGACTAGAGACGCGAGTGGCAGAAGCATTGCTTGCTGGTATTGCAGTCGATTCACGGAAAAATTGTTGCTGATATCCAACTGTTGCCATTGGATCTTTAGCAACTAAAGTCTCCCTCTATATAGTCCTTATAAAGGAATAGGGTGATAGCTTCTACAGGAGTCATCATATGCATCTAAGTTATGTTTCTGCTGAGCCCACCCTTTGCAGGAGCCTCTCCCTGTTTATCTCATAGACTAAACAAGGAATATATCACTCAGCAGTGTGAATTCTCCTGTGACTGGATACATAATGGGACCTGTATTAAACCCATAACATTGTGTTTTGCTTGAGATTTTTAAAAGCACTGGAAGATACAGAGTCCTTTGACTTTAAAAGAACTAATTAACATTAATTAACCTCCGTGTAAGACAGAACAAATGAGGCTTCATATGAGGTTGTAGTCACAGTCTCTAATTCCTGCTGAACTCCATTGCTTTTGTTCAGGTTGCTCACACCAGGAAGGTTATTCGAGCTTGACCCTGCTTGCAGAAAATCAATGAAAAGTCAGTCTCAGGGGTTAATAAGACCAAGAGTAGAGCTTGTATTTGAGGCTAAGATATATCAAGGAAGATATTTTACTCTGGAATTGTTTTACTTCTGGACTGAGTTTTGTCCAGCAAACACAGTTAAAGGTTTCTGTTAAATAAAATGCAATTGAAAAATGTATATATAAATTATTTTTGTTCCAAACTATGAAGTCAGATACTTGGGAAGAATAAATAGAAGCCAATGGAGTTGAATCCAGATGAGGTTTAGCTTCACAAACTCTTTCTTTTTTTCCCATCTACTGCACTGTTTGAGAACATAAGGGGAAAAAATTGGGGGAAAACAACCCCCAGATTTTTGTTTTCATCAGAGACTTAAATTTTTCTGTTTCACTGATTTTATTGAGTATGAGGATTTGGTCTTCCCTCTTGGTCCTTATCTTCTGTCCTTCCCGCCGTATTACTTCTCTCCTTCCATGTTATTGGACTTTTCTTCCTTTTCTCCCAGTTCTGTCGTACACCCACTCTATGCTGTTTCTGTTTCCAATAACGGGCAATTAGACTACATAGTCTTCTTCATGGCCATATCTACTGACTGTCCATACCAAACCATCTCTCCTTGACTGTGCAGCACCAAGCTATATCAAACCTGCAAATGCTCCTGAGCTTCCAAGAGCAAAGACAATCTTGTTTGGTCTCCCTGGGAATTGATGCACACAGCCGTCTCAAGAATGGGAAACCCACCCAAACAATCACAGAGTTCATCTGCTTCAAGCTAGAGACAGAGAAAGGCTAAGTCATATGCAGAGTGACTTTCTGAAGGACTTTGCCTCAAAAATAAATTTAAAATATGGGACAAGGCATTTACTCCAGCTTTTTTGGAACACTGTGCAGTGAAAAAAGGGAGGAGGGCAGTTTTCTGCCCCTAAACAACCTTTCCATTCTGCTCCCATGCTTCTCAAAGCCTCCTACAGGACTTAGAGTTGCTGTGATTGCCATCTGTCCTTGCTCTGTCATTTCACCTACCCTCTTCTAGGTTTCGTTGCTCCCTGTCAGGCTATGGCCCAAAGGGGCTCTCAGGAGTGGAGCAGGGAGGAGAGCAGACAGAGAAATCAGCAGGAGCTCCATTCTTTCTCCATCTGCTACCCTGCCGACAGACACTCTGTATGTGACAAACACTATACTGGGTCACCATGTCTATATACTGTGTATATAGACCAGGGAAGACACGACTGCTGTCCGTTACTTCCTTGGAACAACGAGATTCTCAGTGAGAGGTCCCACAGGATGCTTATGTTCCACGATACTACGAGATCAGAAATGGGGAAAGAGTTACTGCAAAACATTTTCCTTTTCTGTGTCCTCCACACTGAGCTTCAGAACGCACCTGCTGTCCGTGAATGCCCTTCCTTTAAATGTTAGGTACAATTAAATCAGTCTGTGTGGCAGTGTACAGAATTTCAATGTGCTGAATTTAAAAGGCTAAAATCCCTTATTTTGTCAGGAGAATGTCAACTTTATGATTTGAGGAGAGCAAGGGAGAGGAGAGACAATATCCTCCTTTTTTTTTTCCCCGCTGTAAAGCATGTTGCACTGCAGAAAGCTTTCTGATGTGTTTTTACATATCTCTGACAGCACCACATGTCTGTCTTGGCCAATCAATACAATGTAAATGTGCTTTGGATTCCTATCTCCTGTTAACAGTGCACACTCTGTACCAGGGCTGGAGTGCCGCAGCAGATGTAATGGTTTGCTGTCTTTTCAGATTTCCTCCAAAAGGATGAATAATTTAATCAATGGATGGACATTTACTGTTAGGCCAGGAGGTTGGTGCAGCGTGAGGTCACATTCTGTACTTGCCTTGCGTAGCTGGAAGTACAGCAGTATTTTCTTTGCCTTGAACAAATGACTGACCTATAACTCATAACAAGGTAGCTGCTGTACTGTTTTGCCTTGAAGTTTCCATCCATAAACGAGAATGGTTTTGAATTTGATGTGCTTTTATTGATGTGCAATATAATACAAATGCATAAAATGTATACAGGGATCATTAATCCACCCTGGAATTGCAGGTAGCTAGAGTGGGTGCAGCAACTATTTAAAACCTGTTTTAATGTTATAAAATGATACAGACATATGCATATGTATGTGTCACTGATCTATCCACATTTATATATCCAAATGGATATGCAGTACGGCTTGCTTTTGCTTCTTCTCATTTTTGGAATGGTTACTTCTAGCCTCCCAGAAGACAATCTATACTCGGGAAGATCTGTTAGAGAACATGGCAGTTATACAGTCCCTACACCACATAATCAACAAAAAACAAGAGAAGGAGGTAAAGGCACAAGAAAAATGATTAAAAATCTGCAGCTGGAGAGATCACTGTGTAAGGCAATCAAATCAAATAAGGAAATTCAGTTTAATCAAGACATGCATATTAAAGTACCAAGTCAAAAATAAACCCTTCAGCTGACGGGAGAGAACACAGGTATATGGGGGCTAGGAGAGCTGCGAGACACACATTAATTATTGAAATCAATGAACCTGACATCCAGCTCTAAAAAAGAGACAAAGCACCACGCATTCTGAATACAGACAGGATTATTTAATCCCACTAACCTCCTGCTGTGAAACTGTATTCTGTATTCAGTAACTCCACGGACATTTGAGTGCTGGGATAGGTTATAGGATCAAGAAAGTTTCTGTACTTAGGTGTAGAGGAATAACATGACACCTATTGACAATGCGGCCACTGCGTTTTGAGAAATCAAATATCTAATGGCAAAGATGAGAAGGAAATGATCTGTCAGTGCTGCTCTGGCCAGTGATATATGCTATGTGTGCTCCTCTGGGGGTGAGATGCAGCATCTGTTTATCTATCTTTTGCTCAGCAGAGGCCCATGATCTGACAGTTTTCCAGTCTTTCATCTTAAGTATTATCCCTCTCCTTTTTTTATTTTTTCGGATGAGAATAAGGAGGATGAGCGGGGGAAAACCCTTAAAAAGAATCAAAATTCCTTAATCGATGTATGACTAAGATGGTGGGGTTTACGCTGTATTCAGTCTTCGGTTTGGATTTGGATCCAAGACGGCATTTGTGGTTTCCTAACTTGGGACCTCTTCTTCTTCTGTCATGATTTAACCCGCTCGCAGCTAGCTCTGCCACTCCTGATGGTGATGTGCATTCAGCAGCAGGTTCAGGTACGGTGACTGCACCGATTACTGTCCCCAGCTACCCACACCAACCGCCCCCACCTCCCGAAAGCCCCCAGTCTTTTCAGCTGAGACAGATAAACACAAAGTACATCCTCACCCACGCAAGCCTGCACATCAGTGCACACCAAACTCAGTGCAGATTGCCATTAATGAGACAGTCTGCAAACAGTTCAGGCACCGTTCCACCACCTTTTCAGCTGTTCCTGATTGTGAACCCACCATGGGGTACCAACTTCTTGTACGCAGGTGAGACAGACAACTGGATTTAACCTCAGCAATTCCAGCTTATCCGTTTGTGGTATGTCTGTGAAGATATGTAAACCAGCTGTAGTTCCCCGGGCATTACCCACTCAAAAGACCAGTGGAGGACAAAATGCTTTAGTTATGTCTCCTCATTCATACACATCTCATATCTGGCTACAAGTCTCAGCACAACTGCTATATTTACTCTCATATTTCATTATATCTTCTTTTACCTATAACACATGCATCTATTACACCCGGTTCTTTGCTTTTGTCCAGGGTTGTAAGCTGGCTCTCTACTACAAGAGGCTTTGGGTTGGTTCATGTTCCACCTCCAAAATGAATGAAGCAAAGGTGAGGAAACATCATGACGCAATGAGAGCAGCAAACGTCTTGTTCCACCCTTCAGACAGTATGAACGCAAGCCACCCTAGACTCGCAAGTGCAAGGCTGACAGTGAGTACCTACTATAAAGCCTCTGCAGACCTAGAGGGTCAGTAAAGGAAATAGCCTGGGGGATCTCCACGTTCCCTGCAGGAACTATTGGAATTGCTTAGTGCCAAGAGCTCTAGGCTATGAACAACTAATAGTAATTCTCCTTTAGTTTAGGCCCAGGAAATTCCTAAATATTATGGCTTGCAGCAAAATAACAGGTGTGCAACAACTTGGCAGTTGTGGATTTGTTATACTGTGTTGTTATAAATAGGCCCCATCTCCAGTTATTGCTCAGATTAAGCTATATGTTCCATTTCCTGGGTTTGATGTTTACTTCTAGCTTCATACCTAATTAAATATTGTCAAAATAAAACCATTACTGATGCCACGTGTTAATGTAAGCACTGTGTTTAGTCTGTTCACTAATTTGGTGGGTTTAGATTAAGATGCAGACTGCACACTGAGAAAAAAAATCCTGGAGAACCCTCGGGATAAGAATTGCGATGCAGCAATTCCTTACCCTAGGTTAGTACTTTTTCTAACTGTGACTCAGAAACAGGCTCTTCCACTACTTGCATTTCAATGGACTTGTGCCTCATTCTGCGAGATGATAATGCCATTCTGGGTGAGCTGCAAATTTTAGCCAGGGGAAGCCAGTTACTTCAAAATGCCTCTGGACATTTATGTATTCATGGCAAAGGATAAATGTTTGGGGGATAGTTAGGACACTGTCAACACTTCATTAAGACTATGCTTCCTCGATAGCTGGCATTTTCCTTGAACTTAACTCCCATAGTATATTTGTTGCACCAGTAATAACAATCATACGTTTTAAAATTTTTGGTATTCATTAATAGTCCTTTCCTCCTTCTGCATGAAGCTACTTTATCTCCAAGGCTATCAGGATTAGACAATTAAAATAAAGCCATTAAAATAGCAGATTCTGCCAGGGAATTGAAAAACCTACAAGTATATTTTTTTGAAACTCCCATTTTATAACCTTTTCTTTCAGTTTAGCCATCTAAATGTGTCTGTCATACATGTTTCTTTCCTTAGCCAGTCTGAAACTACTGGGACTTCCTAGACACAGCCTTGTTTTGCAGAAGGAACTACAAGCTTACATTGGAAGTCTTAACTTTTTGATGACAGTCAATCTTTTTGATAAGCATACCTTTAATGGCAGTCACAACATCAACACACACTTCAATTCTAATTTTTGTTTCTGCTCCCCTCCGAGCTTTGGTGTCATCAGAAATGGAATTTTCAAAGGAATGTTCTAGCGATTTTAGGACATCTACTCACGTCTTCACTGTAGCTTTTGAATCACAGGTAATGGGAGGAAAGATGAAATCACTATAGACAAGAATGCATTGCCTGAAGGCAGCTTTGACTTACAATTAACAATTTACCTACAATTTTTTACTGGACTATTCTACTATTCGACAGGAAAAAGTGCTTTGGCAGTGAGATACCCTGTGTTCATCATAAGCTTGATCTACCCAGTACTGTCTTTGAAGATGGTCTGGACTAAAAAGGTCATACTTGGTCTGCTCTGTTACAGATGTCCCTAAACAGTCTTACTACCTGTCCCACAACCCTTATTACAAAGGAAGGAAGACGGGCTGTTTGAAGAAATAGACAACTGCATGGAAAAAATGTTGTTTTGCAAGAAATACCAAGTGCACTTGAGAGCTGAGATTCTTATCACACGTCTAGGTATTTTCACTGCATTGGAACTAGTCAACCTGAACTCCCTTTGCCTTCAGTGTGAAAAAGAAGCATTTCTTAAGTATGATTTATCTGCCCTGTTTCAGATGCTTGTTTTAGCACAAGATGTATTGCACTGTCAGAGTGTCTCCTCCTCCTCTCCATTGACTATTAAGGGAGTCCAGGCACATACAGTTATCCACAGAAGGAACGTCTGCATTTGGTCAGATTTATCCCATTCCTGATATCTGGCTTTCAAGTCACCAACATACTCTTCAACGTGACAACATCAGTGCTATGAAGCATAAAATTGGGCCTAAGGCTAACACAAATGATGGATTTGTGTCTCGATATTCTGAAATAAATCAAGAGAATTGTACTTACAACTGAAGGCCTAGTTACCTGTCTGGAATAAGTCAGAAGCACACTGTTGCTTTCCATGTCATTTGTTTAATAATATCATAGAATCATAGAATGGTTTGGATTGAAGGGACCTTAAAGATCACCTAGTTCTAACCTCCCTTGCCATGGGCAGGGACACCTTCCACTAGACCAGGTTGCTCAAAGCCCCATCCAACCTGGCCTTGAACACTGCCAGGGATGGGGCAGCCACAGTTTCTCTGAGCAACCTGGTCCAGTGCCTTACCACCCTCACAGTGAAGAACTTCTTCCTTACATCTAATCTAAATCTACTCTCTTTCAGTTTAAAGCCATTACTCCTTGCCCTATCACTACATGCCCTTGTAAAAAGTCCCTCCCCATCTTTCCTGTAGGCCCCCTTTAGGTACTGGAAGGCTGCTATAAGGTCTCCCCAGAGCCTTCTCTTCTCCAGGCTGAACAACCTCAGCTCTCTCAGTCTGTCCTCGTAGGAGAGGTGCTCCAGCCCTCTGATCATCTTCATGGACCTGCTCTGGACTCACTCCAACAGGTCCATGTCCTTCTTATGTTGCGGGCCCCAGAGCTGAACGCAGGTAGTACTAGTTGTAATAGTTGTAAAGCAGGGAGCAAAGCAACATAAACACGGTGAAAAAGAAATTCACATGAGTACATATACACCCAAACACACAATTACCTCTTTACCAAGCTAGAAAATGGCTCAGTTCCTTTTCTTTTTTTCCTCATTTAAGGCTCAGAAGCAACAAATAAAAATCAGACGAAACAGTTGGAAATTTAAATGCTACCCTGTCCTGCACTATAAGAAAATTCACCATACGAACTACCAGATAAAACTGATTATGAGATGTGGGTTCTAGCTATCATGGACTTTCTGTTGACATCAGCTTTTCCATTTGTAAAATATGGATGATGATATCCACCACATGTTATAGGAAATTTGGGAGTTTTTATCAGAAAGTGACAATACATCGATATGGAAACAGCCATAGAATTGCTGTAATTTCACTGGTCAGATACAAGAGAAGAAGGAATAAAAAGCTATCATCACTTAAATTGCTGTGCACCCTAGTTAAATTAAAACCACAGACCAGTAGGGCATGTCTATTCATACCAGCAAAAATTACTATTTTGATAGGAAGACATATCCTTAAACTCAGTCTGGACCTTAATAACCACAAAAGCAGACTATCATGAACTGCAGAATAACAGAATCTACATAATTTTAGTGGGGTGAAAGAGCCACACATCTGTCAAAACCTGTCCCTGAATTTCTCCAATATAAGAGGATTCTTATCGATATGAAGGAATGACTTCACTCCCTCTTGCAGACTACGGCAGTGAGTGTGCTTGAGACACGTCTGGGAAGAAATGTGACTTCGCAGGCAAGAGACTTTGACCAGTCTTGGCAGCAGGAATCATTCTTGGTTACAGCTGTAGCTTAGAACTGAAAAAATACCACTGATCATACTAACTATGGCAACTCATAGTGAGAGTGCTGGAAGGTTATTAGAAAGGTGAAATAAAATATACTCGTTTTGTCTTGGGGAGTTTATTGCAGTAAATGCATTTTCATTTCCTCCTAGGCGGCAAACAATCCAGAAATGTGCTAGTTACCTTGACAAGCAAAAACTGGATAAACTGTAGGACCCAAAGGTTTGTGATTGTTTAAGCAGACTGCGACCCAAGCAAGACCCACACAACTGAGGTCTACAATGCAGTAGCAGTTTTAGACATACCTGAGCTAGCTGGAACAGAGCTATGTCATGACTGATAACTGAACACAAGGAATTCAGCACCATTCACAATCCTACATGCATACCTCACCAGCTACGCTGAACCGAAGTTTGTGCCTCGAGTCCTCTACAGTATCGCTACCACCGCGATTACAGCTAGCTCAGGTATGCCTATTGCAGTTACTTCCTAAGTAGCAGCATAGATATACCCAAAGTTAGTAAAGGGGGCTCATTTATGGCAAAGCATACCAGCAGAATAAAGTAGCACCCCTGTCTGTATGCTTGCCTATCTTCTAAATAACAATCTGTGCAGGCTTACTTCTAACATTTTCAAATTCAGCAAGAAAAACTGACCTGTCTGATTAGCCTGATGTGAAGGTAAAGCTCTGTATGAGAAGTACCCTCCAAATAACAAGCTTTGAGGCCTTTGATTAGCAAAAAGGTCATTGGTGGTTTAATGCCTGATTCCCAGATGCCACATTAATGAGTATAAACTCATTTAAAAGATTTGTGATAAGTAATTAGGCTACTGTACAACTGCTTCAGCATATTCCCCATCACTCCAAGGGCAAGTAAGAAAGAAGGACTGATTTCCTGTGTGAGCAATAATGAGAGAGAAAGGACACTCATTATTGTTTTCTGCCTGGGTGTATTGGTGGGCTGGTTCCTTCCCCCACCATACCTGCCATGCTGTTTGTTAAAGCCTAGTGCTTTTAAATGAGAATAAACCTTTACGAGTGACTGTTACAGAGGATTTCAGGGCCATTGCGCTTTGTTAGTTGTGTAGCGTACAGGGAAACTGAGTATGAGTCACAGGAAGGCAGGAAAGCTGTGTGTCACCCATGTTTGTAGAGCAAGGACATCTGGGTCATAGAGTGAATTCAACAGGCATGGGTACTCCTTAACAAATTAAATCAGAGTCAGTGGAACAGCACGTTTAGCCAAAGGAAGCAACACAGTACCTCTATTTCTCCAGCTACTACACGTTCTGATGAAGCACCAGGTACTCTTCTGTTCTTTGTCTGACCCATTCCAGCCCTTGGGCAGTGGTGTGTTGTATAATATCATGAATTTGTATTAGTGCACTAATTAGCAGTTCTAGCCAGGGTCCCTCACTTGGTAAACACTGTACCCTCTGAGAGTGTGATTATTCTTTTCTTTTTAGGTGTTAGATGGGTGAGCATACAGACTGTGCATGTCTTCTAGGGTCTCTCTGTAGTCACTTGAGGACAGCAATTAATCCTGTCCTATGAGTCAAAGTAAGGCATGATGAACTGTCCTTGGAAAAAACTTTCTCTATTACCTAGAAAGGGAATCCCAGTGACAAACATTTAAATGGCTAGAAGGAAGGAAGATGAACAAAGGCAAGCCCTTCATCGAACTACAAAGGAAGAAAGAAAAAGAGGCAGATAGACAGGACTTGGCTTAACTCAGGCCCTAAGGATGAACAGCAAAAAGTGATGGCTAGAGTTCAGGTCTACCAATTCCCATCAAGGTCGTTTTCTAGTGGAACTCATCAATAAAGCCTACATGGTAAAACAGTATAACTCACTAAAATTTCCTCCCTGTTGACATCCATCCTCCTGTTTCTTTCATATTTTCTTAGTTTTCTGTTTTATTCTATTTAGGAATCACAGACTTTTCTGACTCTTCCCTGCCCCCTGCAAAAAAATGCAGGAACTAAAGAATGAAGTGAAACAGTAGCAAAATCCACACATCTTACACTTTCCTGTCTTCCTATTTTACATCAGAACTGTTTTAGCAAATAAGGAATGAAATAAAAATTCAGCTTAATTCATCCAACAATTTTGATTTTGAAAGGACACTTGCAAACTAAGCCATTTAAATTGCTCAAAGTTGTGTCTTCGTAGGTATTTTCATTTGGGAGCAAGGTTTCAACAAGATCACGTTTCCCCAGCTGTTGTGGGAGAAAAAAAGGCCAAGAAGCTCCACATATAAAGCACCAGTATAACATAAATTGCATTCTCCCTCAGCCCAAGGAGTTGTGGATCAAAACAGGCTATGGTTTCCTAGAATCTCAGACTGCATGAATGTGGCTTTTGCTTCATAAAGGCAATCACCTGCTCAGCCAGCACTTTCTAAAGACAGCTAAAAACTGTGTGGATTTTCTTTTTGAAAGAAAAAATTCTCTGAGCGATCTCAGCACAAGAACTGAATGCCAGCTGTATGTCGTGTTGGCATCTACTCTAAGATGCCAGGACTGTTAAAAACTTTGAGACAGAGTCCCAAATTGTGGCCTTGATGCTAATGCTACATGTACTAACTCACTGCCCTTTGAGGGGCACCAGGCTTCACGCAGCCACTTTCTCATCTGATACAGCTTTCTGTACACAGTGGGTGGTGAACGATCTGGTCCACTGATTTCCTTCAACACTCAACTTGAAGCTGGTCAGGGCAGTTGAGGGTGTTTCTTTCCATCCCAGCATAACTCCACACATTTGGCCTTGAAAGATTGGAAGGTGTGACAGAAAAAAAGACAACGTCAAGCAGCCAGTCTCAATGTATTTCAACCATCAGTTTCAGGCCAAGAAAGGTGAGTTTGTAAATTGAACCCCTTTCATTTTGCCTCTGCTACTGATGAAAGACAATGAAAATGTGCTGAGGCATTAAGTTACTTGGATTATCTGGGATAAATTACTGAGCTGTCCTCACCTGCTTTGGTGATATCTACGTAGAATAACTATCCAGTCAAGTGAGATTTAAACCTCATTTGCATTATGGCTGACTGGAGGTAGCTGCTGGTGAATTTGGGCAGTTGAACTTCAGCTGAAGTATTTACAGCTTGCAGAAAAATGGCTGACATTTGGAAGTGATGTGCAGTGTTTAAAGATCTCTGGTTTAATGTGTTTTAAGAGATCCCTAGATGTAGATGCTTTCAAGCTAAGATCCTGGGAGTTTTTAAGTCATTAGATTTGTTTAGTGACTGGAGTGAGTTCTTTTTGGTTAACATATGGGAACTTTTCAGCCTAATTGGTTTGCAGCTGTACATTACTTTCATGCTGGAGAGAGATCTGATAAGGGCTCCAGGAGGCTATTTATTATACTTTCCAAAAAGCTCTATCTGTAAAGGAAGAAAAGTTCAGTGGTTAAGACGCTAGTGTGACACTGAGTTCCAAATTAATTTATTCTTCAAAAGGCTGGATGGATGATTCTTCAGTAAGTCACACAGTCTCCGTGTGTGTCTATTCTTCTAATAGAAATGTGATCATGAAAGACATTATGCAATGTTTGGATACACCATGGAAATAAGGGTTGCATCAGTCATAACTGAATCCACAAAATATGCCTCTGACAGATTTTGGCCTCACTTTATTTTCAGGCCATGCTTATTAAATTAACATGTCCATTGATGTAATTCTGACACCTTCAACTCCAGTGTTTGGAGTGGTTGATTCAGGGAAGACATTGGAATGTCCTGGTTGCTGAGTAGGAAAGAGATAACATAGCATGTTTATGACCAAAGGTGTCAGAAATAATTTTCAGATCTAGTTATGCATACAGTTTTAGATGTATATAGAATTAATATTAGAAACAGGGTATGCAGCTCTTCTTGATACCTTCTCACTTACTGCTAATTGCTGTTTAAGGATCTCTTTGACCAGAGGTTGCATTAGGACCACTGTAGTATTTAACAGTTACCCAACTTTCACTCTTTTCAATAATCACTTCATGAATTCTTATACTTTACTTCATAGTATTCTTATACTACTGAGTGTCCTGTCATGTAAAGTCATTTTAAGACTCTGGTTGTCATTGTTGCCCACGGCAGAGGATGTCCCAAATGCTAGAGGTATAAATGCATTAAACAGAGTGAAAAAAAGTGTTAAATTCAGAGAGATATTATATACACAGAAATTACATCTTATTTAGGAAATCTCTGAGCTGAAAATGATTGATAAATAGTAAAGTTCTAGAAGGAAATTGCATGTTTTCATTTTCATATACTCTTTTGTAGGTAAACACTATGGACAATCTTGGGAACAGGATGCTGACTGGCTGGACCATAGATCTGATCCAGTATGGCTATTCTTATGTTATCTCTGGACTTTTTCTAGCTTCTTAGCTCGGTATCTCTGACTCTTCCTGTGTAATTTGTGGAATGTTTTTCCCCTCTACGTGGTTGGTGGTTTTTTTTTTTTCCTTCTTTACATAGCAAGAACAATCAGAAGAATGGCAGGAGAGTTGTGTCCCAAATAGCTTCATTTACTGAATCAGACACTCGATTACCTTGCCTGAAGAACAATATTTCTCTGAAGTATTTCAGGAAGATTTTGAAATACAAATATACTGAACACCATAAAAGACAGAGAAAGTACTTAAAGATCTACTACTGTATCCTTATATGGTACCTTTTTTTCACAGGTTTATTCTTAATCTTTCAAATTACTGTTCTTGCTTTCCTCCACTCTCTGTTTATCTACTATCACTTACTCTCTGTTTTCCTCTACTTTTGCTCTTCTTTGTCTACAAGCTTTTTAACTTGTTGATTGATGTTTTACTCTATTCACAGTTGAATCAAGAATTCCCACATCTTCTATATAAATAAGCAGCAGAACAACACAGAACAAAACTTTCTTTTGGAGTAAATATCAGAAAAATTTGATTGGTGTCAATAGAAAAGAGCATGAGTGATAGAAAGAGCCTGAGGGTTTTCAAAGACATTTTCCCCTTCTGTACTTTCACAGATACATTCCTTTTCTTTTTCATTTGTACTGTTTTGGTTTATTTTTTTTTTCCTCTTTCCTGACAGTGTTGGTGTTCTTCTGTTTTCACCTGAGGGGATCAAGGCTGCAAAGCCATTTGTTTCTGTCAGACAGCTCTGTAACTATGTAGAGATGAGCATTCTAGACAGGAACCAGTCCCGGCCCAATATATATAGTAAATATGCCGGGATTTAGAAATAAACATTTGGAAAATAGAGACACTTGCCCTGGTCAGTAAACATACTTTGGTAGGGGTGGTGTGAACTTACTGGCTGGACAAAGCAGCTTCTTGAAAGCAGAATGTTTGAGAATTCTTGTAGAAGAAATGACCACAGAGTTCAAAATTACTAAAGCATACACCTTCAAAACTAGTATGTACTGGCGATATTATTATAAAGTTGTCAGACTCTTTGTTTTCAGCATCTAACCAACTTAAAGAGCCTTTGGTCCCCACTTAATGAATGAAAAATACAGGAATTCAGAGGGCTGAATTTAGAAGCCTGAAGTAGAAGGCAATACAGAGAGCATCACAGTCAAAGACCAAGACAGGTACAAAAGATACTATAGACTGCACAATAAAACAGATTTGTTTAGCAAAATGGCTTCTTTTGTCCTTAAAGCCTATGAATCTATTACCCTGTTCATAGAAAGAGATCAGCTATTGTTCATGGATGCTGGATCAATGCCCTCTGAAGGGAAAAGAGCGCACTTCCCATGAAAATCTGAATTATGTCATATCATCTGACAGAAGGAGAATACGCTGAATAAAGAATGAAGCCTTTTGGGACAACTTATGCTAATGAAACTAGCAAAATTAAATTGGGAGGTGATACTCCCTAGAAATGGAGGGAGCATCAAGAAAAACCATCAAGTAAGAACTAAAGATTTTGTTTAAAAAATGTTTGGAATTGGGCACTTTCCCCCATATTATAAAAATAACTAGGATATTAGGAAAAAGACCAATTATTATTTTAACAGTTGTTTAACCAGTACAAGTGATAATGCATTGCTGACAACGTATACCATCATTAAGCATGCATAAATTAGAGACTATGGAAATAGCTGCAGAAATAAGTTGGGTGAAAATAGTTTCTTCCAGAACACAACTTATATGTGGTTAGTGCTCATTCAGAAATATATGAAGATGTAGAGGAAGGAAATCCCCTGTTCAAATCAAGCTGACAGAATAAAATTCTCTTGACATTGTACAGGGCAATCATATGAATATATTGTCAGTTGTGAGCAGCACATATAACTAAGTGTATTTAACATGGAATTTTTTTTTTAGAATTTATTGTAGCCTAGTGGTTCTGATACAGTGTGTCCTGGTTTCAGCTGGAATGAAGTTAATATTCTTCTTAGTAGCTGGTATTTTGGGTTCAGTATGAGAATAATGTTGATAATACACTGATGTTTTAGTTGTTGCTAAGCAGTTTTTATACTAAGTCAAGGACTTTTCATCTTCTCATACTACCCTGTCAGTGGAGGCTGGGAGTGCACAAGAAACTGGGAAGGGACACAGCCAGGACAGCTGACCCAAACGAGCCAAAGGGGTATTCCATACCATATTACGTCATGCCCAGTATATAAACTGGGGGGATTGGCTTGGGGCATCACAGCTCGGGTGTTGGCTGGGCATCCATCAGTGGGTGGTAAGCAATTGTATTGGGCATCACTTGTTTTGTATATTCTATTATTATTATTATTATTATTATTATTATTATTATTATTATTATACCTTCCTTTTCTGTCCTATTAAACTGTCTTTATCTCAACCCACGAGTTTCACTTTTTTTTCCTTGATTCTATCCCCCATCCCACTAGGGTTGGGGAGTGGGTGAGTGGCTGCGTGGTGCTTAGTTGCCGGCTGGGATTAAACCCTGACACAGTGTTGCACCCAAATTATTACCAAGCCAGAAGAACACTGTAACAGATCAAAGCTAAGTAATAGATGTACTAGGCCAAAGAGAAAAAATATAGCTCTATTTTCATTTAATGATAATAAAATAATAAATATATATAATACAGGCTACTAGATTGATCAGTTCTCCATACCTGATTATGAAGGAGGGTGCTAGTACAATTACTTGGTTTTGCTGTAGTCTTCCATAAAATAAGACGACACATCTCTAACCAATCCTGGGCAGTTTTATAATCTCCAGGGATGGAGATTCCACAGCCTCTCTAGAACCCTTTTGCAGTGTTTCGCCATCCTCACAGTAAAAATATTTTTCGTTAAATCTCATCAGAATTTTGAAATTCTGAATGGAAATTTTGTTCAGATACCCAAATTGTGAGAAACAAGTGTTTGTTTCTGTGACAGCTGCCATTCTGGACAAATAAAAGTACTGCGCAGATTAGAATCTAAAACTATGCATTTCTATGAAAGAGCTGAAAAATGTATATGCTACATTGCAATCTGTAGCAAATCTGAAAGATCTTCATTCTCCTGAATGAACACAACAAAAAGATCAAGCAGATCTTTTTCTTTCACCTGTGACCAAATCTAACGGTGCTTACTTTGGGAACAGCACAGTGCTGCTCTCTCTTAGCAAAGGATTCCACCTGTGTACCTTCTAGTATATCTCATCACATTAGGCCCCTTGTCATTTCATTTAAATGCTTGCATTAGATTTCCTGATTTTTTATTCATCATTGTCACTTACAGAAGGCAGCTTAAAAGTCCCCTAAAGGACTGCTGGATCTAGTAACAGGTAGACACATACAGGCTGGTTCAGAGCTGCTAATCAAGGCATGAAGGAGCACCTACCTATAAGAAGTCTCACTGTAAGCACAGTGTGCATTTCAGCTATTGCATTTGGAGAGTAAGACCGACAGCAACTTGTGTTGCAGACATAAGTTAAACTATTTAGCTTACAGATCCAAATTCAAAACTTTGCTTAACTTAAAGTTAACTGAAAGTTAGCAAGCGACTGAACTGCTCTACAGCCAACCATCTTGAGGTTGTAAGCAATGTCCAACCAACCACATGCAATCCCTTGTGATCTTGCAGGATCAACATACTGTGAAATGACTTTGCACGGTAATGATAAGTATCCCACATCATAGCTCTTCATCCAGGGCACAATATACAATATTAAAGGTTTTCTGCTTTAAAGCTTCCTGCTGCTGTGGTTTAAATAGTCCCATTCATTCACAAGCAAGTGAAAAGTCTAATCTCTTTCCAGTTGTTTCTGCACTTCTTCAATTTAGAGAGGCAGCCACTCTCTGTGCAGAAATGCAATTATGGTGATCAACCTTTTTGCAAAGAAATAGCACAGGGGCTTTAGTGACAGTAAGAACTTTTCTGATGAAGAGGGAGGAAGGGAATGAGACTTTATAACAGATCATGCCTGTCTGGAGGGAAGGTAGAGTGGAAGTTGAGTCATCATTGTATTGTCTAATTAAAGTTTTTCAATTGGTGATGAAAATTTCCCTCACGGATTTGTTTAGCATCAGAGAGTGGTGCACACTGTGCAGAGAAACAAGGAGCAGAAATTTGTTTTACTCAGCTTTAGATAAGATCCTGATGTCTACTCATCCATTTTATTTTTTCTAATGGACAGAGAAACAGGCACTTCTAGGATTCAGATGTCTTAAATAGGTGAGATAAATGGCTTCCGAGGAGGCCCCATTTCTCTCCACTGATTACAAAGGGAGTTCAGAGAGCAAGCTCCGTTGCAAATCTTTATCCTGAGACATCTGTGCTAAGAGACGAGAATCCCAATCCAGTCTGTGAGTTCCATGAGAACACCTGGTTCTCATGGCTGCATCAGCACACAAGGCAAACTGAAGGGGATCAAATATTTTCTCTCTTATATGTCACCTCTTTGGCTTACTTGTTTTTCCCTGTATCTTGTCCCATACATAGATGTTGTAAGAGTGCTCTTTTCCAAGGTTTGTTTCAAAGCTTTTTTCTACTTAAAAGTTTTTCATCATCCTCTACAAACTTCAGAAGCAACAGATTTTGTATTTAAGGGAGATCCTTCTACAATGGCTGTAACATTAAGCTTCATTTTGCACAGCATATTGGTACCAAAAGTCTAGTCTAGAATTTTCTTTTTAAATAATTTACTGTTCATTTACATAAAAACCCATTTGTGTTATAAGTTAACAATGTTGGCACGGAGCAGAGATATCATTAAACATCCAAGATGAAGTTGGCTTGTCAAGTTTAACTTTGTTCCTTGTATACCCTGCTGAGTCTTTTAATGCAGCTGACATTTTAAGGAGGGGAGGAAGAGGGAGTGAATTAAAGTGAATCATACTTTATCAAAATATTTTCTTAAGGTGTTTCATGTGTTTGGACAGTTGTCTGTTACATGTCAAATGACGACCAAGTCCCAGGCACATCAATTACAGCGGGAGCAGGGAAGCATCCTAAAGGATATGAGTCATTGAGGTCAGGCTGTAGATGTTGCAGAAACCTAGGAAGGTATTGAGAATTCCCTAGTAGCTGCAACAAAGTCACATATTGAAGAAGGATTAGCTCTGAAGTGTAGATGGTACCCTTTGGTAATTACCATTTGCAGCTCCAGCTTTTCTAACATGGAGTTAATGTCTTCCCAGTTTGTAGAAAAGTCAGTGTAAGAGCTGGGGAGTTTAAAAGGCACAACAAAACTCCAGCCTGGTTTGTAAGAACCAAAAACTCATCAGAAAGAAAGCATTAAATACTCTAAATATGCAGCAACCTACCAGGGTATTCCACAGTCCTGTTGCTGCACCCTGGAACAATTTAATTCAGTTTTCAAATGCTTCCTGAGAAAACTATTACAAGCAACTGGGATATCATACATATTTCTACTGCATTATAAAACCAAAATACCCAGAATTAACACTGCAGCACACTGGAATGATTATAATTTTTTTAAATCTATTAGATCTAGTCATTCTTATGTCACCTTTATATGACTCCTTCTAAAGCTCCTGCCATACTGTGGGCTGGGAAAACTTTGGAAACACGGTCACTTTATAGAACCTGTGACATAAAACACATCGTGGTTGTGTTCGACACTTCTGCCATGCCTTGGTATTTTATGAGCTGCAAAATCGAAGACTAAATACTGCCCCGCCAACGGTCACTCCCTGTTTGAACTTCCCCACCAACGGTCGCTGCCTGTTTGAACTGCCCCGCCAACGGTCCCTCCCCGCTTGAACCGCTCGGTCAATGGTCGCTCCCCAGTCTGAACCGGTTGGGCCCTTCCGCAGCCGGTGGGACGCGGTAGCGAACCGGCATGGCTCCCAGTCCCCGTGGCACGAGGGCGAGCGTCCGTCCTCCACCACCCCGGGCTCGGACGGTCTCTGGAGCCGCCGCCTTCACTCCTCCGTCCCCGCGGCCTCCATCTCGCCACGGGGCAACCCCTCAAGGGAGCGTGGCGGCCGTCGCCGTTGGCCACGGGGTTTTCAGGAGATGGCCCTGCGTGCCAGCGCCGATGAGCTGCTTTCGCGGCCTGAGCTGGTAAGTGGATGGGAGATGGGGGGGGCTGTCTGGCCCCGCAGCCTTGCCTCAAGCGCAGCGAAATATGGAGTGCTTGGAAAGACGTTGACTTGAAGCTACGTATAGTGTAGGTTCTCCGTCCCCACCTTCTGATTGATTAAAAGACATCTGCACCCCCTTCCCATATTGCAGACACGATAAATCACACACAATACAGGAGCAGAAGGCTAACAGTAAAGGGGCATCGATCTCCCCCAGTGTCATGGGGTTGATGGGAGGATAATGCTGATTGCTGTGAGATGGTAAACTTCAATAATGAAGAGGTCCAGCCACCAGCAATGACTGATCTGCAGCCAATGCCAAAATATCCATTGCCAGATGCATTCCTGCTACCTGGAATCCTCAGTCAATGCAGCCCAGATGGACTGGAAACATTTAAGAGCTGCCTTTGTCCTTATCAGTCGCAGAGCAGTGGCCATGCTAGAGGTGTTTCTGATCGGGCCCCTTTCCAGACTCTGCAAGCAAAGTGAAGGGAAGACAAAATGATGTTGTGGTCACTGAAGATGTTAGGATGCTAGTTACGCTACACAGATGAATATTGTTTCAGTGAATAGTTTTTTCCCCCCCCCTTATTTTTGGAAGGAAAATAAAAGGGCATAAAGATGGGTGTTAGTAGATCCTTGTGAAGCTCACATAGGAAACATAGTTTTACATTTGGAGCATAGGATCTGAAAACTGATTTTTTTCTTTAAAGACAGTCACCATTAGAACTTAATCAAGTTTTATTAAAAATACTGAAATCATAACACATACATTTACAGTAAAAACCATAACTTCCTCTGAAATTTAAGTGTCCTTCATCCTCTTTTCTGGCAGAAGGGCTTTAAAACAATAAGGAAAATAAGTATTGGAAATTGTTTAAATTAATTAAAGACAATGATAACTTTTTGGGGTGCTGAGGAATTGAAGTGGAAGAAGTGGATTGAAGCTGTTGATATATAATGATGTTATTGTGATGAATACTCTGGTCCTTAGATCTGGCAAGTGCCTCTGCCACATGTCACTACCTTCAAGGCAAAACCATCAGAAAGGAGGGCGGACCCATTACTCAGCTGCTACAGTTTATTGCCCCAAACATCAGCTACTAGGGAAATTGGTGTCCAGGCATGAGAAACAGAGTACAGATGGGTCAATGAATATTTTTTCTGAAGTTAATAGAAATATGAAATGGGAAGCATCAGAGAAATTAGCAGAGACTAACATTTCCAGTGAGAAATGTTTCAGTTGTGGCACAAATAAATTGATTTTGCCATGTATCCATACCCAGTCGGTGTCAGAATTGGATATGAGAATTTCAGATTCTCACTTGTGTACTATCAACTAGACTATACACTTTACAATATTTGTTGTTTAAGAAGGTCCATGTCATGTTTAGCATAAATGCTAACTTTGGTAATCAGAATTGGGTTTTAATCCATATAAATAATTGGTTTTCTGAGTGATTATTTGCATTTATTCACCTCCCATTTATCCCAAGCAATAGTTATTTGCAATACCATTCATATACCGTATCTTAATTTTTGCTTTTTGCCCCTTACAGATATTCATATGAGTCATTATAAAAAAAATCAGCTACAATTGCTGATACTTTTGTCTTCAAATCCATCACCCCACCTTGTGATGGGTTAGCATTATTGACCAAGTCCATTAGATTTATTATTCAGGTTAAAATTTGACATCTCTATGCATATTATTTTATTAGTGTCCAGGTAGAGTGCACATAGGTTTTTAAATTAATTGATCTACTAGTGTTGCTATTGGAGCATAAAAGCAAAGTTGTGGCTTTTTAGAAGAAAATGAATGAGAGATTAGAAACAGGGTAAGCTAAAGGATCAGTAAAGGCCTTTAGAATATGTTGTAATCACAGCAAAAAACCAGACTTGAAGCCGCTCACTTCCTCCTCTTATGTGTTCCCTCTGCCCCCAGTCAAACCTGTATCTATGAAATATGCAAATAATTAAATTTACAGGATATAGAAGTAGGAAAATGCACATTCAAGTTCTGGAAGCTAGCCTGATGATAATTTTATTTTTCTAGTATTTCCCTGCTATAATAAAAGAACTTTTATATATGCAAATCTTTTAGCCTATGTATTTCTATGTTTCCCATTTGCTCGACAGTTTTAGACTTCAAAGGAAATTAAACAAGCAACTGGTTAATATGAAGTGAAGGAGATACTTCTGAGCCTCTTAGAAGAAGTGGCTGAAGAGTGAAGCTGAGATAGATGTGCAGATGATACAATATGTAGGTTATAACTTTTGTCACTTCAGAGAGCTCTGCTGAACACACAGACCTTTTTAGCAAAAACTTCCATTGCCTGTTTATTTGCACTTTTCCTATGGATTGTTTTAACACCTTTTCTCTTGCAGTCCAAATTTACCAACCAGAAGCTTGAAGCATTAACAAACAGCTCCCAATTTTCTCCCTTGAAAATAAGTGTAATTATTGCAGAGCAGGCTACATGAGGTTCAAGCATGGTGTACAAGGTGGTATTCTAGTAAATGAGATTAAAAAGGCCTGCAGGGCTGGTCCTTCAAGTCTGTGGGTTCAGGCACAAAGTGGAAAGTAGTTATTCCTAAGTAAAAGGAAAGTTGCAAGTAAGGTGGAAAAGCAGCTTCTAGGTTGGAAAGCACGAATGAAAACGCTTAGCCTTTCAAATGGCAAGGGCAGTGCTGTGAAATCATTGACCACGAGGAAAAGCAAGCTGTGATTGCAGTTTTTCACGAGGAAAGTGGTGCAGTGATCTTTCCAGGCTGGTATAGGAGAATCCGTGTTACACTTCCACAGGGGACCAGGTGAAGAAACTAAAAGAAAGCATTTTACCACTTGGTCCCCTAAGGTAATTAAACTTAGCTGTGCATGTTACACCCACATGGCTATAAGAATGCCCACCCCAACCACTTAGTAGTTTCCGAACCTGTTAGCCAACTGAAAACAAATCTAAGTTTAATGATAGTAATTTAAAGATACTATAGTTCTGAAACTTTTCTAAAAACGGTTGCCTGGGTTAGAGGGATGAGTTTCTATTAACAACTCCACTGAAGGAAGGGGTATAATACAATACTCTTTTGACACTGGAGAAGCCAGATCACAGAAACTACTGTTCTCCCTGAAGGCGCTTTAGATAGAAAATTCACTTTGTGGTGCTTTTGAGAGCCCAGCCATGGGACTTTAATGTTTAGGAAAAAGGCTTCGTTAGTTGTGTTTGTCAGAACTGGTTTTCCCCTTCAGCTCTTTTTTCAGCATAAACTTCCTTCAGAGGTTACAGGTAAGGGTCTGTGAACGGAATTGTATTTTTTAATATTTTTCCCTATCTTTTATTTAGGAATTTATCTCATCTGTGGCTGAGAGCTTTGTGTGAGGCAGAGTCCCTCAGACGCCTTCTGTTGAGTATTCCTTTATTCACTAACCATAGGGGTGAAGTAGAACTGTACTGAGTTGTTTGTGCATGCTGCAATTAATTTCTGACACTAATGAGAAAGAGACTAATACAATGTACACCACATTAGTTTTCTTGCTATGTTCCATTTTGTATTGACTTGCAAATGATGTGAGTACAACCTTGGTAAAAAAAGCATGCTTTCAAACTAATACAAACTCACACAATTCATTATAATACTTCAACTATAATACGTTTGTCATATTAACTCAGGACAGCACAGAACCAATAAAACTGTTACATGAAAACAAGGGTTTAATTTCTGTGCAGCTGGTAGTCAGATGTTGTTCTTCATCTGGCAGAAACAAAGTGGAACTGACTGTTTCAAAGATTCAGCATTAGAACACAAAGCAATGTGGGATAGGAATCTGTGTAAAGTCCTCGTTTTAAGTCCGTACTAATTCTCTTATCTCTGAGTCAAAAGCATTTTGATATTTTAATATTGGAAACACTCATCCTGACAGTACAGATAGCTCATTCTTTCAGGCAAGCTTCTAAACAAGATGCAGCATGTGACTGTAAGTGAAGAAGTGATGTGTGAAGGGTGCAATGTGTTATGGGTGTAAGGAAACAGGAACTTATCCTGCTGTACTGCTAAAAAAGAGAAACGTTGCTCTGCATCTACAATGAAAGGGGTAGAGATTGTTTTTATATTTAAAATAGTTCATACCTGAAGACATTTTCATAAGACTGGGGTTCAGGAAAGAGGATAATTGTAGAAGTAATCATTCCACAGAAAAGGAGCCTCCAAAAGTTAAGTTTTGGGCTTAGATGAGATTTTACTTTCTGGAAGTTTTAGGAGCCTTTGAAAAAAATCTCAGCCTAAATATTGGTTTCCTTATATTGTTCTAGAAGAAGAGTATGTCAAAGATTCATAGCTGTTAGGATCCAGTTATTATTCCTTCCCAGTTATTTTGCCTGGAGTGGGATAAAATAAACAGTAGTATTAAGCATTTTGTCAAGAGCTAATGAAAAATCTGTGTATTATCACAGAAATGGGACTTCAGAGGCCATGTATTGGTAGAATAAATTTCACTTGAAAGAGCAAGAACAGGCTAGTGAGATAATAGTGTTTTCATCTTGTGGTTAGAGAAAGAAGAAAGTGTTAAATCTCCAGGGTTTGTCTATTGCTGTACTTACTGACTCACCTTCGACAAATCACTTAAACTCCTTTTGCTAGGTTTACCAACTCCAAAATTGCTGTAGGTGCATTTTAATGACTTGTAAAGCATTTTATGTTTTCTGAAGGAAAATGTTGCAAAAGTCTAAGCACACAGGATAAGTATAAGTAAATTGAAATGCTGTCTAAAATGATGTAATGTAGAGATGCACAAAAGCTGTACTGGAGCAATTAACAGCATCTTTATTGGTGTTGGAGAAGTGAATACTTCTCATGGAAAAAGTGAGTTGGTGCAAAGGATAGAGCGTGTGTTGAGACAGGAGCAAGAAAGTCATGAGTTCTGAAAATGCTAAACTTGGTGGAGCAAAGTATAGAGTTAGTAAACAAGGCTGCTCTGTAGGTGAAAGAAAAAAGCCATATTGTTGCAGTTTGGGGCACAAGTAGTTCTTGCTACGCTGGTTGCTATAGGGCAATGACACCACTATGCTATTTCCATACCTGAGATGATAGTCTTTCTGCATTGTCCTGAGAAGATTAAATACAGGTTAATTTTAATATTCCATAGAAATAGCTCCCCAAAACTAACAGGCTTCTTCAAAAACATCTTTCAGGAAAGTTAGGCTTATCTGCAGTTTTTCCAAGTTGTTTATTGAGGAAAAAGCTGATGGCCATTAGAATGCTGGCAGTATGTGAAAGATGAAGGCAAGGGATTATTATGTGCCTTAGAATGAGGCTGGGTAATAACTGCTAAAATAGATCAGAATTCCTCTGTGTGCAGAAACCCAAAAGTAAGAGAATCACCTTCACTGAGTGAATTACTTTCACTGAGTACAGAAGGAAAGCTACAGTCAGGTTGTCCAAAAATCCACCAAGACTCCAGAAACTCAGGTTCCCTCATGCTTTTTTTTTCCTTTTAGTCCAAATTTACACAGTCTAAGTGTTGAGCCTCTCTCCACCTCCACCCAAACAGATATTGCAAAGTCCTGCTGAGAACCTCAGAGCTAAGAACTAGAGCTGATCACCAATTTTGAGGTGCTAGAGAGAATTACATTTTAAGAGGTGGAATAGAGAAGATGTAATATCGGAGAACTTGCAGAGTATTTGGAGTAGTTTAGCTTTCCCTGCCTCCAGGTGTGTTTCTTTTCTATTTCACAAACCTCCAGTAGAAACAGATGCCTGTATGCACAACTGTATTTCTATGTTGGCAAGAACCTAGCTATGTTTAAACAATTCCCTCAAATCCATAACATTGCACAGAGCATGTGAACAATTTAACTCTCATCTAACAACATTGAGTCAAGTTCCTTCTCTAAGTGCTAGAATAATAATATAAAAATAACAAAACCATTCTGGCATTGTATGTGTTTAATTCAATGGCAGATTTAGGTAATCAGCATTCAACAACCAGATCTGACCAAAAATAATCAGTTTTAACATAAAGAAGCTTATTACTTAGCACATAGGTCTAGAAGATGGCAAGGATCAAGGATGATTTAACATCAAGGATGTTAAAAATTTTTTTTTTTTTTGGAATGGTTTTCTGTTATAGCTCTTGAAATCACCATAAGACGAAACTCAAACAGGTCAGAGTAAAAACAAGCTACAGAATGAAATCTTACTGCCATTCACCATGCAAAGGCCAAAGACTCTGAAGGTCTATGAATCCCTATAATTCTGAGTTTTACCCATTGACTTTACTGATAAGGTAATAACGAAAAGGAGACTCTCAAAGGTCCACTCAAGCCTAGTTTTTCTCTCAGGCTAATGCTGCCTGAGAATGCTGATTTCTATTTCTAACATCACCCAAGGAATTTGGGGTACAGATTCAGTAGTAGTCACTTTTATCTCTCCATCTCAAAAATTTAGATTAATTTATACAAGTAACAGGCACAATTAGATACTTGTTTATCAATAACTGCCTGAAGAACATCTCTGTTCTCTAGATTTAAGTCCATACCTCCTGAAAATAGGAGAAGGTGCCCAAATGTGATTGCTTAGGATCTACATATATTTGAGTGGAATATGCCTGAATGGACTGATAGTAAGCCAAGCTGCAGGGTAATACAAGACTGGTCAATTTTCTGAATAGGATTAGCCCAAGGAAAAAGGAGACCAACAATTGACTAGTTACATGCATACATTGCGTTGTTCTTCAGCATAGCTGTGTGCTGCGGTGTGACCCCAGCCAGCGAATCAGCCGCACACAGCCGCTCGCTCATCCACCCCCCGGTGGGATGTGGGAGGGAATTGGAAGGGGAAAAGTGAGAAAACTTGTGGGTTGAGAAAAAGTCAGTTTAATAGTAATAACAAATAAAATAATAATGATACTACTAATAGTAAGGAAAAGAGGAAAAAAAAAAACAAACCAAAGAGAGAGAAAAATAAAACCCAAGAAAGACAAATGATGCGAATGAAAACAATTGCTTGCCATCAACCGACTGATGCCCAACCGGTCCCTGAGGAGTGCCCCCCTCCCAGCAACTTCCCCCGCAGTTTTATTACTGAGCATGACATCATATGTTCTGGAATATCCCTTGGGTCAGTTGGGGTCAGCTGTCCCAGCTCTGTCCTCTCCCAGCATCTTGTCCCCCCCCAGACTGCTCGCTGGTGGGGTGGCGTGAGGAGCAGAAAAGCCCTTGGCTCGGGGTAAGCACTGCTCAGCAGTAATGAAAACATCCCTGTGTTATCAACACTGTTTTCATCACAAATCCAAAACATAGCCCCATACTAGCTAACACGAAGAAAATTAACTCTATCCCAGACAAAACGAGCACACTGTGTTAGTGCAGTGTTTCACTTGAAGCCGGTGCTTCAAGTTCAGTTGGAGTTGCAAAGCTTGCTGAAGCCATGTATAGCTCTGTACTTTGCTTCACTGTACAGTGTAGATGTGCTCCCAGATCCCCATCCCAGAATAGCTAGTTGTTGTAGAGTTGCAGTGATGACCTTATCAGGATCCGCTGAACTATTATGTTTATATGTCCATTCATTTTTTTGGTTTCCTGAGCTCCTTCATTATCCCTCCACTGACCATTCCAATCCCCTCTTATGCTCACCATCCCTTTTTCCTGACGTTTCTCTCATTTCTAAACTAGTGGCTATCCGCAGAGTAACAGGTAGGAATCAGAGCTGTCACTTGATGGCTGAGTCTTAGTGAACTGAAGTTCAGAGCATCTGCCCCAAGTTCTGGAGCGCAGAAACCCCACCCCAAACTGCTGAGGGGAGTTATTGCTGGTCAGAGCCTGGTGGTTAGCTGCCTGCCAGGTTAAATCACGACGCTGTATCGTTCAGTTCTCACTACACTTTGAGCTCATCTCAAGTTTTAAAAAGATTGCTTTTCATGATGATGATTTGCTTCTGGCAGGCCTGGTGACATTCAGGCACAGAGATATTAGGACAAGCTATCCTTTTTGAATATAGAAGATATTTCTTTATTCCTTGCAGGGAAGTAGTACACTGAGGAAAAGATGGTCTTTATTTTGGGTTTCCTCATCTCATGTCAGAAAACAGAATTTTTACACAGGATAAAACAGGCTCCTGTGTCAACTAGAGAAGCTCAGATTGAAGTTTAATTGATGGATTTCTCTGAGAGACAGAATTTTAATATGCAGGTGATGGCTTATTGCAAATACCTATAGGTACTGGTTCTTTGCTCTTCCTTCAAGATTTCGTGGTAGCACATCATTCTTGACTAAATTTGTTAATCTGTCATTAAAGGAGAGAACAGAGTCAAAAATATTAAGGTTAAATTCAAGGGTGAGTAAATAATTTGCTACAAATGTAGAGTTGTCTTCTTATTCTTGTACAATGTCAAATGGGTGTCTCAAATCTGTTTGCTACGTAAGTTTGGTAGTTTTTCAGTGAGTACACACTTGCTCCTCCCTCCCCTGTTCTTTGCCTTTTCCTATCCCCTGTATTCATAAAGCCTGTGTTTTCCAAGGAGCATGTTATATGTGATACTGCATATGTAAACAGGTTTTCTTAAGTGTACCAGACCAGTTAAGTTTTATAGCGCAGACATTAATCGAAAGTTGAATAGAAGTTATGATTTTCATGCCCTGACAATCTGGCACACTATACATTTCCATCCTTTGGAAATCAAGACCATTAAGGTATTTTAAATACTAATCTCAGTAATAGAGAAAACAATGTATAGGGATCCAAAATAACTGACCTTTTTTTTGAAATCTGCAATAACATACCAGTACTTTCTTTAGGACCATTAGCTTCTGTGATATGTGGCTTTTTTTTTTTTTTTTTTTTTTGGTTAGGGTTTAATTTTGATGTGCTCTGAAGACCAGACAGATTTGTAATTGCTGATACTTAAGGGGAAATTAAAGAACTTTTTTCATACTGTACTTAGTGGTGGTTTACAATGCAGCTATTTACAGATGTATCTTTTAATCATCATTAACAACTGTCAGTGTTCCATGTAAGTGAAATCAGGTAGAAAACAGCATTGCTGCAGGTTTCTCAGTGTGAAGGTTACACAATTAAAGGAGTTAAGGCGTTAATGTATACCCTGGTGGTAGGAAAGGAAATTGGGATGCCTCTTTGCTATGCATGGGTACCCTCTATCTCGCTTGCTATACGACCAACCTCCTTTTGAACTAAATGCTCCTTCTGCAGTAATAAACAAGGCTGTGACTTGCTGAAGATCAGACAGTGAAGGGACCTATCTTGCTGTTACTTGATCTTTTTACTTGGCTCTGCTTTTTTAATGTTGCTGAGATTTTTGTAATGAATGATGTTTCAATAGTCTTAAAGGTACTAAATAAGCTGTTGTCCTCATAACTTTTTTCCTGTGATATAAATTAAGGAAAAATACTTTTTCTTGTGGGGCAATTACTGTGAAAGGCAGTGATATTTGAAAGCTACCCAATTCTGGCTTTGTCTGAAATGTAACAAGGTCAGTTATAGATTTTGCTTTCAATCCTGATAACAGGGCTGTATGCATCTATTAATGTACATTGGTGCTGTTCACATAAAACGTAAGTGTTTTATAAGAGTTCTCTATCATGGATTTTGCTGTTTTTCTTTATTAGATACATGTTTGGAAGGTGTAAAGAAAATGTTTCATTTTGGGGA